>JARQOC010000010.1:31435020-32035020 GCA_033576535.1 Allobates femoralis | reverse complement strand
TGAGCGGGAGGGAGGGTCAGCGGTGGGTGAGCGGGAGGGAGGGTCAGCGGTGGGTGAGCGGGAGGAGGGTCAGCGGTGGGTGAGCGGGAGGGAGGGTCAGCGGTGAGTGAGCGGGAGGGAGGGTCTGCGGTGGGTGAGCGGAGGGTCTGCGGAGGGTCTGCGGTAGGTGAGCGGAGGGTCTGCGGTAGGTGAGCGGAGGGTCTGCGGTGGGTGAGCGGAGGGTCTGCGGTGGGTCTGCGGTAGGTGAGCGGAGGGTCTGCGGTGGGTGAGCGGAGGGTCTGCGGTGGGTGAGCGGAGGGTCTGCGGAGGGTCTGCGGTAGGTGAGCGCAGGGTCAGCGGTAGGTGAGCGCAGGGTCAGCGGTAGGTGAGCGCAGGGTCAGCGGTAGGTGAGCGCAGGGTCAGCGGTGGGTGAGCGGGAGGGAGGGTCAGCGGTGGGTGAGCGGGAGGGAGGGTCAGCGGTGGGTGAGCGAGAGGGAGGGTCAGCGGTGGGTGAGCGAGAGGGAGGGTCAGCGGTGGGTGAGCGGGAGGGAGGGTCAGCGGTGGGTGAGCGGGAGGGAGGGTCAGCGGTGGGTGAGCGGGAGGGAGGGTCAGCGGTGAGTGAGCGGGAGGGAGGGTCAGCGGTGGGTGAGCGCAGGGTCAGCGGAGGGTCAGCGGTGGGTGAGCGGGAGGGAGGGTCAGCGGTGGGTGAGCGGGAGGGAGGGTCAGCGGTGGGTGAGCGGGAGGGAGGGTCAGCGGTGGGTGAGCGGGAGGGAGGGTCAGCGGTGGGTGAGCGGGAGGGAGGGTCAGCGGTGGGTGAGCGGGAGGGAGGGTCAGCGGTGAGTGAGCGGGAGGGAGGGTCTGCGGTGGGTGAGCGGAGGGTCTGCGGAGGGTCTGCGGTAGGTGAGCGGAGGGTCTGCGGTAGGTGAGCGGAGGGTCTGCGGTGGGTGAGCGGAGGGTCTGCGGTGGGTCTGCGGTAGGTGAGCGGAGGGTCTGCGGTGGGTGAGCGGAGGGTCTGCGGTGGGTGAGCGGAGGGTCTGCGGAGGGTCTGCGGTAGGTGAGCGCAGGGTCAGCGGTAGGTGAGCGCAGGGTCAGCGGTAGGTGAGCGCAGGGTCAGCGGTAGGTGAGCGCAGGGTCAGCGGTGGGTGAGCGCAGGGTCAGCGGTAGGTGAGCGCAGGGTCAGCGGTAGGTGAGCGCAGGGTCAGCGGTAGGTGAGCGCAGGGTCAGCGGTAGGTGAGCGCAGGGTCAGCGGTGGGTGAGCGCAGGGTCAGCGGTAGGTGAGCGCAGGGTCAGCGGTAGGTGAGCGCAGGGTCAGCGGTAGGTGAGCGCAGGGTCAGCGGTAGGTGAGCGCAGGGTCAGCGGTGGGTGAGCGGAGGGTCTGCGGTGGGTGAGCGGAGGGTCTGCGGTGGGTGAGCGGAGGGTCTGCGGTGGGTGAGCGGAGGGTCTGCGGTGGGTGAGCGGAGGGTCTGCGGTGGGTGAGCGGGAGGGTCTGCGGTAGGTCAGCGGAGGGTCTGCGGTGGGTGAGCGGAGGGTCTGCGGTGGGTGAGCGGAGGGTCTGCGGTAGGTGAGCGGAGGGTCTGAGGTAGGTGAGCGGAGGGTCTGCGGTAGGTGAGCGGAGGGTCTGCGGTGGGAGGGAGGGTCTGTGGTGGGTCTGCGGTGGGTGAGTGGAGGGTCTGCGGTAGGTGAGCGGAGGGTCTGCGGTAGGTGAGCGGAGGGTCTGCGGTGGGTGAGTGGAGGGTCTGCGGTGGGTGAGTGGAGGGTCTGCGGTGGGTGAGCGGGAGGGTCTGCGGTAGGTGAGCGGAGGGTCTGCAGAAGGGAGCGGAGGGTCAGTAGACCCTAAACCTCAACAGGCGGAGCACTGAGCCCGGGAAGGTGAATCTCCTCTCACCTGAATCTGGTGCCTGGATTTCACTGTCGTCCTGCGATTCCGTATGTGAAGATTTAAAAATTCTGTGATCACAACTGAAAAAAGGAGGAGACAATAAATATGCTGCGCCGCCCCGCCCGACCATCCTCCCCCGTCATGTCATCCCTGCACGACAACCCAGGACAGCAGACTGCCAACCCGGTTCTGCCCGACAACCCACCCCTCTTTCGGCCTGGGTTGCCAGGCCGACAACCCAGTCCAGTCTGTCGCCCCCGCCTGACAACTCGTCCCTCCACAATGTCTCCCCCACCCTGAGGGGCAGCTGTCCTTAGTGCTGCACATGGACCGGTCGCCTGTGCCATACTCAGTGGCCCCTCCCTGAAGACACACTTACCTGTGACATATATGGCTTGTAGACGACCTGATTGGCTGCGGCGAGTCCTGAGAGCTGAGCGCGGATCCCACAGGTTTATGTAAAGTCACACTTGGTTTAGTAAGAAAATCAGCCGTGTCTGGGAACTCGACGGGTGATCGGCCAAATACAGACCCATGGGTGGGAGAGCTGACCGGGCTCAGGCTAGGAGAGGTACCTGCAACACAGCGAGACCCCCCACATCAGAGCGGAGCACACGCAGGGCCACAGGCTGATAACAGGGAACAGTAGTCTGAACGTGCCCTTGTACTTGGCGATTCCTATTCTCGCTTTTCCCATATGCACAGATCTTGTATTGCTGCCTGCACTGCTCTGTTACACTCAAGGCTCATTATCCATTATCGCCACCACCACTAACAATGGATACACTGTCATCCAGTAGATTCAACCTTAGGGACTTGGGCCTCAATATACCTCGTCCCTATAGTCCCCCTTGACATCCTGCTGAGATGTATATTTCACTAGTCCAGAAAGACATTTCTCATACAATGAGAAAGATTACTGCAGGAGAATGGCACATCCAACACAATCTAATGGTTGATGAGTCCAGAGCCCTTAAGGGCCTGTGTCAATGTCGCCCGCGATATCGCTCATGCGTCACATATTATTCGTCGCCCGAGCGATGTGGAATTATCGCAGGTAAGATGTCACACGCGTCAATATGACCCAGCGATGCGGTGATGTCGCCATCTTGCGAGCGATTTTATTTAGTCGCTTGTACGGTGTCAAAATAGAAAATACGTCGCTGAGTTTAGTGTCACACGCAGCGATGCACAAGGTCTACTGAGCGATGAGCGACAGGTTTTACATCTGGTAGTGAAACCTGCGATCAGCGACATATCGCTGGTGGCATCGCTTGGTCACACGCTTCAATGTCGCTCCTGCGTCACTTTTATGTCGCTCGAGCGACTGAAAATCCGTGACGCATGAGTGACAATGACCGCGATATCAACGCGTGTGACATACCCTTTAGAAGCCTAGCCAGCAACAAAACTATCATCGTTAAACCAGCGGACAAAGGGGGTTCAATTGTGGATATGGATAGGAAACAATACACTGATTAAACTCATTCTCAGTTAAGAGACGGTGATACATATTCTCTCATACCCAGGAATCCCACGTTTGAAATATCTAATAAGATCATTTCATTTATTTCACTATACTCTTCCAATGATACTATTGACCAAAGCTTAGCCCACTTCCTGCTACACAAAAATACAGTTGTCCCGGTATTCTATATGTTACCCAAAATTCATAAAAGCCTACAACAGCCCCAGGGGAGACCAATTGTACCGTGTTTCCCCGAAAGTAAGACCCTGTCTTACATTAATTTTACCTCCGAAAGTCGCACCCTGTCTTACTTTTGGGGGGGGTCTTACATTGACCCAAAAAAATGACAATTTTTTTTTTAACAAAAAAATTAACATTTATTAACACGTTGAACAGTATCCCACTGCAGCCTCCCATAACAGTGCCATATCCCACTGCAGCCTCCCATAACAGTGCCGTATCCCACTGCAGCCTCCCATAACAGTACTGCAGTGTACCATGTACACGCAGACACACACAGCTCCATACACACACACCCATGCGGTACCCATACACACCCATACCCATAGGTACACATACAGTACACACACACACACACAGACAGACAGACCCATACACACACAACCATGGTTATGATTATACAGTACACACGTTTCCATACTTTTTTTATTCTCTGGGTCACTTTCGTTTTCCTCTGCGGTGCAGCTGTGGGACGCTTCTGCTGCAGGGGACGCTGGGCCAATCAGCAATGAGCCGGGACTTCAGTGATGTCGGTGCTGGGTGGCCAATCACAGCTCGAGCTGCTGGGCCAATCAGCACTCGAGCTGATGGGCCAATCAGCAGCGAGTCGGGGACAGCAGTGACGTCGGGGCTGGACACAGCAGGGACACACCGGGGGACAGCGGCGGCCCAAGGGTACAGTACTAAGGGAGGCCTTATATTCCCCAGCGCCCCCCCCAGGCGGCCTTACATTCAGGGGGGGGGCCTTATATTAGCAGACCCCCCCCATTTCCCCTACCCTGTCTTACTTTCCGGGGGGTCTTACTATCGGGGAAACAGGGTAGCTTCCACCGAGTCTATTCTCTCTCCCTGACAAAGAGCTCAGACAGGATTCTTACACCATTTATATTTACTATAGAATCCTTTCTAAAAGATACAACAGACTTTTAGAGTGAGATTAACAGCACAGACACGACCCTTCTGGTGACCATGCATGTGAACAGTCGGTATACTTCCATTGAACACAGAGCAGGCAGTTGATCCCTTTTATTTCTTCAAGAACCTCTTTTTCATCATTAGAGAAACAGTTCTGCTTGGATGCCCTAAAATTAATCCTGTATAACAACTTTTTGAGGACAATTACTATTTACAGAAGAGAGGTACCGTGATGGGCTCGAATGTAACGCCCCGGTACACTAATATTTATATGGCAGAGTTTGAACATACATGTCTACTCACACCCCTTCTTTACATGCTATCTACGTCTATGGGTAAGATATATAGACGATATTTTCATTATTTGGGAGGGCACGTCTAAAGAATTGAACATTTTCTTTAATGACCTGAATAGCTATTTAAGAGGGCCTCACGTTTACCCTTCACTGTGATACAATGACCATTAATTTTTTAGACACTCAGGTCACACGGACACCAGAAGGTTCTCTGATTTCTGACTTATATTGTAAACCCACTGATAGAAACAGTCTATTGTTGTATACTAGCTGTCACCCTAAACATCTGAAAAGATCGCTTCCACGATCTCAGATGACCAGAGTAGAGAGGATCGTATCAGAACCAGCACCAGAGAGGTCAGACTCTCAGAAATGCGACAAAATTTTCTTAATCAGGGTTACCCTCACCAGATATTAGATTCACCCCCTTCTACTTGCTCCACCTAAAGCCCCCGTCACACTAAACGAGATCGCTAGAGAGATCGCTGCTGAGTCACAAGTTTTGCGATGCAACAAGGACCTCAGCAGCGATCTCGCTACGTTTGACACGTAGCAGCGACCAGGCCCAAGCTGTGAGATCGCTGGTCATGTTGGAATGGCCTTGACCATTTTTTGATCGTTGAGTCCCTGCTGGGCAGCATGCATCGGTGTGTTTGACAGGGACAAAGACCTCAATACTACGCCCTAGAATGACAGGGTCCCAACGACCGCCGTATCGTTGCTGCATCGCTGGTGAGATCTTACTGTTTGACATCTCACCAGTGACCACGAAGAGACGCACCAGCGATCCCTACGAGGTCGTATTGTTGTCGGGATCGTTGGAGCATCAACAGGTGTGACAGTACCCCAAGACTAGCAGTCAACGACTAGCTTTTGTACAGACTTATCCATTCACTACTCTCATTAATTCTTGTGTTCGCCAACACTGGGATATTCTCAGCCGCGCTAATCCAGAAGTAGCAGAGTTTAATCCACCACCTTTACTTTGCCATAAGAGACCCGAGAACCTTCGTGATTATCTTGTGAAAGCCGATATTGGTTCGAAATTTCCTAGACTCACTCAAGGCACGTTAAGTGCCTCTAAGAAAGTTACCTTTCCTTGCCTTGACTGCACACGATGCACTAATGTAGCCAACGAGGAATTCTTTTACCATCCACGCTCGGGGAAAGAGGTTTCAGATTAAAGTCTTTGTCACATGCGACTCGTCCTACGTCGTCTATTTTATTAAATGCCCGTGCTGTCTCGGGTATGTTGGTGAAACCAGCCAGCATATCCGGGACTGCATTAGGCAACACAAATCCACCATCAGATGCAAAAGGAATTTGCTTCCTATTCCAGCACACTAACTCATGCCCCCCCCCACGTCTATTCTTACTTAGAGAGTGTGCCAGAATACATTGCCTCTTGATTATTTTTCTGGGCACCTCAGAAGACGAGGTGAGCAGACATACACTGACTCTCTACTGCACTGTCAGACATATACTGACTCTCTACTGCACTGTCAGACATATACTGACTCTCTACTGCACTGTCAGACATATACTGACTCTCTACTGCACTGTCAGACATATACTGACTCTCTACTGCACTGTCAGACATATACTGACTCTCTACTGCACTGTCAGACATACTGACTCTCTACTGCACTGTCAGACATATACGGACTCTCTACTGCACTGTCAGACATATACGGACTCTCTACTGCACTGTCAGACATATACGGACTCTCTACTGCACTGTCAGACATATACTGACTCTCTACTGCACTGTCAGACATATACAGACTCTCTACTGCACTGTCAGACATATAGGGACTCTCTACTGCACTGTCAGACATATACGGACTCTCTACTGCACTGTCAGACATATACGGACTCTCTACTGCACTGTCAGACATATACGGACTCTCTACTGCACTGTCAGACATATACGGACTCTCTACTGCACTGTCAGACATATAGTGACTCTCTACTGCACTGTCAGACATATAGTGACTCTACTGCACTGTCAGACATATACTGACTCTCTACTGCACTGTCACACATATACGGACTCTCTACTGCACTGTCAGACATATACTGCCTCTCGACTGCACTGTCAGACATATAGTGACTCTACTGCACTGTCAGACATATAGTGACTCTACTGCACTGTCAGACATATACTGACTCTCTACTGCACTGTCAGACATATACTGACTCTCTACTGCACTGTCAGACATATAGTGACTCTACTGCACTGTCAGACATATAGTGACTCTACTGCACTGTCAGACATATACTGACTCTCTACTGCACTGTCAGACATATACGGACTCTCTACTGCACTGTCAGACATATACTGACTCTCTACTGCACTGTCAGACATATAGTGACTCTCTACTGCACTGTCAGACATACAGTGACTCTCTACTGCACTGTCAGACATACAGTGACTCTCTACTGCACTGTCACACATATAGTGACTCTCTACTGCACTGTCAGACATACAGTGACTCTCTACTGCACTGTCACACATATAGTGACTCTCTACTGCACTGTCACACATATAGTGACTCTCTACTGCACTGTCACACATACAGTGACTCTCTACTGCACTGTCACACATACAGTGACTCTCTACTGCACTGTCACAAATATAGTGACTCTCTACTGCACTGTCAGACATATAGTGACTCTCTACTCCACTCTCAGACATATACTGACTCTCTACTGCACTGTCAGACATATACTGACTCTCTACTGCACTGTCAGACATATACTGACTCTCTACTGCACTGTCACAAATCTCAGCAGTGTGACAAGAGGGGCAGATTATTTTTATTATTAGGGATCCAGGAGTTAGTGAAGAAGCAGATAATCTACTGGACGCGCGGGGACGGACAGCGTTCTTACCAGCCCTCCGGGAGCCCATGTGGGGGGTCAGGGTCACAGACGATGACCTCTGCTTTGGTATAGTCAGCAGGTTGGAGCTGAATGGTCCATTGGGATAAGATCCTTGGCTGAAAAATAGGAAGAAAATAGCTGAAGACACTGGAGACATTTCACATAATAATGTAAGAAGCGCAACGGACGCTGTACTCTGCCGCCATCTGCTGGTGAGCAGACGGCACTGCACACATTCACCTCGACGCACTGTAATCCAGGTGCGATCGCTTCCCATTACTTCTTTCCCACCTGGAGGCGGCCAGCTCCATGGGCAGCAGAGCTGACGCTCCAGAGCTCCGGCGTAACTGCGGGGTGGGCAAACTACTGCGACTGTTTAACCCCTAGAGAAAAAAAACGGAGGGAAACGTCAGAAATAGAACTACAAATGCAAAATATTGGAATCTGAGAGTCCTCAGTGGTTGATACCTTTTAATGGCGAACTGAAAAGATACATAGCAAGCTTTCAAGACAACTCAGGTCTCTTCTTCAGGCTTAAAGGGATCCTGTCACCCCCAAAACACCTGTAAACCTATTAAAACCTGTCCCTAGAGCATATTAACACTATCCCTACACTCTTTTTACCTCCTAAATGCAGTAAGTGACATTGGATAAAAACGTTTTATAAGTACCTGATTACTGATGATAATGAGTGACTATCTATTCATAGTCACTCATCAAGACTGCCCCTCTGCTTCATAGCACGCCTGAATAGGCGTGATCTACTGCCCAGATTCAAAATCGCGCCTCCCTGCTGTGCCCTGTGTCGTCCGAGGCTGCTGTGTGGCCGGGTGACGCGATCCGCGTCATTCGCGGCGCCTGGTGACGTATTTACACCGGCGCCGCGCTGTCGGCTTCAAAATGCGCACTGCGCATGCCCAATGCGCATGAGCAGTGCGCATTTTGAAGCCGACAGCGCGGCGCCGGTGTAAATACGTCACCAGGCGCGCGAATGACGCGGATCGCGTCACCCGGCCACACAGCAGCCTCGGACGACACAGGGCACAGCAGGGAGGCACGATTTTGAATCTGGGCAGTAGATCACGCCTATTCAGGCGTGCTATGAAGCAGAGGGGCAGTCTTGATGAGTGACTATGAATAGATAGTCACTCATTATCATCAGTAATCAGGTACTTATAAAACGTTTTTATCCAATGTCACTTACTGCATTTAGGAGGTAAAAAGAGTGTAGGGAAAGTGTTAATATGCTCTAGGGACAGGTTTTAATAGGTTTACAGGTGTTTTGGGGGTGACAGGATCCCTTTAATAATGACACATTCTGAACACATATATATGTATACACATATACAGGGTTGATTAAGCAGAGCAGAGTGGTCTGTATTGAGGGGGGGGGGGGGGAGCGCGTTTGGCACCATAAATACCAGAGTTCAGAGATAAGACGTGTGATAGCTTATTGTCCTTTGATCAGTGGTCCAAGATTTGAAGTTTTCCCAATTGATGTAAAAAGACACAAGGAACCTTTCCCTACAACCAGAACAGGTGCAGAAGACAGATCTACCTGGGCCTAAACACTTCTTTAGCCCTGATCACACCATACTGGATATGTCAATTCTAGTTTTGAAAGATGACTTCAAATCCCAAAGAATCAGAAAGGTCTGGGAATGTAAACTAATGATGACCTTTGACACATTCAGAGTAGGAATGAATGTGTCACATAGATTTATATCTTTTTACATTAATCGAGGAAACTTCAAATAAAGTATCACACCTGTTATCTCTAAACTCGGGTATTTACTGCCAGATGCTCTTCCCCCTCCCAATACAGACCACTATGCTTTGCTTATTCAGCCCTGTATATGTGTATATATATATCTGTGTTCCGAATGTGTCATTATTAAGCCTGAAGAAGAGACCTGAGTTGTCTCGAAAGCTTGCTATGTTTACCATCTTTTCAGTTCGCCATTAAAAGGTATCAACCCCTGAGTACCCTCAGATTATCATATTTTCTATGTACTGGCTAATACGGTATAAATATTGTTTACCTTAACTACAAATACAAGAATTGTCACAACCTCAGACTGCGGTCACCCAACTGTGACCTGTGCTGCTCCAACATACAGCCTCTAATGTCTGCTGTGTCACCTGACAGGGCCGTGAACAAGTATTCACACCTCGGGAACTTAACACATTTTTCACCTTACACCAACAACTCACGTCTGTTATTATATGTGATATCAACACCAAGTACAAGAATCTGTGACGTGTAATGGACATGATCCCTGGATTTATATACGGTATATATATATTATATACATGTAGATCTGCAGACTATGATGTGCATTAGTATTCATCCTCCTGAATCAGTATTTTGTAGGACCACCTTTCTCTGTCTTGCATTAGTGTTCATCCCCTGAGTCAGCACTTTGTAGGACCACCTTTCTCTGTCTTGCATTAGTGTTCATCCCCTGAGTCAGCACTTTGTAGGACCACCTTTCTCTGTCTTGCATTAGTATTCATCCCCTGAGTCAGCACTTTGTAGGACCACCTTCCTCTGTCTTGCATTAGTATTCAGCCCCTGAGTCAGCACTTTGTAGGACCACCTTTCTCTGTCTTGCATTAGTATTCAGCCCCGGAGTCACTACTTTGTAGCTCCACCTATCTCTGTCTTGCATTAGTATTCAGTCCCCGGCGTCAGTGCTTTGTAGGACCACCTTTCTCTGTCTTGCATTAGTATTCAGCTCCTGAGTCAGCACTTTGTAGGACCACCTTTCTCTGTCTTGCATTAGTATTCATCCCCTGAGTCAGTACTTTGTAGGACCACCTTTCTCTGTCTTTAGTATTCAGCCCCTGGAGTCAGCACTTTGTAGGACCACCTTTCTCTGTCTTGCATTAGTATTCATCCCCTGAGTCAGCACTTTGTAGGACCACCTTTCTCTGTCTTGCATTAGTATTCATCCCCTGAGTCAGTACTTTGTAGGACCACCTTTCTCTGTCTTGCATTAGTATTCAGCCCCTGAGTCAGCACTTTGTAGGACCACCTTTCTCTGTCTTGCATTAGTATTCATCCCCTGAGTCAACACTTTGTAGGACCACCTTTCTCTGTCTTGCATTAGTATTCATCCCTGAGTCAACACTTTGTAGGACCACCTTTCTCTGTCTTGCATTAGTATTCAGCCCTGAGTCAGCACTTTGTAGGACCACCTTTCTCTGTCTTGCATTAGTATTCAGCCCCGGAGTCACTACTTTGTAGCTCCACCTATCTCTGTCTTGCATTAGTATTCAGCCCCGGAGTCAGTACTTTGTAGGACCACCTTTCTCTGTCTTGCATTAGTATTCAGCCCCCTGAGTCTGCACTTTGTAGGACCACCTTTCTCTGTCTTGCATTAGTATTCATCCCCTGAGTCAGCACTTTGTAGGACCACCTTTCTCTGTCTTGTATTAGTGTTCATCCCCTGAGTCAGCACTTTGTAGGACCACCTTTCTCTGTCTTTTGGGGTCTGTCTCACCGACTTTGCTCATCTAGAGGTGACATTTTCCTCTTCTTCTTTGCTCTCGCTGGGTGGATTTGAATCTGGACGGTGACTGGGTCGATCACACACAGGAATATGCTCTAATCTAAACCCCCCATTACAGATCAGCAGGATGTTGAGGGTTGTTGCTCTGCTGGAAGGTGAACCTACACCCCAGTCTTAGGTCTTCTGCAGCTTCTAACAGGTTTTCCTCCACAATTGTCCTGCATTTAGTTCCATCCATCTTCCATCACCTCTGACCAGATTCCCTGCCCCTGCTGAAGAAAAGCCTCCCCACAGCGGGATGCGGCCTCATCCATGTGTGATGGTGAGGATGGGGTTCTCAGGGTGATGTGCAAGGACACTTTCCTCCACACATGGTGCTTTGTATTTAGCCCAGGTCTCCTTTGGTCTCTGACCAGAGACCCGTCCTCCACTGCTCACTGTGTCCTCTACATGGCTTCTTCTTGCTGCCCTTCCATAAAGTGCAGATTTGTGAACTCTACGACTAATAGTGATCCTGTGGGCAGATTCTTTCCTGAGCTGTGATCTCTGCGGCCTTTCCATAGGATGTCAGTCTCGGTGGACGGCCATGTCCTGTAGGTTTGCAGTTGTACCGTTGTCCTTCCATTTTTGGATGATGGATTGAGCATGTGAGATATTCACAGCTTGAACGATTTCTTTATAATCTAACCCTGCTTTTCTCTTCTCCACACCTTTATCCCTGACCTGTCTGGTGGGTTCCCTGGTTTTCATGATGCTGTTTGATCTCTGATGTTCTCACACAAACCTTTGAGGCTTCACAGAACAGCTGTAGTTATACTGAGGAGAAATCACCCAGGAGGAGGCGATGTGATAATTATGTGACATAGGGAGGGCGACTGGTTACTCAGGTTATATTTAGGGATACAGAAGGCTGGATAATATTGCACCGCACAATACTCAGATTTATATTTATTAAACATTTAGTAAACCAGTAATCCTTTCCTTTACATGTCACAAATATTTGTACTTCGTGTTGGTGTCACAGAAAAGCCCAATGAAATACATGTCAGTTTCTGGGTGTAAAATTCTGCTCCAGCAATGAGAGCCTGTGCTGTAAAGTGAATCATGTCAGAGGCCGCAGACTGAAGGCCCCGTTACACGTAGCGATAGCGTTAACGGTATCGCTGCAATGTCACATGTTTTTGAAGTAGCAGCGACCTCGCTAGTGATATCGCTACGTGTACCATGTAGTAATGACCAGCGGTGAGCTCGCTGATCATTGCAGGATGGCCGGGACCATTTTTCCATAGCCGGTCTCCCGCTGTCCAACATGCATCGGCCTGTGTGATAGGGCCAATGAACAATGATTCCCATGCTGCGCCCGGGACAGTGAGTGGATCCCAGCCATCATCAGGGGACGCAGCATCAGTAAGTTGATCGTCCAGTGTCACTGCTCACCAGCGATCACATAGCGATGTCCCAGAGATCACATAGCGATGTCCCAGAGATCACATAGCGATGTCCCAGAGATCACATAGCGATGTCCCAGAGATCACATAGCGATGTCCCAGAGATCACATAGCGATGTCCCAGAGATCACATAGCGATGTCCCAGCGATCTCGGCCAGGTTCGCTTGTTCTTGAAATCACTGGAACATCGCTATGTGTAACGGGGCCTCAAGTGTGGAGACATTTCCATTCACTGACAACAATTGCTGACCTTAAAGCCAGTGAGGGCCGGGCTCTGCCATTGTCTTTCTTACAAGGAATTCTCTTTCATTTATTTTCCTTTTTGTCTGATATTTTAGAAAGTTCTTCATAACTTTCTGTATCTATAAATGCAGGTGACCTCTGCTTGTGACATGATTGTTCAGTAGTGCAGACCTCTGCTTGTGACATGATTGTTCAGTAGTGCAGACCTCTGCTTGTACCATGATTGGTCAGTAGTGCAGACCTCTGCTTGTGCCATGATTGGTCAGTAGTGCAGACCTCTGCTTGTGACATGATTGGTCAGTAGTGCAGACCTCTGCTTGTGACATGATTTGTCAGTAGTGCAGACCTCTGCTTGTGACATGATTGGTCAGTAGTGCAGACCTCTGCTTGTGACATGATTGTTCAGTAGTGCAGACCTCTGCTTGTGTCATGATTGGTCAGTAGTGCAGACCTCTGCTTGTACCATGATTGGTCAGTAGTGCAGACCTCTGCTTGTACCATGATTGGTCAGTAGTGCACACTTCTGCTTGTGACATGATTGGTCAGTAGTGCAGACCTCTGCTTGTGACATGATTTGTCAGTAGTGCAGACCTCTGCTTGTGACATGATTGGTCAGTAGTGCAGACCTCTGCTTGTGACATGATTGGTCAGTAGTGCAGACCTCTGCTTGTGACATGATTTGTCAGTAGTGCAGACCTCTGCTTGTGACATGATTGGTCAGTAGTGCAGACCTCTGCTTGTGACATGATTGTTCAGTAGTGCAGACCTCTGCTTGTGTCATGATTGGTCAGTAGTGCAGACCTCTGCTTGTACCATGATTGGTCAGTAGTGCAGACCTCTGCTTGTACCATGATTGGTCAGTAGTGCACACTTCTGCTTGTGACATGATTGGTCAGTAGTGCAGACCTCTGCTTGTGACATGATTGGTCAGTAGTGCAGACCTCTGCTTGTGTCATGATTGGTCAGTAGTGCAGACCTCTGCTTGTACCATGATTGGTCAGTAGTGCAGACCTCTGCTTGTGACATGATTGGTCAGTAGTGCAGACCTCTGCTTGTACCATGATTGGTCAGTAGTGCAGACCTCTGCTTGTGTCATGATTGGTCAGTAGTGCAGACCTCTGCTTGTGCCATGATTGGTCAGTAGTGCAGACCTCTGCTTGTGACATGATTGGTCAGTAGTGCAGACCTCTGCTTGTACCATGATTGGTCAGTAGTGCACACTTCTGCTTGTGACATGATTGGTCAGTAGTGCAGACCTCTGCTTGTGACATGATTGGTCAGTAGTGCAGACCTCTGCTTGTGTCATGATTGGTCAGTAGTGCAGACCTCTGCTTGTGTCATGATTGGTCAGTAGTGCAGACCTCTGCTTGTGACATGATTGGTCAGTAGTGCAGACCTCTGCTTGTGTCATGATTGGTCAGTAGTGCAGACCTCTGCTTGTGACATGATTGGTCAGTAGTGCAGACCTTTGTTTGTGCCATGATTGGTCAGTAGTGCAGACCTCTGCTTGTGACATGATTGGTCAGTAGTGCAGACCTTTGTTTGTGCCATGATTTGTCAGTAGTGCAGACCTCTGCTTGTGTCATGATTGGTCAGTAGTGCAGACTTTGCTTGTACCATGATTGGTCAGTAGTGCAGACCTCTGCTTGTGACATGATTGGTCAGTAGTGCAGACCTCTGCTTGTGTCATGATTGGTCAGTAGTGCAGACCTCTGCTTGTGTCATGATTGGTCAGTAGTGCAGACCTCTGCTTGTACCATGATTGGTCAGTAGTGCAGACCTCTGCTTGTACCATGATTGGTCAGTAGTGCAGACCTCTGCTTGTACCATGATTGGTCAGTAGTGCAGACCTCTGCTTGTACCATGATTGGTCAGTAGTGCAGACCTCTGCTTGTACCATGATTGGTCAGTAGTGCAGACCTCTGCTTGTACCATGATTGGTCAGTAGTGCAGACCTCTGCTTGTACCATGATTGGTCAGTAGTGCAGACCTCTGCTTGTGTCATGATTGGTCAGTAGTGCAGACCTCTGCTTGTGACATGATTGGTCAGTAGTGCAGACCTCTGCTTGTGACATGATTTGTCAGTAGTGCAGACCTCTGCTTGTGACATGATTGGTCAGTAGTGCAGACCTCTGCTTGTGCCATGATTGGTCAGTAGTGCAGATCTCTGCTTGTGACATGATTGGTCAGTAGTGCAGACCTCTGTTTGTGACATGATTGGTCAGTAGTGCAGACCTCTGCTTGTGACATGATTGGTCAGTAGTGCAGACCTCTGCTTGTGCCATGATTGGTCAGTAGTGCAGACCTCTGCTTGTGCCATGATTGGTCAGTAGTGCAGACCTCTGCTTGTGTCATGATTGGTCAGTAGTGCAGACCTCTGCTTGTGACATGATTGGTCAGTAGTGCAGACCTCTGCTTGTGCCAGGATTGGTCAGTAGTGCACACTTCTGCTTGTGACATGATTGGTCAGTAGTGCAGACCTCTGCTTGTGTCATGATTGGTCAGTAGTGCACACTTCTGCTTGTGACATGATTGGTCAGTGTGCAGACCTTTGTTTGTGCCATGATTGGTCAGTAGTGCAGACCTCTGCTTGTGACATGATTGGTCAGTAGTGCAGACCTTGTTTGTGCATGATTGGTCAGTAGTGCAGACCTTGTTGTGCATGATTGGTCAGTAGTGCAGACCTTGCTTGTCATGATTGGTCAGTAGTGCAGACCTTGCTTGTACATGATTGGTCAGTAGTGCAGACCTCTGCTTGTGCATGATTGGTCAGTAGTGCAGACCTCTGCTTGTGTCATGATTGGTCAGTAGTGCAGACCTTGCTTGTCATGATTGGTCAGTAGTGCAGACCTCTGCTTGTACCATGATTGGTCAGTAGTGCAGACCTCTGCTTGTACATGATTGGTCAGTAGTGCAGACTTGCTTGTACCATGATTGGTCAGTAGTGCAGACTCTGCTTGTCATGATTGGTCAGTAGTGCAGACCTCTGCTTGTACCATGATTGGTCAGTAGTGCAGACCTCTGCTTGTACCATGATTGGTCAGTAGTGCAGACCTCTGCTTGTGCATGATTGGTCATAGTGCAGACTCTGCTTGTGACATGATTGTCAGTAGTGCAGACCTCTGCTTGTGACATGATTTGTCAGTAGATTTCAGACTTGCTTCTGTGCATGATTGGTCAGTAGTGCAGACTCTGCTTGTGCATGATTGGTCAGTAGTGCAGACCTCTGTTGTGACATGATTGGTCAGTAGTGCAGACCTCTGTTGTGACATGATTGGTCAGTAGTGCAGACCTCTGCTTGTGCATGATTGGTCAGTAGTGCAGACTCTGCTTGTGCATGATTGGTCAGTAGTGCAGACCTCTGCTTGTGTCATGATTGGTCAGTAGTGCAGACCTCTGCTTGTACATGATTGGTCAGTAGTGCAGACCTCTGCTTGTCCAGATTGGTCAGTAGTGCAACTCTGCTTGTACATGATTGGTCAGTAGTGCAGACCTCTGCTGTGTCATGATGGTCAGTAGTGCAACTCTGCTTGTGACATGATTGGTCAGTAGTGCAGACTCTGCTTGTGACATGATTGGTCAGTAGTGCAGACCTCTGCTTGTGTCATGATGGTCAGTAGTGCAGACCTCTGCTTGTACATGATTGGTCAGTAGTGCAGACCTCTGCTTGTGACATGATTGGTCAGTAGTGCAGACCTCTGCTTGTACAGATTGGTCAGTAGTGCAACTCTGCTTGTGCATGATTGGTCAGTAGTGCAGACCTCTGCTTGTGACATGATTGGTCAGTAGTGCAGACCTCTGTTTGTCATGATTGGTCAGTAGTGCAGACCTCTGCTTGTACCATGATTGGTCAGTAGTGCAGACCTCTGCTTGTGCATGATTGGTCAGTAGTGCAGACCTCTGCTTGTGCATGATTGGTCAGTAGTGCAGACTCTGTTTGTCATGATTGGTCAGTAGTGCAGACCTCTGCTTGTTCATGATTGGTCATAGTGCAGACCTCTGCTTGTGACATGATTGGTCAGTAGTGCAGACCTCTGCTTGTGCATGATTGGTCAGTAGTGCAGACCTCTGCTTGTGACATGATTGGTCAGTAGTGCAGACTTGTTTGTGCATGATTGGTCAGTAGTGCAGACCTCTGCTTGTGACATGATTGGTCAGTAGTGCAGACCTCTGTTGTGCAGATTGGTCAGTAGTGCAGACCTTGTTGTGCCATGATTGTCAGTAGTGCAGACCTCTGCTTGTGTCATGATTGGTCAGTAGTGCAGACCTTTGCTTGTCCAGATTGGTCAGTAGTGCAGACCTCTGCTTGTGCATGATTGGTCAGTAGTGCAGACCTCTGCTTGTCATGATTGGTCAGTAGTGCAGACCTCTGTTGTGCATGATTGGTCAGTAGTGCAGACCTCTGCTTGTACATGATTGGTCAGTAGTGCAGACCTCTGCTTGTACCATGATTGGTCAGTAGTGCAGACTCTGCTTGTCATGATTGGTCAGTAGTGCAGACTCTGCTTGTACATGATTGGTCAGTAGTGCAGACCTTGCTTGTACCATGATTGGTCAGTAGTGCAGACCTCTGCTTGTCCATGATTGGTCAGTAGTGCAGACCTCTGCTTGTGCATGATTGGTCAGTAGTGCAGACCTCTGCTTGTAATGATTGGTCATAGTGCAGACCTCTGCTTGTACATGATTGTCAGTAGTGCAGACCTCTGCTTGTACATGATTGGTCAGTAGTGCAGACTCTGCTTGTGCCATGATTGGTCAGTAGTGCAGACTCTGCTTGTGACATGATTGGTCAGTAGTGCAGACCTCTGTTTGTGACATGATTGGTCAGTAGTGCAGACTCTGCTTGTGACATGATTGGTCAGTAGTGCAGACTTGCTTGTGTCATGATTGGTCAGTAGTGCAGACCTCTGCTTGTGTCATGATTGGTCAGTAGTGAACCTTGCTTGTACCATGATTGGTCAGTAGTGCAGACCTCTGCTTGTACCATGATTGGTCAGTAGTGCAGACCTCTGCTTGTACATGATTGGTCAGTAGTGCAGACCTCTGCTTGTACATGATTGGTCAGTAGTGCAGACCTCTGCTTGTACCATGATTGGTCAGTAGTGCAGACCTCTGCTTGTACATGATTGGTCAGTAGTGCAGACCTCTGCTTGTCATGATTGGTCAGTAGTGCAGACCTTGCTTGTACATGATTGGTCAGTAGTGCAGACTCTGCTTGTGACATGATTGTCAGTAGTGCAGACTCTGCTTGTGACATGATGGTCAGTAGTGCAGACTCTGCTTGTCCATGATTGGTCAGTAGTGCAGATCTCTGCTTGTGACATGATTGGTCAGTAGTGCAACCTCTTTTCTTGTGCTCTCATATGGTCAGTAGTGCAGACCTCTGCTTGTGCCATGATTGGTCAGTAGTGCAGACCTCTGCTTGTGCCATGATTGGTCAGATGCAACTCTGTGTCATATTGGCGTAGTGCGCCTCTTTACCATGATTTCACTGTGCAACCTCGCTTTGCCAGAGGTAGAGCGATGTGTGCCTTTGGTCAGAGGCAGACCCTCGTGTCATGTGGCAGTAGGCAGACCTGGGGGACAGAGGTCAGAGTCAACCTTCGTTGCGATGGTCAGATCACCCGCGTGCCAGGAGCAGTAGGCAGACCGGGCCAGATTGGCAGGTGAGACCCGGGCCAAGGCAGAGTGCAGACCTCTGCTTGTGCCAGGATTGGTCAGTAGTGCAGACCTCTGCTTGTGCCATGATTGGTCAGTAGTGCAGACCTCTGCTTGTGCATGATTGGTCAGTAGTGCAGACCTCTGCTTGTGCCATGATTGGTCAGTTAGTGCAGACTCTGCTTGTGACATGATTGGTCAGTAGTGCAGACCTCTGCTTGTACCATGATTGGTCAGTAGTGCAGACCTCTGCTTGTGTATGATTGGTCAGTAGTGCAGACTTCTGCTTGTGACATGATTGGTCGTAGTGCAGACTCTGCTTGTCCATGATTGGTCAGTAGTGCAGACCTCTGCTTGTGTATGATTGGTCAGTAGTGCAGACCTCTGCTTGTGACATGATTGGTCAGTAGTGCAGACCTCTGCTTGTACCATGATTGGTCATTAGTGCAGACCTCTGTTGTACCATGATTGGTCAGTAGTGCAGACCTCTGCTTGTACCATGATTGGTCAGTAGTGCAGACCTCTGCTTGTACCATGATTGTCAGTAGTGCAGACCTCTGCTTGTGACATGATTGGTCAGTAGTGCAGACCTCTGCTTGTACATGATTGGTCAGTAGTGCAGACCTCTGCTTGTACATGATTGGTCAGTAGTGCAGACCTCTGCTTGTGTCATGATTGGTCAGTAGTGCAGACCTCTGCTTGTGTCAATGATTGGTCAGTAGTGTACACCTCTGCTTGTACCATGATTGGTCAGTAGTGCAGACCTCTGCTTGTACATGATTGGTCAGAGTGCAGACCTCTGCTTGTGACATGATTGGTCAGTAGTGCAGACCTCTGCTTGTACATGATTGGTCAGTAGTGCAGACCTCTGCTTGTACCATGATTGGTCAGTAGTGCAGACCTCTGCTTGTGACATGATTGGTCAGTAGTGCAGACCTCTGCTTGTACCATGATTGGTCAGTAGTGCAGACCTCTGCTTGTACCATGATTGGTCAGTAGTGAGACTCTGCTTGTGACATGATTGGTCAGTAGTGCAGACCTCTGCTTGTGACATGATTGGTCAGTAGTGCAGACCTCTGCTTGTACCATGATTGGTCAGTAGTGCAGACCTCTGCTTGTGACATGATTGGTCAGTAGTGCAGACTCTGCTTGTGTCATTATTGGTCAGTAGTGCAGACCTTGCTTGTGACATGATTGGTCAGTAGTGCAGACCTCTGCTTGTGCCATGATTGTCCACGATGAACAATATCTTTGCCCTGATAAAGAACATTACTTTGCCCTGTAAGTGCGGCGTCTTTACCTTGTGGAACTTCCTCTCCCTCGGTCCACAGCATCATCGTCCTCCTCAGCACAGGGGTAGAAGCGGGAGGGGGTGAATGGGTTGACTTTGGGTCTGCAGGAGCCAGAGAATGCCCCATCAGGCTGCTAATGCTGCGCAGTGAGGACACGACCTGGGGGGACAGAGACGGATCCACCAGGAGCTCCGACACCAGATTCCGCGCTCATTCAGGAGGACAGGTCCACGCCATTCCCACCGCCGGCGGTCTGCAACCAAAGAGACGGAAGTGAGCTGGGCGCCACAGGGGAGACCGGGCGCCACAGGGGAGACCGGGCGCCACAGGGGAGACCGGGCGCCACAGGGGAGACCGGGCGCCACAGGGGAGACCGGGCGCCACAGGGGAGACCGGGCGCCACAGGGGAGACGGGCGCCACAGGGGAGACCGGGCGCCACAGGGGAGACGGGCGCCACAGGGGAGACGGGCGCCACAGGGGAGCCCGGGCGCCACAGGGGAGACCGGGCGCCACAGGGGAGACCGGGCGCCACAGGGGAGACGGGCGCCACAGGGGAGACCGGGCGCCACAGGGGAGACGGGCGCCCACAGGGAGACAGGGCGCCACAGGGAGACAGAGCGCCACAGGGAGACAGAGCGCCACAGGGAGACAGAGCGCCACAGGGAGACAGAGCGCCACAGGGGAGACAGGCGCCACGGGTCCGAGTACCAGAGGAAACAAGGATCACAGTGAGATGCGCACAGGAGAAACAGAGGACCACGGGGAGCCAAGCGCTACAGTGAGCGGAGTACCACAGAGACCTGAGCAATACTAAGCCGCGCACCACAAAGACCGAGAACCACAGTGAGAGACCAAGCACCACAAGGACCTACCCGCACAGCCACCTCCACAATGACCACCCCAACATCCTCACCCCCCAGTGACCTCCCTCATAATGACCACCCCATATCTGCATCCCCACAGCCACCACCAAAAAATGTCATCCCTGCAGGCAACCCCCATAGTGATCACACATCTATACTCCCCACCCCCCCCGCATTTATCCTCAAAATACCCCTTCCCTCCCGCATTCACCACCCCAACCTTACTCCCTGCTGTCACTCCCACAATCTCTCACAATACCGACTGCAATATAAAACACAATATAACATCAGAATAGTGAGTGCAGCTCTGGAGGTGACTGGAGCATAGGAAATGATGTAACAGCGAATAGTGAGTGCAGCTCTGGAGGTGACTGGAGCATAGGAAATGATGTAACAGCAGATAGTGAGTGCAGCTCTGGAGGTGACTGGAGCATACGAAATGATGTAACAGCAGAATAGTGAGTGCAGCTCTGAGGTGACTGGAGCATACGAAATGATGTAACAACAGAATAGTGAGTGCAGCTCTGGAGGTGACTGGAGCATACGAAATGATGTAACAACAGAATAGTGAGTGCAGCTCTGGAGGATAGCATACGTCCGCACTCACCTGATATTGGGGTTTGTACCACTGTTTGAAGTCCCAGTCCCACAAAATCATCTGAAATGAGAGAAACAAATCAAGTTAGGAAAATGTTAAACGGATGAGGAATCTTCACAGCAATTTTGTTGTCACGAGAAAATACATGAAGCATTGTAACGAGTCTGCAGCTGTGAACAAGCGACTACAGGAGCCAACGAGGAATTCTGCAAAAGATGGGGAGCGAGCACTGAGGGCGACAGGGGGATCCGGGGGCACAGAGGCTTCACCCCGCACTATACTGCCCACACCCCACAACCAGCACCTCACTCTGCACCCGCATATTGAGGCCGGCGATCCTGGTGCCCTGAGCGGCCTCCTCCCATCCGCCGTCTTCACCATCATCCTGCCCAGGTCATCACCCACAGCCCCTGTACAGGGCAAGAAGAAATAGGAACATAAACATCACAACTACTGCCCCCAACATCCCCAACACATGAGAACTACTGCCCCCAACATCCCCAACACATGAGAACTACTGCCCCCAACATCCCCAACACATGAGAACTACTGCCCCCAACATCCCCAACACATGAGAACTACTGCCCCCAACATCCCCAACACATGAGGACTACTGCCCCCAACACAACATGAGAACTACTGCCCCCAACATCCCCAACACATGAGAACTACTGCCCCAACATCCCAACACATGAGAACTACTGCCCCAACACATGAGAACTACTGCCCCCAACATCCCCAACACATGAGAACTACTGCCCCCAACATCCCCAACACATGAGAACTACTGCCCCAACATCCCCAACACATGAGAACTACTGCCCCCAACATCCCCAACACATGAGAACTACTGCCCCAACATCCCAACACATGAGAACTACTGCCCCCAACACATGAGAACTACTGCCCCCAACACATGAGAACTACTGCCCCAACACATGAGAACTACTGCCCCAACACCAACACATGAGAACTACTGCCCCCAAACATGAGAACTACTGCCCCAACACATGAGAACTACTGCCCCAACACATGAGAACTACTGCCCCCAACACATGAGAACTACTGCCCCCCAACACATGAGAACTACTGCCCCAACACATGAGAACTACTGCCCCCAACACATGAGAACTACTGCCCCCAACACATGAGAACTACTGCCCCCAACATCCCCAACACATGAGAACTACTGCCCCCAACACATGAGAACTACTGCCCCAACCAACATCCCCAACACATGAGAACTACTGCCCCCAAATCCCAACACTGAGAACTACTGCCCCCAACACATGAGAACTACTGCCCCCAACACATGAGAACTACTGCCCCCAACACATGAGAACTACTGCCCCCAACACGAGAACTACTGCCCCCAACACATGAGAACTACTGCCCCCAACACATGAGAACTACTGCCCCCAACACATGAGAACTACTGCCCCCAACACAGAACTACTGCCCCCAACACATGAGAACTACTGCCCCCAACACATGAGAACTACTGCCCCCAACACATGAGAACTACTGCCCCAACACATGAGAACTACTGCCCCAACATCCCAAACATGAGAACTACTGCCCCCAACATCCCCAACACATAGAACTACTGCCCCCAACATCCAACACATGAGAATACTGCCCAACATCCAACACATGAAATACTGCCCAAACCAACAATGAGAACTACTGCCCCCAACATCCAACAATGAGAACTACTGCCCAACATCCCAAACATAAACTACTGCCCAACATCCAACACATGAGACTACTGCCCAAATCCCCAACAAGAGAACTATGCCAACATCCCACTGAGAATACTGCCCAACACATGAGAACTTGCCCAACATCCCAACAATGAAACTACTGCCCAACATCCCAACACATGAGAATACTGCCCAACTCCCCAAACTGAGAATATGCCCACAACATCCCAACACAGAGACACTGCCCCAACACATGAGAATAGCCCAATCCCAACACATGGAACTACTGCCCAACATCCCAACACATGAGAACTATGCCCAATCCCACACTGAGAACTATGCCCCAACTCCACAATGAACTATGCCCAACATCCAACATGAGAATACTGCCCCAAATCCCAACACATGAGAACTACTGCCCCAACATCCCAACACATGAGAACTACTGCCCCAACATCCCCAACACATGAGAACTACTGCCCCCAACATCCCCAACACATGAGAACTACTGCCCCCAACATCCCCAACACATGAGAACTACTGCCAACCCAACATAACTATGCCCCCAACATCCCAACACATGAGAACTACTGCCCCCAACATCCCCAACACATGAGAACTACTGCCCCAACATCCCCAACACATGAGAACTACTGCCCCAACATCCCAACACATGAGAACTACTGCCCCCAACATCCCCAACACATGAGAACTACTGCCCCCAACATCCCACACAAAACATGCAAAACCTAACTTGCCCCCAAACATCCCCAACACATGAGAACTACTGCCCCCAACATCCCCACACATGAGAACTACTGCCCCCAACATCCCAACACATGAGAACTACTGCCCCCAACATCCCCAACACATGAGAACTACTGCCCCAACATCCCCACACAAGAACTACTGACCCCAACACATAGAACTACTGCCCCAATCCCAACACATGAGAACTACATCCCCAACACATGAGAACTACTGCCCCAACATCCCAACACTGAGAACTACTGCCCCCAACACCCCCTGAGAACTACTGCCCCCAACATCCCAACACATGAGAACTACTGCCCCCAACATCCCCAACACATGAGAACTACTGCCCCCAATCCCCCATGAGAACTACTGCCCCCAACATCCCCAACAATGAGAACTACTGCCCCAACATCCCAACAATGAGAACTACTGCCCCCAACACATCCCCAACACATGAGAACTACTGCCCCCAACACATGAGAACTACTGCCCCCAACATCCCCAACACATGAGAACTACTGCCCCCAACATCCCCAAACAGAGAACTACTGCCCCAACACCATGAGAACTACTGCCCCAACACATGAGAACTACTGCCCCAACATCCAACACATGAGAACTACTGCCACCCACAATAGAACACTGCCCCAACTCCAACACTGAGAACTACTGCCCCCAACACTAAGAGAACTACTGCCCCCAACATCCCCAACACATGAGAACTACTGCCCCAACATCCCCAACAATGAGAACTACTGCCCCCAACATCCCAACACATGAGAACTACTGCCCCCAAATCCCCAAACATGGAAACTACTCCCCAACACATGAGAACTACTGCCCCAACATCCCAACACATGAGAACTACTGCCCCCCAACATCCCCAACCCACAATGAGAACTACTGCCCACTCCCAACACATGAGAACTACTGCCCCCAACATCTCAGTGAGGATAGCGCCCAACCCCGAAATGGACACATACTGCAGGGCACCCACACTGGCATGCCAGTAAATGGAAACTTCTACGAACTGAAGCTACTGCCCCAGTTCCAGACATGGACACTGACGAGTGTACACCCACCATGCAATCTGCGAATGCCCCGCAATGCCTACGAGCTGAAATGTACTGCAAGTCAAAATGGCTACATCCCACTTTTCCACTGACATGAGAAACACACAACAAACTGTAGGGAATACTGCCAACTCAACAGAGAAAACAGAGATCCATAACAGAAAACTCCAAATCCCAACAAAAATGGAAACCAACTGCAAAGAAACTGTGCTCCCCAACATCCCCACAATACACTGCAACTCAACAAATGGACTGCCTCGAATGGAAAAGAAATGCACCAATAAATCACTAGTGAGAATAGCCAAAACATGGACTCTGCTCCAAGTGAGGAAAACTGCTAACACAAATATGAACTCATGAACTGAGAAAACTGCCAGACACAACATGAAACTACTGCCAAACATGAGAATACTGCAACATCCAAAAGAAATATGCATCCCAAACATGAGAACAGCCCCAAATCCCACACATGAGAATACTGCCAATCCCAACCAACATCCCCAACACATGAGAACTACTGCCCCAACATCCCCAACATATGAGAACTACTGCCCCCAACATCCCAACAATGAGAACTACTGCCCCAACAATGAGAACTACTGCCCCCAACACATGAGAACTACTGCCCCCACCCAACACATGAGAACTACTGCCCCCAACACATGAGAACTACTGCCCCCAACATCCCCAACACATGAGAACTACTGCCCCCAAAAATCCCCCAACACATGAGAACTACTGCCCCCAACACATGAGAACTACTGCCCCCAACATCCCAACACATGAGAACATACTGCCCCCAACATCCCCAACACATGAGAACTACTGCCCCCAACTCCCCAACACATGAAACTACTGCCCCAACATCCCAACACATGAGAACTACTGCCCCAACATCCCCAACACATGAGAACTACTGCCCCCAACATCCCCAACAATGAAACTACTGCCCCCAACACATGAGAACTACTGCCCCCAACATATGAGAACTACTGCCCCCAATACATCCCCAACACATGAGAACTACTGCCCCCAACACATGAGAACTACTGCCCCCAACATCCCCAACACATGAGAACTACTGCCCCCAACATCCCCAACATATGAGAACTACTGCCCCCAACATCCCCAACACATGAGAACTACTGCCCCCAACACATGAGAACTACTGCCCCCAACATCCCCAACACATGAGAACTACTGCCCCAACATCCCCAACAATTAGAAACTAACTCCCAACACATGAGAACTACTGCCCCAACATCCCCAACACATGAGAATACTGCCCCAACATCCCCAACACATGAGAATACTGCCCCTCCAACACATGAGAACTACTGCCCCAACCCCAACATATGAGAACTACTGCCCCAACACATGAGAACTACGCCCCAACATCAACATGAGAACTACTACACCCAACACATGAGAACACTGCCCCAACAATGAGAATACTGCCCCCAAACATGAATACTCCCAACACATGAGAACTACTGCCCCCAAACCACATGAGAACTACTGCCCCCAACATCCCAACACATGAGAACTACTGCCCCAACATCCCCAACACATGAGAACTACTGCCCCAACATCCCAACACATGAGAACTACTGCCCCCAACATCCCCAACAATGAGAACTACTGCCCCAACATCCCCAACACATGAGAACTACTGCCCCAACATCCCCAACACATGAGAACTACTGCCCCCAACATCCTCAGTGTGGATCAGCGACCACAAGGGACCCCCGAGAAGGATCAGGGTCATAGCATTGCAGGGCGACTCTCCACACCTCTGCTGGCTGTCAGTGAATGGAAACATTCTACTTGACTAAAGGCCCTACTGACCCCATGCTTCTCAGTGTTTGTTACAATGTGTCAGGCTGATGTAGTGTACACCCCACGCAGTGGTCATATCTGCGGAGGTTGTCCTCACTGCACATGCCTCTGCGGAGCTGATAAGCTGTTACAGTGTTTCAGTGCAGGAAGAATGTCGCCTACAATCCACCTTTGTTCCCACTGTAACAACAGTCTGAGCCTAAACACAGCAACAAACCTGTAGAGTGACATCAGGCTTAGGGCAGAGACCTGAACAAGAGAAGAGACCAGATGAATGACAGGAGCGCAGGGGAGTGAAGACATGAAGGGCAACTCCAAATCAGAGGACAGAAACATGGAAGACCAACTGGGAAAGAAAGCGTGGTGCTCCCACCATCCACCAGATCCACCCACAAAGTCACATGTAACAACTCAGACAGAATGGTGACTGCAGCTCTGGAGGTGAGTGGAGGAGAAGACAGAATGCAACAGCAGAATAGTGAATGCAGCTCTGGAGGTGAGTGGAGGATAAGACAGAATTTAACAGCAGAATAGTGACTGCGCTCTAAGGTGACTGGAGGAAAGACATGATGTACAGCAGAATAGTGACTGCAGCTCTGGAGGTGACTGGAGGATAAGACAATGTAACAGCAGAAGAGTGACTGCTGCTCTGGAGGTGACTGGAGGAGAAGACACAATGTAATAGCAGAATAGTGAGTGCAGCTCTGGAGGTGACTGGAGGAGAAGACACAATGTAATACCAGAATAGTGGGTGCAGCTCTGGAGGTGACTGGAGGAAAGACAATGTAATACCAGAATAGTGGGTGCAGCTCTGGAGGTGACTGGAGGAGAAGACACAATGTAATACAAGAATAGTGGGTGCAGCTCTGGAGGTGACTGGAGGAGAAGACACAATGTAATACCAGAATAGTGGGTGCAGCTCTGGAGGTGACTGGAGGAGAAGACACAATGTAATACCAGAATAGTGGGTGCAGCTCTGGAGGTGACTGGAGGAGAAGACACAATGTAATACCAGAATAGTGGGTGCAGCTCTGGAGGTGACTGGAGGAGAAGACACAATGTAATACCAGAATAGTGACTGCTGCTCTGGAGGTGACTGGAGGATAAGACATGATGTAAACAGAAAGGTGACTGCTGCTCTGGAGGTGACTGGAGGAGAAGACACAATGTAATAGCAGAATAGTGGGTGCAGCTCTGGAGGTGACTGGAGGAGAAGACACAATGTAATACCAGAATAGTGGGTGCAGCTCTGGAGGTGACTGGAGGAAAAGACAATGTAATACCAGAATAGTGGGTGCAGCTCTGGAGGTGACTGGAGGAGAAGACACAATGTAATACAAGAATAGTGGGTGCAGCTCTGGAGGTGACTGGAGGAGAAGACACAATGTAATACCAGAATAGTGGGTGCAGCTCTGGAGGTGACTGGAGGAGAAGACACAATGTAATACCAGAATAGTGGGTGCAGCTCTGGAGGTGACTGGAGGAGAAGACACAATGTAATACCAGAATAGTGGGTGCAGCTCTGGAGGTGACTGGAGGAGAAGACACAATGTAATACCAGAATAGTGGGTGCAGCTCTGGAGGTGACTGGAGGAGAAGACACAATGTAATACCAGAATAGTGGGTGCAGCTCTGGAGGTGACTGGAGGAGAAGACACAATGTAATACCAGAATAGTGGGTGCAGCTCTGGAGGTGACTGGAGGATAAGACACAATGTAATACCAGAATAGTGGGTGCAGCTCTGGAGGTGACTGGAGGAGAAGACACAATGTAATACCAGAATAGTGGGTGCAGTTTGGAGGTGACTGGAGGATAAGACACAATGTAATACCAGAATAGTGGGTGCAGCTCTGGAGGTGACTGGAGGAGAAGACACAATGTAATACCAGAATAGTGGGTGCAGCTCTGGAGGTGACTGGAGGATAAGACACAATGTAATACCAGAATAGTGGGTGCAGCTCTGGAGGTACAGTACAGCAATGATATTGGTTTTCAGTACCCTGTTGGAGCCGCAGTACTGGGTGATGACACTAGATGGCGGCACCTGTTCGTGAAGCTGCAGTGATACCTATAAATACATGAGCTGTCAGTCCATAGGTGTGTGGTGACATCAACAGGTAAGCGGCCACGATCCTAACCTTCAACGTAATCTCACCTCCTATAATAACATACGATGACTGCGGCACATGGGACACAAACTGGAAGATCACAGGTGTACCCCGCCCTGGCCCCAGGAGCTGACACTCACCAGCCCATCCCCCGCCTTGGACAAGCCACTAATATGAGTATTATCAGCGCGTAATACCACAAATGTTCCGTTCTCACAGTCCGAGCGCGAAATGGAAAACACATTATCACATTTACAGCCTCCAGTTTCCATATTAAAGACAGGAAAATAGCCGTGACCCCCGCCGCTCACAGCACACGAGGGGTTAACGAAAGGTGGAGAAACGGTGGCGTTATACAGCCGCCAGTCACGTGTGATATAACGGAGACGATTACACCAACACCCGAAACGTCATGTAATGGACGACCCGCACCGATACACAGCAAGAGAAAGAAGAGACCCCACACCGGAGGACAAAGGCCCCCACACCGGAGGACAAAGGCCCCCACACCGGAGGACAAAGGCCCCCACACCGGAGGACAAAGGCCCCCACACCGGAGGACAAAGGCCCCCACACCGGAGGAGAGAGGCCCCCACACCGGAGGAGAAGGCCCCCACACCGGAGGAGAAAGGCCCCCACACCGGAGGAGAAAGGCCCCCACACCGGAGGAGAAAGGCCCCCACACCGGAGGAGAAAGGCCCCCACACAAGGAGGAGAAAGGCCCCCACACAAGAGGAGAAAGGCCCCCACACAAGAGGAGAAAGGCCCCCACACCGGAGGAGAAAGGCCCCCACACCAGAGGAGAAAGGCCCCCACACCAAGAGGAGAAAGGCCCCCACACCGAGGAGAAAGGCCCCCACACCGGAGGAGAAAGGCCCCACACAAGAGGAGAAAGGCCCCCACACCGGAGGAGAAAGGCCCCCACACCGGAGGAGAAAGGCCCCCACACCGAGGAGAAAGGCCCCCACACCGGAGGAGAAAGGCCCCACACACCGGAGGAGAAAGGCCCCCACACCAGAGGAGAAAGGCCCCCACACCAGAGGAGAAAGGCCCCACACCAGAGGAGAAAGGCCCCACACACGGAGGGAGAAAGGGAGCCCCCACACCGGAGGAGAAAGGCCCCCACACCGAGGAGAAAGGCCCCCACACCGGAGGAGAAAGGCCCCCACAACCGGAGGAGAAAGGCCCCACACCGGAGGAGAAAGGCCCCCACACCGGAGGAGAAAGGCCCCACACACGGAGGAGAAAGGCCCCACACACGAGGAGAAAGGCCCCCACACCGGAGGAGAAAGGCCCCCACACACCGGAGGAGAAAGGCCCCCACACCGGAGGAGAAAGGCCCCCACACCGAGGACAAAGGCCCACACCGGAGGAGAAAGGCCCCCACACCGGAGGAGAAAGGCCCCCACACCGGAGGAAGAAAGGCCCCCACACACCGGAGGAGAAAGGCCCCCAACACCGGAGGAGAAAGGCCCCCCACACCGGAGGAGAAAGGCCCCCACACCGAGGAAAGGCCCCACACCGAGGACAAAGGCCCCCACACCGGAGGACAAAGGCCCCCACACCGGAGGAAAAGGCCCCCACACCGGAGGAAAGCCCCAAAGGAAGCCCCCACACCCGGAGGAGAAAGGCCCCCACACACCGGAGGAGAAAGGCCCCACACACGGAGGAGAAAGGCCCCCACACCGGAGGAGAAAGGCCCCCACACCGGAGGAGAAAGGCCCCCCACACCGGAGGAAGGCCCCAGAGGACGAGAAAGGCCCCCACACCGGAGGAAAAGGCCCCCACACCGGAGGAGAAAGGCCCCCACACCGGAGGACAAAGGCCCCACACCGAGGCAAAGGCCCCACACGAACAGCGCGAGGAGAAAGGCCCCCACACACGGAGGAAAAGGCCCCCACACCGGAGGAAAAGGCCCCCACAACCGGAGGAAAAGGCCCCCACACCGGAGGAGAAAGGCCCCCACACGAGGAAAAGGCCCCCACACCGGAGGAGAAAGGCCCCCACACCGGAGGAGAAAGGCCCCACACACCGGAGGAGAAAGGCCCCCACCACCGGAGGAGAAAGGCCCCCACACCCGGAGGAGAAAGGCCCCCACACCGGAGGAGAAAGGCCCCCACACCGGAGGAGAAAGGCCCCACACCGGAGGAGAAAGGCCCCCACACCGGAGGAGAAAGGCCCCACACCGGAGGAGAAAGGCCCCCCACACCGAGGAGAAAGGCCCCCACACCGGAGGAGAAAGGCCCCCACACCGGAGGAGAAAGGCCCCCCACCACACCGGAGGAGAAAGGCCCCACACCGGAGGAGAAAGGCCCCCACACCGGAGGAGAAAGGCCCCCACACCGGAGGAGAAAGGCCCCCACACCGGAGGAGAAAGGCCCCCACACCGGAGGAGAAAGGCCCCCACACAACGGAGGAGAAAGGCCCCCACACCGGAGGAGAAAGGCCCCCACACCGGAGGAGAAAGGCCCCCACACCGGAGGAGAAAGGCCCCCACACCGGAGGAGAAAGGCCCCCACACCGGAGGAGAAAGGCCCCCACACCGGAGGAGAAAGGCCCCCACACCGGAGGAGAAAGGCCCCCACACCGGAGGAGAAAGGCCCCCACACCGGAGGAGAAAGGCCCCCACACCGGAGGAGAAAGGCCCCCACACCGGAGGAGAAAGGCCCCCACACCGGAGGAGAAAGGCCCCCACACCGGAGGAGAAAGGCCCCCACACCGGAGGAGAAAGGCCCCCACACCGGAGGAGAAAGGCCCCCACACCGGCGGAAATCTGCCCAATGGTGATAATAACTGAAGGCCGACAAAGGAGACACACAAGAAACATCTCATGATGGGGAAAACCAGAGAGCTGTCTCAAGGCCTATACAACCTTATTGATATAAAACATAGTGATGGCATTGGTTACAGAAGATTCCAGTGAACTCTGCTGGGGCCATAACCCAGAAGTAGAAAGATCATCGTTTCACCATAAACCGGCAACAACCTGATGCTCCCAATATGATTTCACACAGAGGAGTAAAAATAATTATCAGAAGAGTGGAGATCTATAGAAAAACCTGGAATCTGCAGGGACAATTGTCTCAAGGAAAACAATAAGTAATGCACTCCTCCTCCATGGCCTGTATACACGCTGCCCCCTGTCCTGTGTGCCTGCTGGCTGCACCGGTCCTGTGTGTCTGCCCCCTGCTGGCTGCACCGGTCCTGTGTGCCTGCTGGCTGCCCCCATCCTGTGTGTCTGCTGGCTGCCCCTGTCCTGTGTGCCTGCCCCCTGCTGGCTGCCCCCATCCTGTGTGTCTGCCCACTGCTGGCAGCCCCCATCCTCTGTGTCTGCCCCCTGCTGGCTGCCCCCATCCTGTGTGTCTGCCCACTGCTGGCTGCCCCCATTCTGTGTGCCTGCCCACTGCTGGCTGCCCCCATTCTGTGTGCCTGCCCACTGCTGGCTGCCCCCATTCTGTGTGCCTGCCCACTGCTGGCTGCCCCCATCCTGTGTGCCTGCCCACTGCCGGCTGCCCCCGTCCTGTGTGTCTGCCCCTGCTGGCTGCCCCCTGTCCTGTGTGTCTGCCCCCTGTCCTGTGTGTCTGCCCCCTGTCCTGTGTGTCTGCCCCCTGCTGGCTGCCCCTGTCCTATGTGTCTGCCCCCTGCTGGATGCCCCTGTCCTGTGTGTCTGCCCCCTGCTGGATGCCCCTGTCCTGTGTGTCTGCCCCCTGCTGGCTAACCCTGTCGTGTGTATCTGCCCCCATCCTGTGTGCCTGCCCCCTGCTGGCTGCCCCTGTCCTGTGTGTCAGCTGGCTGCCCCTGTCCTGTGTGCCTGCCTCCTGCTGGCTGCCCCTGTCCTGTGTGCCTGCCCCTGCTGGCTGCCGCCTGGCCTGCTGCTGCCCCCCATCCGGTGTGCCAGCACCCTGCTGGCTGCCCCCGTCCTGTGTGTCTGCCCCCTGCTGGCTGCCCCTGTCCTGTGTGTCTGCCCCCTGCCGGCTGCCCCCGGGAGTCACGGTGCCCCCTCCAGTCTGTGTACACGCCATGGTCAGACATTAGCGGAGGACACCATTCACCATGGAAACATGACACAAGAGCCGCGCCATAGCAACATGGAGGACAGTAAGGGGGACGCCGCCTGACAGTCGCCCGTTACCACCACCAGACTCTGCACCCGCTATATACACGAGCCAGGATAATGAGAAGAGCTGACACTTCACTAGCTCTGCTGGCTGTCAGTGAATGAGATCAACCGGACGATCTGGTCCGGCTCACACAGCTGAGGGGTCGTTACAAAGGGCCAGATCTAAATAGTCCTCCATATCACAAGACCCAAGAACACCGGACACAATAACCATATACAATGTGTCAGACGGTGTCACTGCCAGATCATCTGCACCAACAAGACTGACAGCAAGCAGAGATCCGCTGACCGCCCCCATAGACTGACAGCAAGCAGAGATCTGGAGATCTGCTGACCGCTCCCATACACTGACAGCAAGCAGAGATCTGCTGACCGATCCCATACACTGACAGCAAGCAGAGATCTGCTGACCACTCCTATACACTGATAACAAGCAGAGATCTGCTGACCACTCCCATACACTGATAGCAAGCAGAGATCTGCTGACCACTCCCATACACTGACAGCAAGCAGAAATCTGCTGACCGATCCATACACTGACAGCAAGCAGAAATCTGCTGACTGATCCCATAGACAGAACAAGCAGAGATCTGCTGACTGATCCCATAGACAGAACAAGCAGAGATCTGCTGACCGATCCCATACACTGACAGCAAGCAGAGATCTGCTGACCGATCCCATACACTGACAGCAAGCAGAGATCTGCTGACCGATCCCATACACTGACAGCAAGCAGAGATCTGCTGACCGATCCCATACACTGACAGCAAGCAGAGATCTGCTGACCGATCCATAGACAGAACAAGCAGAGATCTGCTGACCGATCCCATAGACAGAACAAGCAGAGATCTGCTGACCGATCCCATAGACAGAACAAGCAGAGATCTGCTGACCGATCCCATAGACAGAACAAGCAGAGATCTGCTGACCGATCCCATAGACAGAACAAGCAGAGATCTGCTGACCGATCCCATAGACAGAACAAGCGAGATCTGCTGACGATCCATGACAGAACAGCAGAGATCTGCTGACCGATCCCATAGACAGAACAAGCAGAGATCTGCTGACCGATCCCATAGACAGAACAAGCAGAGATCTGCTGACCGATCCCATAGACAGAACAAGCAGAGATCTGCTGACCGATCCCATAGACAGAACAAGCAGAGATCTGCTGACCGATCCCATAGACAGAACAAGCAGAGATCTGCTGACCGATCCCATAGACAGAACAAGCAGAGATCTGCTGACCGATCCCATAGACAGAACAAGCAGAGATCTGCTGACCGATCCCATAGACAGAACAAGCAGAGATCTGCTGACCGATCCCATAGACGAACAAGAACAACCATAGCAGACAGAGGATCTGCTGACCGATCCCATAGACAGAACAAGCAGAGATCTGCTGACCGATCCCATAGACAGAACAAGCAGAGATCTGCTGACCGATCCCATAGACAGAACAAGCAGAGATCTGCTGACCGATCCCATAGACAGAACAAGCAGAGATCTGCTGACCGATCCCATAGACAGAACAAGCAGAGATCTGCTGACCGATCCCATAGACAGAACAAGCAGAGATCTGCTGACCGATCCCATAGACAGAACAGCAGAGATCTGCTGACGATCCATAGACAGAACAAGCAGAGATCTGCTCTGACGATCCCATAGACAGAACAAGCAGAGATCTGCTGACCGATCCCATAGACAGAACAAGCAGAGATCTGCTGACCGATCCCATAGACAGAACAAGCAGAGATTGTGACGATCATAGAAGAACAAGCAGAGATCTGCTGACGATCCCATAGACAGAACAAGCAGAGATCTGCTGACCGATCCCATAGACAGAACAAGCAGAGATCTGCTGACGATCCCATAGACAGAACAAGCAGAGATCTGCTGACCGATCCATAGACAGAACAAGCAGAGATCTGCTGACCGATCCCATAGACAGAACAAGCAGAGATCTGCTGACCGATCCCATAGACAGAACAAGCAGAGATCTGTGACGATCATAGACAGAACAAGCAGATCTGCTGACCGATCCCATAGACAGAACAAGCAGAGATCTGCTGACCGATCCCATAGACAGAACAAGCAGAGATCTGCTGACCGATCCCATAGACAGAACAAGCAGAGATCTGCTGACCGATCCATAGACAGAACAAGCAGAGATCTGCTGACGATCCCATAGACAGAACAAGCAGAGATCTGCTGACCGATCCCATAGACAGAACAAGCAGAGATCTGCTGACCGATCCCATAGACAGAACAAGCAGAGATCTGCTGACCGATCCCATAGACAGAACAAGCAGAGATCTGCTGACCGATCCCATAGACAGAACAAGCAGAGATCTGCTGACCGATCCCATAGACAGAACAAGCAGAGATCTGCTGACGATCCCATAGACAGAACAAGCAGAGATCTGCTGACCGATCCCATAGACAGAACAAGCAGAGATCTGCTGACTGATCCATAGACAGACAAGCAGAGATCTGCTGACGATATAGACAGACAAGCAGAGATCTGCTGACCGATCCCATAGACAGAACAAGCAGAGATCTGCTGACCGATCCCATAGACAGAAAGCGAGATGCTGAGATCTAGACAGACAAGCGAGATCTCTACTAGATCCATGAAACAAGCAGAGATCTGCTGACGATCCCATAGACAGAACAAGCAGAGATCTGCTGACTCGATCCCATAGACAGAACAAGCAGAGATCTGCTGACCGATCCCATAGACAGAACAAGCAGAGATCTGCTGACCGATCCCATAGACAGAACAAGCAGAGATCTGCTGACCGATCCCATAGACAGAACAAGCAGAGATCTGCTGACCTGATCCCATAGACAGAAAAGCAGAGATCTGCTGACGATCCCATAGACAGAACAAGCAGAGATCTGCTGACCGATCCCATAGACAGAACAAGCAGAGATCTGCTGACCGATCCCATAGACAGAACAAGCAGAGATCTGCTGACCGATCCCATAGACAGAACAAGCAGAGATCTGCTGACTGATCCCATAGACAGAACAAGCAGAGATCTGCTGACATCAATCACACAGTAGGAACGTTGAACCTTTCAGAATTCACATTTGCTTCATTTACAAAAAACTTATTGACAAAACAGTTCTGATGAAATCTGCAACAACATTCACATGTGGACAGACACTTTATAATGGCTGCCTCTGTATAACACAACAAGGGGAGGAGGGGGAGGAAGGGGGGAAGGGGAGGAAGGGGGAGGAAGGTGTGAAGTAAGGGGGGGAGGGGGTGAAGGAGGGGGTGATGGGGGTTTGGAGGGGGGAGGGGAGGGAAGGGAAGGAGGGAGATTAGGGGAGGAAGGGGAGGAAAAGGTGGAAAGGAAGGAGGGGGAGGAAAGGAAGGAGGGGGAGGAAGGGAAGGAAGGAGGGGGAGGAAGGGAAGGAAGGAAGGGGAGGGAAGGAAGGAAGGAAGGAAAGGAAGGAAGGAAGGAAGGAAGGAAAGGAAGGAAGGAAAGGAAGGAGGGGAGAAAAGGAAGGAGGGGGAGGAAGGGGATGAAAAGGGAGGAAAGGGGCGGAAACAGGAGGAAATGGGAGGAAGGGGAGACGAGGTGGAAAGACCTGTGAAATTTGGGGGCCTGAGGTGGAATGGCCTAGGTAACCCCACTTGGAAAGGTCCAGCGAGTTAGGGTCCCAAGGTGTAAAGCCCATGTTGTCAGAGGGCCGAGGTGGAAAGGCTCAGGGAGTTGGGGGGCCCAAAGAGGAAGGGCCCAAGATTCAAAAGAGAGGAACAAAAGTCTAGTCTACAGGAGATGAGGATGAAAAGTCTGGTACATGAGAACTGAGGAGAAAAACTCATGAGTCCCAAAAGCCAGAAGTGGAAGAAGCCGAGAGAGGAAAATACACAAAGAACACAGGAAGGAAGAGTCAGAGAGATAAGGGGGCAGAGGAAGAGTCACACACATAAGAGGGGCAGAGGAAGAGTCACACACATAAGGGGGCAGAGGAAGAGTCACACACATAAGGGGGCAGAGGAAGAGTCACACACATAAGAGGGGCAGAGGAAGAGTCACACACATAAGGGGCAGAGGAAGAGTCACACACATAAGGGGGCAGAGGAAGAGTCACACACATAAGGGGGCAGAGGAAGAGTCACACACATAAGGGGGCAGAGGAAGAGTCACACACATAAGGGGGCAGAGGAAGAGTCACACACATAAGGGGGCAGAGGCAAAGATCTGGAGGTACTGGGGACTTCAATCAGTTAAACCAGGGATGTGGAACCTCAGGCCCAGGGCCAAATGCGGCCCTCGATTACTTTTTTGCAGCCCCTGGGCTGATTCCTGGGGAGTGCAGTGCTCAGGTTGGCAGACGCTCTCCAGTGATCTCTATGCCCCAGCCTTGGCCTCCCCAGTGAGGTATATGGTCTCGGCCTCCACAGTGAGGTATATGCCCCAGCCTCAGCCTCCCAGTGAGGCATGTGGCCCCAGCCTCCCCAGTGAGGCATGTGGCCCCAGCCTCGGCCTCCCCAGTGAGGCATGTGGCCCCAGCCTCGGCCTCCCCAGTGAGGCATGTGGCCCCAGCCTCGGCCTCCCCAGTGAGGCATGTGGCCCCAGCCTCGGCCTCCCAGTGAGGCATGTGGCCCCAGCCTCGGCCTCCCCAGTGAGGCATGTGGCTCCAGCTTCAGCCTCCCCAGTGAGGCATGTGGCCCCAGCTTCGGCCTCCCCAGTGAGGCATGTGGCCCCAGCTTCGGCCTCCCCAGTGAGGCATGTGGCCCCAGCCTCGGCCTCCCCGGTGAGGTATATGCCCCAGCCTTGGCCTCCCCAGTGAGGTATATGGCCCAGCCTCAGCCTCCCCAGTGAGGTATATGCCCCCAGCCTCTCCTGTGATGTCTATCGCTCTAGTAAACCTGGAAAAGCATTAGAGGAGCAACATGACCAATATCACCCACACCAAAGTGAAGCGGTTCCAGCCACCACAGTAGGGGGAGGAGATTGTTTATAGCGGCTCATTTTCAAGTTGATAATTTTGTACGACTCCCAAAGGATGGTAGAAATATCCAAATGGCCCCAGCCGAAAAATGGCTCCCGACCCTGCTTTAAGCCCTCTCCAGAATTCAGAATGTGATAAGAGGATTCAAAGTCCCCATGAAGGGTTAAATGTGTTTCCATATAAATAACGTACAATGTGTCCATCACATTCCGCACAGAAGAGCAGGGAATGTTATCGTCACACACACTAGTGGGATCTTCTGCCTGTTTTTCATTTACACCTCATTAGATTTATAATCTTTGCCTATTGTATCTATTTATGTGTTTACCTCTTTGTTTTTCTTTTTATTAAATATTATTATCATTAGTCTCGTTATTATTTGTGACTTTGTGGTTTTCCAAATATTTTCATCTTATTCATCATTTGAGACTTTTTAAAATATAATTCTGGAATTTTAATGCAAATTGAGCAACATTTTAGTGGATTGTGACTTTGTGGTTATATAAAGGGTCACATTGATGTTGTGTAGAGCCGCACACCTCGCTCACATGTAGATGAATTTGGAGCAAAATCATAAATGAAAACCAGGAGTCGAAAAGAGAATTAAACGAGCCCAATCGATCAGTTGTGGAGCGAGTGTTCAGATCAGCAGGTCGCCTTCATAATCGATCAGTTGTGGAGCGAGTGTTCAGATCGGCAGGTCGCCTTCATAATCGATCAGTTGTGGAGCGAGTGTTCAGATCGGCAGGTCGCCTTCATAATCGATCAGTTGTGGAGCGAGTGTTCAGATCGGCAGGTCGCCTTCATAATCGATCAGTTGTGGAGCGAGTGTTCAGATCGGCAGGTCGCCTTCATAATCGATCAGTTGTGGAGCGAGTGTTCAGATCGGCAGGTCGCCTTCATAATCGATCAGTTGTGGAGCGAGTGTTCAGATCGGCAGGTCGCCTTCATAATCGATCAGTTGTGGAGCGAGTGTTCAGATCGGCAGGTCGCCTTCATAATCGATCAGTTGTGGGGCGAGTGTTCAGATTGCAGGTCGCCTTCATAATCGATGAGTTGTGGAGCGAGTGTTCAGATTGGCAGGTCGCCTTCATAATCGATCAGTTGTGGAGCGAGTGTTCAGATCGGCAGGTCGCCTTCATAATCGATCAGTTGTGGAGCGAGTGTTCAGATCGGCAGGTCGCCTTCATAATCGATCAGTTGTGGAGCGAGTGTTCAGATCGGCAGGTCGCCTTCATAATCGATCAGTTGTGGAGCGAGTGTTCAGATCGGCAGGTCGCCTTCATAATCGATGAGTTGTGGAGCGAGTGTTCAGATCGGCAGGTCGCCTTCATAATCGATCAGTTGTGGAGCGAGTGTTCAGATCGGCAGGTCGCCTTCATAATCGATCAGTTGTGGAGCGAGTGTTCAGATCAGCAGGTCGCCTTCATACAGGTTTGCGCAGTTTGGCGACGATCGCAGACAATAGTGACGGCTGTGCGACGAGACAGATACAGCCACACACACGAGCGCACAGATCAGTCACAGGATCACAGAGGCTGCCAATCCGCCCCGGACTCTATTCAGGAAGAACAGATGAAATGATGTGCTGAAATCAGGCAGCCCCGTGCAGTCTACGCCCGGTATTCAGGACGCCGAGCGCTGGCCATGTAAGGAAATGTGCTGCACACCGCGCAGGAATCTGCTCACCCCCTGCAGATGAGGACTCTGCTCACATCCAGGACACAAAAAACACAAAGGCTCCGACCCAGGAGAATCCGCACAAACGTCCTGGAGACTCTGCTCCAATTCTGGACTCAGCCACAATCTATAGACACACTTCTAACCTCAAACTAGTTCTGAGATGGGCCAGACTCACTGCTACACTTTCTCGATGGGTCTGACCTGCTGGTCGATTTTCCCAATTGGCCGGACCGCTGGTCCTCTTTCTAGATGCGCCGGACCGCTGGTCCTCTTTCTAGATGCGCCGGACCGCTGGTCCTCTTTCTAGATGGGCCGGACCGCTGGTCCTCTTTCTAGATGGGCCGGACCGCTGGTCCTCTTTCTAGATGCGCCGGACCGCTGGTCCTCTTTCTCGATGAGTGTGACTCACTGGTCCATTTTCTCAATTGGCTAGACCGCTGGTCCACTGTCTAGATGGGCCGGGCCCCACTGCTCCTCTCTCTAGATGGGCCGGGCCCCACTGCTCCTCTCTCTAGATGGGCCGGGCCCCACTGCTCCTCTCTCTAGATGGGCCGGGCCCCACTGCTCCTCTCTCTAGATGGGCCGGGCCCCACTGCTCCTCTCTCTAGATGGGCCGGGCCCCACTGCTCCTCTCTCTAGATGGGCCAGGCCCCACTGCTCCTCTCTCTAGATGGGCCGGGCCCCACTGCTCCTCTCTCTAGATGGGCCGGGCCCCACTGCTCCTCTCTCTAGATGGGCCGGGCCCCACTGCTCCTCTCTCTAGATGGGCCGGGCCCCACTGCTCCTCTCTCTAGATGGGCCGGGACCCACTGCTCCTCTCTCTAGATGGGCCGGGACCCACTGCTCCTCTCTCTAGATGGGCCGGGACCCACTGCTCCTCTCTCTAGATGGGCCGGGACCCACTGCTCCTCTCTCTAGATGGGCCGGGACCCACTGCTCCTCTCTCTAGATGGGCCGGGACCCACTGCTCCTCTCTCTAGATGGGCCGGGACCCACTGCTCCTCTCTCTAGATGGGCCGGGACCCACTGCTCCTCTCTCTAGATGGGCCGGGACCCACTGCTCCTCTCTCTAGATGGGCCGGGACCCACTGCTCCTCTCTCTAGATGGGCCGGGACCCACTGCTCCTCTCTCTAGATGGGCCGGGACCCACTGCTCCTCTCTCTAGATGGGCCGGGACCCACTGCTCCTCTCTCTAGATGGGCCGGGACCCACTGCTCCTCTCTCTAGATGGGCCGGGACCCACTGCTCCTCTCTCTAGATGGGCCGGGACCCACTGCTCCTCTCTCTAGATGGGCCGGGACCCACTGCTCCTCTCTCTAGATGGGCCGGGACCCACTGCTCCTCTCTCTAGATGGGCCGGGACCCACTGCTCCTCTCTCTAGATGGGCCGGGACCCACTGCTCCTCTCTCTAGATGGGCCGGGACCCACTGCTCCTCTCTCTAGATGGGCCGGGACCCACTGCTCCTCTCTCTAGATGGGCCGGGACCCACTGCTCCTCTCTCTAGATGGGCCGGGACCCACTGCTCCTCTCTCTAGATGGGCCGGGACCCACTGCTCCTCTCTCTAGATGGGCCGGGACCCACTGCTCCTCTCTCTAGATGGGCCGGGACCCACTGCTCCTCTCTCTAGATGGGCCGGGCCCCACTGCTCCTCTTTCTAGATGGCCATTTACCCCCTCTCCCTCCCTTAATGCACAAATGGGATCACAAATGATTGAGGATGTTACTTCAGGTGGAAAAGTTCCAAACAGACGAGGCCGGCGGAGAACCTCACTAGGTAGTTACTGAAAAGACTGTTATTAAGGGATTCACCTAATTATATGGGGAGTGGAGCGATGCTTTATTTACGAGCCCGGGTGCAGGAGGCCACGGGGGATCCAGCTGGCACAGGGATGGCATCTGGGACAAGAGCCAAGTCTGAGGCAAGAAGCGTCCAGCAGCCGGAGCAGCAGGTCCCTGAGACACAGTGACACTTACACCAGTATTTTTAGTTCTGGGCCCTTAAGATAAGTGAGGATTAAATAACCCGATCAACAGATCACAGCAGGTCCATGAGCTCAGAAAAAAATGCATCACAAAGTAAAGAAAGCAAAGAAAACAACACAAAGCAACAAAACAAAAACCAACCAAGTGTAATAAAGAGGCGAATCACACAGGAGCGAAATAATATACAAGAAGAGGGCGAACCCAACTAGGAGGGAAACCACAAATAACTACTATAATACTGCCCCTATCTACAAGAATATAACTACTATAATACTGCTCCTATGTACAAGAATATAACTACTATAATACTGCCCTATGTACAAGAATATAACTACTATAATACTGCTCCTATGTACAGAATATAACTACTATAATACTGCCCTATATACAAGAATATAACTACTATAATACTGCCCCTATATACAAGAATATAACTACTATAATACTGCTCCTATATACAAGAATATAACTACTATAATACACTGCCCCTATGTACAAGAATATAACTACTATAATACTGTCCCTATGTACAAGAATATAACTACTATAATACTGCCCTATATACAAGAATATAACTACTATAATACTGCTCCTATGTACAAGAATATAACTACTATAATACTGCTCCTATGTACAAGAATATACTACTATAATACTGCCCCTCTATGACAAGAATATAACTACTATAATACTGCTCCTATGTACAAGAAATAACTACTATAATACTGCTCCTATATACAAGAATATAACTACTATAATACTGCTCCTATTACAAGAATATAACTACTATAATACTGCTCCTATGTACAAGAAATTAACTACTATAATACGACAACAATAAACCTCTAATCTGTACAACAGAATACTATATACTCCTATTACAGATATATACAAACTGTCCCTATGTACAAGAATATAACTACTATAATACTGCTCCTATGTACAAGAATATAACTACTATAATACTGCCCCTATGTACAAGAATATAACTACTATAATACTGTCCCTATGTACAAGAATATAACTACTATAATACTACCCCTATATACAAGAATATAACTACTATAATACTGCTCCTATGTACAAGAACATAAACTCCCTATAATACTGCTCCCTATATACAAGAATATAACTACTATAATACTGCTCCTATGTACAAGAACATAACTACTATAATACACTGCCCCCTATGTACAAGAATATAACTACTATAATACTGCTCCTATATACAAGAATATAACTACTATAATACTGCCTCCTATATACAAGAATATAACTACTATAATACTGCCCTATATACAAGAATATAACTACTATAATACTGCTCCTATATACAAGAATATAACTACTATAATACTGCCCCTATATACAAGAATATAACTACTATAATACTGCCCCTATGTACAAGAATATAACTACTATAATACTGCCCCTATGTACAAGAATATAACTACTATAATACTGCCTCCTATATACAAGAATATAACTACTATAATACTGCCTCCTATATACAAGAATATAACTACTATAATACTGCCCCTATATACAAGAATATAACTACTATAATACTGCTCCTATATACAAGAATATAACTACTATAATACTGCCTCCTATATACAAGAATATAACTACTATAATACTGCCCCTATATACAAGAATATAACTACTATAATACTGCTCCTATGTACAAGAATATAACTACTATAATACTGCCCCTATATACAAGAATATAACTACTATAATACTGCTCCTATATACAAGAATATAACTACTATAATACTGCTCCTATATACAAGAATATAACTACTATAATACTGCTCCTATGTACAAGAATATAACTACTATTATACTGCTCCTATGTACAAGAATATAACTACTATAATGTTTCATAGCAGTCAATGGGTGTTTGATTACAGCTGAAAGTGCCAAAGACAACCGGAAAATAAGAACACCCCGTCACCCGCCAGTGTAATGTAGCAGAGAAGATTCTCACAGATTCTTCCATCTCTAGAACAGAGCCAAATCCTCTGTGTGTATATATGGATGTGTGCAGGAGGAGAGAGCTCATCTGGATGGAGCCCCCTGATTGGGGTGAAGGCCGCCCGTCCTCCGGGGCTGGACTGCCAGGAAAAAAAGAAAATGAGCAAATGCAAGCGGGAGGAAGTCCCCAGACTCACCTCGCGGACCGTACGGAGACTCCGGCTACAACACCCCTAACGTGATATCTAGAGGTCAGTAAAATAAAAAAAAATAATTTGTATCAGAAACTTAAGGGGAAAAAAGTCCATAATCCTGATCCACAGCTGAGGATTTCTCTGAACATTGGGGAAAGCATTATAACCAGTCAGCTGGGCAGAGCTTGTGAATGTAAACAGCAGGTAGTACTACAGCAGCCAGAGTGACCCCCCTGAGGACCATGAGGACAGCAGGTAATACTCCAGCAGCCAGAGTGACCCCACTGAGGACCATGAGGACAGCAGGTAGTACTACAGCAGCCAGAGTGACCCCGCTGAGGACCAGGAAGACAGCAGGTAGTACTCCAGCAGCTGGAGTGACCCTGCTGAGGACCATGAGGACAGCAGGTAGTACTCCAGCAGCTGGAGTGACCCTGCTGAGGACCATGAGGACAGCAGGTAGTACTACAGCAGCCAGAGTGACCCCACTGAGGACCATGAGGACAGCAGGTAGTACTCCAGCAGCCAGAGTGACCCCACTGAGGACCATGAGGACAGCAGGTAGTACTCCAGCAGCCAGAGTGACCCCGCTGAGGACCATGAGGACATATGTCAGTGATAACTGAAGACATCAGCACATCAGCTGCTTATTATTAACCTCTTCATGTCCATTTCTTGACGTTACAACACCAAACATTGAATAACCAGTTCAGGAGCTACAGGCCTTGGACGGGCCAGATCATCCGTATGGATCTATAGACGCAGGAGGGGTGGATCATTCATATAGACAATGTATAGATATAAGAGGGGCCGGATCATCCATATAGACGATCTATAGACTCAGGACGGGCTGGATCATCCATATAGAGGATCTATAGATACAGGACGGGCTGGATCATCCATATAGAGGATCTATAGATACAGGACGGGCTGGATCATTCATATAGAGGATCTATAGATACAGGAGGGGTCGGATCATTCGTATAGAAGGATCTATAGATACAGGAGGGGTCGGATCATTCGTATAGAAGGATCTATAGATACAGGAGGGGCTGGATCATTCATATAGAGTATCTATAGATACAGGAACGGGCTGGATCATCCATATAGAGATCTATAGAACAGGACGGGCTGGATCATCCATATAGAGGATCTATAGATACAGGAGGGGTCGGATCATTCGTATAGAAGGATCTATAGATAAAGGAGGGGTCAGATCATCCATATAGAGGATCTATAGATACAGGACGGGCTGGATCATCCATATAGAGGATCTATAGATACAGGAGGGGTCGGATCATTCGTATAGTGGATCTATAGATACAGGACGGGCTGGATCATTCATATAGAGGATCTATAGATACAGGAGGGGTCGGATCATTCGTATAGTGGATCTATAGATACAGGACGGGCTGGATCATTCATATAGAAGGATCTATAGATACAGGAGGGGTCGGATCATTCGTATAGTGGATCTATAGATACAGGGGGGTGGATCATTCATATAGTGGATCTATAGATACAGGAGGGCTGGATCATTCATATAGAAGGATCTATAGATGCAGGAGGGGACAAGTAATATGGAGAGACATACGGGGGGAGACGCCCAGGATCGGGGTGTAGAGTTGGATTCAGGTTTTCATAGTAAAATTTATCACATATGAACTAAAAAAAAGTTTTACAACCAAACTTTCCGGCACAATAAAATGAGATGACACAATCGCCGGCGGTTATATCAGGACATGGACGTTTGTGGGATCTTTCTATGTTTTTTTTAATCTTTGGCTAAAGACGTACAACATCTGTCAAGAACAAAATAAAAACCTAAAACGGAACTCAGTACATTATCATTAAATTGACGGTAAAATGGTTCAAACATAAGCGGGAATAGTGATAGAACAAGATACGGGTTCCCCAGAGAGCCCAATATATGCAGAACAGAGAACCTGAACAGCAAAAAGGTCCCTGAAGACCCCAATATACACAAGAAGGTCCAACAATGGTGTCTCCAAAGACCTAAAACTCACATACACAGAACAATTGATGACATCCAAAAAAAGCATAGGAATGGGGTCCCTGAAGCCCTTAATATACAAAAAGCGCAAAGGAGTTCATTAGGACCCTAATACACAAACAGTACAGCGATGGGGTCCACAAAGACCCTTGTATTCACATCAGAAATGGGGAGAACGATAGAGCTCCTGACAACCCCAATATATGACTAGGAATAGAGCAAAAGGGTCTCTAACTACCATAATAGAAAAATAGAAAACTAGGCAACAAAAAGGAGTCTCAAGGTCATTACACAAGCAGAACAAAAAATTGGTGGGGACGTCTCTGGCCCTTGGGCAGATTTCGGGGACCACAATGTTCAAGCCAGTGGCTCTTTAAGATCTCCTTACACTGAATACGAACACACACGTGTTCACTACTACATGCTGTGGTAAATGCAAGTAAGGAATATACCTAGATGCTGGCTAGTACCAAGTTAGGACATACTTTGCAGGTGGAGTTAGTGCACTCATGACCCAGTCAGCAGTCTGTGTTCCCCATGTGATGTATATACACCAGTTTTTGTCTTATATGTGATGTATATACAGCAGTCTTAGTGTCTCCTATGTGTTGTTTATACACCAGTCTGTCTCCTATGTGATGCATTTACAGCAGTCTCAATGTCTCCTATGTGATGTATACAGCAGGCTCGGTGTCTCCTATGTGATGTATATACAACAATCCCAGTGTCTCTTATGTAATGTACATACAGCAGTCTGTGTCTCCTATGTGATGTATACAGCAGTCTCGGTGCCTTCTATGTGATGTTTATGATCCAGCCCAGGGTCTCCTATGTGATGCACATGCACCAGTCCTAGTGTGTCCTATGTGATGTATATGCTCCAGCCCCAGTGTTTCCTATGTAATGTATATACAGCAGTCTTGGTGTCTTCTATGTTATGCAAATAAACCAGTCCCAGTGTGTCCTATGTGATGTATATACACCAGTCCCAGTGTCTCCTGTGTGAGTGGATGTTTCAGCAATAGATTCAATTTTGTGTGATGAATTTCCCTCTGTGATAAGTCCTGCAGTGTAATATACATCTGTGTTCAGAACCTGCTGTGAGTTCTTCACAAGACTTATCAAATAGAGCGACAGCGCTGCACACTGATGTAAACCTGGAAAATCAGTTGTGAGAAGCAACATCTTTATCAATACATCCACCATCACACTGCAGACGAGCAGCTCAGGACATCACATGGGGGAGTTGTTTGATCAAATATCGCAGGATCACTTTCAAGTTGATAATTTTGTACGGCTGCGAATGATGTTATTAATATCCAAACAGCCCCCGACGGAAAAAAGGTTCCCCACCTCCCACATAGACTATGATGTGTACGTGATCAATCCATGAATACTCCGAATAGAACAAGTACATGAAAACCGGACGTCTGAATGAGGCCTAAACCAGCAAAATGAGTTAAAAACATTAAAATGTGGGTCTAATTTTACTATTTTTTTTCCACGGCTCCCATATATTTTGAAAAACACTTCTATGGTGACATGTTTCAAGACCAATTCTGGTATTTAAATATAAACGTCCCTCCCATCTCAGTGATAGGATTGGTGGAAAAGCAACATTTAATGTTTAATTAGTGAAGTAATAGGGTCCTTAATGTCCAAAGACATTCACATAACAAAATGGTACAGCAATGGGCTCCCCGAAGACCCCAACATGCACATAGCATGAAATAAATACAGGAGGGGGGTTCTTGTAGACTTTTATATATTCTTAGGGCTAGCTACAGTAAAGGGGTCCCTAATGTCCATAATATGCACATATAATGGTACGGCAATGGGGTCCCTGAAGACAATATGTACACAAGATGAATTAGTTACAACATGCCATAGCGTAATCAAAGGAAAGGAAACAAGAATAAAAGAAATCTAGATATAAACGTAACGTGATTTAGTCATACAAGACAAGGAAGAATCAGATACAAACGGCAGCCATGACACACATGATAATGGCTGGTAACAGTGAGCGTCCTTATCTATTGTCCAGTAGATAGTCGGCACGTTATGTAGGATTCACACATGATATTGGCTTCTTTCAGGAGCAGGCGGTGAGGACGGTGAGTGGCGCTTTCACCTCTGACAGGCCAGTAAATGAGATTCTGCTCCTACGGGATGGACAAGGCATCTCTGTAATACCAGGCCGGATCGCTCAAAAAGAATTTAGCCTCAAGTCATTCATAAATTCAGTCTTTGTCTGCGCTGCCAAAATCAACTGCCAGTGAATAAAACTAGTAACCACTACAAACCCAGCAAGAAACGGACACAGGCGAGCGGCGGAAGAAAATCTGTTACAAACCGGGAGCAAAGATTATAACCTAAGAAAAAACAAAACAGCCCGAAAACATTCATCACGTTGTGAATTAGTTCCCTACTGGGAAGTGACCACTAAGGGGCAGAATACTATGGATGGTTTTAAAATGCCGCCCAAAAAATGACCATCTATTGGGCAAATCATTGTATTTTTTGTCTTATAAGATACACCCCAAATTTAGGAGGAAAATGAAAATGTTTAATGTTAAAACTGGGATCCATGTTGTAATCTGGATGTAGCCTACAGGGAGGGGTGGAGCAGTGGCAGCAGTGGAGCGGTGGCAAAGGTGGAGCGGTGGCAAAGGTGGAGTGGCATTGGTGGAGCGTCGGCACAGGTGGAGCGGTGGCACAGGTGGAGTGGCGGCACAGGTGGAGTGGCATTGGTGGAGCGGTGGCACAGGTGGAGTGGCAGCAGCAGTGGAGCGGCATTGGTGTAATGGCATTGGTGGAGGTGCAGCACAGGTGGAGTGGCATTGGTGGAGCGGCAGCACAGGTGGAGTGGCATTGGTGGAGCGACGGCACAGGTGGAGTGGCGGCACAGGTGGAGTGGCATTGGTGGAGCGGTGGCACAGGTGGAGTGGCAGCAGCAGTGGAGCGGCATTGGTGGAGTGGCAGCACAGGTGGAGTGGCATTGGTGGAGCGGCAGCACAGGTGGAGTGGCATTGGTGGAGCGATGGCACAGGTGGAGTGGCGGCACAGGTGGAGTGGCATTGGTGGAGTGGCGGCATAGGTGGAGTGGAATTGGTGGAGCGGTGGCACAGGAAGAGTGGCATTGGTGGAGCGGTGGCACAGGTGGAGTGGCATTGGTGGAGCGGTGGCACAGGTGGAGTGGCATTGGTGGAGCGGTGGCACAGGAAGAGTGGCATTGGTGGAGCGGTGGCACAGGAAGAGTGGCATTGGTGGAGCGGTGGCACAGGAAGAGTGGCATTGGTGGAGCGGTGGCACAGGAAGAGTGGCATTGGTGGAGCGGCGGCACAGGTGGAGTGGCAGCAGCAGTAGAGCGTTATTGGTTGGGCGGCAGCACAGGTGGTGGTGGAGCGGCCACAATGGTAGAACGGCAGCAGTGGTAGAGCAGGGTCACAGGAGTCAGGGACGCTATGGAATCAGTAGGGAGATGCTGAGTCAGCAGTGATGTAATGGATGTGAGGAACATGGCGGAGACCATACCCCAGCATCGCCTAACTGGTGCGTCCCTGCTCCACCACCGCTCCCGATAAACTAAGTCCAGATTATAAAACGCACCCCCCATTTTTGGGACATAAAAAGTCTTATAATCCGAAAAATTCAGTAATCCAAAAGCTAAGAAAGCAAACATCACACAAGGCCGACGGAAGGCAGCACTGTGCACCGAGCACTGGAGATCGCTCCCTACCAGGGGCTATAACTTTTTTAACACTGTGGATCGAGCCAAATCTATTGATTTTTCCAATTCGCTAGACTAGAAACCCCTCGTAACTTCACGACCTATAACACAAAGGTATATCACAGGTTGCCTCCCTCCAGAGATGTGGGCTCATGCAATGTACCCGCACATCGGCTGATCTGGCGGCATGTCCCCCTCACAGCAGCGGGTGGATCTCCGCTGGTCACCTGTTAGATCACGCTGTGAGAGTTTGTCGGCATGATCTAACAAATACCCACATTTAGTATCACCGCGATCAGCATAAAATCAACTAATCTGATCTGTAAACTGCGGAACAAAAAAAAAAAAATTAAAGATACCAAAATTAAGGTTTTTTTTCTGTTTCCGCAAAAGTACAATAAGATACAATAACAGGCGACCAAAAGATCATCTACCCAAAAAATGGTATTATGAACATCCCCTCAAGACGCAAAATATAAGCCGCACACAGCCCCAGATCCCAAAAAATGAGAACGCTACAGGTCACGGAACATGGCGCAAAAAGTGCCATTCTTTTCATTGACACATTTCTGGATTTTTTCCGTTACTTAAAAAAACCCAAATCTACGCATGTTTGGTATCTAGGAACTCATCCTCACCTGAGGCATCAAACTGACAGCTCAGCTTCACCAAATAGTGAAGATGGGGGGAAAAAAAACCCTAGTGGAATTGCACTTTTCTTTTTTGCAGTTTCACTGAACTTGGAATTTTTTCCTGTTCTCTAGTGCACTACATGGTAAAATGAATGGTGTCATTCAAAACTACAACTCGTCTCACAGCACACGAGCCCTCATAGGTCTATATTGATAGAAAAGTAAAAACGTTATGGAAGAAGGGAGAGGAAAAAAACGAAAATGAAAAAAAGAAAATCCCCAGGTGGTGAAGGGGTTAATGCCACATCTTCTGATGTGACTATGACTACACAGTCTTGTGGTGGGTTAATGTTCTTAATTTGGCCAGACATATTGGTCTTATGTTTGTTATCTCATGTTTGTTACGTCATTGTTCCAGACTACTCAGATTCCCATTGTATTGGGTTGTGTATTGCTAGTTTAATGTCATTCATCTCAGCCCCCTTCTATCTACATTCCTCAAAGGGAAATTACGCATGCAAATTTAAATGCCAACCAATAAGAGTACAGACTTATTCCACCAATCCTGTAAAAACACAATAACCTGAGATGAGTGTTTGGATCATAAAAAGGACCTGCTTCAGTCACCAGGAATTTATATGCTTTGTGGCCTCAGTGTAGGGATTCCGGCCCCGGCTAGAGGATCACATCACATCTTCATTTGTTACAGGACTTCAGCCTAGGAATTTTGGTTCAGGCTGCCAAGATCACATCAATGTCTTCCCACTATGCATGGCCTCAGTATAGGAGCTTCGGAGCTTTGAGTTCGAATAGAGGTGCAACAAAACTTATTTTCTACAGACCTCTCCCTGAGGAAGCTGTGTGGGCGAAACATATGTAGGGGCATTAGGACCTACTCTCTCTCTCCCTGGTTTGCTCTCCCGCAGTTTTGACCATATAGGTATGATCCTTTGGATGCTTTACTATGCTCAGCTGTTACTGTGACTGATGGTACTGTTATTTTTACTTTGGGTATAACTCTATGTACGACCTAGTCTTATACTTGTTCTGAGAATCAATAAGGTGGAAATCTCTACCAGAATGGTGCACTTTATCTATTTATTATGTGGTTCTCTGTAGTATCTGTACTATTGTAATATACCCTGTATGTACATTGTAAAACCTATATTTGTTTATCAGTCAAGTACAACTGTTCTATACCTTGGTCTTAACATGTCGGTTGAGTTGCATCTCAGAACCTCTGCTGTGTCACTTTTTATCACACTTTTTTACACATGACTGAATAAAGAAAAATTTTTTACTGCAATATACTCCATGTTTTCCTCCAGTTTATAAATGCTGTCTGTATGGAGATTGTGCAAACTACCCCCTGAGTGGTGATATTTTCGCCAGGGGTGCTACTATATAATGCCGATCAAGGTTTTATATCTAAAACTTATTTTCTGTAGTTCAGCCTAGGATTCTAGGATTCAGCTGGAATATCAGACTACTTAAGGAAGATCCCAGGTTGGGACAATTCAGTCACCTAACTACAGATTTTGTTGTGCTCGGTCAGCTTCCCAAGCTTGCCACTATTCCTTTCTTGGTGCATGCCTGCCAAAACCGGGGTGCCGCTGGATTGGAGTAGTCGGCCCTGGAATCCCCGAATATTCTAATCCCTGGTGAGCCAGAGGAAGGGCGAGAGACTCTTTTGCCTGTTACATTGTGTGTCTTGCTTGGTATGTGTTCTATGTCTTTGATTGTTGGGGATCTAATAAATCAGGGGTGGGGAACCTTTTTCTGCCCGGGGCCATTTGGAAATTTCTACCGTCCTTCGGGGGCTGCACAAAATTATCAGCTTGAAAATGGACCTGCTATATTTGGTTAAACAAATCAACTCACCCCTGCTGTGGTGGATGGAGCTGCTTCTCTCTGGCGTGGCTGTGATGTTAGGTGATATTGATGTTGCTTTACAACCGTTTTTCCAGGTTTGCTAAAGCCCTAGACATCACAGCATAGACTGGGGGCATATACATCACTGGAGAGGCTGAGACTGGGGCATAGAGATAACTGGGGAACTGGATTTAAAAGGGCAGCCAGTTGGAAAAACGTGTCTGCCATCCCAAGCATTGTGGTCCCCAGAAATGTGCCCGAGGGCCGCATCCAGCCCTGGAGCCTGAGGTTCCCCACCCCTGCAATAAATCCTTACCATTGTGTGGTTGCCTAACCCTGTGTTGTCTAAGTAGTGTTCTTCCCACGGTTAAGGAGTTCAGGTGTTCAGTGAGATGGTCTATGCGATCTTTGTAAAGGTGGCCGGGCCAGCGGACGAGAGCACCCACTGACCCCCATATCTCCACAGTGACCATGAATCAAGAGGCTCAGGATTAACATAGAGCTTAGATAGTGTGCACATCAACCCCTGTACACCATCCATGGGCAGAAGCCAATATTCCGCCTCCGCCGTATACTCTGCCCCTCCAACATGGACAGGGACAAGCAGCTGCCAAACTCCTGTGGCAGTAGCTTATGCAGATAGTGGAAATCATTTAACCTCTGCCTTCTACAGTATTCAGCATTACAAATCTCACATCACAGCCCTGTTCATGTATCAGGAGGCTCAGGATGAGCAGTGTCAGGTCCCCCATCCCCATAGAGCAGACTAGAAATGATGGCGCCATGACACAATCACCTGGTGTTATAACCTGTACTGGATCTGGGGTCCCATAACGAGGCCATGATGGGAGAGGGGCGCAGGACATGGGGGGGGGGGGATTTCTTTTCACAGCTCACTTGTCATGTAGAGCAGCACATGTCAGCGCGTTCCTGTACAAGCCACAGGATCCAGCCCCGCCACCATATTTACACCAAAGAGGAAGTGCAGACACAAAACAAAATTACTCAAAAATACGCCAGGGCTAATTAAGTATGAAAAATGCATTGACGTCAGCGGCCACAGACACTTTACATAAGCAAATAGAAATATTCAAAGTAAACTTCACCGAGTCCCCAAAAGTGAGCGGAAAAGACAGAACCAAGGAAGTCAGCACCAAGAACTGTATCTAATTCAGCGATACCGACTGCTGTATCTAATCTGTAATGTAAAGCCTACCTAGCTGTGGAGTAATCTGATCAGATAGGATTAGATACATAGCTCTGCAGAGTATCACACACAGCGGGATTAGATACAGCTGCTCTACAGTATCTAATCCATTCATGATAGCGAGGCTATGTGCCCACACTGACAGTTTCCTGCATATTTTGCGGCAATATTGTTGCGGATATGGTGCAAATCTGTCACAAATCTGCAGCACAGTGATGGGCAAGCAAAGTGTAGATGGTGCATTCATAGACTGGGGGAGAGAGAAAGAGAGTGGGGGAGAGAGAAAGAGAGTGGGGGAGAGAGAAAGAGAGTGGGGGAGAGAGAAAGAGTGGGGGAGAGAGAAAGAGTAGTGGGGGAGAGAGAAAGAGTGGGGGAGAGAGAAAGAGTGGGGGAGAGAGAAAGAGTGGGGGAGAGAGAAGAGAGTGGGGGAGAGAGAAAGAGAGTGGGGGAGAGAGAAAGAGAGTGGGGGAGAGAGAAAGAGAGTGGGGGAGAGAGAAAAGAGAGTGGGGGAGAGAGAAAGAGAGTGGGGGAGAGAGAGAAAGAGAGTGGGGGAGAGAGAAAGAGGTGGGGGAGAGAGAGAGAGAGTGGGGGAGAGAGAAAGAGTGGGGGAGAGAGAAAGAGTGGGGGAGAGAGAAAGAGTGGGGGAGAGAGAGAAAGAGTGGGGGAGAGAGAAAGAGTGGGGGAGAGAGAAAGAGAGTGGGGGAGAGAGAAAGAGAGTGGGGGAGAGAGAAAGAGAGTGGGGGAGAGAGAAAGAGAGTGGGGGAGAGAGAAAGAGAGTGGGGGAGAGAGAAAGAGAGTGGGGGAGAGAGAAAGAGAGTGGGGGAGAGAGAAAGAGAGTGGGGGAGAGAGAAAGAGAGTGGGGGAGAGAGAAAGAGAGTGGGGGAGAGAGAAAGAGAGTGGGGGAGAGAGAAAGAGAGTGGGGGAGAGAGAAAGAGAGTGGGGGAGAGAGAAAGAGATGGGGAGAGAGAAAGAGGTGGGGGAGAGAGAAAGAGTGGGGGAGAGAGAAAGAGGGGGAGAGAAAGAGTGGGGGGGAGAGAAAGAGAGTGGGGGAGAGAGAAAGAGAGTGGGGGAGAGAGAAAGAGAGTGGGGGGAGAGAGAAAGAGAGTGGGGGAGAGAGAAAGAGAGTGGGGGAGAGAGAAAGAGATGGGGGAGAGAGAGGAGAAAGAGTGGGGGAGAGAGAAAGAGTGGGGGAGAGAGAAAGAGAGTGGGGGGGAGAGAGAGAAAGAGTGGGAGAGAGAGAGAAAGAGTGGGAGGAGAGAGAAAAGAGTGGGGGGGAGAGAGAAAGAGTGGGGGGGAGAGAGAAAGAGTGGGGGGGAGAGAGAAAGAGTGGGGGAGAGAGAAAGAGTGGGGGGAGAGAGAAGAGTGGGGGAGAGAGAGAAAGAGTGGGGGGGAGAGAAGAGTGGGGGGGGAGAGAGCGTAAGAGAGTGGGGGGGAGAGAGAAAGAGTGGGGGGGGAGAGAGAAAGAGTGGGGGGGAGAGAGAGAAAGAGAGTGGGGGAGAGAGAAAGAGTGGGGGAGAGAGAAAGTGAGTGGGGGAGAAAGAGAGTGAGTGGAGAGAGAGAGAGAGCACCCACAGCCTACTCATCGAATCTGGGCGGCACTGACAGAACTACAAGCCCCGAGAGAGCAGACTGTGCCAGCAGTGCCCCAGGAGGTCGTGGAGGATGAGGCCTACTTCCTGCTGAGGTGCCCTAAATACTCCGCAGTGAGGGACACTCACTTCAAGAGACTGTCTGATCTCCTCCCAGACTTCACCTCCATGGAGGAGGAAGAGAAACTGCCAATACTACTGGGGAAAGAGGAAAGTGCAGCGGCCATAGCAGCGCAATATGTCAGTGCCTGCCACAGACTAAGAGGAGACTGATATGCCATGGACTTCTGTACCCCAACCCTGAACACTTCCCTATCCCCCAACTAAGAGCCTGATATGCCATGGACTTATATACCCCACCCTGGACATGTCCCCATCCTCCAAAAGGATCCCGACACATCATGGACTTCAATAAGCCTACCCACTCCCCACTCCCGTCCCCCTATTTTTACTATTTGCTTTGGCAATGCTGATATTTACTTAGTCCTGCCAATAAAGCTCATTTGAATTGAATAGAGAGAGTGGGGGAGAGAGGAGGAGAGAGAGAGAGAGAGAGAGGGGGGGAGAGAGAGAGAGTGGGAGAGAGAGTGGGAGAGAGAGAGAGAGTGGAGGAGAGAGAGAGAGTGGGAGAGAGAGAGAGTGGAGGAGAGAGAGAGAGTGGGAGAGAGAGAGAGTGGGAGAGAGAGAGAGAGTGGGAGAGAGAGAGAGTGGGAGAGAGAGTGGGGGAGAGAGAGAGGGGGAGAGAGAGAGAGTGGGTGAGAAAGAGAGTGGAGGAGAGAGAGAGAGGGTGAGAGCTATTTTTACCATCTGCTTTGGCAATATTAATATGTATTTAGTCCTACCAATAAGCTAATTTGAATTGAATTCAATTGATTTGAGAGGGGGAGACAGAGAGAGGGGGGGGGGGGTTAGAGAGAAAGAGAGAGGGGGAGAGAATCCTGAATAGAGATTAAGCTGGGAGATCCAGTGCATTTGTTTGGAGCATGCTCACTACCTAAACCGGATCCGGGGGACGATCCTTTTTCTTCCTGGATCTGGCTCCATAGACTCCCATGTTATGTGCTCTGGGCTGCGGCAGATTCGTTTCTGTCCGGTTTTGTCCACAATCAGAGCAGTGTCAGATTCTGGTACAGGAGAAAACAGGACACACGTGGATCCCAGACTGAATTCACACAAGCTGATGGACATATAGGACCAATCCGGCACCATAGAGATACATGGGAGCCAAAGACAGATCCCTGCCTATCCGTTTCAAAATGAATAAACCCAGATCCCCAATATCGTGGTGTGAAGCAGCCTCAGCTCCGGGCTCGTCCATTTATGATACCTTGTATCCGCTCTGGTTGTGTGTATACATTGTGCTCTTCTGACCATACAATGCCTGATGAGGAGTCTGGAGACCGCGCTGCTCTGCAACATCAATTACTTTATTTTTGTTGCCATTAAAATGTTTAAAAACTACAAGATTATTATTTGTTTTCTCCCTCTGACAGACATCAGTCTGTTCTCATCTGACTGCACAGGAGCACACCTTCATCTGACCACACAGGAGCACACCTTCATCTGACCGCACAGGAGCAGACCTTCATCTGACCGCACAGGAGCAGACCTTCATCTGACCGCACAGGAGCAGACCTTCATCTGACCGCACAGGAGCAGACCTTCATCTGACCGCACAGGAGCAGACCTTCATCTGACCGCACAGGAGCACACCTTCATCTGACCGCACAGGAGCACACCTTCATCTGACCGCACAAGAGCACACCTTCATCTGACAGCACAGGAGCACACCTTCATCTGATCACACAGGAGCACACCTTCATCTGATCACACAGGAGCACACCTTCATCTGACCACACAGGAGCACACCTTCATCTGACCGCACAGGAGCAGACCTTCATCTGACCGCACAGGATCACACCTTCATCTGACCGCACAGGAGCACACCTTCATCTGACCGCACAGGAGCACACCTTCATCTGACCGCACAGGAGCACACCTTCATCTGACAGCACAGGAGCACACCTTCATCTGACAGCACAGGAGCAGACCTTCATCTGACAGCACAGGAGCACACCTTCATCTGACAGCACAGGAGCAGACCTTCATCTGACCGCACAGGAGCACACCTTCATCTGATCACACAGGAGCAGACCTTCATCTGACCACACAGGAGCACACCGGAGCACACCTTCATCTGACCGCACAGGAGCACACCTTCATCTGACCGCACAGGAGCACACCTTCATCTGACCGCACAGGAGCACACCTTCATCTGACCGCACAGGAGCACACCTTCATCTGACCGCACAAGAGCACACCTTCATCTGACAGCACAGGAGCACACCTTCATCTGACCGCACAGGAGCACACCTTCATCTGACCGCACAGGAGCACACCTTCATCTGACCGCACAAGAGCACACCTTCATCTGACCGCACAAGAGCACACCTTCATCTGACAGCACAGGAGCACACCTTCATCTGACCACACAGGAGCACACCTTCATCTGACCACACAGGAGCAGACCTTCATCTGACCACACAGGAGCACACCTTCATCTGACCACACAGGAGCACACCTTCATCTGACCGCACAGGAGCACACCTTCATCTGACCGCACAAGAGCACACCTTCATCTGACAGCACAGGAGCACACCTTCATCTGACCGCACAGGAGCACACCTTCATCTGACCGCACAGGAGCACACCTTCATCTGACCGCACAGGAGCACACCTTCATCTGACCGCACAGGAGCACACCTTCATCTGACCGCACAAGAGCACACCTTCATCTGACAGCACAGGAGCACACCTTCATCTGACCACACAGGAGCACACCTTCATCTGACCACACAGGAGCACACCTTCATCTGACCACACAGGAGCACACCTTCATCTGACCACACAGGAGCACACCTTCATCTGATCACACAGGAGCACACCTTCATCTGACCGCACAGGAGCACACCTTCATCTGACCACACAGGAGCACACCTTCATCTGACCACACAGGAGCAGACCTTCATCTGACCACACAGGAGCACACCTTCATCTGACCACACAGGAGCACACCTTCATCTGACCGCACAGGAGCACACCTTCATCTGACCGCACAGGAGCACACCTTCATCTGACCGCACAGGAGCAGACCTTCATCTGACCACACAGGAGCACACCTTCATCTGACCGCACAGGAGCACACCTTCATCTGATCACACAGGAGCACACCTTCATCTGACCGCACAGGAGCACACCTTCATCTGACCGCACAGGAGCACACCTTCATCTGACCACACAGAAGCAGACCTTCATCTGACCACACAGGAGCACACCTTCATCTGACCACACAGGAGCAGACCTTCATCTGACCGCACAGAAGCAGACCTTCATCTGACCACACAGGAGCACACCTTCATCTGACCGCACAGGAGCACACCTTCATCTGACCGCACAGGAGCAGACCTTCATCTGACCACACAGGAGCACACCTTCATCTGACCACACAGGAGCACACCTTCATCTGACCACACAGGAGCAGACCTTCATCTGACCACACAGGAGCACACCTTCATCTGACCGCACAGGAGCACACCTTCATCTGACCGCACAGGAGCACACCTTCATCTGACCGCACAGGAGCACACCTTCATCTGACCGCACAGGAGCACACCTTCATCTGACCGCACAGGAGCAGACCTTCATCTGACCGCACAGGAGCAGACCTTCATCTGACCACACAGGAGCACACCTTCATCTGACCACACAGGAGCAGACCTTCATCTGACCACACAGGAGCACACCTTCATCTGACCACACAGGAGCACACCTTCATCTGACCACACAGGAGCACACCTTCATCTGACCACACAGGAGCACACCTTCATCTGACCACACAGGAGCACACCTTTCTGTCTCATTCCAGCTGTGCCATTGATATTTTGTTGCATTCTTATATTCTCATTGTTGTGTGTTGCAGGGTCTTCCTGACCACACATGATCCCATCAGATTCCTCAGATCCCAGCAGATCTCACACAAGCTGCAGTGTTCTGAGTGCAGTGAGTGGCTGTGAGAATGGAGTTTGTGCTGAGGCTCCTCTCCCCCTGTGTGTGGATGGGTTTGCCCTGAACAGATAAACACACAAAGCCTCTTGTGCAGCCGCACTGACGTCAGCAGTCTCCAGGCAACAGCAAAGGGCGCAAAAAGTTCTCCAGAGTGAAAGAAGCTGGTGACACTTTACCAAGAGCTGGACACAGGCCTGGGGGTGGGGGAGGGAGGGCAACTGTGGACATACATCAATCATCATGGACTATACTCCAGAGCTGCACTCACTATATACATTCATTACATTACTGATCCTGAGTTACCTCCTGTATTATACTCCAGAGCTGCACTCACTATTCTGCTGGTGCAGTCACTGTGTACATACATTACATTACTGATCCTGAGTTACCTCCTGTATTATACTCCAGAGCTGCACTCACTATTCTGCTGGTGCAGTCACTGTGTACATACATTACATTACTGATCCTGAGTTACCTCCTGTATTATACTCCAGAGCTGCACTCACTATTCTGCTGGTGCAGTCACTGTGTACATACATTACATTACTGATCCTGAGTTACCTCCTGTATTATACTCCAGAGCTGCAGTCACTATTCTGCTGGTGCAGTCACTGTGTACATACATTACATTCCTGATCCTGAGTTACCTCCTGTATTATACTCCAGAGCTGCACTCACTATTCTGCTGGTGGAGTCACTGTGTACATACATTACATTCCTGATCCTGAGTTACCTCCTGTATTATACTCCAGAGCTGCACTCACTATTCTGCTGGTGCAGTCACTGTGTACATACATTACATTACTGATCCTGAGTTACCTCCTGTATTATACTCCAGAGCTGCAGTCACTATTCTGCTGGTGCAGTCACTGTGTACATACATTACATTACTGATCCTGAGTTACCTCCTGTATTATACTCCAGAGCTGCACTCACTATTCTGCTGGTGCAGTCACTGTGTACATACATTACATTCCTGATCCTGAGTTACCTCCAGTATTATACTCCGGAGCTGCACTCACTATTCTGCTGGTGCAGTCACTGTGTACATACATTACATTACTGATCCTGAGTTACCTCCTGTATTATTCTCCAGAGCTGCACTCACTATTCTGCTGGTGCAGTCACTGTGTACATATATTACATTACTGATCCCAAGTTACCTTCTGTATTATACTCCAGAGCTGCACTCACTATTCTGCTGGTGCAGTCACTGTGTACATACATTACATTACTGATCCTGAGTTACCTCCTGTATTATACTCCAGAGCTGCACTCACTATTGTGTTGGTGCAGTCACTGTGTATATACATTACATTACTGATCCGGAGTTACATCCTGTATTATACTCCAGATCTGCACTCACTATTCTGCTGGTGCAGTCACTGTGTACATACATTACATTACTGATCCTGAGTTACCTTCTGTATTATACTGCAGAACTGCACTCACTATTCTGCTAGTGCAGTCACTGTGTACATACATTACATTACTGATCCTGAGTTACCTCCTGTATTATACTCCGGAGCTGCACTCACTATTCTGCTGGTGCAGTCACTGTGTACATACATTATATTACTGATCCTGAGTTACCTCCTGTATTATACTCCGGAGCTGCACTCACTATTCTGCTAGTGCAGTCACTGTGTACATACATTACATTACTGATCCTGAGTTACCTCCTGTATTATACTCCGGAGCTGCACTCGCTATTCTGCTGGTGCAGTCACTGTGTACATACATTACATTACTGATCCTGAGTTACCTCTTGGCATCATATATCAGTAGAGGGTGACCCCCTGTATCATGCTCGCTCCCCGCTGTCCTGTACTTTATACCATATATTGTGTAATCAGTGTGATGTCTGGGTACACACATACTCTATATAGTATCGCCATCACCACCCCCTGCATTACACTGCAGAGCGGAACAATGTGACGGAGAAGAGAAAAGCTCAAAAATAAAAATCATTCATAAAATAAAGAATCATAATGATAATAAACTGTCTTAAAGGGTTTGTCTACTTCTGACAGGTTCCTGAGGTCGCCCCCAGTGCACACTACCCCTGAACACATGAGCGCTGCAGCCAGTCCTCACTGATGATGGCCTGCAGCGGTCACACTCCGCCAGGACACAGAGGGGGAGCAGCGGTGCCGGAGGTGATTACAGGCCCATAAGGCTCTGTGCACACACAGAAGAAGTGGGACGCTTTGTGGCCCTGACAGCATCAATATAAAGAAAAACCACATCAAAAACATATTGTTTCCTGATCAGATTTGGAGACTGGAGTTTGTATTAGAATAAAGTCAATGGAGAAAACTGAGCACTGATGTGACCTGATCCTGCTTATTCCTGATCAGGTTTCTGCACCAAATCCTGATCAACAAAAATACAGACGTTGGCGCAGCATTCCTCAAATGTCAGAGGCTTTGCTGCCATCTAAAAAACGGAGCAGTTATTGGTGCAAAAAACACAGCATCAAAACAGATTAAAACACAGCGTGTGAACAAAGCCCAAGATTACACAACTCCAAACAGCTTAAACATGTAAAAAATAAACAAAGCACAAGAAGTTTTAGTGGTAGCGCTGGTGTCGGCACAGGACACAGCGAGCGCTCGAGGTCAGCACTTTCTCCCCATTTGTTCGATCGCTCAGGGTCAGCAATCTCCCCCCTTTGGGCGATCGCTCGGGGTCAGCGCTTTCTCCCCCTTTGGGCGATCGCTCGGGGTCAGCGCTTTCTCCCCCCTTTGGGCGATCGCTCGGGGTCAGCGCTTTCTCCCCCTTTGGGCGATCGCTCGGGGTCAGCGCTTTCTCCCCCTTTGGGCGATCGCTCGGGGTCAGAGCTTTCTCCCCCTTTGGGCGATCGCTCGGGGTCAGAGCTTTCTCCGCCTTTGGGCGATCGCTCGGGGTCAGCGCTTTCTCCGCCTTTGGACGATCGCTCGGGGTCAGCGCTTTCTCCCTCTTTGGGCAATCGCTCGGGGTCAGCGCTTTCTCCCTCTTTGGGCAATCGCTCAGGGTCAGCAATTTGTCCCCCTTTCGGCGATCGCTAGGGGTCAGCGCTTTCTCCCCCTTTGGGCGATCGCTCGGGGTCAGCGCTTTCTCCCCCTTTGGGCGATCGCTCGGGGTCAGCGCTTTCTCCCCCTTTGGGCGATCGCTCGGGGTCAGCGCTTTCTCCGCCTTTGGGCGATCGCCCGGGGTCATTATTTTGTCCCCATTTGCGCGATCGCTCGGGGTCAGCACTTTCCCACTTTGGGCAATCGCTCGCGGTCAGCACTTCTTCCCTCTTTGGGCGATCGCTCGCGGTCAGCACTTCTTCCCTCTTTGGGCGATCGCTTGGGGTCAGCACTTTCCCACTTTGGGCAATCGCTCGGGGTCAGCACTTTTTCCCTCTTTGGGGCGATCGCTCGGGGTCAGCACTTTTTCCCTCTTTGGGTGATCGATTGGGGTCAGCACTTTCCCACTTTGGGCAATCGCTCGGGGTCAGCACTTCTTCCCACTTTGGGCAATCGCTCGGGGTCAGCACTTTTTCCCTCTTTGGGCGATCACTCGGGGTCAGCACTTTCTCCCTATTTGGGCGATCACTCGGGGTCAGCACTTTTTCCCTCTTTGGGCGATCGCTCGGGGTCAGCACTTTTTCCCCCTTTGTGCGATCGCTCGGGGTCAGCACTTTCTCCCCATTTGGGCGATCACTCGGGGTCAGCACTTTTTCCCTCTTTCGGCGATCACTCGGGGTCAGCACTTTCTCCCCATTTGGGCGATCACTCGGGGTCAGCACTTTTTCCCTCTTTGGGCGATCGCTCGGGGTCAGCACTTTTTCCCCCTTTGTGCGATCGCTCGGGGTCAGCACTTTCTCCCCATTTGGGCGATCACTCGGGGTCAGCACTTTTTCCCTCTTTGGGCGATCACTCGGGGTCAGCACTTTTTCCCTCTTTGGGCGATCGCTCGGGGTCAGCACTTTTTCCCTCTTTGGGCGATCGCTCGGGGTCAGCACTTTTTCCCCCTTTGTGCGATCGCTCGGGGTCAGCACTTTCTCCCCATTTGGGCGATCACTCGGGGTCAGCACTTTTTCCCTCTTTGGGCGATCACTCGGGGTCAACACTTTTTCCCTCTTTGGGCGATCGCTCGGGGTCAGCACTTTTTCCCTCTTTGGGCGATCACTCGGGGTCAGCACTTTTTCCCTCTTTGGGCGATCGCTCGGGGTCAGCACTTTTTCTCTCTTTGGGCAATCGCTCGGGGTCAGCACTTTTTCCCTCTTTGGGCAATCGCTCGGGGTCAGCACTTTTTCCCCTCTTTGGGCGATCGCTCGGGGTCAGCACTTTTTCCCCTCTTTGGGCGATCGCTCGGGGTCAGCACTTTCTCCCCATTTGGGCGATCGCTCGGGGTCAGCACTTTTTCCCTCTTTGGGCGATCGCTCGGGGTCAGCACTTTTTCCCTCTTTGGGCGATCGCTCGGGGTCAGCACTTTCCCCCTCTTTGGGCGATCGCTCGGGGTCAGCACTTTCTCCCCATTTGGGCGATCACTCGGGGTCAGCACTTTTTCCCTCTTTGGGCGATCACTCGGGGTCAGCACTTTTTCCCTCTTTGGGCGATCGCTCGGGGTCAGCACTTTTTCCCTCTTTGGGCGATCGCTCGGGGTCAGCACTTTTTCCCCCTTTGTGCGATCGCTCGGGGTCAGCACTTTCTCCCCATTTGGGCGATCACTCGGGGTCAGCACTTTTTCCCTCTTTGGGCGATCACTCGGGGTCAGCACTTTTTCCCTCTTTGGGCGATCGCTCGGGGTCAGCACTTTTTCCCTCTTTGGGCGATCACTCGGGGTCAGCACTTTTTCCCTCTTTGGGCGATCGCTCGGGGTCAGCACTTTTTTCTCTCTTGGGCAATCGCTCGGGGTCAGCACTTTTTCCCTCTTTGGGCAATCGCTCGGGGTCAGCACTTTTTCCCCTCTTTGGGCGATCGCTCGGGGTCAGCACTTTTTCCCCTCTTTGGGCGATCGCTCGGGGTCAGCACTTTCTCCCCATTTGGGCGATTCATCAGGGTCAGCACTTTCTCCCTCTTTGGGCGATCGCTCGGGGTCAGCACTTTTCCCCCTTTGTCTAATGCAGTCAGGTTCAGCAGATGAGACATGGAGCGCGGGAGCTAATTGCTGGAGTGTGACGTCAGCGGTTGCTGCGGTAACAGGCAAAGTTCTGGAGTCGTTGTTCTTGCATTTCCTCATCTGATGGCGCTGAGTGCATCCTGCTCCATCCAATGCGACAAGCTGCACTGCGCACATTAACCCCTCGCTGGCCACAAGCACAGATACCACACCAACAAAAAGTTTAAATAAGTTTAAAAAAAATAAAAATAAAAAAAAAGAAAAGAAAAGTTGAAAACGCTGTAAGTGAATAGACTGGAGCTTGTGAGCCGGACCCTCGCTCCTCGTGTATCAGCAAGGTCTGTACAGGTCTCCTCTGAACTGTACAGCGCTGCGGAATATGTCAGCACCATAGAAATAAGATTATTATTAACTGAAATCAATATCAGTGATGGCAGCACCTGCCATACACCGGTGCTATGGTCCATGGCACTACTACTCCCAGCATGGCCTGCCATACACCAGTGCTATGGTCCATGGCACTACTACTCTCAGCATGACCTGCCATACACCAGTGCTATGGTCCATGGCACTACTACTCCCAGCATGGCCTGCCATACACCAGTGCTATGGTCCATGGCACTACTACTCTCAGCATGACCTGCCATACACCAGTGCTATGGTCCATGGCACTACTACTCTCAGCATGACCTGCCATACACCAGTGCTATGGTCCATGGCACTACTACTCTCAGCATGACCTGCCATACACCAGTGCTATGGTCCATGGCACTACTACTCTCAGCATGACCTGCCATACACCAGTGCTATGGTCCATGGCACTACTACTCTCAGCATGACCTGCCATACACCGGTGCTATTGGTCCATGGCACTACTACTCCAGCATGGCCTGCCATACACCGGTGCTATGGTCCATGGCACTACTACTCTCAGCATGACCTGCCATACACCAGTGCTATGGTCCATGGCACTACTACTCTCAGCATGACCTGCCATACACCAGTGCTATGGTCCATGGCACTACTACTCTCAGCATGACCTGTCATACACCAGTGCTATGGTCCATGGCACTACTACTCTCAGCATGACCTGCCATACACCAGTGCTATGGTCCATGGCACTACTACTCTCAGCATGACCTGACATACACCGGTGCTGTGGTCTATGGCACTACTACTCCCAGCATGGCCTACCAAACACCAGTGCTGTGGTCCATGGCACTACTACTCCCAGCATGGCCTGCCATACACCGGTCCTGTGGTCCATGGCACTACTACTCCCAGCATGGCCTACCAAACACCAGTGCTGTGGTCCATGGCACTACTACTCCCAGCATGGCCTGCCATACACCGGTCCTGTGGTCCATGGCACTACTACTCCCAGCACGGCCTGCCATACACCGGTCCTGTGGTCCATGGCACTACTACTCCCAGCATGGCCTGCCATACACCGGTCCTGTGGTCCATGGCACTACAACTCCCAGCATGGCCTGCCATACACGGCTACTGTGGTCCATGGCACTACTACTCTCAGCATGGCCTTCCATACACCGATGCTGTGGTCCATTCCACTACTACTCCCAGCATGGCCTGATGTAGGGGGTTCGGGCTGTAGATTGGTATCACTGTGCTGAGCAGATATAGTAAAGGGTTAATGAATGACGGACACCAACCAGCCGCAGCTGACACAATAGTGACAAATCTGAACTTTCACATCGGTTCATTCAACAGTGAAAAGTGCAAAATGTTCCATACAAAAAAGGTAAAAAATGAACAGAAACCGGAAGGGAGTACGGTAAATCAATGTAGGAAAAATGGAAACGGCCAGCAGCAGCCCAGAAACCCCCCTGGTCACCGCGCCACGCAACGTCTGCGGCAGGAACAGAAACCAGAGCCATCCAGGGCTGCCCTGGAGTGACGAGAGGAACGACGACCTGTCCGGACTAAAACATGGCAGGGGGCCGAGGGCGGGGGGCCGACGGGCGGAGGGCCGACGGGCGGAGGGCCGACGGGCGGGGGGCCGACGGGCGGGGGGCCGACGGGCGGGGGGGCCGACGGGCGGGGGGCCGACGGGCGGAGGGCAGACGGGCGGAGGGCAGACGGGCGGAGGGCAGGATTCACCTCCATTCAGTGGTGACTTTGTGCCCGGCCATGTGAACGGCTATGATGGCACACTCCACTCGCTGACGTCTGGATGCAGCTGAACTCTGTAGTTTTATAAACCTGAGGCGTCTTTTTTTCTCTTCTACTAAGCAGTTTTCGTTCACAAATTTTTGCAAAAGTTTTCAACACTTTTTTTTTGACCAATTCTTTCAATATTCAGGATGTTTTTCTAAACCCATTAACAAACTATAAAAACACTTGCGTCATTTACAACAAAAGACCCCAAAAAAATAATGCAGTGGAGTCTTGTGGGCATTAAGTATTGAGCGTTCATAACAAACGGGGCTAAGGACGGACCTGCGCGCCTGAGGACGGACCGGGCGCCTGGGGACGGACCGGGCGCCTGAGGACGAACCAGGGGCCTCTGACAGGTTTTGAAACTGTGAAACCTGTAAAAGATGTTCAAAATCCTAAAAAAAATAAGTGGAAGTCGCTATTACATAGAAAAAATAGATCCACTAGAGTTTTGTCCATGATGCCTGCAGCACTTTCTGCTCAGAAAACAGACAGACAGTCTCAACACGACCTTAATAAAAGAAATGTCTGATGACAAGGTTAACGAGACATCCAAAAAGAATTCAAATATAAAGCATTTCTCCATCTCCCCCGATGCACACAGGAGCAATGTCGACCTGCAGACAATACAAAGACCTCAGTTCCTGACCCTGGAGATCGTCCTGTACCCACCGCACTCAAAACCTCAACACTACTGATCCCACTGCAACGCGGAGTCACGTCACACAGCGCTGGGCACAATGAGGGCGGCACCAGGACCGCAGAGAGAAGGGGAAAAAGGGCTGATGAGGAGCCCGAACCACAGGACACCAGAGGAAAGGGGAAATAGGCAGATAAGGAGCACGAACCACAGGACACCAGAGGAAGAGGAAATAGGCGGATGAGGAGCACGGACCACAGGACACCAGAGGAAATAGGCGGATGAGGAGCATGGACCACAGGACACCAGAGGAAGAGGAAATAGGGGGATGAGGAGCACGGACCACAGGACACCAGAGGAAATAGGCGGATGAGGAGCACGGACCACAGGACACCAGAGGAAGAGGAAATAGGCGGATGAGGAGCACGGACCACAGGACACCAGAGGAAGAGGAAATAGGCGGATGATGAGCACGGACCACAGGACACCAGAGGAAATAAGCGGATGAGGAGCACGGACCACAGGACACCAGAGGAAAGGGGAAATAGGCAGATGAGGAGCACGAACCACAGGACACCAGAGGAAAGGGGAAATAGGCAGATGAGGAGCACGGACCACAGGACACCAGAGGAAGAGGAAATAGGGGGATGAGGAGCACGAACCACAGGACACCAGAGGAAAGGGGAAATAGGCGGATGAGGAGCACGGACCACAGGACACCAGAGGAAAGGGGAAATAGGCGGATGAGGAGGATAGACCACAGGACACCAGAGGAAGAGGAAATAGGGGGATGAGGAGCACGAACCACAGGACACCAGAGGAAATAGGCGGATGAGGAGGATAGACCACAGGACACCAGAGGAAAGGGGAAATAGGGGGATGAGGAGCACAGACCACAGGACACCAGAGGAAGAGGAACAAAGATTCCTCAGGAGCACGGACCACAGGACACCAGGACTGTCCACACCATTATAATCAGGAGAGCATTTTATCATAACACTGAACATACACAGTGGTCAACGACTAAGAGGGAAACCAACCACAAATCACAGCTGAACGTGGGAATATATCCAGATACATCGTCAGACTGTAAGAAGAAAGATATACTATGTAACAAGAAAACCGCACTGCCTCGATAATCACTACAATATTTAATCTACATCATGTCTACAAATCCTCTTATAACACACCAGTACTGATATAACCTCCAGACATTACATGTGTGACTGATATCTGCCCTCTTATACCACTCCAGTACTGATATACCCTCCAGATATTACATATGTGACTGATATCAGCTCCTCTTATAACACTGCAGTACTGATATACCCTCCAGATATTACATATGTGACTGATATCAGCTCCTCTTATAACACTGCAGTACTGATATACCCTCCAGACATTACATATGTGACTGATATCAGCCCCTCTTATACCACTCCAGTACTGATATACCCTCCAGATATTACATATGTGACTGATATCAGCTCCTCTTATAACACTGCAGTACTGATATACCCTCCAGATATTACATATGTGACTGATATCAGCTCCTCTTATAACACTGCAGTACTGATATACCCTCCAGACATTACATATGTGACTGATATAAGCCCCTCTTATAATGCTCCAGTACTGATATAACCTCCAGACATTACATATGTGACTGATATCAGCTCCTCTTATAATGCTCCAGTACTGATATAACCTCCAGACATTACATATGTGACTGATATCAGCTCCTCTTATAACGCTCCAGTACTGATATAACCTCCAGACATTACATATGTGACTGATATCAGCCCCTCTTATACCACTCCAGTACTGATATACCCTCCAGATATTACATATGTGACTGATATCAGCTCCTCTTATAACACTGCAGTACTGATATACCCTCCAGATATTACATATGTGACTGATATCAGCTCCTCTTATAACACTGCAGTACTGATATACCCTCCAGACATTACATATGTGACTGATATAAGCCCCTCTTATAATGCTCCAGTACTGATATAACCTCCAGACATTACATATGTGACTGATATCAGCTCCTCTTATAATGCTCCAGTACTGATATACCCTCCAGACATTACATATGTGACTGATATAAGCCCCTCTTATAATGCTCCAGTACTGATATAACCTCCAGACATTACACATGTGACTGATATCAGCTCCTCTTCTAATGCTCCAGTACTGATACAACCCCAGACATTACATATGTGACTGATATCAGCCCCTCTTATAACGCTCCAGTACTGATACAACCCCAGACATTACATATGTGACTGATATCAGCCCCTCTTATAACGCTCCGGTACTGATATACCCTCCAGACATTACATATGTGACTGATATCAGCCCCTCTTATAACACTCCAGTACTGATATAACCTCCAGATATTACATATGTGACTGATATCAGCTCCTCTTATTACGCTCCAGTACTGATATACCCTCCAGACATTATATATGTGACTGATATCAGCTTCTCTTATATCACTCCAGTACTGATATAACCTCCAGACATTACATATGTGACTGATATCAGCCCCTCTTATATCACTCCAGTACTGATATACCCTCCAGACATTACATATGTGACTGATATCAGCCCCTCTTATAATGCTCCAGTACTGATACAACCCCAGACATTACATATGTGACTGATATCAGCCCCTCCTATAACGCTCCAGTGCTGATATAACCTCCAGACATTACATATGTGACTGATATCAGCCCCTCTTATATCACTCCAGTACTGATATAACCTCCAGATATTACATATGTGACTGATATCAGCTCCTCTTATTACGCTCCAGTACTGATATACCCTCCAGACATTACATATGTGACTGATATCAGCTCCTCTTATAACACTCCATTACTGATATACCCTCCAGACATTACATATGTGACTGATATCAGCTCCTCTTATAACGCTCCAGTACTGATATACCCTCCAGACATTACATATGTGACTGATATCAGCCCCTCTTATATCACGCCAGTATTGATATAACCTCCAGATATTACATATGTGACTGATATCAGCTCCTCTTATGATGCTCCAGTACTGATATAACCTCCAGACATTACATATGTGACTGATATCAGCTCCTCTAATAACACTCCAGTACTGATATACCCTCCAGACATTACATATGTGACTGATATCAGCTCCTCTTATAATGCTCCAGTACTGATATACCCTCCAGACATTACATATGTGACTGATATCAGCCCCTCTTATAACGCTCCAGTACTGATATACCCTCCAGACATTACATATGTGACTGATATCAGCTCCTCTTATAACGCTCCAGTACTGATATACCCTCCAGACATTACATATGTGACTGATATCAGCTCCTCTTATAACACTCCAGTACTGATATACCCTCCAGACATTACAATGTGACTGATATCAGCCATCTTATAACGCTCCAGTACTGATATACCCTTCAGACATTACATATGTGACTGATATCAGCCCCTCTTATAACACTCCAGTACTGATATAACCCCAGACACTACATATGTCACTGATATCAGCTCCTCTTATAATGCTCCAGTACTGATATAACCTCCAGACATTACATATGTGACCAATATCAGCTCCTCTTATAACGCTCCAGTACTGATATACCCTCCAGACATTACATGTGTGACTGATATCAGCCCCTCTTATAACGCTATGTGTACAGCTAAGAATGTACCGTATATATGGCAAAGAGATATAGCAAATATTGCTTTAGCTTATCAAGAAAATGAGAGACTTGGTTTAAGCACTGGCCACTGCAAAAGAGCCTGATAACCGCAACAAGGTGCTCTCGTCTTATCAGGTCCTAAGTCACCGCTTGTGGTATACTATTGCCAGAATTGGTTATATGCCTCTGAATGCAGTTAAAACTTGCATGATGGTGTGTCTCAGGACTTGGGCTACGACAAGATGAAGGAATAGGCACGGCTACAGGGAGGGGAAGAGTGCACAGTCAAAAATAGTCACACTAAATATTAAGAAATGACTGGCAACACCTACTTGTGAAGGTGCAAGATAGAAAATACATTACATAGGGAAAAAAAATCTGCTGCAACACTAAACACTAAATGCATGTGAATAAGCACTGTGCACCCTTCCCACACCTTGTAGCCGTGCCTATTCCTCCATCTTGTCGTAGCCTAGGTACTAAAACACACCAATCCAGCAGGTTTTAACTGCATTCAGAGGCATATAACCAATACAAGCAATAGTATACCACAAGCGGTGACAGAGGACCCGATAAGACAAGAGCACCTTGTTGCGGTTATCGGGCTCTTTTGCAGTGGCCAGTGCTTAAAGGGAACCTGACCCCACAAACTGACCCCCCCGCATCTTTAGACCTGTCCCTGCACCCCCGATTATCATTTCTAGCCATCCCTTTTGCAGAAAAAAATCGATTTTGTAAAGAAGAGAAGAGGTTATATTCACCTCGTCCTGTGTGGGTTCTCGGTTTCTGAATAAGTCTCAATAGGCAGGCCTGTCTGCTGCTCCCTTGTAATTATGCACGCCCCTCTCAGCTTGCTAAGAGCCTGGCCGCATCATGAAAGGGGGCGGGGCTCTGGTATGACGCGATATTAGCCCTGCCCCTTTCATGACGCGGCCAGGCTCTTAGCAAGCTGAGAGGGGCGTGCATAATTACAAGGGAGCAGCAGACAGGCACGCCAGACAGGCACGCCTATGAGACTAATTCAGAAACAGAGAACTCACACAGGACGAGGTGAATATAAACTTTTCTCTACTTGACAAAATCGATTTTTTTTTCTGCAAGAGGGATGACTAGAAATGATAAGAGGGGGTGCAGGGACAGGTATAAAGATGCGGGGGGGTCAGTTTGTGGGGTCAGGTTCCCTTTTAACCAAGTCTCTAATTTTCTTGAAAATCTAAAGCAGTATTTGCTATGTCGCTTTGCCATACAGTTGTGGCCAAAAGTATTAACATCCGGCAATTCTGTCAGATAATACTCAGTTTCTTCCTGACAATGATTGCAATCACAAATTCTTTGGTATTATTATCTTCATTTAATTTGTCTTCAATGAAAAAACACAAAGAATTGTCCTAAACCCAAATTGGATATAATTCCACACCAAACATAAAAAAGGGGGTGGCACTGTTAGAAAAATCATGTGATGCTTCTCTAATTTGTGTAATTAACAGCACATGTAACTTACCTGTGGCACCTAACAGGTGTTGGCAATAACTAAATCACACTTGCAGCCAGTTGACATGGATTAAAGTTGACTCAACCTCTGTCCTGTGTCCTTGTGTGTACCACATTGAGCATGGAGAAAAGAAAGAAGACCAAAGAACTGTCTGAGGACTTGAGAAACCAAATTGTGAGGAAGCATGAGCAATCTCAAGGCTACAAGTCCATCTCCAAAGACCTGAATGTTCCTGTGTCTACCGTGCGCAGTGTCATCAAGAAGTTTAAAGCCCATGGCACTGTGGCTAACCTCCCTAGATGTGGACAGAAAAGAAAAATTGACAAGAGAATTCAACGTAAGATTGTGCGGATGGTGGATAAAAAACCTCGACTAACATCCAAACAAGTTCAAGCTGCCCTGAAGTCCAGGGTACAACAGTGTCAACCCGTACTATCCATCCGCGTCTGAATAAAAAGGGACTGTATGGTAGGAGACCCAGGAAGACCCCACTTCTTACCCAGAGACATAAAAAAGCCAGGCTGGAGTTTGCCAAAACTTACCTGAGAAAGCCTAAAACGTCTTGGAAGAATGTTCTCTGGTCAGATGAGACAAAAGTAGAGCTTTATGGGCAAAAGCATCAACATAGAGTTTACAGGAGAAAAAAAGAGGCATTCAAAGAAAAGAACACGGTCCCTACAGTCAAACATGGCGGAGGTTCACTGATGTTTTGGGGTTGCTTTGCTGCCTCTGGCACTGGACTGCTTGACCGTGTGCATGGCATTATGAAGTCTGAAGACTACCAACAAATTTTGCAGCATAATGTAGGGCCCAGTGTGAGAAAGCTGGGTCTCCCTCAGAGGTCATGGGTCTTCCAGCAGGACAATGACCCAAAACACACTTCAAAAAGCACTAGAAAATGGTTTGAGAGAAAGCACTGGAGACTTCTAAGGTGGCAGCAATGAGTCCAGACCTGAACCCCATAGAACACCTGTGGAGAGATCTAAAAATGGCAGTTTGGAGAAGGCACCCTTCAAATATCAGGGACCTGGAGCAGTTTGCCAAAGAAGAATGGTCTAAAATTCCAGCAGAGCATTGTAAGAAACTCATTGATGGTTACCGGAAGCGGTTGATCACAGTTATTTTGGCTAAAGGTTGTGCAACCAAGTATTAGGCTGAGGGTGCCAATACTTTTGTCTGGACCATTTTTGGAGTTTTGTGTGAAATGATCAATGTTTTGCTTTTTGCTTCATTCTCTTTTGTGTTTTTTCATTGAAGACAAATTAAATGAAAATAATAATATCAAAGAATTTGTGATTGCAATCATTTTCAGGAAGAAACTGAGTATTATCTGACAGAATTGCAGGGGTGTCAATACTTTTGGCCACAACTGTACATACATTCTTAGCTGTACACATAGTCCTGCTATTCATTTAAAAGCCATTATGCTTATTCACATGCATTTAGTGTTTAGTGTTGCAGATTTCTTTACCCTTATTACATATGTGACTGATATCAGCTCCAGTACTGATATAACCTTCAGACATTACATATGTGACTGATATCAGCTTCTCTTATAATGCTCCAGTACTGATATAACCTCCAAACATTACATATGTGACTGATATCAGCCCTTCTTATATCACTCCAGTACTGATATAACCTTCAGACATTACATATGTGACTTATATCTGCTCCAGTACTGATATAACCTTCAGACATTACATATGTGACTGATATCAGCCCCTCTTATAACGCTCCAGTACTGATATAACCTTCAGACATTACATATGTGACTGATATCAGCCCCTCTTATAACGCTCCAGTACTGATATAACCTTCAGACATTACATATGTGACTGATATACCCTCCAGACATTACATATGTGACTGATATCAGCCCCTCTTATAACGCTCCAGTACTGATATAACCTTCAGACATTACATATGTGACTGATATCAGCCCCTCTTATAACACTCCAGTACTGATATAACCTCCAGACATTACATATGTGACTGATATCAGCCCTCTTATAACGCTCCAGTACTGATATAACCTTCAGACATTACATATGTGACTGATATCAGCTCCTCTTATAACACTCCAGTACTGATATAACCTTCAGACATTACATATGTGACTGATATCAGCCCCTCTTGTAACACTCCAGTACTGATATAACCCAGACATTACACATGTGACTGATATCAGCTCCTCTTATAACTCTCCAGTACTGATATCAGTCACATATGTAATGTCTGGGGTTATATCAGCCCCTCTTATAACACTCCAGTACTGATATACCCTACAGACATTACATATGTGACCAATATCAGCCCCTCTTATTCCCTGCATATAGGGATTATGGCAACGGCTGCGGCGGAGGAGATGGTACTTGTGTACAGGGTGGCACCGCACAGGGCACGGTGACAGAACGCCCAGTGCCCGTCAGCAGATATCCAGACGCCGCATCATGTGCTCCTCTCACCGCACAGAAGACGTTGCCCGCTGACACAGAGTATAAAGGAAACCTGTTCTCTCTGCTCCCGGGTGAAGACATCATGGGATCCGATGGATCGATGCCGCTCACAAGACCACCCGCTATATTCTACAATAAACCCGTGGACTACTACAATCAACACAGGTACCTGCTGAGAGTTATAGTCATGCAGCACACACTGTCTGCAGAGAGCAGAGCGCTCCTTGGAAGGGTAACCTGCCCAAACAATCCAAGGGTCAGCACTCGACGCCCAGCTGCAGCCCTACTCCAATAACACAGGGTGAGGGCACCACACAATGGTAAGACTTTATTGGATCCCCAACAGACAAAGGCATATAACACATACCTAGCAAGAACACACAATCTAAATCTCAACAGTCTCACCCTTCCGCTGGCTCAGCAGGGATTGATATCTTTGTGCCTTTGGGGCTTCCAGGGCCACTTACTCCATCATCAACCAGCACCCTGCTTTTGGCAAGCAACCACAGAGAGAGGAATAGCGGCAAGCTTAGAATCTATCCGAGCACAGCAAGGTCTGTAGGCAGGTGACTGAATTGTCCCAACCTGGATATCTTCCAGCTGAATCCTAGGATCCTAGGCTGAACTCCGGCAGAATAATAATAATTCTCTTTATATAATACTAACATATTCCGCAGCTCTTTACAATTCAGTGGGGACATGTACAGACAATATGAGACAATACAGAGTAACAAAAAATTCAGAAAAGGAGTGAGGTCCCTGCTCACAAGCTTCAAATGTATGAGGATTTAGGGGAGGTAGAAAAGGTAAATGGTAAAAAGTGCCGCCATATAAGGTCCAGCCATCAATATAATAAATATGGGATTCATTTAATGCTGCAAGAATTGGTCACCAGCCAGGATCTGTACAAGTACAGATAAAGTGTTATATTATGCATGGGGGACAGACAGATGACACAATAATAATAATAATAATAATAATAATGACACGAGGGCAGAATTAGAAGAGGGAAGATAGGAATAGTTAGACAAGTGAGGCGAGGAGATAGGCCAGTCTAAAGAGATGCATGTTTAAGGCTCGCTTAAAACTGTGGATATTGGGAATTAATTTAATTGTTCTTGGTAAACTGTTCCAGAGAATTGGTGCAACTTGTGAGACATCTTGGAGACGGGAGTGGGAAGTTCGGATTGTAGATGATGTCAGTCTTAGGTCACTTGCGGAAAGGAGAGCACGTGTAGGGCGATAAGACGAGGGAGGAGATGTGCGGCGGTGCAGAACTGTGGAGCGGATGGGTAGAGGGATACACAGAGATGAGAAGGAGATGTAAGACAGTGCAGAACTGTGGAGCGGATGGGTAGAGGGATAGACAGAGATGAGAAGGAGATGTAAGACAGTGCAGAACTGTGGAACGGATGGGTAGAGGGATAGACAGAGATGAGGAGATGTAGGACAGTGCAGAACTGTGGAGCGGATGGGTAGAGGGATAGACAGAGATGAGAAGGAGATGTAGGACAGTGCAGAACTGTGGAGAGGATGGGTAGAGCGATAGACAGAGATGAGAAGGAGATGTAGGACAGTGCAGAACTGTGGAGCGGATGGGTAGAGCGATAGACAGAGATGAGAAGGAGATGTAGGACAGTGCAGAACTGTGGAGTGGATGGGTAGAGGGATAGACAGAGATGAGGAGATGTAGGACAGTGCAGAACTGTGGAGAGGATGGGTAGAGGGATAGACAGAGATGAGAAGGAGATGTAGGACAGTGCAGAACTGTGGAGCGGATGGGTAGAGGGATAGAAAGAGAGGAGGAGGAGATGTGGAGATGTAGGACAGTGCAGAACTGTGGAGCGGATGGGTAGAGGGATAGAAAGAGAGGAGGAGGAGCTGTAGTTCGGTGCAGAACTGTGGAGGGCGTTGTGTGTGAGAGTGATAATTATATCATTTACTCTATAGTGGATGGGCAATCAGTGCAATGACTGGCACAGGATAAAGGCATCAGTGAAGCGGTTGGAGAGGAATATGATCCTGGCTGCTGCATTCAGGATGGATTGGAGGGGAGAGGAGAAAGTTTAGTAAGAGGGAGACCGATTACTAGAGAATTGCAATAATCCAGGCAATGATCCAGGTTATCATCTTCTAACCAGGACCAAAGCCCCCTAGGCAGAAGTCATGTAGCATATATAAACTGGTGACTGAAGCAAGTACTTTTATATACCCCAGGCATTTACCTCAGTGCACTGTGTCTCACAGGATTGGTGGGATAAGGCTGTTCTCTTATTGGTTAGCAATTCAATCCGACTGCATAATTTTCCTCTGAATGATGTAGTCAGAAGTGAGCTGAGGAAATTTACATTTAGTTTGCAATCTCCAAACTAAAGGCCCTGTCTCACATAACGACCGCTCCAGTGATCCTGACAGCGATAACGACCTGCTGGGATCGCTGGAGCGTCGTTACCTGGTCGCTGGGGAGCTGTCAAACAGGCAGATCTCCCCAGCGATCAGGGGCATGGGAGCCACCTCCCACATCGCTGATACCAGCGTCCTCCCTGCTTAGCGCTGCCTGTAAGCAGGGAGGAGGCTGGTAACTATGATAAACACCGGGCATGCTGCCTGGATACCCGGTGTTTACCATGGTTACCAGCCCTGAGAGGTCACTGATTGCTGGTTTCTCGCTGTCACACACAGTGATGCGTGCTGACCAGCGGGGAACCAACGATCAAAAAATGACCTACAGCACTTTGCAGCAATCAGCAACCTCACAGCAGAGGCCTGATCACTGCTAAGTGTCTCACATAACGACATCGCTGGAGGGATCGTTGTAACGTCACAGTTACAATGATCTCGCTAACGATATCGTTATGTGAGACAGGGCCTTAAGACAATGGAGGCTCTGAACAGTCTAATAAGAGAAACCTCTTACTTCTTGTGTGTTAACAAACAAAAGAACAATAGTCTGGCCTAATTAAGAATATTTAACCCACGACAAAGATGGTAATATGCTGCTGTGTCATCACAGTCTTTACACCAGTCTCTGCACAGTCTTATAGGAGTGAAGCTTTCCAGGGTGTCTGCTCACCATCTTACTGACTGCAGCTTCAGAGCAAATACAGGTTGTATAATAATGTGAAATGGAAACAATTTACCAAAAATAGCTGCCGCCAGAGAGCAGTAGCTTAGTGCAAACATTTAAGAATATTCCAATACAAGTGCAGCTACTCGACAATAGTAAGCGGCGCCGCTCTGCAGGCCTCGACCGAATCTACACAGTAAAGTCACCGCAGAGGCCGAATTACAGAGTGAGCCATCTGATTGGAGGACAGAAGTCTCATTATTCAAAAGTGGCTGAATAAAGATAGAAAACCACGCAGCTGAGTGACAAGACGACAGTGGGGGGAAGGAGGAGATCCGCACACACAATACAATGTGGAGAACAGCACGTCACACAGGGATCACCCAGCTCTCCCAGGACCCAGAATGGCAGATCTGCCCCATTATAACCGGTCACACACAACACAGGAGAACCTGCACCTCTGGGCCCCACAGATAAGATGCTCTGCAGCAGGCAGGACCGTGGTCTTATGTGATAACACCCAGCTCTCCCAGGACCCAGAATGGCAGATCTGGCCCATTATAATCGGTGATCAAACCAAACTAAAAGAACGGGAGAAAATAGTGTCTTATCTGGGAGATAAGTGTAAAAATGAGAGGTATCAAGGCTCACCTTTAGTGGTTGTGAGGAGTCTCAACCACTGTTACAACATATCACAGCCGCAGCAGTCCCCAGTAAGGAATATAAGAACCAACGGTAGTTGAAGAGTTAATGACCGCGCTGCCGGACTTCAAGAGACATCAGATTTTAGGAGACATCAGTCGTCAAACCAAGGTTGTGGTTTGTCAACGCGTTTCGAGGCTCTCATGACCCCTTCCTCAGGATTAACCAGCAAACCAGTGTGAGGCTTGTCTTGAGGAAGGGCCATGAGAGCCTTGAAACGCGTTGACAAAAACCACAACTTTGGTTCGACGACTGATGTATCCTGAATTTGATGTCTCTTGAAGTCCGGCAGCGCAGTCATTATCCATTATAACAAGTCACACACATCATAGGAGATCCTGCACCTCTGGGCCCTGCGTGTGAGACGCTCTGCAGCGGGCAGGACTGAGGACTTATGTGATGATACTCCGCTTTCCCAGACACCTAAGCGACCCGGGCAGGACTGAGGACTAATGTGATGATACTCCGCTTTCCCAGACACCTGAGCGACCCGGGCAGGACTGAGGACTAATGTGATGATACTCCGCTTTCCCAGACACCTAAGCGACCCGGGCAGGACTGAGGACTTATGTGATGATACTCTGCTTTCCCAGACACCTGAGCGACCCGGGCAGGACTGAGGACTTATGTGATGATACTCAGCTTTCCCAGACACCTAAGCGACCCGGGCAGGACTGAGGACTTATGTGATGATACTCAGCTTTCCCAGACACCTGAGCGACCCGGGCAGGACTGAGGACTTATGTGATGATACTCAGCTTTCCCAGACACCTGAGCGACCGACCACAAAATCTCAGATTTAGTAACCACTGCGACTCTACAGGGAAGAATATACAGAAGGCAGAACGTGCTGCAGACGCCAACCGCCCGGCACAAGCTCCGTGCTGCAGACTATAATTACTGGGGTTATAATTACACAATAGAAGCATTAATTATAAAGATTACAGAACATTATTATAAAATTACAGCCTGGAGAAGTCTCTGCGCTGAGCACCGGGGACACCCCACCTGCAGGACGGATGACAGCACGCTGCACTCACTGACTGCAGTAGTGGCCGCAGCCTGAGCAGAGCTGGGGGCGCTATATGAGATCAGCACTGCCGGATCACACACTGATTACAGTACCAACCACGGCCTAAGCCGACCCAGGGCGCTACAGGAGATCAGTGCAGCCACAGCACACACTAACTGCAGTACCATCCATGGCCTGTGCCGACCTGGGGCACTACAGGAGATCAGTGCAGCTGCAGCACACACTAACTGCAGTACCATCCATGGCCTGAGCCAAATCAGGGGCACTAACTGAGATTGTCGCAAACACTTACTGCAGTACCAACCACAGCCTGAGCAGAGCAGGTGGCACTACAGGAGATCAGCGCAAATGCAGCTTACGCCACACAGGACTGCAAGTCCACATATAGGCAAATACTGTACTCTGTTATTAGCCAGTTCAGCAGGGATAGAGGACTAGAAATCCTCAATAAGATAAATAAGTGTACAAGCCGCCCCTCCACCATGACCACGACCGGACATCACCTGCTGCCATGTGTGCTGGATTTCAGCCCCTTCTATAACGCTCTGGCCTCTGATTCTCCCCGCACACATCATGATGTCATCTGTGAGAATCGTTACATTGTGTCAGTATCGGAGGCGCCGTGCGGCTCATACAGGTGTCCGCAGTGTGAACGCGGCTCCATATGATGGATTGCATTGCATTTCCCAGATTATACAATATATACATACAGTGAAGGAAATAAGTATTTGACCCCTTGCTAATTTTGGTGGTTTGCCCACTGACAATGACATAAACAGTCTGTCATTTAAAGGGTAGGTTACGGTAATTTTAACAAGGAGAGATAGAAGATCAAAAATAAAATCTCAAAAAAATCCCATTGTTTAAATTCTATAAATGTATTTGCATTTTGCAGAGAGAAATAAGTATTTGATCCCCTACCAACCATTAGGAGTTCTGGCTCCTACAGACCAGTTAGACGCTTCTAATCAACTCGTTACCTGTATTAAAGACAGCTGGCTTAAGGCCCCGTCACACACTACGATATCGGCTTTTTGGGTGGAGTAACGACGTCGTTGTGTGTGACATGTACAAGTGATCAACGATAAGTCGGCTGATGGTTGATGGGAGGTTTGTGAACCGAACCAAAAACCAGTCGATGATCGTCCGTCCAGTATGGCTGTGTGTGACACCCCGATAACGATGTCGTTAACGACTTCGCCTATTCAGAACTGAAGGACGTAGGCGATCAAATGACCACAAGTGTCGCTCGCTTGTCGCGGGATCGTTGCTGCGTCGTTAATGATATCTATACGTGTGACACCTCACCAGCGACCATTGAACGTCGTTCAAGCGATCTAGGTCAAGTCGGATCGTTGATCGGATCGTTCGGACGTTGACTTGGCCTTTAGGCCCCTTTCACATCAGCGTTTCTTTCAAATTGCGGCAGATTTACCGCATCTGCCGTCCAACGGACGCACTTGCGGCAAGCCCCATACATTGTGGTACCATATGCAGTATAGCATAGCAGTATAGCGGGCAGCTGCGATTTTTTTTGCGGCCACAACTGCCGTCACCGCAGCTGTACCGCACCTGCTGCAAGCCCCATAGACAATGTATTGGGCTTGCCGCAAGTGCGACCATCAGGCGGTAGATGCGGTAAATCTTAAGCAATTTGAAAAAACTGCTGATGTGAAAGGGGCCTTACATTGTCACCTGTATAATAGACTCCTGTCCACACACTTAGTCAGCCTCTAACCTCTACAACATGGGCAAGACCACAGAGCTTTGTAAGGATGTCAGGGAAAAGATCCTAGACCTGCACAAGGCTGGAATGGGCTACAGAACCATAAGTAAGACAAAGCTGGGGGAGAAGGAGACAACTGTGGGTGCAATAGGAAGAAAATGGGAGAGATACAACATGAGGTCAATCCACATCGATCTGGGGCTCCATGTAAGATCTCACCCTGTGGGTATCCAGGATCAGGAGGAGGGGAGAGATCAGCCTAAGGCTACATTTACACTGTGTGTTTTTGGTCCGTTTTTGCTCATCAGTTTTTGTAGCCAAAACCAGGAGTGGAACAATCAGAGGTAAAGTATAATAGAAACACGTCACCACTTCTGGATTTATCACCACTGCTGGTTTTATCTACAAAAACTGATGAGCAACAACAGACCATAAACGCAGTGTGAATGCAGCCTAAAACTACATGGGGGGGGGAACTTGTTAATGATCCCAAGGCAGCTGGGACCACTGTCACCAAGAAAACCATTGGTAACACATTACACCGTAATGGATTAATATCCTGCAGTGCCCACAAAGTCCCACTGCTCAAGAAGGCACATGTGCCCCCGTCTGAAGATTGCCAATGAACACCTTGGTGATTCTGAGAGTGATTGGGAGAAGGTGCTGGGGTCAGATGAGACTAATATTGAGCTCTTTGGCATTAACTCAACTCACCATGTTTGGAGGAAGAGAAATGTTGCCTATGACCCAAAGAACACCATCCCCACAGTCAAGCATGATGGTGGAAACATTATGTTTTGGGGGGGGTGTATCTGTGGGCACAGAACTACAATGGGACAATGGATGGAGCCATGTACCATACAATTTGGATTGAAAACCTCCTTCCCTTCACCAGGACATTAAAAATGGATCGTGGCTGGGTCTTCTAGCACAACAATGACCGAAAACAGTTAATGCAAGAGGAGTGGCTCAAAAAGAAGCACATTAAGGTCATGGAGTGGCCTAGCCAGTCTCTAGACCATAATCCCATAGAAATCTTATGGAGGGAGCTGAAGCTCCAAGTTGCCAAGTGACAGCCTCAAAATCTTAATGGTTTAGAGATGATATGCAAAGAGGAGTGGACCAAAATTCCTCCTGACATGTGCGCAAAACTCACCATCAACTACAAGAAACGTCTGAATGCTGTTCTGGATAACAAGGGTTTTGCCACCAAGTATTAAGTCTTGTTTGCCAGAGGGATCAAATACTTATTTCTCTGCAAAATGCAAATACATTTCTATAAATTAGACAATGTGATTTTCTGGATTTTATTCTTTATATTCTATCTCTCATTGTTAAAACTACCCTACCCTTAAATGTATAGACTGTTCATGTCTTTGTCTTACAAAATCAGCAAGGGGTCCAATACTTTTTGCCTTCACTGTATAACATTGCAGATATCCAATATTCCTCTGGGGATTTCCGGGACCACAGCTGGATTCTAGGTATGAATATGGCGGCTCCTCGGCGGCAGGTAAATGTTCGGCCTCCCGGGGGCCCCCTCCAAGGACGGGGGGGGGGGGTCACTTTGACCGTAGCATCCGTTAAAGTTCTGTATTTTATTTGCACAGCAAATATTTTTTTAAAACCACAAGGAAAAAAAAGAAATAAATCAGCCCTCAGCAAACCCCGACACTGGCCCCAACACGATACTGGGGGCCACAGAGCCACCATTACCAGGTGCCCACGGAGCTTAACGCCTCACGAGGCAGGAAGGGGTTAACAGGCAGTGACGTCAGCGCCGCGTTTCATGTGCAACGAATGTAAACACAGAACACAGAGCAGCAGCTCGCCAATCGGGTTTTACTAGACGCCTCACCACAAGCTCTGAAGACATTCCTCACTCAGGACTGACACACGAGACCAGAACAGCAGCTCTGCTCAGCCTAAGCCTCCTGCTTCATCACCGCAGACTGACCTCAGAGATCCATGCCCAATGGGGAGGAGGGAGTAATAAAGAGTGAGCACAACTCCCATATTGGGAGAAAAGGTCTTTAGGGACCACCTGAAGCAGGATCCCATAGACAAACACAATGCAAAAAATCCCAGGGCTGTGACAGCTCGCCACCCCAAGGGCAGCTGACAGCGCAGCACCTCCAGGATGATCCGGGTATACATGGCTCCGCTGGGGGTGATCACCGACCCCAGTAATAAGACGTGACCGCCACTTAGTCAGATCCACCACTTCATATTCATATGCACAAAGGTCGCCGGACCTCCCCTTTATGTGTGAACTCGTGTGACCCAACACTGATGAGTCCAGGTATACCGCACCCCGGAGGGATCTGCAGCACATGCCCCACCGACACTGTGCAGGACACATAGATAAAAGTGTCACCGCAAGAGCAGAGCTATGATCAGCAGGTGTAGATCTATACTGTGAGCGCCGCTCTGGGGCATAATGCAGGAGATAACTCAGGATCAGTAATGTAATGTACACAGTGACTACACCAGCAGAATAGTGATGCAGCTCTGGAGTATAATACAGGAGGTAACTCAGGATCAGTAATGTAATGTATGTACACAGTGACTGCACCAGCAGAATAGTGAGTGCAGCTCTGGAGTATAATACAGGAGGTAACTCAGGATCAGTAATGTAATGTATGTACACAGTGACTGCACCAGCAGAATAGTGAGTGCAGCTCTGGAGTATAATACAGGAGGTAACTCAGGATCAGTAATGTAATGTATGTACACAGTGACTGCACCAGCAGAATAGTGAATGCAGCTCTGGAGTAGAATACAGAAGGTAACTCAGGATCAGTAATGTAATGTATGTAACACAGTGACTGCACCAGCAGAATAGTGAGTGCAGCTCTGGAGTATAATACAGGAGGTAACTCAGGATCAGTAATGTGATGTATGTACACAGTGACTGCACCAGCAGAATAGTGAGTGCAGCTCTGGAGTATAATACAGGAGGTAACTCAGGATCAGTAATGTAATGTATGTACACACAGTGACTGCACCAGCAGAATAGTGAGTGCAGCTCTGGAGTATAATACAGGAGGTAACTCAGGATCAGTAATGTAATGTATGTACACAGTGACTGCACCAGCAGAATAGTGAGTGCAGCTCTGGAGTATAATACAGGAGGTAACTCAGGATCAGTAATGTAATGTATGTACACAGTGACTGCACCAGCAGAATAGTGAGTGCAGCTCTGGAGTATAATACAGGAGGTAACTCAGGATCAGTAATGCAATGTATGTACACAGTGACTGCAGCTCTGGAGTATAATACAGGAGGTAACTCAGGATCAGTAATGTGATGTATGTACACAGTGACTGCACCAGCAGAATAGTGAGTGCAGCTCTGGAGTATAATACAGGAGGTAACTCAGGATCAGTAATGTAATGTATGTACACAGTGACTGCACCAGCAGAATAGTGAGTGCAGCTCTGGAGTACAATAGGTATAATGTTGCTGTATGTGAAGATCAGTCTGTGTCATCTGTATGCTGATTAGAGGGGACATCTCCATATTACCCCCCAGCAGGGAGGCCGTACTTGCTCAGGACAGATTCCCAGCAGACAGGAGGACAGGTCTGTATGATATAAAGTGACGGTAGAGATGGAGTTATAGAGAGCGGACACAGGGATGATGGTAACACAGGAAAACACGTCTTGTGTGAGATTCAGGGGTGCAGGTCACGGGTGGCGCAGACTCACACATGGCTCCTCTCCTTTACACACGGGTCAGTCATTTCTCTGCCGCCCTGAGGCCAAATTGATTAGAAAAATCTCATTGAAGCAGAGAGGAGTCGGGGCGATGATCACAGAGAATAGAACACACTGAGCCCCATTATCAGTGTCACCTTCATCCAAAGAGCAGCAGGAACGACAGGGGGCAACAAGAGACCCTGAAACAGGCGGCCGATGATCCGGGCCCACAGGAACAGCACTGCCATGAGGGGATGTAATGGTGGACAGGCCTGGCACTGCCATGAGGGGATGTAATGGTGGACAGGCCTGGCACTGCCATGAGGGGATGTAATGGTGGACAGACCTGGCGCTGCCATGAGGGAATGTAATGGCGGACAGGCCTGGCGCTGCCATGAGGGGATGTAATGGTGGACAGGCCTGGCGCTGCCATGAGGGGATGTAATGGTGGACAGGCCTGGCGCTGCCATGAGGGGATGTAATGGTGCACAGGCCTGGCGCTGCCATTGGAGGATGTAATGGTGGACAGGCCTGGTGCTGCCATGAGGGGATGTAATGGTGGACAGGCCTGGCACTGCCATGAGGGCATGTAATGGTGGACAGGCCTGGCACTGCCATGAGGGGATGTAATGGTGGACAGGCCTGGCACTGCCATGAGGGGATGTAATGGTGGACAGGCCTGGCACTGCCATGAGGGGATGTAATGGTGGACAGGCCTGGCGCTGCCATGAGGGGATGTAATGGTGGACAGGCCTGGTGCTGCCATGAGGGGATGTAATGGTGGACAGGCCTGGCACTGCCATGAGGGGATGTAATGGTGGACAGGCCTGGCATTGCCATGAGAGGAATGTAATGGTGGACAGGCCTGGCCTGCCATGAAGGGATATAATGGTGGACAGGCCTGGCATTGCCATGAGGGGATGTAATGGTGGACAGGCCTGGCGCTGCCATGAGGGGATGTAATGGCGGACAGCCTGGGCTGCCATGAGAGGATGTAATGGCGGACAGGCCTGGCACTGCCATGAGGGGATGTAATGGTGGACAGGCCTGGTGCTGCCATGAGGGGATGTAATGGTGGACAGGCCTGGCGCTGCCATGAGGGGATGTAATGGTGGACAGGCTTGGTGCTGCCATGGGAGGATGTAATGGTGGACAGGCCTGGCACTGCCATTGGGATGTAATGGTGGACAGGCCTGGCACTGCCATGAGGGGATGTAATGGTGGACAGGCCTGGCACTGCCATGAGGGGATGTAATGGTGGACAGGCCTGTGCTGCCATGAGGGGAAAGTAATGGTGGACAGGCCTGGCACTGCCATGAGGGGATGTAATGGTGGACAGGCCTGGCACTGCCATGGGAGGATGTAATGGTGGACAGGCCTGGCACTGCCATGGGAGGATGTAATGGTGGACAGGCCTGGCACTGCCATGAGGGGCTGCAATGGTGCAAAGGCCTGGCACTGCCATGAGGGGATGTAATGGTGGACAGGCCTGGTGCTTCCATGAGGGGATGTAATGGTGGACAGGCCTGGTGCAGCCATGAGGGGATATAATGGTGGACAGGCCTGGCACTGCCATGAGGGGATATAATGGTGCAAAGGCCTGGCGCTGCCATGGGAGGATGTAATGGTGGACAGGCCTGGCACTGCCATGAGGGGATGTAATGGTGGACAGGCCTGGCACTGCCATGAGGGGATGTAATGGTGGACAGGCCTGGCACTGCCATGAGGGGATGTAATGGTGGACAGGCCTGGCACTGCCATGAGGGGATGTAATGGTGGACAAGCCTGGCACTGCCATGAGGGGATGTAATGGTGGACAGGCCTGGCACTGCCATGGGGGAATGTAATGGTGCACAGGTCTTGCCATGCCAAGGGAATGTAATGGTGCACAGGCCTAGCACTGCCATGGGGGAATATAATGTCGGACAGGCCTGGCACTGCCATGGGGGAATGTAATGGTGCACAGGTCTTGGGCCATGCCAAGGGAATGTAATGGTGCACAGGCCTAGCACTGCCATGGGGAATATAATGTCGGACAGGCTGGCACTGCCATGGGGGATGTAATGGGGACAGGCCTGGCACTGCCATGAGGGGATGTAATGGTGGAAAGCCTGGCACTGCCATGGTGGAATGTAATGGTGCACAAGCCTGGCACTGCCATGGAGGGATGTAATGGCGGACAGGCCTGGCATTGCAAGGGGGAATGTAATGCTGCAAGGCCTGGCATTGCCATGGGGGAATGTAAGTGGAGGACAGGCCTGGCACTGCCATGGGGGGGGGGGATGTAGTGCTGCACAGGCCTGGCACTGCCATGGGGGATTGTATCGTGGACAGGTCTGGCACTGCCATGGGGAGATGTAATGGTGGAAAGGCCTGGCACTGCCATGGGGAGATGTAATGGTGGAAAGGCCTGGCACTGCCATGGGGAATGTAATGATGAACAGGCCTGGCACTGCCATGGGATGATGTAATGGTGGACAGGCCTGTCACTGCCATGAGGGGATGTAATGTTGGACAGGCCTGGCACTGCCATGAGGGGATGTAATGGTGGACAGGCCTGGCACTGCCATGGGGAATGTAATGGTGCACAGGCCTGTGACTGTTATGGGGGAATGTAATGGTGGGCAGGCCTGGCCTGCCATGGGAGGATGTAATGTTGGACAGGCCTGGCACTGCCATGAGAGGATGTAATGGTGGACAGGCCTGGCACTGCCATGGGGGAATGTAATGGTGCAAAAGGCCTGGCACTGCCATGGGGGAATGTAATGGTGCACAGGCCTGGCACTGCCATGGGGGAATGTAATGGTGGACAGGCCTGGCACTGCCATGGGGGGATGTAATGGCGGACAGGCCTGGCACTGCCATGTGGGGATGTAATGGCGGACAGGTCTGGCGCTGCCATGGTGGAATGCAATGGTGGACAGGCCTGGCGCTGCCATGGGGGGAATGCAATGTGGCTGCACAGGCATGGCACTGCCATGGGGGGATGTAATGGGGACAGGCCTGGCACTGCCATGGGGGGTTGTAATGGCGGACAGGCCTGGCACTGCCATGGGGGGTGATGTAATGGTGGACAGGCCTGGCACTGCCATGGGGGGATGTAATGTGCACAGGCCTGGCACTGCCATGGGGGAATGTAGTGGTGGCACAGGCCTGGCACTGCCATGAGGGGGGGGATGTATGGCTGCACAGGCCTGGCACTGCCATGCGGAGGGGGGGGGGGGGGAGGGGTGAATGAGTGCTGCACAGGCCTGGCACTGCCATGGGGGGGGATGTATTGGTGACAGGCCTGGCACTGCCATGGGGGGGGATGTAATGTGGACAGGGCCTGGCACTGCCATGGGGGATTGTAATGGTGGACAGGCCTGGCACTGCCATGGGGGGGATGTAATGGTGGACAGGCCTGGCACTGCCATGGGGGGGATGTAATGGTGGACAGGCCTGGCACTGCCATGGGGGGGATGTAATGGTGGACAGGCCTGGCACTGCCATGGGGCGGATGTAATGGTGGACAGGCCTGGCACTGCCATGGGGGATGTAATGGTGGACAGGCCTGGCACTGCCATGGGGCGGATGTAATGGTGGACAGGCCTGGCACTGCCATGGGGGGATGTAATGGTGGACAGGCCTGGCACTGCCATGGGGGGATGTAATGGTGGACAGGCCTGGCACTGCCATGGGGGGATGTAATGGGGACAGGCCTGGCACTGCCATGGGGGTGAATGGTAAAGGCCTGGCACTGCCATGGAGATGTAATGGTGGACAGGCCTGGCACTGCCATGGGGGGATGTAATGGTGCAAAGGCCTGGCACTGCCATGGGGGATGTAATGGTGCGAACAGGCCTGGCACTGCCATGAGGGGAGAATGGTTAAAGCCTGGCATGCCATGGAGATGTATGGTGAAGGCCTGGCATTGCCATGCGGGATGTAGTGGTGCAAAGGCCTGGCACTGCATTGGGGGATGCAAGATGTAATGGTGGACAGGCCTGGCACTTCCACGAAGGGATGTAATGGTGGACAAGCCTGGCATTACCATGGGGAGATGTAGTGGTGCAAAGGCCTGGCACTGCCATGGGGGGATGTAGTGGTGCAAAGGCCTGGCACTGCCATGGGGGGTTTCAATGGTGCAAACGCCTGGCACTGCCATGAGGGGATATAATCGTGCACAAGCCTGGCACTGCATTGTGGGAAGTAAGATGTAATGGTGGACAGGCCTGGCACTGCCATGAGGAGTTGCAATGGTGCACAGGCCTGGCACTGCCATGGGGGGATGTAATGGTGCACAGGCCTGGCACTGCCATGGGGGGATGTAATGGTTGCACAGGCCTGGCACTGCCATGGGGGGATGTAATGGTGGACAGGCCTGGCAATGCCATGGTGGTTGCAATGGTGCAAACGCCTGGCACTGCCATGAGGGGATATAATGGTGTACAGGCCTGGCACTGTCATGAGGGGATGGAATGTTGGACAGGCCTGTCACTGCCATGGGGGATGTAGTGGTGCAAAAGCATGGCACTGCTATGGGGCGGATGTAATGGTGCAAAGTCCTGGCACTGCCACTAGGGGATGTAATGGTCAACAGGCCTGGCACTGCCATGAGGGAATGTAATGGTGGACAGGCCTGGCACTGCCATGGGGGGGGATGTAGTGGTGCAAAGGCCTGGCATGGGGGATGTAATGTGTACAGGCCTGGCACTGCCATGAGGGAATGTAATGGTGCACAGGCCTGGCACTGCCACGGGAAGGGGGGGGGATGTAATGGTTCAAAGGTCTGGCACTGACATGAGGGGATGCAATGGTGCAAAGGCCTGGCACTGCAGAGCTTTCTTCAGCACCGACCAGAAACTTGCGTTGCGCGAGTTGCATAAAGGCATCCGAAGAAGTAGTAAGAAAGAAATGCCGGGCACAGAACACGGGAATTCAGGAGGAGAAATGACGGGTGCAGAACACAGGGGGAGACAGGAGGAGAAATGACGGGTGCAGAACACAGGGGTAGACAGGAGGAGAAATGACGGGTGCAGAACACAGGGGGAGACAGGAGGAAAAACGACAGACGCAGAATACAGGAGGAGACAGGAGGGAAAACGCCGGTCACTGAACACAATGAGAAACAGTGGGTGCTGAACCCAGCAAGAGACAGGAGGAGAAACGCCGGGTGCAGAACACAGGGGGAGACAGGAGGAGAAACGCTGGGCGCAGAACACAGGGGGAGACAGGAGGAGAAACGCCAGACGCAGAACACAGGGGGAGACAGGAGGAGAAACGCCAGACGCAGAACACAGGGGAGACAGGAGGAGAAACGCCGGGCGCAGAACACAGGGGGAGACAGGAGGAGAAACGCCGGGCACAGAACACAGGGGGAGACAAAAGGAGAAACGCCAGACGCAGAACACAGGGGGAGACAGGAGGAGAAACGCCAGACGCAGAACACAGGGGGAGACAGGAGGAGAAACGCCGGGCGCAGAACACAGAGGGAGACAGGAGGAGAAACGCCGGGCGCAGAACACAGGGGGAGACAGGAGGAGAAACGCCGGGCGCAGAACACAGGGGGAGACAGGAGGAGAAACGCCGGGCGCAGAACACAGGGGGAGACAGGAGGAGAAACGCCGGGCACAGAACACAGGGGAGACAAAAGGAGAAACGCCAGACGCAGAACACAGGGGGAGACAGGAGGAGAAACGCCAGACGCAGAACACAGGGGGAGACAGGAGGAGAAACGCCGGGCGCAGAACACAGGGGGAGACAGGAGGAGAAACGCCGGGCGCAGAACACAGGGGGAGACAGGAGGAGAAACGCCGGGCACAGAACACAGGGGGAGACAGGAGGAGAAACGCCGGGCGCAGAACACAGGGGGAGACAGGAGGAGAAACGCCGGGCGCAGAACACAGGGGGAGACAGGAGGAGAAACGCCGGGCGCAGAACACAGGGGGAGACAGGAGGAGAAACGCCGGGCGCAGAACACAGAGGGAGACAGGAGGAGAAACGCCGGGCGCAGAACACAGGGGGAGACAGGAGGAGAAACGCCGGGCGCAGAACACAGGGGGAGACAGGAGGAGAAACGCCGGGCACAGAACACAGGGGGAGAAACGCTGGGCGCAGAACACAGGGGGAGAAACGCCAGGCGCAGAACACAGGGGGAGACAGGAGGAGAAACGCTGGGCGCAGAACACAGGGGGAGACAGGAGGAGAAACGCTGGGCGCAGAACACAGGGGGAGAAACGCCGGGCGCAGAACACAGGGGGAGACAGGAGGAGAAACGCGGGGCGCAGAACACAGGGGGAGACAGGAGGAGAAACGCGGGGCGCAGAACACAGTGGGAGACAGGAGGAGAAACGCTGGGCGCAGAACACAGGGGGAGACATGAGAAACGTTGGGCGCAGAACACAGGGGAGACAGGAGGAGAAACGCTGGGCGCAGAACACAGGGGGAGACAGGAGGATAAACGCTCTCCACCGGTTAGCAGCGCCCACAGCGTCACCTCCTGGCGATTGCTCATTTGCACTGAAAGCGGGAGAAGGAGGCTGGCCTTGATTGGACGCGGTGGGAAGGAAGTCGGCGGTGATTGGATGCGGTGAGAAAGAAGTCGGCGGTGATTGGACGTGAGGCTTGTGTGGTGCCTCAGACCACATTTACTGACAGTGCTGGAACCGCATCAGCGCAGAAGGCGAGTACAGGGTTTATTATTTTAACTGAGGAAACAAGTGGATTTAGTAGGGATTGTCCTAGTAATGGAGAACCCCTTTAAGCTAGAAACCCCAGCAAACGTGTGTGCCAACAGGGTCACTGATTTTAATGATGTAGACGGAGTTGGTGTGCTCAATCATGCACCATTATTGGGAGCCTTATCTACTGACACCCAGACGTAGTAGACTACATCATCCATCCGCCTCCAGTAGACTCCTGAAAATGGTGCATGACGGAGCCACTAGATGATAAATAGCGACAGCACCCGGTGAAGCGGATCACATCATTTCTGCCAAGGTGCAACGTTTCAGCTCGGGTCTTTATCGCGCACAGTGTAGTCTCGGCTTCACTGCACTTGGCGGTATTTATCATTTCTTGCTGAGGTTTCACTTGGCCGACTCCTTGGAAGTGACATGCGTCCTGTAAAGCCATGAGCTCGGGATGTCCAGGTGCGCCGCCGCCACCGCCGCTTTATGAGAGCACACCGACTCCGTTTGCACCGATAATGTGAATGGCCCCGATGGGGCACAAGTCCGAATCTTGTTTTGTGGGGTTTCGACCATAAGCCCTGATGGGACCCCTGAATGTGTAGGAGAAGGCAATGTGGAAGCACCCAAAGAGATAATGGGGGGCAGGGAGAAATGGCTGATAACAGGGAACACTGCACTCACAGCAATGGACAGTTCATTACTTGGATTCTTTTGTTGCTGGAGAGCGGACGATAGAAACGGAATAAAGAAATCACGTGTGGCGTCGTCCTATTACAGTAACAGAGCGGAGGGGACGGCACCACGACACCGCCAGATCGACCGGGGGCGGCACCACGACACCGCCACATCGACCGGGGACGGCACCACGACACCGCCACATCGACCGGGGACGACACCGCCACATCGACCGGGGACGGCACCACGACACCGCCACATCGACCGGGGACGGCACCACGACACCGCCACATCGACCGGGGACGGCACCACGACACCGCCACATCGACCGGGGACGGCACCACGACACCGCCACATCGACCGGGGACGGCACCACGACACCGCCACATCGACCGGGGACGGCACCACGACACCGCCACATCAACCAGGGACAGCACCACGACACCGCCACATCAACCAGGGACAGCACCACGACACCGCCACATCAACCAGGGACAGCACCACGACACCGCCACATCAACCAGGGACAGCACCACGACACCGCCACATCAACCAGGGACAGCACCACGACACCGCCACATCAACCAGGGACAGCACCACGACACCGCAACATCGACCGGGGATGGCACCACAACACCGCAACATCGACCGGGGACGGCACCACAACACCGCCAGATCGACCTCTGACCTCTGCAGACACATCACCGTCTACAGCCAAAAACATCTAGAAAAAACAGAAACATCAATGTGAAAGAAGAGCGACAACGTCAGGCTCCGCTCACACATGGCGGTATTATACCCCGGACTGAATGTCTATATGGACACTCTGCGGTCACACATGGCGGTATTATACCAAGACTGAATGTCTGTACAGTTGTGGCCAAAAGTATTGACACCCCTGCCATTCTGTCAGATAATACTCAGTTTCTTCCTGACAATGATTGCAATCACACATTATTTGGTATTATTATCTTCATTTAATTTGTCTTCAACGAAAAAAACACAATAAGAATTGTCCTAAAGCCAAATTGGATATAATTCCACACCAAACCTAAAAAAGGGGTGGACAAAAGTATTGGCACTGTTAGAAAAATCATGTGATGCTTCTCTAATTTGTGTAATTAACAGCACCTGTAACTTACCTGTGGCACCTAACAGGTGTTGGCAATAACTACCGTATATACTCGCGTATAAGCCGAGTTTTTCAGCCCAAAAATTGGGCTGAAAAGTTACTCCCTCGGCTTATACGCGAGTCACTATACGGGCGCCCCCCCCCCAGAGGTATACAGGCCCCCCCATCAGTATACAGGCTCCCCCCAGGCTCGGGAAACCTGTAAAGGAAGATGATTATACTTATCACTGTCCCGGTGCCATCCCCGCTCTGCATCGCGATCCTCCATCTGCATCGCGCTCCTCCATCTTCCGGGTTCCTGTCGGCGCCGACAATGACGTCATTGTCGGCACAGAACACAAGAAGTCGGAAGCCGGAAGATGGAGGAGCGCGATGCAGATGGAGGATCGCGATGCAGAGCGGCGACGGCACCGGGACAGTGATGATAAGTATAATCATCTTCCTTTACAGGTTTCCCGAGCCTGGGGGGGGGCCTGTATACCTCGGGCTGCTGCTGTATATAGCCTGGGGGGGCCTGTATACCTCGGGCTGCTGCTGTATATAGCTTGGGGGGGCCTGTATACCTCGGGCTGCTGCTGTATATAGCCTGGGGGGAGGGCCTGTATACCTCGGGCTGCTGCTGTATATAGCCTGGGGGGCCTGTATACCTCGGGCTGCTGCTGTATATACCATGGGGCTGCTGCTGTATATACCATGGGGCTGCTGCTGTATATACCCTGGGGCTGCTGCTGTATATACCCTGGGGCTGCTGCTGCTGTATATACCCCTGGGGCTGCTGCTGCTGTATATACCCCTGGGGCTGCTGCTGCTGTATATAACCCTGGGGCTGCTGCTGCTGTATATAACCCTGGGAAGGCTGCTGTAACACTGCTGGGGCCTGTATATACCACTGGGGAGGCTGCTGTATACCACACTGCTGGGGGCTGTATACTACCACTGGGGAGGCCTGTATACCATCGGGGGGGCCTGTATACCACACTGCTGGGGGCTGTATACCTGTGCTGGGGTCCACCCTCGGCTTATACACGAGTCAATAGTTTTTCCCAGGTTTTGGGGGCAAAAGTAGGGGGGTCGGCTTATACACGGGTCGGCTTATACACGAGTATATACGGTAAATCACATTTGCAGCCAGTTGACATGGATTAAAGTTGACTCAACCTCTGTCCTGTGTCCTTGTGTGTACCACATTGAGCATGGAGAAAAGAAAGAAGACCAAAGAACTGTCTGAGGACTTGAGAAACCAAATTGTGAGGAAGCATGAGCAATCTCAAGGCTACAAGTCCATCTCCAAAGACCTGAATGTTCCTGTGTCTACCGTGCGCAGTGTCATCAAGAAGTTTAAAGCCCATGGCACTGTGGCTAACCTCCTAGATGTGGACGGAAAAGAAAAATTGACGAGAGATTTCAACGCAAGATTGTGCGGATGGTGGATAAATAACCTCGACTAACATCCAAGCAAGTTCAAGCTGCCCTGCAGTCCGAGGGTACAACAGTGTCAACCCGTACTATTCGTCGGCGTCTGAATGAATAGGGACTGTATGGTAGGAGACCCAGGAAGACACCACTTCTTACCCCGAGACATGAAAAAAGCCAGGCTGGAGTTTGCCAAAACTTACCTGAGAAAGCCTACAACGTTTTGGAAGAATGTTCTCTGGTCAGATGAGACAAAAGTAGAGCTTTTTGGGCAAAGGCATCAACATAGAGTTTACAGGAGAAAAAAAAAGGCATTCAAAGAAAAGAACACGATCCCTAAAGTCAAACATGGTGGAGGTTCCCTGATGTTTTGGGGTTGCTTTGCTGCCTCTGGCACTGGACTGCTTGACCGTGTCCATGGCATTATGAAGTCTGAAGACTACCAACACATTTTGCAGCATAATGTAGGGCCCAGTGTGAGAAAGCTGGGTCTCCCTCAGAGGTCATGGGTCTTCCAGCAGGACAATGACCCAAAACACACTTCAAAAAGCACTAGAAAATGGTTTGAGAGAAAGCACTGGAGACTTCTAAGGTGGCAGCAATGAGTCCAGACCTGAATCCCATAGAACAGCTGTGGAGAGATCTAAAAATGGCAGTTTGGAGAAGGCACCCTTCAAATATCAGGGACCTGGAGCAGTTTACCAAAGAAGAATGGTCTAAAATTCCAGCAGAGCATTGTAAGAAACTCATTGATGGTTACCGGAAGCGGTTGATCGCAGTTATTTTGGCTAAAGGTTGTGCAACCAAGTATTAGGCTGAGGGTGCCAATACTTTTGTCTGGCCCATTTTTGGAGTTTTGTGTGAAATGATCAATGTTTTGCTTCATTATCTTTTGTGTCTTTTCATTGAAGACAAATTAAATGAAGATAATAATACCAAAGAATTTGTGATTGCAATCATTTTCTTTCAGGAAGAAACTTGAGTATTATCTGACAGAATTGCAGGGGTGTCAATACTTTTGGCCACAACTATATGGACACTCTGCGGTCACACATGGCGGTATTATGCCCCAGACTGAATGTCTATATGGACACTCTGCGGTCACACATGGCGGTATTATGCCCAGGACTGAATGTCTATATGGACACTTGCTGCTGGTAGTCACCCCACATGGGATAAGAATCCCCTATACAAGTACAAGCACACAAAACTATCAGAGCGCGGATGTCCCGCTGCACCCGATACTGACTCAGTGTAATGACTCTCAGTTTATTAACTGCTGATGTAAAATGGCATCAAGATGTGCGCAGGGAGGATAATGTACACCCGCGAGTGACCTCAACCTCACAGAAAGAGCAGACAGCGAAACACAAAACTGCAGCGGGTCACAGCGCCATAGGGGGAATCATGACAGCAACAACATCACACATCTGTGTCAGGATAAAGCTACATAACGACCAGGCAGCAAAGGTGCAATCACCAACACTGGGGGAGAAGGTGGCAGGTCACAGCTGGGGGAGAATGTGGGGGACAGGTCGCCACATCTCGGGGGGGTGGGGGGGGGAGGAGGGGGACGGGTCGCCACATCTCAGGAAGGGGGGGGGGGAAGGTGGTGGTGGACAGGTCATCACATCTGGGGAGGAGAAGTGGTGGTGGGCAGGACGCAATGTCCCGAGGGAGGGAGACAGGACGCCACGTCTCGTGCGAGGGAGGGAGGGGGGCGGGACGCCACGTCTCGTGGGAGGGAGGGAGGGGGGCGGGACGCCACGTCTCGTGGGAGGGAGGGAGGGGGACGGGACGCCACGTCTCGTGGGAGGGAGGGAGGGGGACGGACGCCACGTCTCGTGGGAGGGAGGGGGACGGGACGCCACGTCTCGTGGGAGGGAGGGGGACGGGACGCCACGTCTCGTGGGAGGGAGGGGGGCGGGACGCCACGTCTCGTGGGAGGGAGGGGGGCGGGACGCCACGTCTCGTGGGAGGGAGGGGGGGGGGACGGGACGCCACATCTCGTGGGAGGGGGGGGGGGGACGGGACGCCACATCTCTTGGGAGGGGGGGGGGGGACGGGACGCCACATCTCGTGGGAGGGGGGGGGGGGGACGGGACGCCACATCTCGTGGGAGGGAGGGGGGGGGGACGGGACGCCACATCTCGTGGGAGGGAGGGGGGGGGACGGGACGCCACATCTCGTGGGAGGGAGGGGGGGGGGACGGGACGCCACATCTCGTGGGAGGGAGGGGGGGGGGACGGGACGCCACATCTCGTGGGAGGGAGGGACGCCACATCTCGTGGGAGGGAGGGACGCCACATCTCGTGGGAGGGAGGGACGCCACATCTCGTGGGAGGGAGGGACGCCACATCTCGTGGGAGGGAGGGACGCCACATCTCGTGGGAGGGAGGGACGCCACATCTCGTGGGAGGGAGGGACGCCACATCTCGTGGGAGGGAGGGACGCCACATCTCGTGGGAGGGAGGGAGGGGGACGGGACGCCACATCTCGTGGGAGGGAGGGAGGGGGACGGGACGCCACATCTCGTGGGAGGGAGGGAGGGGGACGGGACGCCACATCTCGTGGGAGGGAGGGAGGGGGACGGGACGCCACATCTCGTGGGAGGGAGGGAGGGGGACGGGACGCCACATCTCGTGGGAGGGAGGGAGGGGGACGGGACGCCACATCTCGTGGGAGGGAGGGAGGGGGACGGGACGCCACATCTCGTGGGAGGGAGGGAGGGGGACGGGACGCCACATCTCGTGGGAGGGAGGGAGGGGGACGGGACGCCACATCTCGTGGGAGGGAGGGAGGGGGACGGGACGCCACATCTCGTGGGAGGGAGGGAGGGGGACGGGACGCCACATCTCGTGGGAGGGAGGGATGGGGGACGGGACGCCACATCTCGTGGGAGGGAGGGAGTGGGGGGAGGGACGCACACATCTCGTGGGAGGGAGGGGATGGGGACGGGACGCCACATCTCGTGGGAGGGAGGGAGGGACGTGAGGACGCCACATCTCGTGGGAGGGAATGTGGAGGGGACGGGACGCCACATCTCGTGGGAGGGAGGGAGGGGGGACGGGACGCCACATCTCGGTGGGAGGGAGGGAGGAGGGACGGGACGCCCACAAATCTCGTGGGAGGGAGGGGAGGGGGGACGGGACGCCACATCTCGTGGGAGGGAGGGGACGGGACGCCACATCTCGTGGGAGGGAGGGGGACGGGACGCCACATCTCGTGGGAGGGAGAGGGGGGACGGGACGCCACATCTCGTGGGAGGGAGGAGGGGACGGGACGCCACATCTCGTGGGAGGGAGGGGGGACGGGACGCCACATCTCGTGGGAGGGAGGAGGGGCGGGACGCCACATCTCGTGGGAGGAGGGAGGGGACGGGACGCCACATCTCGTGGGAGGAGAGGGGGGACGGGACGCCACATCTCGTGGGGAGGGAGGGACGCCACATCTCGTGGGAGGGAGGGACGCCACATCTCGTGGGAGGGAGGGACGGACCACATCTCGTGGGGGGAGGGGACGGGACGCCACATCTCGTGGGGGAGGGAGGGGACGCCACATCTCGTGGGGGGGGGGAGGGACGCCACATCTCGTGGGGAGGGGGGGACGGCCACATCTCGTGGGAGGGAGGGACGCCACATCTCGTGGGAGGGGGGACGCCACATCTCGTGGGAGGGAGGGACGCCACATCTCGTGGGAGGGAGGGACGCCACATCTCGTGGGAGGGAGGGACGCCACATCTCGTGGGAGGAGGGGACGCGCACATCTCGTGGAGGGAGGGACGCCACATCTCTGTGGGAGGGAGGGACGCCACATCTCGTGGAGGGAGGGACGCCACATCTCGTGGAGGGACGGGACGCCACATCTCGTGGGAGGGAGGGACGCCACATCTCTTGGGGGGGGAGGGACGGCACGATTCACGTTTTACAGCACGCCTACATCTCTGTCAGGCACGTGCGTTACAGTGTCGTGCACAGTGCCGTTCTGGAGGTGAGGTGCCGTACACTGTGTCAGTGGGAGCTGCCGACACGTGTCGAGTGCAGACTGCCGTTACACTGTGTCAGGCAGCAGTGCGTTACACATGTCAGTGCAGCAGTGCGTACCTGCATGCAGCAGTCTCGTCATGGCAGTGACGCAGCATGCTCGTAACTGGTGAGTTGCCACCGCCCGACATGCACGTGGTAGGAGGGTACTCCTACATCTTCCGTAGGCGGCTCAGTCCCCCAGGAACACAGCTGGATGTGGCGGATCACGGCCACATGTCTCAGCATGGGGGCTGGGTGCGCCACTCCGGAGCCGGAGCGCTCCGCCACATGCAGGGATCGGCAGGGACCAGGAGCGCCCAGGGCTCTGAGTGGGGGAGGGAGTAGGTGTCCGGGACACCACACCAGGCTCGGAGAGGAGCGAGCAGACGGACGGCCGACAGTCCGAGGGAGGCCCCGGCACAGGCAGAGCGCGCCACACCGAGGGAGGAGGCACGGGACCGCAGCATCATCCCGGGCGGGACCGGGACGCAGCGCCGCGTCCCGCAGGAGGGCGACGCACGGCAGCATCGCAGGGAGGCCACGGGCCGCACTGGACCCACCCGAGTACTCGGTAGGAAGAAGAGGGACGGGACGCCACATCTCGTGGAGGGAGGGGGACGGGACGCCACATCTCGTGGGAGGGAGGGAGGGGGCGGGACGCCACATCTCGTGGGAGGGAGGGAGGGGGCGGGACGCCACATCTCGTGGGAGGGAGGGAGGGGACGGGACGCCACATCTCGTGGAGGGAGGGACGCCACATCTCGTAGGGAGGGAGGGACGCCACATCTCGTGGGAGGAGGGACGCCACATCTCGTGGGAGGGAGGGACGCCACATCTCGTGGGAGGGAGGGACGCCACATCTCGTTGGGAGGGAGGGGGACGGGACGCCACATCTCGTGGGAGGGAGGGGACGGGACGCCACATCTCGTGGGAGGGAGGGGGACGGGACGCCACATCTCGTGGGAGGGAGGGGACGGGACGCCACATCTCGTGGAGGGAGGGGGACGGGACGCCACATCTCGTGGGAGGGAGGGGGACGGGACGCCACATCTCGTGGGAGGAAGGACACAACATTTGGGGGGGGGGGAGGGGACAGATTAACACCTTATTTCATCCAGCAGCGCCTGCGCCGTTACAATGTGTCAGGTGCAGCAGTGCCGTTACACTGTGTCAGTGCAGCAGTGCCGTTACACTGTGTCAGTGCAGCAGTGCCGTTACACTGTGTCAGTGCAGCAGTGCCGTTACACTGTGTCAGTGCAGCAGTGCCGTTAACACTGTGTCAGTGCAGCAGTGCCGTTACACTGTGTCAGTGCAGCAGTGCCGTTACACACTGTGTCAATGCAGCAGTGCCGTTACACTGTGTCAGTGCAGCAGTGCCGTTACACTGTGTCAGTAGTTGCTCACCTGCTCCCGGAGATGCACGGTAGTGAGGGTCTCCGGTTCATCTTTCCGTAGCCGGCTCCAGTCTCCCCCAGGGACACACAGCTGGACCTCCGCCTCGGCCGGAAACACCGGCACCTTGTCCTCCAGCATGGCCGCCCTGGGCTGCGCCCCCCGGAGCTCGGAGCCGCTCCAGCCCAGCAGGATCCGGCCAGGCCGACCAGGCAGCCGCCCAGGGCTCTGAGTGCCGGGGGCAGCGAGCTCAGGCTGCTCCGGGACACCAGCCACACCAGCCGAGAAGAGCAGCAGCAGCACGGCCAGGCGCAGCCGGAGCCCCCGCACAGGCAGAGCAGCGCCACCGCCAGCAGCACCAGCAGCAGCCGCAGCTCATCCCCGGCGGCCGGGAGCAGCGCCGCGTCCCCGCACAGGCAGCAGAGCAGCGGCAGCGCCAGGAGCCACCCCGGGCCCCCGCACTGCGCCCGCACCAGGACGTACCGGCTCAGGAAGAAGAAGGCGCAGCCCAGGCTGAAGAGCGGGCTCAGGGCGTGCAGGAGGCCGTGCACACACCCGGAGCAGCCGGCCACCACCGCCGCCGAGCAGCCCAGCAGTGCCCCGCCGAGCAGCCACCGCGGCCGGCAGAGCACCGCACAGCTCCGCGGGGGGTCCGGCACCAGCGGGGTCACACAGCTCCGCACGTAACCATTCCGGTCCGGGGTCTCCGGCGGCTTCATGCTGGGACGTCTCCCTGCAGCCGGAGGAGCCTCATGTCCCCGCAGCCCCGAACTCCACACCGGAGCACAACTCTCTGCCGCCTCCCAGCAACTGTCATACGCCGGCCCTCCTCCTGCCGGAGCGTGCTGGTCCCTCCCTGCACCGGAGCCAGAGTGCAAAAGTGTCTACACGGGAGACTGAGTGCTAAACCAGTGCACCGGGGCCAGAGAGTGTGCAAAACTAGTGCACCGGGGCCGGAGAGTGTCCAAAACCAGTGCACCGGGGCCGGAGAGTGTGCAAAACTAGTGCACCGGGCCGAGAGTGTCCAAAACCAGTGCACCGGGGCCGGAGAGTGTGCAAAACTAGTGCACCGGGGCCGAGAGTGTCCAAAACTAGTGCACCGGGGCGGAGAGTGTGCAAAACTAGTGCAACCGGGGCCAGAGAGTGTGCAAAACTAGTGCACCGGGGCCAGAGAGTGTGCAAAACTAGTGCACTGGAGGAGAGAGGTGCAAAACTAGTGCACTGGAGGAAGAGAGATGTGCAAAACTAGTGCAACGGGGCCAGAGAGTGTGCAAAACTAGTGCAACGGGCCAGAGAGAGGTGCAAAACTAGTGCACCGGGGCCGGAGAGTGTGCAAAACTAGTGCACCGGGGCCAGAGAGTGTGCAAAACTAGTGCACCGGGGCCAGAGAGTGTGCAAAACTAGTGCACCAGGGCCAGAGAGTGTGCAAAACTAGTGCACGGGCCGAGAGTTGCAAAACTGTGCCTGGAGGAAGAGAGAGTGCAAAACTAGTGCACGGGCCAGAGAGTGTGCAAAACTAGTGCAACGGGGCCAGAGAGTGTGCAAAACTAGTGCACCGGGGCGGAGAGTGTGCAAAACTAGTGCACCGGGGCCAGAGAGTGTGCAAAACTAGTGCACCGGGGCCGGAGTGTGCAAAACTAGTGCACCGGTGCCAGAGAGTGTGCAAAACTAGTGCACCGGGGCCGAGAGTGTGCTGCAAAACCAGTGCACCGGGGCCGGAGAGTGTGCAAAACTAGTGCACCGGGCCAGAGAGTGTGCAAAACTAGTGCACTGGGGAGAGAGAGAGTGCAAAACTAGTGCAACGGGGCCAGAGAGTGTGCAAAACTAGTGCAACGGGCCAGAGAGTGTGCAAAACTAGTGCACCGGGGCCGGAGAGTGTGCAAAACCAGTGCACCTGGGGCCAGAGAGTGTGCAAAACTAGTGCACCGGGGCCGGAGAGTGTGCAAAACTAGTGCAACGGGGCCAGAGAGTGTGCAAAACTAGTGCACCGGGGCCGGAGAGTGTGCAAAACTAGTGCACGGGAGGAAGAGAGAGTGCAAAACTAGTGCAGGGCGAACGGGGCCGAGAGAGTGTGCAAAACTAGTGCACCGGGCCAGAGAGTGTGCAAAAACTAGTGCACCGGGGCCGGAGAGTGTGCAAAACTAGTGCACCGGGGCCAGAGAGTGTGCAAAACTAGTGCAACGGGCCAGAGAGTGTGCAAAACTAGTGCACCAGGGTGCCTGGAGATGTGTGCAAAACCAGTGCACCGGGGCCAGAGAGTGTGCAAAACTAGTGCACCGGGGCCAGAGAGTGTGCAAAACTAGTGCAACGGGGCCAGAGAGTGTGCAAAACTAGTGCACCGGGGCCAGAGAGTGTGCAAAACTAGTGCACTGGGGAAGAGAGAGTGTGCAAAAAATAGTGCAACGGGGCCAGAGAGTGTGCAAAACTAGTGCAACGGGGCCAGAGAGTGTGCAAAACTAGTGCACCGGGACCAGAGAGTGTGCAAAAACTAGTGCACCGGGGCCAGAGAGTGTGCAAAACTAGTGCACCGGGGCCAGAGAGATGTGCAAAACTAGTGCACCAGGGCCAGAGAGTGTGCAAAACTAGTGCACCGGGGCCGGAGAGTGTGCAAAACTAGTGCACCTGGAGGAAGAGAGAGTGCAAAACTAGTGCAACGGGGCCAGAGAGTGTGCAAAACTAGTGCAACGGGGCCAGAGAGTGTGCAAAACTAGTGCACCGGGGCCGGAGAGTGTGCAAAACTAGTGCACCGGGGCCAGAGAGTGTGCAAAACTAGTGCACCGGGGCCGTGGAGAAATGTGCAAAACTAGTGCACCGGTGGCCAGAGAGTGTGCAAAACTAGTGCACCGGGGCCAGAAAGTGTGCAAAACTAGTGCAACGGGGCCAGGAGAGTGTGCAAAACTAGTGCACCGGGGCCGGAGGAGTGGGGCAAAACCAGTGCAACTGGGGCCAGAGAGTGTGCAAAACTAGTGCACCGGGGCCGGAGAGTGTGCAAAACTAGTGCAACGGGGCCAGAGAGTGTGCAAAACTAGTGCACCGGGGCCGGAGAGTGTGCAAAACTAGTGCACCAAGGCCAGAGAGTGTGCAAAACAGTGCACCGGGGCCAGGGAGTGTGCAAAGCTAGTGCAGAGGGGCCAGAAAGTGTGCAAAACTAGTGCACCGGGGCCAGAGAGTGTGCAAACCAGTGCACCGAGGCCAGAGAGTGTGCAAAACTAGTGCACCGGGGCCAGGGAGATGTGCAAAACTAGTGCACCGGGGCCAGGAGAGTGTGCAAAACTAGTGCACCGGGGCCAGGGAGTGTGCAAAGCTAGTGCACGGGGGCCAGAGAGTGTGCAAAACTAGTGCACCGGGGCCAGGAGAGTGTGCAAAACTAGTGCCCGGGGCCAGAGAGAGTGCAAAACTAGTGCACCGGGGCCGAGAGAGTGTGCAAAACTAGTGCACTGGGGCCGGAGAGTGTGCAAACAAGTGCACCGGGGCCAGAGAGTGTGCAAAACTAGTGCACCGGGGCCGAGAGAGTGTGCAAAACTAGTGCATCGAGGCCAGAGAGTGTGCAAAACTAGTGCATCGGGGCCAGGGAGTGTGCAAAACTAGTGCATCGGGGCCAGGGAGTGTCCAAAACTAGTGCACGGGGCCAGGGAGTGTGCAAAACTAGTGCAACGGGGCCAGAAAGTGTGCAAAACCAGTGCACGGTGCCAGAGAGTGTGCAAAACTAGTGCACCAAGGCCAGAGAGTGTGCAAAAACAGTGCACGAGGCCAGAAAGTGTGCAAAACTAGTGCCCGGGGCCAGAGAGTGTGCAAAACTAATGCACCTAGGGCCAGAAAGTGTGCAAAACAGTGCACCGGGGCCAGAGAGTGTGCAAAACCACTGCACCGGCACCAGAGTGTGTGCAAAACTAGTGCATCGGGGCCAGAGAGTGTGCAAAACCAGTTGCATCGGGGCCAGAGAGTGTGCAAAACTAGTGCACTGGGCCAGAGAGTGTGCAAAACTAGTGCACCGGGTCAGAGAGTGCAAAACTAGTGCACTGGGGCCAGAAGAGTGTGCAAAACTAGTGCACCGGGCAGAGAGGTGCAAAACTACTGCACTGGGCCAGAGAGTGTGCAAAACTACTGCACTGGGGCCAGAAAGTGTGCAAAACTAGTGCACTGGGGCCAGAGTGTGCGAAACTAGTGCACCAGGGCCTGAGAGTGTGCAAAACTAGTGCACTGGAGGAAGAGAGAGTGCAAAAGTGACAATACGCAGCAACAGAGTGCAAAACTAGTGCATCGGAGCAAAAGAGTGTGCAAGACTAGTGCACCGGGGCCAGAGAGTGTGCAAAACCGCCTGCATCGGAGGAAGAGAGAATGTACAAGTCTATACCGGAGCAAGGAGTGCAAAGCTACTGCACTGGTGCCAGAGAGTGTGCAAAACTAGTGCACCGGAGCCAGAGAGTGTGCAAAACTACTGCACTGGGGCCAGAAAGTGTGCAAAACTGCCTACATTGGAGGAAGAGAGAATGTACAAGTCTATACTGGAGCAAAGAGTGCAAAGCTACTACACTGGGGCCACAGAAAGTGTGCAAAACTAGTGCATCAGGGCCAGAGAGTGTGCAAAACTAGTGCACCGGGGCCAGAGAGTGTGCCAAAACTGCCTGCACCGGAGGAAGAGAGAGTCTACAAGTCTAAACCGGAGCAACAGAGCGCAAAACTAGTGCACTAAGGCCAGAGAGTGTGCATAACTAGTGCATCGGGGCCCGAGAGTGTCCAAAACTGCCTGCACCAGAGAAAGAGTGTAAAAGTGTCTATACTGGAGCAACAGTGTGCAAAATTAGTGTACCAGAGAAAAAAGTGTGCAAAACTGGTGCACCAGGCAATAGAGTGTGCAAAACTAGTGAGCCTGAGGAAGAGTGACACCGGGGCAGAGAGTGTGCAAAGCTAGTGCACCGGGGCCAGAGAGTGTGCAAAAGTAGTACACCGAGGCCAGAGAGTGTGCAAAACTAGTATACTGGGGCTAAAGAGTGTGCAAAAGTAGTACACCGAGGCCAGAGAGTGTGCAAAACTTGTATACCGGGGTCAGAGAGTGTGCAAAACAAGTGCACCAGGACCAGAGAGTATGTAAAACTAGTGCACTGGGCCAGAGAGTGTGCAAAGCTAGTGCACTGGGGCCAGAGAGTGCAAAACTAGTGCACCAGAAGAAGAGAGTGTAGAAGTCTATCCCGGAGCAACAGAGTGCAAAACTAGTGCACCGAAGCAAGAGAGTGTGCAAAACTAGTGCACTGGGGCCAGAAAGTGTGCAAAACTGCCTGCACCGGAGGAAGAGAGACTGTAGAAGCCTACACTGGAGCAACCGAGTGCACCGGGGCCAGAAAGTATGTAAAACTAGTGCACTTGGCCAAGGAGTGTGCAAAGCTAGTGCACCAGGGTCAGAAAGTATGTAAAACTAGGGCACTGGGCCAAGGAGTGTGCAAAACTAGTGCACCAGGGCCAGAAAGTGCAAAACTAGTGCACCAGAGAGTGTGGAAGTCTATACTGGAGCAAGAGAGTGTGCAAATCTAGTGCAGTGGGGCCATAGAGTGTGCAAAACTGCCTGCATCGGAGGAAGAGAGTGCAAAAGTGTCTACACCGCAGCAACAGAGTAAAAAACTAGTGCACCGGGGCCAGAGAGTGTGCAAAACTGCCTGCACCAGAGGAAGAGAGAATGTACAAGTCTATACTGGAGCAACAAAGTGCAAAACTAGAGCACTAGGACAAGAGAGTTACCAAAACTGCCTGCACCAGAGGAAGAGAGAGTTTGAAGTCTATACCGGAGCAACAGAGTGCAACACTAGTGCACCAGTGCCAGAGAGTATGTAAAACTAATGCACCGGTGCCAGAGAGTGTGCAAAACTAGTGCATCGGGGCCAGAGAGTGTTCAAAACTGCCTGCACCAGAGGAAGAGAGAGTGTAGAAGTTTCTATACTGGAGCAACAGTGTGCAAAATTAGTGTACCGTAGGAAGAGAGTGTGCAAAACTATTGCACCAGTGCCAGAGAGTATGTAAAACTAGTGCACCGGTGCCATAGAGTGTGCAAACTAGTGCACCAGTGCCAGACAGTGTGCAAAACTAGTGCACCGGAGCCAGACAGTGTGCAAAACTAGTGCACCAGAGCAAAAGAATGCGAAACTGTCTGTACCAGAGCAAGAGTGTGCAAAACTAGTGCAACAGGGCAAGACAGTGTGCAAAACTGAAGAGAGAGTGCAAAAGTGTCTATGCTGAAGACTGAGAGAGCAAAACTGGCTGTATCGCGGCCAGAGAGGTGCAAAAGTGTGTGCACCAAGGCCATAGAGTGTGCCTAATAAGATATACCGGAGACTGAGAGTGCAAAACTAGAGCACTTGAGCCAGTGAGTGTGCAAAACTAATGCACTGGGGTCAGAAAGTGTGCAAAACTAGTGCACCGGAGCAAGAGATTGTGCAAAACTACTGTTCCAGAGGAAAAGTGTGCAAAACTACTGCACTGGAGGAAGAGAGTGCAAAACTGGTTGTACTGGAGCAAGAGAGTGTGCAAAAGTGTTTATACTGGAGACTCAGGGTGCAAAACTAGTGCACTGGCACCAGAGAGTGTGCAAAACTAGTGAACTGGAGCAAGAGAGTGCAAAACTGTCTATACCGGAGCAAGAATGTGCAAAAATGTCAATACCGGAGACTAAGAGTGCAAAACTGCTGCACCAGAGGAAGAGAGTGTGCAAACCTAGTGTACAAGGGCCAGAGAGTGTGCAAAACTAGTGCACCAGGACCATAGAGTGTGCAAATGTATGTGCACCAGGGCCAGAGGATGTGCAAAACGGGATATACCGGGGACAGAAAGTGCAAGTCTAGTGCACCGGAAGAAGAGAGTAAGCAAAGTGTGTGCATGAGAATCAGAGACTGTGCAAAACTAGTGCACCAGAGGAAGAGAGTGAGCAAAAGTTTATGCACCGGAGCACCAGAGCCAGAGAGTGTGCAAAACTACTGCAATGTGGCCAGAATGTGCAAAACTGGATGTACCAGAGGAAGAGCGTGTGCAAAACTAATACACTAGGGCCAGAGAGAGTGCAAAAGTAGTGAGAGTGCATAACTGGATGTACCGGGACAAGAGTGTGCAAAACTAGTGCATCGGAGGAAGAGAGTGCAAAAGCGTCTATAACGGAGACTGAGAGTGCAAAACTAGAGCCCTGGGGCCCAAAAGTGAGAAAACCTAGTCCATCGGGGCCAGACAGTGTGTAAAACTAGTGAATGGAAGCAAGAAAGTTCAAAACTATTTGTACTGGAGCAAGAGAGTGTGTGCAAAAGTGTTCATACCGGAAACTGAGACTGCAAAACTGCCTGCATCGGAGGAAGAGAGTGTGCAACACTAGTGCACCAGGGCCAGTGAGTGTGCAAAACAAGTGCACCAGGAAAAAATCTTACCATCCATGCCAAAAACAGAAACCAAATGCACTTACAGGATGCAGTCAGAACCCCAAAAGTGAAGCAAGCCCAGGTGCAGGCTAATAAAATCACCTCAACCAGCAAGATGTGGGAGGCGATTTGTCATGCATACAATGGGCCTGCATAGAGCACCATTCACACTGATACATATGGTGCAGAGTGTCTGAAAGCTACCCAACCGCTCTTCTGCCTGAGCATTGGGCCGCACAATACGATGCTTCTGCACCACTAGATGAATGGCGCCCCTAGGGGCCCAACTGCACCCTGGATGGATAAAAAAGTGCAAAAAGTTTTTTATATGATAAACAAAAAACTTTTATAAATGGGATTTTGGTTCATGTATTGGCCAAGACATTTAAGCTGCTGATCCACGTCACGGATTCCCATGCTCATCAGTCCTATCTAAATTGTGCAAAAAACTACTAGAAAATAAGCAGCATCAAAAAACCTTACCATCCATGCCAAAAACAGAAGCCAAATGCACTTACAGGATGCAGTCAGAGCCCAAATGTGAAGCAAGCCCAGGTGCACGCTAATAAAATCACCTCAACCAGCAAGGTGTGGGAGGCACCAGGGCCAGAGGGTGTGCAAAACTGCTTGCATTGCAGGAAAAGGGAGTGCAAAAGTTTCTATACCGGAGACTGAGAGTGCAAAAGCGTGTGCACCAAGGCCAAAGAGTGTGCAAACATGTGAACTGGTACCAGAGAGTGTGGAAAACTGGATATACCAGAGGCTGAGTGAAAAACAACTGCACCGGGTCCAGAGAGTGTGCAAAACTGTCTCTACTGGGGCCAGAGAGTGCAAAACCAGTGCACAGGAGGAAAAAAGTAGGCAAAAGTGTATGCACGGGAGCCAGAGAGTGTGCAGAACTAGAGCACTGGAGCCAGAGAGTCGGCAAAACTAGCGCACTGGGGCCAGAGAGGTGCAAAAGTGTGTGCACCAAGGCCATAGAGTGTGCAAATGTGTGTGCACTGGGGCCAGAGAGTGTGCATAACAAGATATACCGGAGACTGAGAGTGCAAACCTAATGCCAGAGAGTGTGCAAAACTAGAGCACCGTAGCCAGAGAGTGTGCAAAACTAGTGCACTGGGGTCAGAGACTGTGCAAAACTAGTGCACCGGAGCAAGAAATTGTGCAAAACTAGTGCACCAGAGGAAGAGTGTGCAAAACTGGATGTACTGGAGGAAGAGATTGTGCCAAACCTAGTGAGGAAGAGAGTGAGCAAAAGTGTATGCACCAGAGTCAGAGACTGTGCAAATCTGTCTGACACGGGGCCAGAGAGTGCAAAACTACTGCGCTGGAGGAAGAGAGTGCAAAACTTTATGTACCGGAGCAAAAAAAAGTGTGCAAAAGTGTCTTTATTGGAGACTGAGGGTGCAAAACTAGCGCACTGGAGCAAGAGGGTGCAAAAGTGTCAATACCGGAGACTAAGAGTGCAAAACTGCCTGCACTGGAGGAAGAGAGTGTGCAAAACGAGTGCATGCGGGCCAGAAAGTGTGCAAAACTAGTGCACCAGAGATTGCGCAAATGTATGTGCACCAGGGTCAGGGCGTGTGCAAAACTGGATATATAAAGTGTGCAAACTAGTTCATCGGGGACAGAGAGTGTGCAAAACTGGATGTATCGGAGGAAGAGATTGTGACAAACTAGTGCACCGGGGCAAATGAGTGTTCAAAACTAGTGCACTGGAGGAAGAGAGGATGCAAACCTAGTGAGGAAGAGAGAGCAAAAGTGTGTGCACCAGAGTCAGAGACTGTGCAAAACTGTACTAGGGCTAGAGAGTGCAAAACTAGTGCACCAGAGGAAGACAGTGAGCCAAAAGTTTGTAAACCAGAGTCAGAGACTGTGCAAAACTGTCTGTACCAGGGCTAGAGAGTGCAAAACTAGTGCACCAGAGGAACACAGTGAGCCAAATATTTGTGCACCGGAGTCAGAGAGTGTGCAGAATTAGAGCACCTGACCCTGAGAGTGTGCAAAACTAGTGCACCAGAGGAAAAATGTACAAAACTAGTGCACCGAAGGAAGACAGTGCAAAACTGGATGTACCGGAGGAAGAGATTGTGCCAAACTAGTGCACCGGGGCAAATGAGTGTGCAAAACTAATGCACTGGAGGAAGAGAGCATGCAAACCTAGTGAGGAAGAGAGTGAGCAAAAGTGTGTGCACCAGAATCAGAGACTGTGCAAATCTGTCTATACCGAGGACAGAGAGTGCAAAACTACTGCACTGGAGGAAGGGTGTGCAAAACTGGATATACCGGAGCAAAAATGTGCAAAAGTGTCAATACCAGAGAATAAAGGTACCGTCACACGCGGCAATTTTGCTAGTAATTTCACTGGCAATTTGCTGGTTGCAGTGAAATCATGGACACATTCTTCCATTGGTACACGGCAATAAAATAGAACAATGTGTCCATGATTTCATTGCAACCAGCAAATTGTCAGTGAAATTGATAGCAAAATTGTCGCGTGTGACGGTACCTAGAGTGCAAAACTGCCTGCACCAGAGGAAGAGAGTGTGCAAACCTAGTGCATACGGGCCAGAAAGTGTGCAACACCCGTGCACCAGGGCCAGAGATTGTGCAAATGCATGTGCACCAGGGACAGAGGGTGTGCAAAAACTGGATATACAGGGGACAGAAAGTGCAAAACTAGTGCACAGGAGGAAAAGAGTGGGCAATACTAGTGTACCGAAGGAACAGAATGTGCAAAATTACTGCACTGGAGGAAGAGTGTGCAAAACTAGTGCACCAGGTCAAGAAAGTGTACAAAAGTGGTGCACCAGAGAAAGAGTGTGCAAAACTACTGCACCGGAGGAAGACAGTTCAAAGCTGGATATGCCGGAGGAATAGACTGTGCAAAACTAGTGCACTGTGGGAAAAGAGTGTGCAAAACTTGTGTCCCAGAGGAAGAGAGTATGCAAAACTAGTGCACCAGGGAAAAAGAGTGTGCAAAAGTAGTGCACCAAGGCAAGAAAGTGTAAAACACTGCCTGCACCGGATGAAGAGAGAGTGTAAAAGTGTCTATACCGGAGACTGAGAGTGCAAAACTGGATGTATCTGGGTCAGATAGCGAGAAAACTAGTGCACTGGGGCCAGAGAGTGTGCAAAACTACTGCACTAGAGGAATAGTGTGCAAAACTAGGAACAGAATGCGCAAAATTACTGCACTGGAGGAAGATGTGCAAAACTAGTGCACCTAAGGAAGAAAGTGCAAAACTGGATGTATCAGAGGAAGAGAGTGTGCAAAACTAGTGCACCTAAGGAAGAAAGTGCAAAACTGGATGTATCAGAGGAAGAGAGTGTGCAAAACTAGTGCGCCGGGTCAAGAAAGCGTACGAAACTAGTTCACCAGAGGAACAGTGTGCAAAACTACTGCACCGGAGGAATAGCGTGTGCAAAACTGGTGCACTGGGGCAAAACAGTGTGCAATACTAGTGTACCGGGGCAAGAGAGTGTGAAAAACTGCCTGCATCGGATAAAGATAGAGTGCAAAAGTGTCTATACCGGAGACTGAGAGTGGAAAACTGGATGTATTGGGGTCAGGGAGCATACAAAAGTGTGTGCACCAGAACCAGAGAGTGTGCAAATGTGGGTGCACCCGGGCCAGAGCGTGTGCAAAACTGGATAAACCGGAAACTGAGAGCGCAAAACTAGTGCATCAGAGCCAGAGAGTGAGAAAAACTGTCTACACCATAGCCAGAGAATGCAAAACAAGTGCATCAGAGCAAGAGAGTGTTTAAAACTAGTGCACAGGAGGAAGAGAGTGAGCAAAACTAGTGCACTGTGGCCAGAGAGTGGAAAACAACTGCACCAGGACCAGAGAGTGTGCAAAACTGGATGTACCAGAGAAAAAGAGTGTGCAAAACTAGTGCACTGGGGACAGAGAGTGTGCAAAACTAGTGCTCTGGGGCCAGAGAGTGTGCAAAACTAGTGCACCGGGGCCAGAGAGTGTCCAAAACTAGTGCACCGGGGCCAAGGAGTGTGCAAAACTAGTGCACCGGGGCCAGGGAGTGTGCAAAACTAGTGCACCGGGGCCGGAGAGTGTGCAAAACTAGTGCACCGGGGCCAGAGAGTGTGCAAAACTAGTGCACCGCGGGCCGGAGAGTGTGCAAAAACTAGTGCACCGGGGCCGGAGAGTGTGCAAAACTAGTGCACCGGGGCCGGAGAGTGTGCAAAACTAGTGCACCGGGGCCGGAGAGTGTGGCAAAACTAGTGCACCGGGGCCAGAGGGTGTGCAAAACTAGTGCACCGGGGCCAGAGAGTGTGCAAAACTAGTGCACCGGGGCCAGAGAGTGTGCAAAACTAGTGCACCGGGGCCAGAGAGTGTGCAAAACTAGTGCACCGGGGCCAGAGAGTGTGCTAAAACAGTGCACCGGGGCCAGAGAGTGTGCAAAACCAGTGCACCGGGGCCAGAGAGTGAGGAAAACTAGTGCACCGGGGCCAGGGAGTGTGCAAAACTAGTGCACCGGGGCCAGAGAGTGTGCAAAACCAGTGCACCGGGGCCAGAGAGTGTGCAAAACTAGTGCAGAGGGGCCAGAGAGTGTGCAAAACTAGAGCACCAAGGCCAGAGAGTGTGCAAAACCAGTGCACCGGGGCCAGGGAGTGTGCAAAGCTAGTGCAGAGGGGCCAGAAAGTGTGCAAAACTAGTGCATCGGGGCCAGAGAGTGTGCAAACCAGTGCACCGAGGCCAGAGAGTGTGCAAAACTAGTGCACCGGGGCCAGGGAGTGTGCAAAACTAGTGCACCGGGGCCAGGGAGTGTGCAAAACTAGTGCACCGGGGCCAGGGAGTGTGCAAAAGCTAGTGCATCGGGGCCAGAGAGAGTGCAAAACTAGTGCACCGGGGCCAGGGAGTGTGCAAAACTAGTGCACCGGGGCCAGAGAGAGTGCAAAACTAGTGCACCGGGGCGGAGAGTGTGCAAAACTAGTGCACTGGGGCCGGAGAGTGTGCTAAACTAATGCACCGGGGCCAGAGAGTGTGCAAAACTATGCACCGGGGCCAGAGAGTGTGCAAAACTAGTGCATCGAGGCCAGAGAGTGTGCAAAACTAGTGCATCGGGGCCAGGGAGTGTGCAAAACTAGTGCATCGGGGCCAGGGAGTGTCCAAAACTAGTGCACGGGGCCAGGGAGTGTGCAAAACTAGTGCAACGGGGCCAGAAAGTGTGCAAAACCAGTGCACCGGTGCCAGAGAGTGTGCAAAACTAGTGCACCAAGGCCAGAGAGTGTGCAAAACGAGTGCACCGAGGCCAGAAAGTGTGCAAAACTAGTGCGCCGGGGCCAAGAGAGTGTGCAAAACTAATGCACCAGGGCCAGAAATTGTGGAAAACCAGTGCACCGGGGCCAGAGAGTGTGCAAAACCACTGCACCGGCACCAGAGTGTGTGCAAAACTAGTGCATCGGGGCCAGAGAGTGTGCAAAACCAGTTCATCGGGGCCAGAGAGTGTGCAAAACTAGTGCACTGGGGCCAGAGAGTGTGCAAAAGTAGGGCAAGAGCAAACTAGTGCACCAATGTGCAAACAGGCAGGTCAGAGAGCGTGCAAAACATACTGCACTGGGGCCAGAAAGTGTGCAAAACTACTGCACTGGGGCCAGAAAGTGTGCAAAAACTAGTGCACCGGGGCCAGAGTGTGCGAAACTAGTGCACCAGGGCCTGAGAGTGTGCAAAACTAGTGCACTGGAGGAAGAGAGAGTGCAAAAAGTGACAATACCGCAGCAACAGAGTGCAAAAACTAGTGCATCGGAGCAAAAGAGTGTGCAAGACTAGTGCACCGGGGCCAGAGAGTGTGCAAAACCGCCTGCATCGGAGGAAGAGAGAATGTACAAGTCTATACCGGAGCAAGGAGTGCAAAGCTACTGCACTGGTGCCAGAGAGTGTGCAAAACTAGTGCACCGGAGCCAGAGAGTGTGCAAAACTACTGCACTGGGGCCAGAAAGTGTGCAAAACTGCCTACATTGGAGGAAGAGAGAATGTACAAGTCTATACTGGAGCAAAGAGTGCAAAGCTACTACACTGGGGCCAGAGAGTGTGCAAAACTAGTGCATCAGGGCCAGAGAGTGTGCAAAACTAGTGCACCGGGGCCAGAGAGTGTGCAAAACTGCCTGCACTGGAGGAAGAGAGAGTCTACAAGTCTAAACCGGAGCAACAGAGCGCAAAACTAGTGCACTAAGGCCAGAGAGTGTGCATAACTAGTGCATCGGGGCCCGAGAGTGTCCAAAACTGCCTGCACCAGAGAAAGAGTGTAAAAGTGTCTATACTGGGAGTAACAGTGTGCAAAATTAGTGTACCAGAGAAAAAAGTGTGCAAAACTGGTGCACCAGGGCAATAGAGTGTGCAAAACTAGTGAGCCTGAGGAAAGAGGTGCACCGGGGCCAGAGAGTGTGCAAAGCTAGTGCACCGGGCCAGAGAGTGTGCAAAAGTAGTACACCGAGGCCAGAGAGTGTGCAAAACTAGTATACTGGGGCTAAAGAGTGTGCAAAAGTAGTACACCGAGGCCAGAGAGTGTGCAAAACTTGTATACCGGGGTCAGAGAGTGTGCAAAACAAGTGCACCAGGACCAGAGAGTATGTAAAAACTAGTGCACTGGGCCAGAGAGTGTGCAAAGCTAGTGCACTGGGGCCAGAGAGTGCAAAACTAGTGCACCAGAAGAAGAGCGTGTAGAAGTACATAGTCTACCGGAGCAACAGAGTGCAAAACTAGTGCACCGAAGCAAGAGAGTGTGCAAAACTAGTGCACTGGGGCCAGAAAGTGTGCAAAACTGCCTGCACCGGAGGAAGAGAGACTGTAGAAGCCTATACTGGAGCAACCGAGTGCACCGGGGCCAGAAAGTATGTAAAACTAGTGCACTTGGCCAAGGAGTGTGCAAAGCTAGTGCACCAGGGTCAGAAAGTATGTAAAACTAGGGCACTGGGCCAAGGAGTGTGCAAAACTAGTGCACCAGGGCCAGAAAGTGCAAAACTAGTGCACCAGAGAGTGTGGAAGTCTATACTGGAGCAAGAGAGTGTGCAAATCTAGTGCAGTGGGGCCATAGAGTGTGCAAAACTCCTGCATCGGAGGAAGAGAGTGCAAAAGTGTCTACACTGCAGCAACAGAGTAAAAAACTAGTGCACCGGGGCCAGAGAGTGTGCAAAAACTGCCTGCACCGGAGGAAGAGAGAATGTACAAGTCTATACTGGAGCAACAAAGTGCAAAACTAGAGCACTAGGACAAGAGAGTTACCAAAACTGCCTGCACCAGAGGAAGAGAGAGTTTGAAGTCTATACCGGAGCAACAGAGTGCAACACTAGTGCACCAGTGCCAGAGAGTATGTAAAACTAATGCACCGGTGCCAGAGAGTGTGCAAAACTAGTGCATCGGGGCCAGAGAGTGTTCAAAACTGCCTGCACCAGAGGAAGAGAGAGTGTAGAAGTTTCTATACTGGAGCAACAGTGTGCAAAATTAGTGTACCGTAGGAAGAGAGTGTGCAAAACTAGTGCACCAGTGCCAGAGAGTATGTAAAACTAGTGCACCGGTGCCATAGAGTGTGCAAACTAGTGCACCAGTGCCAGACAGTGTGCAAAACTAGTGCACCGGAGCCAGACAGTGTGCAAAACTAGTGCACCAGAGCAAAAGAATGCGAAACTGTCTGTACCAGAGCAAGAGTGTGCAAAACTAGTGCAACAGGGCAAGACAGTGTGCAAAAACTGAAAGAGAGAGTGCAAAAGTGTCTATGCTGAAGACTGAGAGAGCAAAACTGGCTGTATCGCGGCCAGAGAGGTGCAAAAGTGTGTGCACCAAGGCCATAGAGTGTGCCTAATAAGATATACCGGAGACTGAGAGTGCAAAACTAGAGCACTGGAGCCAGTGAGTGTGCAAAACTAATGCACTGGGGTCAGAAAGTGTGCAAAACTAGTGCACCGGAGCAAGAGATTGTGCAAAAACTACTGTTCCAGAGGAAAAGTGTGCAAAACTACTGCACTGGAGGAAGAGAGTGCAAAACTGGTTGTACTGGAGCAAGAGAGTGTGCAAAAGTGTTTATACTGGAGACTCAGGGTGCAAAACTAGTGCACTGGCACCAGAGAGTGTGCAAAACTAGTGAACTGGAGCAAGAGAGTGCAAAACTGTCTATACCGGAGCAAGAATGTGCAAAAATGTCAATACCGGAGACTAAGAGTGCAAAACTGCTGCACCAGAGGAAGAGGTGTGCAAACACTAGTGTACAAGGGCCAGAGAGTGTGATGCGGAACTTCTGACGGCAGAGTTGCAAAACTAGTGCACAGGGCAGAGTGTGCAAACTGAAAGAGTGAAAAGTTCATGCTGAAGACGGAAGAAAAGGATGTGTCGGCCAGAGAGGTGAAAAAGTTGTGCAAGGCCATAAGATGCAAAATTACGGAGCTGAAGTGCAAAAAGAGCATGAGCCAGAGTGTGCAAAACTATGACGGGTGAAGTGGCAAACTAGTGCAGGCAAGAGATGTCAAAATTGCCAGAGGAAAAGTGTGCAAAACTATGCACGGAAGGAGAGAGGGTCAAAACTGGTGTAAATGGACAAGAGATGGCAAAAGTTTTAAAACTGGACTCAGGGTGCAAAATAGTGCCGGCACCAGAGAGTGTGCAAACTAGTGAACTGGAGCAGGAGGCAAACTGTCTATACCGGGCAAAATGTGCAAAATGCAATACGAGACAGAGTGCAAAATGTGCACGGGAAGAGAGGTGCAAACCTATGTACAAGGCAGAGGTGTGCAAAACTAGTGCACCGGACCTAGGTGAATGTTGCACCAGACCAAGGTTGCAAAAGGGAATACGGGCAGAATGCAAGTCTAGTGCACGAAGAGAGAGTAAGCAAAGTGTGTGCATAGAATAGGACGTGCAAAATAGTGCACAGGAAGAGAGTGACAATTTAAGGGCACAAGCAGAATGTGCAAAACTACTGCAATGTGCCAGAGTGCAAAACTGGTGTACCAGAGGAAAGGTGTGCAAAACTAATACATGGGAAGAGAGTGCAAAAGTAGTGAGAGTGCATAACTGGATTGGAAGAGTGTGCAAAATAGTGCACGGAAAGAGAGTGCAAAACGTCAACGGAGACGAGAGTGCAAAACTAGAGCTGGGGCCCAAAAGTGGAAAACCTGTCCATCGGGGAGACAGTGTGTAAAAAGTGAATGGGCAGAATTCAAAACTATTGTACTGGAGCAAGAGAGTGTGCAAAAGTGTATACCGAATGGCAAAACTGCCTGCATCGGAGAAGAGAGGGCAACATAGTGCACCAGAGTGAGTGGCAAAACAGTGCACCAGAAAAAATTTCCATCCATGCAAAACAAAACCAAACACTACAGGATGCATCAACCAATGTAAGCAAGAGGGAGGCTAAAAAATCCCTCAACCAGCAAGATTGGGAGGCGTTTGCATGCATACAAGGGCCTGCTAGAGCACATTACACTGATCATAGGTGCAGAGTGGGGGGGGGCCAGAGAGTGTGCAAAACTAGTGCACCAGGACCATAGAGTGTGCAAATGTATGTGCACCAGGACCAGAGGATGTGCAAAACGGGATATACCGGGGACAGAAAGTGCAAGTCTAGTGCACCGGAAGAAGAGAGTAAGCAAAGTGTGTGGCATGAGAATCAGAGACTGTGCAAAACTAGTGCACCAGAGGAAGAGAGTGAGCAAAAGTTTATGCACCGGAGCACCAGAGCCAGAGAGTGTGCAAAACTACTGCAATGTGGCCAGAATGTGCAAAACTGGATGTACCAGAGGAAGAGCGTGTGCAAAAACTAATACACTAGGGCCAGAGAGAGTGCAAAAGTAGTGAGAGTGCATAACTGGATGTACCGGGACAAGAGTGTGCAAAACTAGTGCATCGGAGGAAGAGAGTGCAAAAGCGTCTATAACGGAGACTGAGAGTGCAAAACTAGAGCCCTGGGGCCCAAAAGTGAGAAAACCTAGTCCATCGGGGCCAGACAGTGTGTAAAACTAGTGAATGGAAGCAAGAAAGTTCAAAAACTATTTGTACTGGAGCAAGAGAGTGTGTGCAAAAGTGTTCATACCGGAAACTGAGACTGCAAAACTGCCTGCATCGGAGGAAGAGAGTGTGCAACACTAGTGCACCAGGGCCAGTGAGTGTGCAAAACAAGTGCACCAGGAAAAAATCTTACCATCCATGCCAAAAACAGAAACCAAATGCACTTACAGGATGCAGTCAGAACCCAAATGTGAAGCAAGCCCAGGTGCAGGCTAATAAAATCACCTCAACCAGCAAGATGTGGGAGGCGATTTGTCATGCATACAATGGGCCTGCATAGAGCACCATTCACACTGATACATATGGTGCAGAGTGTCTGAAAGCTACCCAACCGCTCTTCTGCCTGAGCATTGGGCCGCACAATACGATGCTTCTGCACCACTAGATGAATGGCGCCCCTAGGGGCCCAACTGCACCCTGGATGGATAAAAAAGTGCAAAAAGTTTTTTATATGATAAACAAAAAACTTTTATAAATGGGATTTTGGTTCATGTATTGGCCAAGACATTTAAGCTGCTGATCCACGTCACGGATTCCCATGCTCATCAGTCCTATCTAAATTGTGCAAAAAACTACTAGAAAATAAGCAGCATCAAAAAACCTTACCATCCATGCCAAAAACAGAAGCCAAATGCACTTACAGGATGCAGTCAGAGCCCAAATGTGAAGCAAGCCCAGGTGCACGCTAATAAAATCACCTCAACCAGCAAGGTGTGGGAGGCACCAGGGCCAGAGGGTGTGCAAAACTGCTTGCATTGCAGGAAAAGGGAGTGCAAAAGTTTCTATACCGGAGACTGAGAGTGCAAAAGCGTGTGCACCAAGGCCAAAGAGTGTGCAAACATGTGAACTGGTACCAGAGAGTGTGGAAAACTGGATATACCAGAGGCTGAGTGAAAAACAACTGCACCGGGTCCAGAGAGTGTGCAAAACTGTCTCTACTGGGGCCAGAGAGTGCAAAACCAGTGCACAGGAGGAAAAAAGTAGGCAAAAGTGTATGCACGGGAGCCAGAGAGTGTGCAGAACTAGAGCACTGGAGCCAGAGAGTCGGCAAAACTAGCGCACTGGGGCCAGAGAGGTGCAAAAGTGTGTGCACCAAGGCCATAGAGTGTGCAAATGTGTGTGCACTGGGGCCAGAGAGTGTGCATAACAAGATATACCGGAGACTGAGAGTGCAAACCTAATGCCAGAGAGTGTGCAAAACTAGAGCACCGTAGCCAGAGAGTGTGCAAAACTAGTGCACTGGGGTCAGAGACTGTGCAAAACTAGTGCACCGGAGCAAGAAATTGTGCAAAACTAGTGCACCAGAGGAAGAGTGTGCAAAACTGGATGTACTGGAGGAAGAGATTGTGCCAAACCTAGTGAGGAAGAGAGTGAGCAAAAGTGTATGCACCAGAGTCAGAGACTGTGCAAATCTGTCTGACACGGGGCCAGAGAGTGCAAAACTACTGCGCTGGAGGAAGAGAGTGCAAAACTTTATGTACCGGAGCAAAAAAAAGTGTGCAAAAGTGTCTTTATTGGAGACTGAGGGTGCAAAACTAGCGCACTGGAGCAAGAGGGTGCAAAAGTGTCAATACCGGAGACTAAGAGTGCAAAACTGCCTGCACTGGAGGAAGAGAGTGTGCAAAACGAGTGCATGCGGGCCAGAAAGTGTGCAAAACTAGTGCACCAGAGATTGCGCAAATGTATGTGCACCAGGGTCAGGGCGTGTGCAAAACTGGATATATAAAGTGTGCAAACTAGTTCATCGGGGACAGAGAGTGTGCAAAACTGGATGTATCGGAGGAAGAGATTGTGACAAACTAGTGCACCGGGGCAAATGAGTGTTCAAAACTAGTGCACTGGAGGAAGAGAGGATGCAAACCTAGTGAGGAAGAGAGAGCAAAAGTGTGTGCACCAGAGTCAGAGACTGTGCAAAACTGTACTAGGGCTAGAGAGTGCAAAACTAGTGCACCAGAGGAAGACAGTGAGCCAAAAGTTTGTAAACCAGAGTCAGAGACTGTGCAAAACTGTCTGTACCAGGGCTAGAGAGTGCAAAACTAGTGCACCAGAGGAACACAGTGAGCCAAATATTTGTGCACCGGAGTCAGAGAGTGTGCAGAATTAGAGCACCTGACCCTGAGAGTGTGCAAAACTAGTGCACCAGAGGAAAAATGTACAAAACTAGTGCACCGAAGGAAGACAGTGCAAAACTGGATGTACCGGAGGAAGAGATTGTGCCAAACTAGTGCACCGGGGCAAATGAGTGTGCAAAACTAATGCACTGGAGGAAGAGAGCATGCAAACCTAGTGAGGAAGAGAGTGAGCAAAAGTGTGTGCACCAGAATCAGAGACTGTGCAAATCTGTCTATACCGAGGACAGAGAGTGCAAAACTACTGCACTGGAGGAAGGGTGTGCAAAACTGGATATACCGGAGCAAAAATGTGCAAAAGTGTCAATACCAGAGAATAAAGGTACCGTCACACGCGGCAATTTTGCTAGTAATTTCACTGGCAATTTGCTGGTTGCAGTGAAATCATGGACACATTCTTCCATTGGTACACGGCAATAAAATAGAACAATGTGTCCATGATTTCATTGCAACCAGCAAATTGTCAGTGAAATTGATAGCAAAATTGTCGCGTGTGACGGTACCTAGAGTGCAAAACTGCCTGCACCAGAGGAAGAGAGTGTGCAAACCTAGTGCATACGGGCCAGAAAGTGTGCAACACCCGTGCACCAGGGCCAGAGATTGTGCAAATGCATGTGCACCAGGGACAGAGGGTGTGCAAAACTGGATATACAGGGGACAGAAAGTGCAAAACTAGTGCACAGGAGGAAAAGAGTGGGCAATACTAGTGTACCGAAGGAACAGAATGTGCAAATTACTGCACTGGAGGAAGAGTGTGCAAAACTAGTGCACCAGGTCAAGAAAGTGTACAAAAGTGGTGCACCAGAGAAAGAGTGTGCAAAACTACTGCACCGGAGGAAGACAGTTCAAAGCTGGATATGCCGGAGGAATAGACTGTGCAAAACTAGTGCACTGTGGGAAAAGAGTGTGCAAAACTTGTGTCCAGAGGAAGAGAGTATGCAAAACTAGTGCACCAGGGAAAAAGAGTGTGCAAAAGTAGTGCACCAAGGCAAGAAAGTGTAAAACACTGCCTGCACCGGATGAAGAGAGAGTGTAAAAGTGTCTATACCGGAGACTGAGAGTGCAAAACTGGATGTATCTGGGTCAGATAGCGAGAAAACTAGTGCACTGGGGCCAGAGAGTGTGCAAAACTACTGCACTAGAGGAATAGTGTGCAAAACTAGGAACAGAATGCGCAAAATTACTGCACTGGAGGAAGAGTGTGCAAAACTAGTGCACCTAAGGAAGAAAGTGCAAAACTGGATGTATCAGAGGAAGAGAGTGTGCAAAACTAGTGCACCTAGGAAGAAAGTGCAAAACTGGATGTATCAGAGGAAGAGTGTGCAAAACTAGTGCGCCGGGTCAAGAAAGCGTACGAAACTAGTTCACCAGAGGAACAGTGTGCAAAACTACTGCACCGGAGGAATAGCGTGTGCAAAACTGGTGCACTGGGGCAAAACAGTGTGCAATACTAGTGTACCGGGGCAAGAGAGTGTGAAAAACTGCCTGCATCGGATAAAGATAGAGTGCAAAAGTGTCTATACCGGAGACTGAGAGTGGAAAACTGGATGTATTGGGGTCAGGGAGCATACAAAAGTGTGTGCACCAGAACCAGAGAGTGTGCAAATGTGGGTGCACCCGGGCCAGAGCGTGTGCAAAACTGGATAAACCGGAAACTGAGAGCGCAAAACTAGTGCATCAGAGCCAGAGAGTGAGAAAAAACTGTCTACACCATAGCCAGAGAATGCAAAACAAGTGCATCAGAGCAAGAGAGTGTTTAAAACTAGTGCACAGGAGGAAGAGAGTGAGCAAAACTAGTGCACTGTGGCCAGAGAGTGGAAAACAACTGCACCAGGACCAGAGAGTGTGCAAAACTGGATGTACCAGAGAAAAAGAGTGTGCAAAACTAGTGCACTGGGGACAGAGAGTGTGCAAAACTAGTGCTCTGGGGACAGAGAGATGTGTGCAAAACTAGTGAACCGGGGACAGAGAGTGTGCAAAACTAGTGCACTGGGGACAGAGAGTGTGCAAAACTAGTGCACTGGGGACAGAGCGTGTGCAAAACTAGCCTGCACCAGAGCAGTAGAGTGTGCCAAACTAGTGCACCGGAGGATTAGAGTGTGCAAAACTGCCTGCACGGAGCAAGAGGATGTGCAAGAGTGTCTATACAAAGACGAGAGTGCAAAACTCCTGGCACCGGAGGTTGACAGTGAGTAAAACTGCCTGCACCAGGGACGGAAAGAGTGGAAATCATCCCTGCACTGAAGGATGAGAGTGCAAAACTGCTGCATCGGAACAGACAGTATACAAAACTACCTGCACTGGAGGTGCGAGTTGCAAAACTGGCCGCACCGGGCCAGAGAGAGTGTACAAAACTAGATTGCACGAAGCCAGAGAGTGTGCAAAACTGCCTGCACGGAGGCAGGGAGTGGCAAAACTAGTGCACCGGGCAAAGAGTGTGCAAAACTAGTGCACCGGAGGAGAGTGTGCAAAACTGCCTGCACCGGAGCAGGAGAGTGTGCAAAACTAGTGCACCAGAGGATTGAGTGTGCAAAACTGCCTGCATCGGAGCAAGAGAGTGTGCAAAAGTTTCTATACTGGATACTGAGATTGCAAAACTGCCTGCATCAGAGCAGGAGAGTGTGCAAAACTAGTGCAACAGGGCCATAAACTGTGCATAACTGCATGCACCAGAGGATAAGAGTGCAAAACTCCTGGCACTGGAGGTTGACAGTGTGTAAAACTGCCAGCATCATGGCCGGAGAGAGTGGAAATCTCCCTGCAGTGGAGACTGCGAGTGCAAAACTGGCCGCACCAGGCCAAGAGAGTGGGCAAAACTAGTGCACCGGAGCCAGAAAGTGTGCAAAATGAGTGCATCGGTGTTGAGAGTGTGCCAAACTACCTGCACCAGGGCCAAAGAGTGTGAAAAAACTACCTGCACTGTAGCCAGAGAGTGAGTCGAAGGCTGAGAGTGCAAAATTAGTGCATCAGGAGCTAACATGTGCAAAACTGACTGCACGGGGCCAAAGAGTGTGTAAAACTGGCTGCACTGGAAGCTGCAAGTGCAAAATTGCCTGAACCAGAGGCTATGAGTGCAAAACTGCCTGCACCGGAGGTTATGTGTGTGTAAAACTGCCTGCCTGAAGGCTGAGAGTGCAAACTGCTGCACCGGAGCTACAAGTGTGCAAAACTGCATCTGGCATAGTTTGGGCATCTCCTGTATATAATTATATATTGTACAGCTGGTATAACCTGGGACATCTCCTGTATATAATTATATATGTACAGCCGGTATAACCTGGGCATCTCCTGTATATAATTATATATGTACAGCCGGTATAACCTGGACATCTCCTGTAATATAATTATATATGTACAGCCGGTATAACCTGGACATCTCCTGTATATAATTATATATGTACAGCTGGTATAACCTGGACATCTCCTGTATATAATTATATATGTACAGCTGGCATAACCTGGGCATCTCCTGTATATAATTAGTATATATGTACAGCTGGTATAACCTGGGCATCTCCTGTATATAATTATATATGTACAGCTTGTGTAACCTAGGTATCTCCTGTATATAATTATATATGTACAGCCAGTATAACCTGGGCATCTCCTGTATATAATTATATATGTACAGCTGGTGTAACTAGGTATTCCTGTATATAATTATATATAGTACAGCCAGTATAACCTGGGCATCTCCTGTATATAATTATATATGTACAGCCGGTATAACCTGGGCATCTCCTGTATATAATTATATATGTACAGCTGGTATAACCTAGCATCTCCTGTATATTATATATGTACAGCCGGTATAACCTGGCATCTCCTGTATATAATTATATATGTACAGCCGGTATAACCTGGGCATCTCCTGTATATAATTATATATGTACAGCCGGTATAACCTTGGCATCTCCTGTATATACGTAATTACATATGTACAGCCGGTATAACCTGGACATCTCCTGTATATAATTATATATGTACAGCCGGTATAACCTGGGCATCTCCTGTATATAATTATATATGTACAGCCGGTATAACCTGGACATCTCCTGTATATAATTATATATGTACAGCATGTATAACCTGGGCATCTCCTGTATATAATTATATATGTACAGCCGGTATAACCTGGGCATCTCCTGTATATAATTATATATGTACAGCGGTATAACCTGGACATCTCCTGTATATAATTATATATGTACAGCTGGTATAACCTGGGCATCTCCTGTATATAATTATATATGTACAGCCGGTATAACCTGGGCATCTCCTGTATATAATTATATATGTACACCGGTATAACCTGGTCATCTCCTGTATATAATTATATATGTACAGCCGGTATAACCTGGGCATCTCCTGTATATAATTATATATGTACAGCGGTATAACTGGACATCTCCTGTATATAATTATGTATGTACAGCCGGTATAACCTGGGCATCTCCTGTATATAATTATGTATGTACAGCGGTATAACCTGGGCATCTCCTGTATATAATTATATATGTACAGCGGTATAACCTGGGCATCTCCTGTATATAATTATATATGTACACCGGTATAACCTGGTCATCTCCTGTATATAATTATATATGTACAGCGGTATAACCTGGACATCTCCTGTATATAATTTATATATGTACAGCTGGTATAACCTGGACATCTCTGTATATATTTATATATGTACAGCCGGTATAACCTGGGCATTCGTGTATATAATTCTTATGTTACCACCCCCGGTATAACTGGTCCATCACCTGTATATAATTATATATGTACAGCCGGTATAACCTGGGCATCTCCTGTATATAATTATATATGTACAGCCGGTATAACCTGGACATCTCCTGTATATAATTATGTATGTACAGCCGGTATAACCTGGGCATCTCCTGTATATAATTATGTATGTACAGCGGTAATAACCTGGGCATCTCCTGTATATAATTATATATGTACAGCCGGTATAAAACCTGGGCATCTCCTGTATATAATTATATATGTACACCCGGTATAACCTGGTCATCTCCTGTATATAATTATATATGTACAGCCGGTATAACCTGGGCATCTCCTGTATATAATTATATATGTACAGCCGGTATAACCTGGACATCTCCTGTATATAATTATATATGTACAGCTGGTATAACCTGGGCATCTCCTGTATATAATATACAGCCGGTATAACCTGGGCATCTTCTTGGCTTTTCTCTATAGCTGTGGTGTTTTTTACTTGTGGTGTCACTTTCCCATTTTCCTGCCTCTTGCCCCTGCTGTGCTGTATTTTGCGGTGTATAATGTCTCCTTTTGTTGGGGCTGCTCCTCCGCTCGGCCGGTGTTGGGGCTCCTCACATGTTGGCAGCGTTGTGAAATCTTCGCCTCTTGCTGTAGAGCGCAGTGCGGAGCTGTGCAGAGGGGCCCGGCCCTGGAGCTGCACAGGTTACACACAAAACCTGTTCTGTTTTCCGGATTCTGGTTTGGTTACAATGTTTCCCGGTTGTGAGGATCTGAATGTCAGCGCTGTTGTCTTTGTCCTCCGTGTGATTACAGTTCATTATACCACCAGGACCTTGCATAACCAAAAAGCCAATAATAATGGTGGATTATTCATAAGGCGTTGCTGCAATGCAATAGCGAAATAACGGAGGCATTGCAGGGCAATGAGATATTAATGGTTCATCACTGCAAAGAATGGCGGAAAAAGAATCCTCCGACAAAACATTGCGAAAAAGATGTCCATCACCAAAGGAACCATACAATATAAAAAGTGCTGAAACTGAATGGCAACAGCAAGTAGTAGATGCCTGGATCACAGCTGTGATTGGCAGGGTGCACTGAAACAAAAACCAAAAGGACGTGTGGACCCCAGCCTATTTATGATACCTAGTGCAGGTAAAGTAGACAGCTGCGGGCTGCAGACCCTGTGTGCTTTATCTTGGCTGGTTATCAGCAATAGAGGCTCCCCTACTCCATTTAAAAAAAATATTTTTTAAATAAATAATATAAATTAAATGTGTGGGGTCCTGCCATTTTTGATAACCAGCTCAGATAAGGCAGACAGCTGTGGGCTGGCATTCTCCGGTTGGGGAGGTCCATGGTTATTGGGCCATCCTCAGTCTCAAAATAGTAGCCCGCAGCCGCCACACAATTGGCGCATCCATTAGATGCGCCAATAGCGGGCACTTTACCTGGATCATCCCCATTGCTCTGGTGCGGTGGCAATCAGGGTAATATGGTGTTTAATGACAGCTATGAGTTTTCAAAAAGAAATCAGCAAGATAAGAGCACAAAGGTGCAAAGTCATGCCAAAAATGGGCCCTATTACTATGTATTGTACAATGTGTGGCGATGTTACTGTCTGGCAGTAGACAGCTGAGGGCTGCAGACCCCAGCTATGTGCTTTATCTGGGCTGGTTATCAAAAATAGGGACTCCCACACTTTAAGGTGCTGTCACACATACGATTGCTCAACGATCCCAACAGCGATTAACGACTGCCGGGATCGCTGGAGCGTCGTTACCTGATCGCTGGGGAGCTGTCAAATCAGGCAGATCTCCCAAGCGATCAGGCCATGGGACCACTCTCGACATCGCTCCCACTTAGCGCTGCATTATAGGCAGTGTAAGCAGGGAGAATTGGTAACTATGAATAAACAGCGCGGTTCCAGGCAGCGGGCGCTGCTGGATACCCGCTGTTTATCATAGTTCCAGCGTTCTACCCTGCTTAGAGCTGCCTGTAAGCAGGGAACGCTGGTAAACTATCATAAAACGGGTATCCAAGCAACGCGCTGCTGCTAGATACCCGGCTGTTTATCATAGTTACCAGGTTCTACCTGGTTACAGGCAGTGCTAAGCAGGGAGGACGCTGGTAACCATGGTAAACGCGGATATCTAGACAGCACGCACTGCCTGGATACCCGGTGTTTACCATAGTAACCAGCCCTGTGAGGTCACAGATCGCTGGTTTCTTGCAGTCACACGCAGCGATGCGTGCTGACCAGCGGGAAACCAACGATCTAAAAATGACCCACAGCACTTTGCAGCGATCAGCGACCTCACAGCAGGGGCCTGATCGCTGCAAAGTGTCACACATAACGATATCGCTGGAGAGATCGTTGTAACGTCACAGTTACAACGATCTCTCTAACGATATCGTTATGTGTGACTGGGGCTTTAGGCTACCAGAGTTCACAGCCATTGAGTCTTTCAATGGCTGTGAGGCCAGAAACCTTAAAGGAATGTTACCATTATATAGCTGTTTAACCTCTATCTCTCTCTCTATCTCTATAAATCTATCTATCTTATCTATAAATCCAACCATCTATCCATTTATCCAACTATCTATCTATAAATTTATTTTATCCAGTTTTTTAGACTGAGTTACCCAAATTCACAGCCATGAGGTCCTCCGGCAGCTGTGAGACCCGGAAACTTTAAAGGAACATTTAACGGAGACTTTAAGGTTCCTGGAGTTGAGAGAGGCTGGGACATCTGCAGGCTGTGAACTCTTCCCAAAGTTCATAACCTCCAGGTGTCCCAACAGCTGGGAACTCCTGGAAACTTAAAAGCTATCTTTAAGTCACCGTGCTGACAGCTGCTGCAAGACCCGATTGCTGTGAAGTATGGTAACCTTAAAGGCTACCAGAGTTAACAGACACTGAATCTTCTGGCAGCTGTGCGACCTGGAAACCTTAAAGGAACATTTAAGGGAGAGTTTGAAGTTCTTGGCGTTCACAGCTACTGGGACATCTAGAGACTGTAAACTCTTCCCAAAGTTCACAGCCTCCAGAGGTCCCAACAGCTGGGAACTTCAGGAACCTTAAAAGCTCCTTTCAGGGCACTGGGTTGACAGTTGCTGCAAGACCCGATGACTGTGAATTCTGGTAACCTTCAATGTTACTAGAGTTCACAGCCATTGGGTCTTCCGGCGGCTGTGAGGCCAGGAACCTTAAAGCAGGTGTGGGGAATTTTAGGACCCAGGGTCGAATGCGGTTTCTCGATTACTTTTTTGCGGCCCCTGGGCAGATTCCTGGGGAGCGCAGTGCTCAGGCTGGCAGACACATTTTGCCCTTTAAATCCAGCTCTCCGGGATCCCTATGCCCCAGCTCAGCCTCCCCTTTGATGTATATACTCCCAGCCTCTCCTGTTATCTTTATGCCCCAGCACCAGGCTCCCCAGTGAGGTATATGCTCCCAGCCTCTCCTGTTATCTCTATGCCCCAGCCTCAGGCTCCCCAGTGAGGTATATGCTCCCAGTCTCTTCTGTGATGTCTAGGGCTCTAGAAAAACCTGGAAAAATAGTAAAGAAGCAACACGCTACAATCTACAATCACCCACGCCAAAGAGAAGCAGCTCCAGCCACCACAATAGGGGTGAGTTGATTGTTTAACCAAATATAGCGGGTAATTTTCAAGTTGATAATTTTGTATGGCTCCTGAAGGATGGTAGAAATTTCCAAATGGACCTTGGAAGAAAAAATGATCCCCGCCCCTGCCTTAAAGAAACGTTTAAGAGAGACTTTAAAGTTCCTGGTGTTTACAGCGCCTTTAAGGCTTCCAGTCCTCAAAGCTACCTGACTGTTGGACTATGCTGCCACCATGACAAGCACTCTGACGGTCTAGGACTGAGTTCTACTGAGGTCACAGCAGATACTCTATGAACTGCCAGAAGTGACCTCAGGTGAGCTCATTGAAGGACTGTTGGAGTGTGCTGTCGTCTAATAGGCGCACTCAACTCATGAAATCTAGGTATTGAGTTCACTTGAGGTCGCAGCTGTCGGCTCACACACCAGGTACTCTATGAACACCATAAGTGACCTCAGGTAACTCAGTTTGAAAGACTATTGGAGTGTGCTGCGCCATAAACGCACTCACATCAGGTGAACTCAGGTATTGAGTTTACGCTGAGGTCACAGCTGGCAGCTTACACAACAGGTACCATTAAAACACCAAAGTAACTCAGATAAACTCAGTGTTGGAATAACTATCGGAGTGCGCTGCTGCCATGACATGCACTCCGACAGTCCAGCATTGAGTCAGTGTGTCCCAAAGTAAGTGGTCACATCTTGTAATGTCACCGCTGACCAGACCCGGGATCTTTGTGGGACATTGTGTGGATTACGTGAGACCTGTGGGGGTGTTTTAGGGGTTAATAAATTAGTGAAAGAGGATGTAGATTTTTTTTAATTTAAATCAAGGATTTTTGTGTTTTTCAGTTTTTCAATTTTTACTTACAGGGTTGGTATTGGGGTGTCTCATAGACACCTCTCCATTACCAATCCAGGGCTTGATGGCAGCTGTGATTTTTTTTGACAAATCACAGCTGTCAATAACCTTTTATATTACCCCAATTGCCACCATACCAGGACAATCAGGATGAACTGAGTAAAGTGCGACGATTGGCGCATTATTGGATTCACCAATTGTGGGGTGGTTGCAGGCTGCTATTTTGAGGCTGGGAGAGCCCAATAACAATGGGTGTCCCCAGCCTGATAATACCAGCCGCCAGCTGTCTGCTTCATCTACGCTGGTTATCAAGAATGGGGGAACCCTACACTGGATTTTAAAAATTATTTATTTAAATTAAAGAAAAAAAACAGCGTGGGGAAACATCTATTTTTGATAACCAGCAAGATAAAGCACGCAGCTGGGGTCTGCAGCCCTCAGCTGTCTACTGCCAGACAGTAGACATAGCCACACTTGTGAAATACATAGTAATGGGGCCCATTTTTGACATGACTTTGCAACTTTTGCTCTTATTTTATCATTTATATGTGGCACACAGTAATATAATGTCCTTCATGTCACACACACATGAAGATGCCCCCTAGTGCTACCACATGGTAACTCTCTCAGTACCCAACGCAGTAATTATAACTCTTCCCTGCCGCTCTTACAGTCATGATACCTAATAACTAACCCTTTATATAACCCTGCTCTCTGCTCCATCACTTTGCCTATGTCCTGACAATACAGATACAATTGATACCAGTTGGCGCTGTCCCCGAGACCTTAGTGATTACACCACTACCTTCCCTCTGTCCTAACCATCAGCCTCAATGGAATAGACAAAGTTTCCACCACTGAGGCATCACCCTCTGGATACAGGGAGCAGCGTCTTCACCCAGGCACCGAACCTCTGTGTGATCCGATCTTAGTGACCATTATCCAGGGACTGAGGGAGCACGATTCATCCACTCCATGACAGATTGACATGTCCCCAAGTGTGGCCCCTTAGATGGATGGATAAGGTTGTCCTCTACCCATTGTAACATTGACGTGTCCCCACATGTGGCCCTTAGATAGATGGTAAGGTTTCCTCTGCCCATGATAACATTGACGTGTCCCACACGTGGCCCCTAGATAGATGGGTAAGGTTCTCCTCTGCCCATGATAACATGACGTGTCCCCACTGCCCATAGATGGTAGGTCTCTCTGTCATGATAACATTGACGTGTCCACGTGGCCCTAGATAGAGGTAGGTTCTCCTCTGCCATGATAACATTGACGTGTCCCACGTTGCCTAGATAGATGGGTAAGGTTCTCCTCTGTCTATGATAACATTGACGTGTCCCCACATGTGGCCCCTAGATAGATGGGTAAGGTTCTCCTCTGCCCATGATAACATTGACGTGTCCCCACATGTGGCCCCTAGATAGATGGGTAAGGTTCTCCTCTGCCCATTGATAACATTGACGTGTCCCCACATGTGGCCCCTAGATAGATGGATAAGGTTTCCTCTGCCCATTGTAACATTGACGTGTCCCCACATGTGGCCCCTAGATAGATGGGTAAGGTTCTCCTCTGCCCATTGTAACATTGACGTGTCCCCACATGTGGCCCCTAGATAGATGGGTAAGGTTCTCCTCTGCCCATTGTAACATTGACGTGTCCCCACACGTGGCCCCTAGATAGATGGATAAGGTTGTCCTCTGCCCATTGTAACATTGATGTGTCCCCACATGTGGCCCCTAGATAGATGGGTAAGGTTCTTCTCTGTCCATGATAACATTGACGTGTCCCCACATGTGGCCCTAGATAGATGGGTAAAGTTCTCCTCTGCCCATTGTAACATTGACGTGTCCCCACATGTGGCCCTAGATAGATGGGTAAGGTTCTCCTCTGCCCATGATAACATTGACGTGTCCCCACACGTGGCCCTAGATAGATGGGTAAGGTTCTCCTCTGCCCATGATAACATTGACGTGTCCCCATGTGGCCCCTAGATAGATGGGTAAGGTTCTCCTCTGCCCATGATAACATTGACGTGTCCCCACATGTGGCCCCTAGATAGATGGGTAAGGTTCTCCTCTGCCCATTGTAACATTGACGTGTCCCACATGTGGCCCCTAGATAGATGGTAAGGTTGTCCTCTGCCCATTGTAACATTGACGTGTCCCCACATGTGGCCCCTAGATAGATGGGTAAGGTTCTCCTCTGTCCATGATACATTGACGTGTCCCCACATGTGGCCCTAGATAGATGGGTAAAGTTCTCCTCTGCCCATGTAACATTGACTGTCCCCTGTGCCCTAGATGATGGTAGGTTCTCCTCTGCCATGATAACATTGACGTGTCCCCACATGTGGCCCTTAGATGGATGGATAAGGTTGTCCTCTGCCCATTGTAACATTGACGTGTCCCCACATGTGGCCCTAGATAGATGGGTAAGGTTCCTCTGCCCATGATAACATTGACGTGTCCCCACATGTGGCCCCTAGATAGATGGGTAAGGTTCTCCTCTGCCCATGATAACATTGACGTGTCCCACACGTGGCCCTAGATAGATGGGTAAGGTTCTCCTCTGCCCATGATAACATTGACGTGTCCCCACATGTGGCCCCTAGATAGATGGGTAAGGTTCTCCTCTGCCCATGATAACATTGACGTGTCCCCCGTGGCCCCTAGATAGATGGGTAAGGTTCTCCTCTGCCATGATAACATTGACGTGTCCCTACATGTGGCCCCTAGATAGATGGGTAAGGTTCTCCGCCGCTCATGATACCATTGACGTGTCCCCACATGTGGCCCCTAGATAGATGGGTAAGGTTCTCCTCCGCCCATGATAACATTGACGTGTCCCCACACGTGGCCCTAGATAGATGGGTAAGGTTCTCCTCTGCCATGATAACATTGACATGTCCCACATGTGGCCCCTAGATAGATGGGTAAGGTTCTCCTCTGCCCATTGTAACATTGACGTGTCCCCACATGTGGCCCCTAGATAGATGGGTAAGGTTCTCCTACGCCCATGATAACATTGACTTGTCCCCATGTGTGGTCCTTAGGTAGACTGGTAAGGTTCTCCTCCGCCCCTGATAACGTCATCCACTTCCCTGACTGTGGATGTAAAGGATGGAATGCCACGTTGGCTGGTCTTCTCTTGACTGCCATCCCTCTGATTTGAGGGACAAAGTCCCGGAGAGCCAAGTGAGCGGTTGGACTTCCCTCAGATTGAGTGTGATAGACCTGTCCTGCAGGTTCCAGGTGCTTCACTCTGGTATTCCACCCATATGGGCTCCTAACTGGGATTAGGACCATGAGCTTCCAGTCTTTTAGCTTGCTCCACCATACCTGAGGAAGGACAGGCCTTTAGAGACTGGACTCTAATAGGATCCCAAATTCGCAAGACCTCTCCCTGAAAAGCTTAAGTATGCCGCAGTGCCCAAAGAAAAATAAACCTCTCACAGGAATAGAGAGAATGTGATATCCAGGAGAGCCTTGGACAAACCCTGGACAATGTTTTGCAGATCTTCTAGCTTAGGGTGCAGGCCAGCTGCTGGCCACGGTGGGATGGAGACGAGAAGCTTTTCTGCTCACAACGATTTGAAGAGACAGGAGACGATGGATGACCCTAAGTTCGGAGAAACGCTTGGTTCCTGGAAGAAAGCAAAAGCTAACTCCAAGATGAACTCCAATCAGGAGAAATGTCCCAAATGTGTGGTGTCACTTCAATGAATGTTGTTTAGGAACCAGACATCCAAGGTGGTCAGGATTCAAGCATATAGTGAGAAAGAGAAAGCTGGGACATCCATTGTCCTTTCTAGACAATCTGCTTCTGCCCAGAAAAGAAAGTGATTAATCTTATCAGCTCAGACTCAACAAGTCCACATGGGTCATAAGGGAAGAATTACTGCTATACTCAGAGGCAATACCATCCAGCTAAGACTTAAGACACAAAGATGCTTTACACAAGATCAAGGCCACATTAATTTACTGGATTGACCTGCAGATACCAATACTATTCAAATAGACAGGATGGACAGCAGTGTGAGCAGACTCTTCTTACCTTAGCGCCCAGGATATCTCCCATATGGGATCAGATAGACAGGGTGGACAGCATGTACGGCTCTTCTTACTCACACCTTGATCTTAGTATAGATCGAGTGGACAGCAGTGTGCACCTCTTCTTACCTCAGCTCCCCTGGTATATCCAGTATAAGATGAGATAGACAAGGTGGACAGCAGTGTGAGCAGCCTCTTCTTACAGGACTTCAGCCTAAGATCCATGGTTCCAGCTGGTGGATTACCAGAACTGCTCTACTGCCCAACAGTGAGCCCAAAATTCATTTGGAGAATGCATGATGCAAAAATTCATTTGGAGAATCCATGATGGGATAATCCGCTCACCTGGCCACATACCTCACTGTGCTAAGTGGACTTCCTAAGCTTACCCTTGTTACCTTCCCTTAGTGGGTGCTCACCAAATGTGGGGTACTACTGACTGCAGTAGTTGGTCCTGGATCCCTAGACGTCTCAGAGGTTTTGATCCCTGGCGAGCCAATGGAAGGGTGAGACTGTCACATGCGCCATCTTGTGTCATTGTTAGGAATGTACTATATGCTGGTGACTGTTTATGGCCCAATAAATTCTTACCAATGTGTGGCTCCCTCACCCTGTTTTGTCTGAGCAGTGTTCTGCCTCCGGGGAAGGAGTGCGGGAATTCATTGGAATGACCCCTGGTCCATGCGATCTTCCTAAAAACAGTCAGGCCAGCAGACGAGAGCAGGGCCAAATCAAGGTATTTTGGTGCCCTAGGCAGACAAAGCTGAGTCTCAATTAAAGGAATAGTTCAGAGACTAAACTACGAAGTACACTAACACACCTCCCATCCCCTCCGATGGGTCAGGTATCAAGCTCAGATGACCACCTCCACTAGAATTGTTACCAAAAAACACCAGCAAAAATAAACAAAAGTGATGTACTTTAGGGGTATTATATCCACCACAGGTTCATATCCAGTATAGTCATCACAGCCCCTATATACAGTATGATAACTACCACAGCCCCCATACACAATATGATATCCACCATAGCCCCCATATAAAGTATGGTCACCTCAGCCCCCATACACAGTATGTCCACCACAGCCCCTATATATAGAATATCAACCTAAGCCCCCATGTACAGTATGATGGTCACCACAGCCCCCATATACAATATGATATCCACCATAGCCCCCATATAAAGTATGGTCACCTCAGCCCCCATACACAGTATGTCCACCACAGCCCCTATATATAGAATATCAACCTAAGCCCCCATGTACAGTATGATGGTCACCACAGCCCCTATAGAGTGTTATCCACAAAAGCCCCAAATACAGTATTATGTCGCCACAACCCCCAGTAAAATGTCCTACAGTTTCCCTTATAATACGATGTCCCCATATCTAGTCTTTCATGTACCCATGAACAGCCATACGTATCAACACTGACAGCCCCTCATTTCTCCACAGACAGCCCCTCATGTCCTCATAGACGGCCCTCATGTCCCCACAAGCAGCTCCTCATGTTCCCACAAGCAGCTCCTCATGTTTCCACAGACAGCCCTTCATGTTTCCACAGACAGCCCCTCATGTCTCCACAGACAGCCCCCTCATGTCCTCATAGATGGCCCTCATGTCCCCACAGACAGCCCTTCATGTTTCCACAGACAGCCCCTCATGTCTCCACAGACAGCCCCCTCATGTCCTCATAGATGGCCCTCATGTCCCCACAGACAGCCCTTCATGTTTCCACAGACAGCCCCTCACGTCTCCACAGACAGCCCCTCACGTCTCCACAGACAGCCCCTCATGTCCCCACAGACAGCCCTTCATGTGCAAGAATATAACAACTATAATACTGCTCCTATATACAAGAATATAACTACTATAATACTGCCCCTATGTACAAGAATATAACTACTATAATACTGCTCATATACAAGAATATAACTACCATAATACTGCTCCTATATACAAGAATATAACTACTATAATACTGCTCATATACAAGAATATAACTACTATAATACTGCCCCTATGTACAAGAATATAACTACTATAATACTGCTCCTATGTACAAGAATATAACTACTATACTACTGCCGCTATGTACAAGAATGTAACTACTATAATACTGCTCCTATGTACAAGAATATAACTACTATAATACTGCTCCTATATACAAGAATATAACTACTATAATACTGCCCCTATGTACAGGAATATAACTACTATACTACTGCCCCTATGTACAAGAATATAACTACTATAATACTGCTCCTATGTACAAGAATATAACTACTATAATACTGCTCCCTATATACAAGAATATAACTACTATAATACTGCCCCTATGTACAAGAATATAACTACTATAATGCTGCTCCTATATACAAGAATATAACTACTATAATACTGCTCCTATATACAAGAATATAACTACTATAATACTGCCCCTATATACAAGAATATAACTATTATAATACTGCTCCTATATACAAGAATATAACTACTATAATACTGCCCCTATGTACAAGAATATAACTACTATAATACTGCCCCTATGTACAAGAATATAACTACTATAATACTGCCCCTATATACAAGAATATAACTATTATAATACTGCTCCTATGTACAAGAATATAACTACTATAATACTGCTCCTATGTACAAGAATATAACTACTATAATACTGCCCCTATGTACAAGAATATAACTACTATAATACTGCCCCTATGTACAAGAATATAACTACTATAATACTGCCCCTATATACAAGAATATAACTATTATAATACTGCTCCTATGTACAAGAATATAACTACTATAATACTGCTCCTATGTACAAGAATATAACTACTATAATAATACTGCCCCTATGTACAAGAATATAGCTACTATAATACTGCCCCCTATATACAAGAATATAACTACTATAATACTGCTCCTATGTACAAGAATATAGCTACTATAATACTGCTCCTATGTACAAGAATATAGCTACTATAATACTGCCCCCTATATACAAGAATATAACTACTATAATACTGCTCCTATGTACAAGAATATACCTACTATAATACTGCCCCTATATACAAGAATATAACTACTATAATACTGCCCCCTATATACAAGAATATAACTACTATAATACTGCTCCTATGTACAAGAATATACCTACTATAATACTGCCCCTATATACAAGAATATAACTACTATAATACTGCTCCTATGTACAAGAATATAACTACTATTACACTGCCCCTATATACAAGGATATAACTACTATAATACTGCTCCTATGTACAAGAATATAACTACTATAATACTGCTCCTATGTACAAGAATATAACTACTATAAAACTGCCCCTATGTATAAGAATATAACTACTATAATACTGCTCCTATATACAAGAATATAACTACTATAATACTGCCCCTATGTACAAGAATATAAACTACTATAATACTGCCCCTATATACAAGAATATAACTACTATAATACTGGAAAAGCGAATGTCCAGCGTGGGAGATGTCCATAAAATATAACATTTATTCCATTTTTGTTAAAAGCACATAAGTCCAAAATCCATCGTTACATCCAGAGACACAAAAAACGGGTATTTTTTACCAGTGACAATCACAGGCTTATAGTGCATTAAAATCATACGCGTTTCAGCGGTCGCGCCGCCTTAATCATTGTGATTTTTGCTTTTTACTATAATACTGCTCCTATATACAAGAATATAACTACTATAATACTGCTCCTATATACAAGAATATAACTACTATAATACTGCTCCTATGTACAAGAATATAACTACTATAATACTGCCGCTATATACAAGAATATAACCACTATAATACTGCCCCTATATACAAGAATATAACTACTATAATACTGCCCGCTATGTACAAGAATATAACTACTATAATACTGCCCGCTATGTACAAGAATATAACTACTATAATAGTGCCCCTATATACAAGAATATAACTACTATAATACTGCGACTATATACAAGAATATAACTACTATAATACTGCGACTATATACTAGAATATAACTACTATAATACTGCTCCTATGTACAAGAATATAACTACTGTAATACTGCCCATATGTACAAGAATATAACTACTATAATACTGCCCCTATATACAAGAATATAACTACTATAATACTGCCCCTATGTACAAGAATATAACTACTATAATACTGCTCCTATGTACAAGAATATAACTACTATAATACTGCTCATATGTACAAGAATGTAACTGCTATAATACTGCCCCTATATACAAGAATATAACTTACTATAATACTGCTCCTATGTACAAGAATATAACTACTATAATACTGCTCCTATATACAAGAATATAACTACTATAATACTGCTCCTATGTACAAGAATATAACTACTATAATACTGCCTCTATATACAAGAATATAACTACTATAATACTGCCCCTATATACAAGAATATAACTTACTATAATACTGCTCCTATGTACAAGAATATAACTACTATAATACTGCTCCTATGTACAAGAATATAACTACTATAATACTGCTCCTATGTACAAGAATATAACTACTATAATACTGCCCCTATATACAAGAATATAACTACTATAATACTGCTCCTATGTACAAGAATATAACTACTATAAAACTGCCGCTATATACAAGAATATAACCACTATAATACTGCCCCTATGTACAAGAATATAACTACTATAATACTGCTCCTATATACAAGAATATAACTACTATAATACTGCCCCTATGTACAAGAATATAACTACTATAATACTGCCCCTATGTACAAGAATATAACTACTATAATACTGCCCCTATATACAAGAATATAACTACTATAATACTGCTCCTATATACAAGAATATAACTACTATAATACTGCTCCTATGTACAAGAATATAACTACTATAATACTGCTCCTATGTACAAGAATATAACTACTATAATACTGCTCCTATATACAAGAATATAACTACTATAATACTGCTCCTATATACAAGAATATAACTACTATAATACTGCTCCCTATGTACAAGAATATAACTACTATAATACTGCTCCTAAGTACAAGAATATAACTACTATAATACTGCCCCATGCATAGAATATCTTTCTTACTCTTGCTGGTTGTCTGTTATTCCTCGTTGTCTCTCATACACAGTGTAGCAGTAGTTTTTCAACTTTTCCTCGCTGTCACCTTCTGGCCTTTGTTCCATGTCCTAGATAGTGTAGAAGTTAGTTCTGCTCTTTTTCACACCAGAGCTCTGCGTTGTTATTACAGTGCTGCCGTTCCCATCGCTCCTGTTATTAGGATTTGCGCTGACTCGACGAGTTTCTGTCCTTATTAAGAATAAAATGTTTACTTTACATTATTGATCTCCAAGAGAAGAAGAAAAACCATCCAGGAAAACAAGACCAAGATTTCCTGAACTAACTGAATTACCGCATTAATCATCTGTCACTGATATAACACCGCAGAAAACAGACACAAATTCACCAAATGAAGCAGAACACCATGTAAAACATACATAGGAAAAAGAGATTAATTTGGTATTAACTGTGCAGAATGCTGAGTGCAGCTCTGGAGTATAATACAGGAGGTAACTCAGGATCAGTAATGTAATGTATGTACACAGTGACTCCACCAGCAGAATAGTGAGTGCAGCTCTGGAGTATAATACAGGAGGTAACTCAGGATCAGTAATGTAATGTATGTACACAGTGACTCCACCAGCAGAATAGTGAGTGCAGCTCTGGAGTATAATAGAGGAGGTAACTCAGGATCAGTAATGTAATGTATGTACACAGTGACTGCACCAGCAGAATAGTGAATGCAGCTCTGGAGTATAATGCAGGAGGTAACTCAGGATCAGTAATGTAATGTATGTACACAGTGACTCCACCAGCAGAATAGTGAGTGCAGCTCTGGAGTATAATACAGGAGGTAACTCAGGATCAGTAATGTAATGTATGTACACAGTGACTGCACCAGCAGAATAGTGAATGCAGCTCTGGAGTATAATGCAGGAGGTAACTCAGGATCAGTAATGTAATGTATGTTACACAGTGACTCCACCAGCAGAATAGTGAGTGCAGCTCTGGAGTATAATACAGGAGGTAACTCAGGATCAGTAATGTAATGTATGTACACAGTGACTGCACCAGCAGAGTAGTGAGTGCAGCTCTGGAGTATAATACAGGAGGTAACTCAGGATCAGTAATGTAATGTATGTACACAGTGACTGCACCAGCAGAATAGTGAGTGCAGCTCTGGAGTATAATACAGGAGGTAACTCAGGATCAGTAATGTAATGTATGTTACACAGTGACTCCACCAGCAGAATAGTGAGAGCAGCTCTGGAGTATAATACAGGAGGTAACTCAGGATCAGTAATGTAATGTATGTACACAGTGACTGCACCAGCAGAATACTGAGTGCAGCTCTGGAGTATAATACAAGAGGTAACTCAGGATCAGTAATGTAATGTATTTACACAGTGACTCCACCAGCAGAATAGTGACTGCAGCTCTGGAGTATAATACAGGAGGTAACTCAGGATCAGTAATGTAATGTATGTACACAGTGACTGCACCAGCAGAATAGTGAGTGCAGCTCTGGAGTATAATGCAGGAGGTAACTCAGGATCAGTAATGTAATGTATGTACACAGTGACTGCACCAGCAGAATAGTGAGTGCAGCTCTGGAGTATAATACAGGAGGTAACTCAGGATCAGTAATGTAATGTATGTGCACAGTGACTGCACCAGCCTGAAGACATGATAAACTGACCTGTGTGCTTTTATGTGTTAAGAAACCTGTTTTTACCTGAATACCAATAAATGGAAATTATATAAAGAACTCAAGGTCCAATTTCCTCAACATGCTGGACAATTCTTGGAAGTGATATGACGATGTCAGGTGTTTGGAAGCTTCTGATAGGTTTATTGGCAACATCTGAGACACAACTGTGGATTTACTTTAATGCACACCTTTTTGTGTAGCATCATGAGAAAGTCTAAATAAATCAGCCAAGATATCAGGTAGACAATTGTGGACTTGCAAAAGTCAGGTTCATCCTTGGGTGCAATTTCCAGATACCTGAAGGTGCCTCATTCTTATGTACAAACAATTATACGCAAGTACAAACAAGATGGGAATGTGCAGCCATCATACTGCTCAGGAAGGAGATGGGTTCTGTGTCCCAGAGATGAAGGTGCTTTAGTCTGACACGGAAATATCAACCCAAGAACAAAAGCAAAAGGCCTTGTGAAGATGATGGCAGAAGCTGGTAAGATTCTGTCATTATCCACAGTGAAACGACTACTGTATCAACATGGGCTTGAAAGGCCACTCTGCCAGGAAGAAACCATTACTCCAAAACAAACATAAAAAAAGTCAGATTAATGTTTGCTAATGCACTCCAGAACAAAGACCTTCATTTCTGGTGATGTCCTGTGATCTGACGAAACTAAAATTGAATTGTTTGACCATAATGATCATTGTTACGCTTTGAGGAAAAAGGGAGAAGCTTGGAGGCCTAAGAACACCATTCCAACTGTGAAACATGGGGGTGGCAGCATCATATTGTGGGGTTGTTTTGCTGCAGGAGGAACTGGTGAACTTCACAACATAGATGGCATTATGAGAAAGAAGATTTTGTGGCAATACTGAAGCAACATCCCAAGACATCAGCAAGGAAGTTAAAGCTTGGGCAGAAAGGGGTCTTCCAAATGGACAATGACCCGAAGCAACAGCCAAACTTGTTACAAAGTGGCTTAAGGATAACAAAGTCAATGTTTTGGAGCGGCCATCACAAAGCCCTATCTCAAAGCCCTGATCTCAATCCTATTTAAAATTTATGGACAAAGCTGAAAAAGGCTGCGAGCAAGACGACCTAAAAACATGGCTCAGTTACACCAAATCTGTCAGGAGGAATGGGTCCAAAATCCAATCAACTATTGGTAGAAGCCTGTGGAAGAAGATCCACAATGTTTCCAAATACTAATGAAATGTGTGTGAACTTGTGACTCTGCAGAAAGTAATAAAAATGCCTTAAAACTCTCTCATTATTCTGGCATTTGGTAAATATTAATAACTAGCTGTGAGCCCAATGCAAATGCATCGGGTGTCTAGAATATTTTTACTTTCTATGGGGAGTGCTCGCACTCAGCCAGCGACTCGCAATGCGGCGCGATTGCGGTAATCCTTATGGAAGCGGGCATTGCGAGTCGCTGGCCGAAAATAGAACCAGAGGCTCGGCCACAAAGCTAGCGATTTGCCGCTGAGGCTAGCGACTCGCTACCTGAGCGGGAAATCGCTAGCTTTGTGGCCGAGCCTCTGGTTCTATTTTCGGCCAGCGACTCGCAATGGCCGCTTCGCGGCCATTGCTCGCACAAAGCTAGCGACTCGCATTGGCCGCTACGCGGCCAATGCTTCGCCGTGGTGACGTCAGAGTGTGTCATATCCACGACGTGCCGGGGTCCGACACAAAACGTGCTACGGCAATTATATAGTAGATTATGGTAAATGCTAACTGACCACAAACAGGAAAGGTTTACTCTGATTTCATGTCAGATAGTGAGAATCCTGCAGATGTGTCCCCTCCCCTCTCTGTTGGGGTCCCTCAAGGCTCTGTTCTGGGGCCCCTCCTTTTCTCCATCTATATCCTTGGCCTAGGACAACTCATAAAGTCCCATGGCTTCCAGTGCCACCTGTACACTGACTACACTCAGATCGACCTCTCTGGCCCTGACGTCATCTCTCTGCTGTCCAGAATCCCGGAGTGTCTATCAGCCATATCCTCCTTCTTCTCCTGTCGCTTCCTAAAACTTAATGTAGACAAAACCAAACTCATCCTCTTTCCTCCATCTCACACATCTTCCTTACCAGACCTATCTATCACAATAGATGACATCACACTTTGCCCTGTACCTGAAGTCCGCTGCCTCGGAGTAATCCTTGACTCTGCCTTGCCCTTCAAACCAGACATCCAAGCCCTTGCTACCTCCTGCCATCTCCAACTCAAAAACATTGCCAGAATCCGTCCCTTCCTCAACTCTTTATTGTTTTAATTAAGCCGCCATCCACTGAGATTTGGGAGTGAGGGAACATATTGAATACCCACCCTGGGCGACCTCAGGCTTTAACAGGATAGACTGACGTCCCTGATGAACCCACCATCACATCTCCAGGTGGGAGAAACGCCGCGTCGGACCGGTCTATATGAATAAGATGAGTACACCTGCAATTTACATTGGTCTTAAAGGGTAACTGTCCCCCTGTCTAATGTATGGTCCAACAGGTCCACTTTATGGAGGACGGTGATCTGTATTTATGTGTATAAAAAACGGTGTGGACTGATTGGATAAATACACGGGCTTTTGACAAGGAGCACTAACAGTATTTGTGTATGGTGTGATACCTTTTGGAGAGGACTAGGATGTTTCTTTGTTTTTGCACTGGGCACAGATGCTGGTAACTGACCCCTGAGCATTATAAGAAAGGAGTACCCAGCAGCAAAAAATACTGGCACCATGCACTCACTCTTCTCCATAATCACAGATAATAGCTATTAGGTAATCACTACCATATTTTAGAAAAATAGTGACTCCTATAGTGGAAATCTTTTTTCACCATGCATGTCTAAGGGATAGACCCGGACACCAGGGAGATCCACACATTTTGGTAACCTTAGATATATTGTAGGTATGGGGAATCCAAAAAGAAAAACACCACCCCCTTCAATGAATAAGTGAGGACCAGGAGGGATAGCCGCCGAGGAGCGGGGACACCATACGGGGTTTTTAGGTGAAAACTCTGCTGTTAGGTAGGGGGAGGTAGGGAGAGAACAGGGCGACCCACCCCCCTCATCCCCTCTTTACAAGTTTACACTGTGTGTAGGATCAAAACTGATCCTAGTTTTAATTAAAACAATAAAGGTTATATTTTAGTAGGTATCACCCGTGCTGAAAATAAATTATTTAGGTGTACCCAGTATCAAAAATATTGAGTGATTCCTTCCTCAACTCCCAATCTGCTAAACTACTAGTGCATGCCCTCATCATCTCCTGCCTTGACTACTGCAACCTCCTCCTCTGTGACCTCCCTGCTAACACTCTTGCACCCCTCCAATCTGTCCTTAACTCTGCTGCCTGACTAATCCACCTCTCTCCTCGCTATTCCTCCTCTTCTCCCCTGTGCAAATCCCTCCACTGGCGCCCAATTCCCCAGCGTATCCAATTCAAACTACTAACATTGACTTACAAAGCCGTCCACAATCTGTCCCCCCATATATCTCTGAACTAATCTCCAGATATCATCCAACTTGTAACCTCCGATCTTCCCAAGACCTCCTTCTTTCCTCCACACTTGTACGTTCCTTACCTAACCGCCTGCAAGACTTCACCTGAGCATCCCCCATCCTCTGGAACTCTGCACCCCAAAACGTCTGACTGTCCCCCACACTCAACCTTCAAGCGGAACCTGAAAACCCATCTCTTCAGAACAGACTACAACCTGCAATGACCACAGTGCCACCACCACCATTGGCCTTTGCGCTCCACCACCACTGGACCCGGCGCTCCACCACCACCAGAGCAGACCCAACCTACTGTGCACCTCCCCACTGCCCTATAGAATGTAAGCCCATAAGAGCAGGGTCCTCTCTCCCCTCTGTACCAGTCCGTCACTGTTAGTTTGCTCGTTGTATTTTCAACTTGTTTGTATGTAACCCTTCTCATGTATAGCACCATGGAATCAATGGAGCTCTATTAATAATAATAATAATAATAATAATATTAATAATAATAATATAGTGGATGGCATGGGAACGTCTGGTTTGTACTGTATGTACCCAGGGACTGCACCAGCAGAGGATACAGGCGCCATAGACACATAGAAGGGGAATGGAGGAAGCTGAGGGATTGATGACCTGGTGTCTGTATGAAGGAGACACATGAGGGGCAGCCTGCTCTCTCTCTCTGCTCTCTCCTCATAATCGTTTCCTGTTTGTGAATTACTAATAAAGTTGTTGTATTGACAATAGTAGATGCGGCGTGTGATTGCTCCTGTCTGGCAGTGGGCGGGGTTTCCTCATTCCCAGTTCAGACAGGAGTAGCGGAGCGCAGAGTCCAGCATTATTCAGCAGGTCCGAGAAGCCGGGTGCCATGGTGAGTGCGGGCGGGAGCGGGGCCCCGGGGAGAGAGAGACCGCGGAGCCCTGAGGAGAGGAGGGGAGAGGGAGACCGCGGAGCCCCGGGGGAAGAGAGGAGGGGAGAGACCGCGGAGCCCTGGTGGAGGAGAGGAGGAGAGGAGGGGAGAGACCGCAGACCCCTGGGAAGAGAGGAGGGGAGAGACCGCGGAGCCCTGGTGGAGGAGAGGAGAGGAGGGGAGAGACCGCGGAGCCCTGGGGGAGGAGAGGAGGGGAGAGACCGCAGACCCCTGGGAAGAGAGGAGGGGAGAGACCGCAGACCCCTGGGAAGAGAGGAGGGGAGAGACCGCGGAGCCCCGGGGGAAGAGAGGAGGGGAGAGACCGCAGACCCCTGGGAAGAGAGGAGGGGAGAGACCGCGGAGCCCTGGGAAGAGAGGAGGGGAGAGACCGCGAGCCTGGTGGAGGAGAGGAGGGGAGAGACGCAGACCCTGGGAAGAGAGGAGGGGAGAGACCGCGGAGCCCTGGTGGAGGAGAGGAGGGAGAGACCGCGGAGCCCTGGGAAGAGAGGAGGGGAGAGACCGCGGAGCCCTGGGGAAGAGAGGAGGGGAGAGACCGCGGAGCCCTGGGGAAGAGAGGAGGGGAGAGACCGCGGAGCCCCGGGGGAAGAGAGGAGGGGAGAGACCGCGGAGCCCCGGGGAGGAGAGGAGGGGAGAGACCGCGGAGCCCCGGGGGAAGAGAGGAGGGGAGAGACCGCGGAGCCCTGGTGGAGGAGAGGAGGGGAGAGACCGCGGGGGGAGACCCGGGATGGAAGAGAGGAGGGGAGAGACCGCGGAGCCCGGGGAGGAGAGGAGGGGAGAGACCGTGGAGCCCCGGGGGAGAGAGAGGAGGGGAGATACCGTGGAGCCCCGGGGGAAGAGAGGAGGGGAGAGACCGCGGAGCCCCGGGGGAAGAGAGGAGGGGAGAGACCGCGGAGCCCGGTGGGAAGAGGAGGAGGGGAGAGACCGCGGAGCCCTGGGGGAGAGAGAGGAGGGGAGAGACCGCGGAGCCCTGGGGGAGGAGAGAGGAGGGGAGAGACCGCGACCCTGGAGAGAGGAGGGAGAGACCGGGAGACCTGGGGAGAGGAGGGGAGAGACCGCGGAGCCCTGGTGGAGGAAGGAGGGAGAGGAGGGAGAGAGGAGAGACCGCGGAGCCCTGGTGGAGGAGAGGAGGGGAGAGACCGCAGACCCCTGGGAAGAGAGGAGGGGGAGAGACCGCGGAGCCCTGGTGGGAGAGGAGGGAGGGGAGAGACGCGGAGCCCTGGGGAGGAGAGGAGGGGAGAGACCGCAGACCCCTGGAAGAGAGGAGGGGAGAGACCGCGGAGCCCTGGGGGAGGAGGAGGGGAGAGACCGCAGACCCCTGGGAGGAGGAGGGAGAGACCGGAGCCGGGGGAGAGGAGGGGAGACCGCGGAGCCCTGGGGGAGAGAGGAGGGGAGAGACGCGAGCCTGGGAGAGAGAGGGGAGAGACCGCAGAGCCCTGGGGGAGGAGAGGAGGGGAGAGACCGCAGACCCCTGGGAGAGAGGAGGGGAGAGACCGCGGAGCCCCGGGGAGAGAGGAGGGGAGAGACCGCGGAGCCCCGGGGGAGGAGAGGAGGGGAGAGACCGCGGAGCCCGGGGAGAGAGGAGGGAGACGAGCCCGGGGAGAGCCACGGAGGGGAGGAGACCGCGAGCCGGGGAGAGAGGGGAGACCGCGGAGCCCCGGGGGAAGAGAGGAGGGGAGAGACCGCGGAGCCCGGGGGAGGAGAGGAGGGGAGAGGACCCGGAAGAGACCCGGCCGGGGAAGAGAGGAGGGGAGAGACCGCGGAGCCCCGGGGGAGAGAGGAGGAGAGCGGGAGCCCGGGCGAGGAGCGCCGGGGAGAGACGGGAGCCCGGGAAGAGAGGGGGAGAGACCGCGGAGCCCCGGGAAGGAGAGGAGACCGCGGAGCCCGGGGGAAGAGAGGAGGGGAGAGACCGCGGAGCCCCGGGGGAGAGAGGAGGGGAGAGACCGGGAGCCCCGGGGGAGGAGAGAGGAGAGGGGAGAGACCGCGGAGCCCCGGGGGAAGAGAGGAGGGAGAGAACCGCGGAGCCCCGGGGGAGAGGAGGAGGGGAGAGACCGCGGAGCCCCGGGGAAGAGAGGAGGGAGAGACCGCGGAGCCCCGGGGAAGAGAGGAGGGGAAGACGCGAGCCCCGGGGGAAGAGAGAGGGAGAGACCGCGGAGCCCCGGGGGAAGAGAGGAGGGGAGAGACCGCGGAGCCCCGGGGGAAGAGAGGAGGGGAGAGACCGCGGAGCCCCGGGGGAAGAGAGGAGGGGAGAGACCGCGGAGCCCCGGGGGAAGAGAGGAGGGGAGAGACCGCGGAGCCCCGGGGGAAGAGAGGAGGGGAGAGACCGCGGAGCCCCGGGGGAAGAGAGGAGGGGAGAGACCGCGGAGCCCGCGGGAAGGAGGAGGGAGAGACCGCGGAGCCCCGGGGGAAGAGAGGAGGGGAGAGAGACCGCGGAGCCCCGGGGGAAGAGGAGAGGGGAGAGACCGCGGAGCCCCGGGGGAAGAGAGGAGGGGAGAGACCGCGGAGCCCCGGGGGAAGAGAGGAGGGGAGAGACCGCGGAGCCCCGGGGGAAGAGAGGAGGGAGGAGCGGAGACCGGGGAGCCCCGGGGGAAGAGGGAGGGGAGAGGACCGCGGAGCCCCGGGGGAAGAGAGGGGAGAGACCGGGAGCCCCGGGGAGAGAAGGAGGGAGAGACCGCGGAGCCCCGGGGGAAGAGAGGAGGGGAGAGACCGCGGAGCCCGGGGGAAAGAGGAGGGAGAGACCGCGGAGCCCCGGGGGAAGAGAGAGAGGGGAGAGACCGCGGAGCCCGGGGGAAGAGAGGAGGGGAGAGACCGCGGAGCCCGGGGGAAGAGAGGAGGAGAACCGCGGAGCCCCGGGGGAAGAGAGGAGGGGAGGAGACCGCGGAGCCCCGGGGGAAGGAGGAGGAGAGAGCCGCGGAGCCCCGGGGGAAGAGAGACGGGAGCCGGGGGGAGAGACCGCGGAGCCCCGGGGGAAGAGAGGAGGGGAGAGACCGCGGAGCCCCGGGGGAAGAGAGGAGGGGAGAGACCGCGGAGCCCCGGGGGAAGAGAGGAGGGGAGAGAGGGGAGACCGCGGAGCCCCGGGGGAGAGAGGAGGGGAGAGACCGCGGAGCCCCGGGGGAAGAGAGAGGAGGGGAGAGACCGCGGAGCCCGGGGGAAGAGAGGAGGGGAGAGGACCGCGGAGCCCCGGGGGAAGAGAGGAGGGGAGAGAGACCGCGGAGCCCCGGGGGAAGAGAGGAGGGGAGAGACCGCGGAGCCCCGGGGGAAGAGAGGGGAGAGACCGCGGAGCCCCGGGGGAAGAGAGAGGGGAAGCCGCGGAGCCCCGGGGAAAGAGAGAGACGGGAGCCGGGGGAAGAGAGAGACCGCGGAGCCCCGGGGAGAGAGAGAGGAGGGGAAGAGAGACCGCGGAGCCCCGGGGGAAGAGAGAGACCGCGGAGCCCGGGGGAAGAGAGGAGGGGAGAGACCGCGGAGCCCCGGGGGAAGAGAGGAGGGGAGAGACCGCGGAGCCCCGGGGGAGGAGAGGAGGGGAGAGACCGCGGAGCCCCGGGGGAGGAGAGGAGGGGAGAGACTGCAAAGCCCTAGGGAGAGAGGAGTGGAGATACAGCAGAGCTCTGGGGAGGAGAGGAGGGGAGAGACCACGGAGCTCTGGGGAGAGAGGAGAGGAGGGGAGAGCCCGCAGAGCCCCGAGAGAGGAGAGACTTGGAGCTCGCGAGGGACGAGAGATGAGAGGAGTGGAGAGACGCAGAGCCCCAGGAAAGAGGAGAGGGAGCACAGAGCCCCGAGAAAGGAGAGGAGAGACCACGAAGCCCCGGGGAAAGAGATAAGGGACCGCGGAGCCCCACGGAGAGATGAGAGGACGTTGTCTCCCTGGTATTTTCGGGGACGTTGTTGCTTAGGGGGGTCTGCAATCTTTGGCAGTGGTGGCGCTGGTTACGGGGGCAGTGGTCATTTTTCTGTGGGCATAGGTGGGGGGGAGGCTGATGCTGGACCTCATTGCTTGACTCATTGATGATGGGAGTTGTTCACTGTTGCTGTATACAATCAGTGCACAGTGGGAGGATGATTGACAGCTGTCACACGTCACTTGTTCAGATTCTGGCTTGTGCCGCTGTTATTATCTGCATGTTCTGCTGCTCTGCCAGCGCTCACTATTGAGCCTGTTTCATGGGGATTAGTATTTCTTACTCTTACTCAATACAGAGGCGACATCACAGAGTAACACATATCACACAGGAGGGGAGGGCCCGGAGGAGATAGTTTCCCTCTATAGGCAGAACGCGCTTACCATGTGTGGTCCGGACATCATATAATAATTAGTGGTCATCACGTAACGCTGCATGAACCAGTCACCAGGCGGTATGTGTACAGGTAGATGATAGAGATGTGGGGGGGTGCAGAACTGTGGAGAGGATGGGTAGGTTATACGGTAGACAGAGATAAGGAGGAGATGATGGGTGGTGCAGAACTATGGAGCTTTGTGGGTGAGAGTGACCAGTTTCTATTGTATTCCTTAGCGGATGGGTGACAAGTGTAATGACTGGCACAGAGTGGAGGCATCTGTGAAGCGGCTGGACAAAGACCCTGGCCTCTGAGGAGCGGGGCCCGTGCTTCTCTTGTGTGATCTGTTCCTCAGTGATGTTTTTGTAGTCTGTATTTGTCCCCTCAGTGATCAGTGCTGCGCAGTGTCAGTGCTATAGAAATAGAGACTATTATTACTTTGTAAGAAATTCTCCTGTCACTGGTCATATATTGTAACAGACCCTCAGCTGTGAGAAGCATTAGGTCAAAACAGGTTTTCAGCTAGTGGAAATAATTTCTCATTCACCTTTTGCAGAGATCCTGAAAACTATGAAAGTCTGATATAACCCTGGTTCATGCAGGGCAGAGCCACGTGCTGACACTTTCACTTTCACTTTGAGATTCTAATTAAGGAATTGCAGGGGAGTTTCAGGGCCTTCTGCTACGAACTTACAGAGCCCCCCCCCCTTCAATAATGGAACATACAGAGCCCCTTCCCCCCCCAATAATGCAGTACACTGAGGCAATATTCAGAACCCCCCCCACCCCTAATAATGCAATATACAGAGCCCCCCACCAATAGCATTGTGTTCACTCTGCATTGTATTACTGTGTTTAATCCCTTCCGGGGTAGAAGCACATTGAATTATTTGTAGGGTACGTGGCAATGATTCTGGATGCGTGCTGGCAGACCCCCCCCTTCCCCTTCTCTGGGCTCTTCCCCCACCCCCTTTCATTACCACTGGGCGGTCTCCTGTCCCCCCACCTCCTCTGAGCTCTCTCTGCCACACCTCCTATGGGCATGGGCTCATAAACATCCCCCCCCCCTTCCTCTGGGTATGGGCACGACCCCTCCCCCCCCCCCCCCCTCCTCCTCTTCTGGGCATGGGCAAATCCCCCTCCCCCCCTTCCCCCCAATTCCCTCCTCCACCCTCCTTTGGACATGGGCAGATCCCCCTCCCTCCTCTGGGCATGGGCAGATCCCCCTCCTCTGGGTGTGGGCTCTCCTCCCACCCCCCTCCTCTGGGTGCGGGCTCTCCCTCCCACCCCCCTCCTCTGGGTGCGGGCTCTCCCTCCCACCCCCCTCCTCTGGGTGCGGGCTCTCCCTCCCACCCCCCTCCTCTGGGTGCGGGCTCTCCACCCACCCCCCCCCTTCATGGCATGGGATGTCCGTTCCCCCCCCTCATAGCACGGGCTCACCCCACCTTCTCCCTGGGAACGGCTTCCCCTTCATGACACGGGCTCTCCACCCCTTCATGGCGCGGTGCTCGTTCCCTCCCTTCTCGCATGCACTTTCCTCTTCTGGGGGATGATTCTCCCCTCCATCTCTGGCTTGATGCCTTTGTTATTTCCTGATTGTTATTGATGGCTCCTTTTTATTTCCACAGTTCCGTAACCAGTATGACAACGATGTAACGGTGTGGAGCCCCCAGGTAGGTGCCGCCTTGGCTGCCATGTTCTTCTATTGTTCCCCTTCTATCCTCCATACAGTCCTGTGAGCAGACGCCTCCACATTGGGGGGGATGTGGACGAGGTGGAGGGTCCTGGTATGTGAACGCTCCACTAGTCTAGGAGTTTCTGTCTCTAGTAGTCAGGTTGTGCCTTACTTTCCTCAGATGCCCTGCTGACACGTTTCTGTTTTGTGGGATTTTCTTCTCGTTCTCTAGGGCCGGATCCATCAGATCGAATATGCGATGGAGGCAGTGAAGCAGGGCTCAGCCACAGTGGGGCTGAAGTCTCAGACGCACGCAGTCCTGGTGGCTTTGAAGGTAGGTATGCCTGTAGGGTGGGGGCACCTGTGGGGTGGCTTTGGGTAGGGTGCGGGTGAGATAGTAGGAGCCGGTGGGGGCCCTGTGGGGTAAGGCGTGAGAGGGGTGGGGTAAAAGGGCAGGTGGGGTTTGGGTTGTATGTGGGGTGGGGATTGCCGGTGGGGAAAGCTTGCGGATGGTTGGGTGTGGTGGTGTGGTGCGGTTGCTGTGGTGGTAGGGGTTGCATGTGGGGGGGCATCCGGTGAGATGAGGTGGAGGTGCCAGACGGTGTGGGTTGCCTGTGGGGTAGGGTGCGGCTGGGGTGGAGGTGCTGGTGTGGTGGGATGGGGGTTGCCTGTTGGTGGGGGGGGGTTGTCTGTGCAGTGGGGGCCTCCTGAAGGGGGAACACCTGTGGGGTGCGGTGGGGGCCTCCTGTAGGGTGGAGCACCTGTGGGTGGGGCACGCATGGGTGTCATCAGGTGATCAGCGTGTCATGTGTTTCCTCCACAGAGAGCGCAGTCTGAACTGGCCTGCACATCAGAAGAAGATCCTGAATGTGGACAATCACGTGGGCATCTCCATCGCGGGGCTGACGGCGGATGCCCGCCTCCTGTGGTGAGTGCGCCCCCTCCCCTTTATAAAACTCGGTCCTTTAATCCGGGTAATTTGAGCTCGAGGTCTAATGTCACCATGACGGCTGAGATTATGAGATGCCGTATGGGAGGACCTCGGTGATTTCCGTTCTCCAGTAATCTCTGCTTTCTTCTTTGCAGTAACTTTATGCGTCAGGAGTGTCTGGATTCGCGGTTCGTCTTTGACCGTCCTCTCCCGGTTTCGCGCCTTGTGTCCCTTATTGGGAGCAGTATCCTTACACCCTTTAATGGCCATGCGTCTGGCGAGGATTGTGCGGACGGACCAGGCTTCTGATGGCCGCTGGGGGTCAGTGCTCTGGGTCCATCAGAAAGGGATAAAAAGTTATCTGCCCAATTTGCATAAAAAGGCAAAGTCAAAATAAGCAATGAAAACTGATAGAAATTGTGAGCTCGGGGCCAAAATAAAATGGAATATAATCTTTCATTCAAAATATAAAAACATAATAAAGAGGACCTGTCACCCCTTGGTGCTTTCCAATTAAAGCAAAAGCACCACTGAATACAGGGTGTCTGCTGCATTCAGGGAAGGGTCTCCCCCTGTTTCTACCTGCCCTGTAAGCTGTAACCGCTTAACGTCGGGGCGTTTCAGCTACTGGCAACTTGCTCCAAACAATTCCTCAATCTGCGCCTGCGTGACTTCAAACGCTGAGGCGCATGAGGAGGGGAGACACACACGTAAATGAGGCGGCACAGAGAGGAAAGAGGCAGGGAGGACCCCCAGGAACAGCGAGGACTGCATAATCAGTAAGTCCCTCCGGCTCGTTATCTCTAAATTTATCAAGTGTTTTTTACAGCTTACAGGGTGGATAGAAACATGGGAGACCCCTTCCCTGAATGCAGCAGACACGCTGCATTCAGTAGTGATTTCTGTTTGGAGAGCACCAGGGGGTGACAGGTCCTCTTTAAAAGCGGAGGATTTACCATGAAATAAATGTCTGATTAAAACTTCTAGCCACAAAATATGTACAAGGACCCAGCACAAAACATCATATAATGAAACCAAAATATGGCTAAGGAAAGATGCAGAAGTTGAGAATATACTGTGTGTATGTGTAATATATAATCACAGAAATTCTTTGAGCAGCACAAAAAACAGGGTGCAAACCAAATACTTGCTCATATAATGACAAAAAATGAAGGCAGCACTCCAACACTGGTGGGGCTCTGAATAAAGGCTTCTAAAGAACTTTAAGTTGGAGTGCTGCCGTCATTTTTTGTTTAGATAGATAGATAGTGCCTTGTGAAAGTATTTGGCCGCCTTGAAGTTTTCAACCTTTTGCCACATTTCAGGCTTCAAACATAAAGATATAAATTCTCACTTTTTTGTGGAAGAATCACACAAGTGGGACACAATCGTGAAGTGGAACAACATTTATTGCATATTTTAAACTTTTTTAACAAACTGAAAAGTTGCAATATTATTCGGCCCCTTGAGTTAATACTTTGTAGCGCCACCTTTTGCTGTGATTACAGCTGCAGTCTCTTGGGGTTATTCTCTATAAGTGAAATTCTTGCCCATTCTTCCTTGCAGAACAGCTGGAGCTCAGTGAGGTTGGATTGAGGCGTTTGTGAACAGCAGTTTTCAGCTCTTTCCACAGATTCTCCATTGGATTCAGGTCTGGATGTGACTCGGTCATTCTAACACCTGGATACGTTTATTTTTGAACCATTCCATTGTAGATTTTGCTTTGTTTGGGATCATTGTCTTGTTGGAAGATAAATCTCCGTCCCAGTCTCAGGTCTTTTGCAGACTCCAGCAGGTTTTCTTCCAGAATTGTCCTGTATTTGGCTCCGTCCATCTTCCCATCAATTTTAACCATTTTCCGTGTCCCTGCTGAAGAAAAGCAGCCCAAACCATGATGCTGCCACCATGTGTGACAGTGGGGATGGTGTTTTGAGGGTGATGAGCTGTGTTGCTTTTACGCCAAACATATCGTTTTGCATTGTGGCCAAAATGTTTGATTTTGTTTTCCTCTGACCAGGAGCCCCTTATTCCACATGTTTATCAGAAAGAGAGGACGGTATCTGGACATCTTACCAGGCATCTACTCAAAATGACATTTAAAATCAAGCAAAACCGAGTATATCTATGCTATATTTATCACCACAAAAACTGTGGTAGGTGGGAAAGCTGCCAAGGTAGGCTTGCACTAAATGTGCTCTTTTTGTGCTGCTCATTTTTTCTGGCTTTATATGCCTATATTTAGTAAAAACCACTTAAGTCCACACAAGTGTATAAATGCAACAAAGTAAGTCTTTATTGACCACGAGGACAAATAACACATAATTCAGTGCAGTGGTATAAGATAACTAGTCTAACATCGGACAGTGCAAGGATAGGAAAGGAGAAAGACACGGCAGTGGAGGGAGGAAAAATGCCCATGGTATGGCGAGCCTAGCAATTACTGTCGAGTCCCGATGGGGAGGGTGGGATATTGATATAAGGTAGTGACAATGACTATACCGGTGCCATTCCCATCCACAACCCTAAAGTGCAATATCAGTTACTAAGCTTCACCTACCCAGCCCCTATGTGGGCTGTGACATGTGCTGTTAAGGAGGAAAGTGAATAATATTGCACCCCCACTTTTCAGTTTTGTATTTGTTAAAAAAGTTTAAAATATGCAATAAATTTGGTTCCACTTCACGATTGTGTCCCATTTGTTGATTCTTCACAAATATATTAGAATTTATATCTTTATGTTTGAAGCCTGAAATCTGGCAAAAAGTATTGTTTTGTGTTGATTATTTGTGTTAAGTGATATGTGTATGTAAATTAACTGTTTGTTTTGCCGAATTGTAAGAACATTGATGAGACCCTGATACCAATGGCAGACCTTTCGGATTTTCAAAAAGCCCAAATTGTTGGTGCCGTATGGCGGGCGCTAGTGTAACAGAAAGTGCCCGAATGCTTGGCGTGTCAAGAGGTCCTGTCTCCAAAGTAATGACTGCGTTTGAAAGAGAAGGAAATAGTCCGCAGCAAAGCACAGGTCCGGCCCAAAGTCAAAGTTGACTGAGAGAGACCGTCGGACTCTAAAGCGAATTGTGAGAGAGGATCGCAAGACCACGGCTCCGAAAATCACTGCTGAGCTCAATGATCACCTACAGAACCCAGCTTGCACGAAAACTGTTCACCAGGAGCTGCACAAATCTATATACGTAAGTATATAATAGTGTGTAGCAGTTCAGTGTAATGTCAATGACGAGCCACAAGAGGTCCTCAGCGTACCTGAATTAGAGAAGTACAAATCCAGAAGACATTTGTGACCCTACATGATATTCCTCAGGTCTATGTACTGTGTGTACTCACACTTATGCATCTTTCTTTAGCCGTACTTTGGTTTCATTATATGATATTTTTTGTGCTGGGTTCTTGTACATATTTTGTGGATAGAACTTTTTATCGGAGATTTATTTCATGGCGATTCCTTTGCTTTTATATTTTGAAAAGATTATATTTTATTTTGGCAGAGAGCTCACAATGTCTATAGGTTTTCATTCCCTTCAGAAAGGGTCTGATGATGAGAGCACCTGTCAGCCGGAATAAACCATCCTTCAGTGATGGTGGGAGTCTGACCACCCGATCTTGTGCATGGTGGGGCTCCCCAGGCGGCCTGCATGGAGGGGCTCTTGGCCCCCTGCAGCTCCAATCACGTGTCTGGTGTTGGCTGCCGTTCCTGGTGCTGCTTTGGGCTGTGCAGGGAAAAAACTGTACAGGAAGGGAGCACTGAAAGGGGTTGTCCAAAATTTTCTTTCACCTTTAAATTTGGATTTTCTGACTTTGCAACACAATCTCATTGCAGTGAATGGAGCGGAATTCCTTTACCGCTGATGGTGATCAGGGGTGCGGAGCGAGCGCCAGTCTCGCCAGTCACTGACTGTCAAATCTTATATTCTGTGTGTGGCTATAATTTATGTAGCCTGCCTTATTTTCATTTTAAACTGGACAACCCCTATCAGTACCTTGGGGATATCTGTAAGTCACTGGGAGGTGTCCTCACCATACTCGTCATTCTTGTACGTCCGGTACTTTTTGTGTGTATTTTCCTTGACAGTCCCCAGAAACCCAGGTTCCTACCCAGCGCTACGGCCGGAGACCTTACGGCGTGGGACTTCTCATTGCAGGGTATGATGTAAGTATTGGCTCCCGGTGCTGTGTATTGTAAGAAGCTCCTCCATGGTGAGTCCTCCGGTCTGGGCCGTCGTCGGGATGTTCCCCTGGACGGCTGAGGTCAATACGCTCCATTGGGATATTAGGAGATAATATAGTGGCGTGGTCAGTCCTGTCCACAGTGTGTGATGTGCATCATTGTAATAAAGGACGACTAAGGATATCTATAGATTCGCGGGAGGGCGGCGCCGCGGTACGGCATGGTGTAACTCTCCTGTTTTCCTCAGGACATGGGACCGCACATATTCCAGACCTGCCCTCTGCAAACTACTTTGACTGTAAGGCAATGTCCATCGGAGCTCGGTCACAGTCGGCTCGCACTTATCTGGAGAGACACATGTCTGAGTTCAGTGAATGTGAGTTGTCACAGAGATCACTGTGCATGCTGGGAGTTGTAGTACGGGTGGGGGGGGGGTTTGCATTGGATGCTGTGTAATACAGTTGGTTGTCAGGGGCTCCTGTCTGATGATGGTGATTGTCCTCAGGTAATCTGAACGAGCTGGTGAAACACGGGCTCCGGGCCCTGAGAGAGACACTACCTGCGGAGCAGGACCTGACAACGAAGGTAATGACGTGTGAGCGCTGAATGCCGCCCTGACCCGTCCTGCGCTGACACATAGTAACGATCTCTCTTTTCTGATCCATCCTGCTCTGACACATAGTAATGAGCCCTCTGCCCTGACACGTCTTGCACTGACACATAGTAACGAGCCCTGTGCCCTGACCCATAATGCACTGACACATAGTAATGAACCCTCTGCCCTGACCCGTCCTGATCCGACACAGTTACGAGCCCTCTGCCCTGACCCGCTCTGTTCTGACACATAGTAACGAGCCCTCTGCCCTTACCCGCCCTGTTCTGACACATAGTAACGAGCCCTCTGCCCTTACCCGTCCTGCACCGACACATAGTAACGAACCCTCTACCCTGACCCTTCCTGCACAGACAAGTAGTAATGAGCCCTCTGCCCTGACCCTTCCTGAACAGACATGTAGTAGAAACGAGCCCTCTGCCCTGACCCGTCCTGCACCGACACATAGTAACGAACCCTCTGCCCTGACCCTTCCTGCACAGACGCACAGTAAGGAACCATCTGCTTGTTTTACAGAATGTTTCCATTGGCATTGTGGGTAAGGACTTGGAATTTACAATCTATGATGATGATGAGGTGGCCTCATTCCTAGAGGGATTGGAGGAGCGGCCCCAGAGGAAGGTGAGTGCCTGGAGCGCGGTGTGTCTATATGGTGGTGTATTCTGTGTGGTGTATATGGCGGTGTATTGTGGGTGCCTGGAGCGCGGTATATATGTATCTATATAGTGGTGTATTGTGGGAGCCCGGAACGTGGTGTATATGTGTCTATATGGTGTATTGTGGGTGCCCGGAACACGGTGTATGTGTGTCTATATGTATGTTTATTATGAGTGCCAGGAACACAGTGTAGGTGTATCTATATGGCAGTGTATATGTGTCTATAAGGCGGGGTATATGTATGTATATGGCGGCGTATTTTGGGTACCCTGAGCATGTGTGTCATATAGACATATGGTGGGGTATTGTGGGAGCCAGGAGTGCGGTTTAAATTTGTCTGTATGTCGGTTTATTGTAGTGCCAGGAGCACGGTGTCTACCCTGTTTCCCCGAAAGTAAGACACTGTCTTATATAAATTTTTGTTCACAAAGATGCGCTAGCACTTATTTTCAGTGGTTTCTTAATATCCCCATCATCCCCTTGCAGCCCCAATGTCACCATTACGATACCTGCAACCACACACACCTCTCTCCCTTTTCTCATCGGTCCGCCGCTGCATGTATTTCTGGTGCCACTGGGCAGTTCTCTCCTGCCATAGATGTATGGGAAGCCGCCAGCCAATCAAAGGCCCGCATATAGCGTCATGCACCGAGGTTAACTGCTGGCCTGATTGGTCGGTGGCTTCCCGTAATTCTATGGCAGGAGAGAATTCAGAGCGGAGGTCACCGCGACAACAGCGGCAGGCTACGGTATGAATCACATGCATGCCCTAGGTCTTACTTTCGGGGAGGCCTTATATTGATCAATCCTGCAAAACATCTACTAGGTCTTATTTTTGGTGAACCACAATATATAGTGGTGTATTGTGGGTGCCAGGATCGCGGTGTATATGTATCTGTATGGCGGTGTATTGTGAGTGCCAGGAGTACGGTGTGTATATATCTACATATGTATTGTGGGTGTTCAGAGTTTGGTGTGTGTATATGGCGGTGTATTGTGTGTCCAGAGAGGGGTGTCTATATTATATCCGTGTATTGTGGTCCCTGATGTGGCTGATTCCCCTCCAGGTTGCGGCCCCTGCGGAGGATCCTGTGGAGAAGCCTGAGGAGCCCATGGAGCACTAGATTTTGGATTATTTTTCTACGCTGTCTGTCGCCCTCTCCTCGGGTTGTGGGGAGAGGCACATTTCTGTAATTCCACATTGTCCGCAATGGAAAACCAATAAAATGTTTTTTTTTCTTGACTCGGTGACAATTCCTCCTGTCATTACACAGTGAGGGTCATAAGAGGTCAGGCCCCCCCCCAGGAGCTGCACTATCACGAGTGCTGCATGTAGTGGTGCCCGGGCTGTCTGGAGGTTGTGGGGCCCGTTACGCTGTCACCCTTGTCCAGTCTGCTGGCCTCCATCTTCAGCCTCAAAAGGAATGAACGAGAAAGGAAAACTCAGGGAACAATTGTCCAAAACAACCAAGAAGCCAGAGCCGCAATCTGATTGAATGTTTTACAATTACTTTTTTCTGCCTTCGCATTTATTAGAGGGGCTGTCCAGCTTGTGATATCAGGGGGTTCAGTGAGTGGGCCCCGCTGCTCTGATGATTTACTAGGATGGAGCATAGAGTCCATACACTAAATATTATTTCCATAATTACATTGATTTTTATTTATGTAGTAAAAAGTGCAAAAATATAGACTGTTCAATCCACGAATTCCAGGCAGAACTGATCCTGAGGGGCGTCACGCAATAAAGGCCCCGTTACACATAGCGATGTCGCCACAACGTCACAGGTTTTGTGACGTAGCAGCAAACTCACCAGCGATATCGCTGTGTGTGACACTTGGCAGTGATCGCCCCTCCCCCCCACTGGGAGAGCGCTGTTCGGTAATGAATGGCCTGGACCATTTTTTGATCGGCCATCTCCCGCTGGGCATGCTGGGCAACGACCAGCGAGCTCCATGGTTCGCCCGAGAACCAAACAGATCTTAACGAGCATCGGGGTGTCGGCGCATCGCTGGGTCATCGCTGGTAAGTCTGCCTGTATGGCATCTCACCAGCGACCATGTAGCGACGCACCAGCGATCCCGGCCAGGTTGGATCGTTGTCAGGTCGCTGGTGCGTTGCTACGTGTAACTGGGCCTTTACACTTGACAGCACTGCAGACTAAAGGCCCCGTTACACATAGCGATATCGCTAACGATATCGCGACAACGACACAGGTTTTGTGACGCAGCAGCGACCTCGCCCTTTCTCCTGCTGCGCAGCCCTGCACTGAGGCTGCCTTCACATTTGCGGACCCCTCCACAGCGTTCTGGGAGGGGAGCCGCAATGTGACCGCAGCACCGCAAGCCCCAATCTTTATAATGGGAGCGCACGGTGCTGCGCATGACCGTGCGCACCCATTCACTGCCATATGTGATCTGTGCGCAGGCGGATGCCTGTGCACATATCACACAGTCTCGTTCGCACCACGAACGTGACATGTTGCATTTCTGGTGCGGATGAGACTGTGATTTGTACGCAGGCACCCGCCTTCGCACAGATCACATATGGCAATGAATAGGTGCGCACGGTCATGCACAGTCAAGAGCAGCACCGTGCGCTCCCATTATAAAGATAGGGGCTTGCGGTGCTGCGGTCACATTGCGGATCCCCTCTGCAGAACGCTGCAGAGGGGTCCACAAATGTGAAGGTAGCCTGAATGTCTCTGGGATCTGTCAGAAATTCTCAGGCTGCAGGGGATTATTGTGCAGATTTCTTTGATCCTTGTAGTGACCTCCTGCTCTTCAGAGGCCAATGAAGCCACCTCTTCTATGTAAGGGCAGAGCCTAGTGACCTATGGGTGGGGGGGGGGGGGCTCCTGATTCACGCAGACCACGCCTGACAGGTTTTTCTTTGGGTCATTTGTGAGATAATTAACCCCTTCAAGACCAAGGTGCATACAGGTGCATCTCAATGAATTAGAATATCAAAAAGTTCATCTATTTCAGTAATTGAATACATTGAAACACATATATAGAGTCATTATAAACGTTGATCTTTCCGAGGTGTTTATTTCTGTTAATGTTGATGATAATGGCTTACAGCCAATGAAAATCCAAAGGTCGTCATCTAGGAAAATAAAAGTAGGGAGAATGAAGGGTTAAAAAACGTGCTGCTGTATTCCACGAGACATCAAAGGGTGAATATAATATTGATTTATTAGTCAACGTGTTTCAGGACTCCTGAAACATGGCAATATGACATTGATTTGTCCTGAGGAAGGGGCCAGCGTGGTCTGAGATGTGTTGACTAATAAATCAATATTATATTCACCCTTTGATGTCTCGTGGAATATGGCAGCGCAGTTTTTAACCCTTCATCCTCCCTACTTTATCTCAGAAAATTAATGACCTTTGAGTTTTCATTGGCTGTAAGCCATAATCATCAACATAAACAGATAAAAAAAAACACTTTACATAGATCACTGTAATGACTATATAATGTTTTCACTTATTGTATTGAATTATTAAAAAAAATAAACTTTTTGAGGATATTCTGATTCATTGAGATGCTCCTTAGATAAGGCTGTGTCCCTCCCTCTGATGTGAGCTCACATTCCCTATAAATGTCAACTGATCGGATTAGCGCTGTTAACCTTTTGAAGCGCACTGCCATTCACAATGCAAAGCACCGCGGGGGGGGGGGGGGGGGGGGATCGTGCTGTTGCCTGCCGGCATTGGAGATCACGGGACCTCTCATGTTACGTTGACATCCTAGGTGCCTGTGATGATACCGGCTGCTGTCTGTGATCCCTTCTTGTGGATGCCTATGACGACGTCACAGAAAGTGATGATTTCTCTTGTTCAGAGACGCGCTGCAGCTCATCTGTGCAAAGGAAAAGCGATTGGAGTGTGCAGCACTGAGGCCCCAACATTGCAATAAAATACAGTAATGGTGATCAGAACATCACAGTGAGGGGGAGGCAGGGCTGCTCACTCAGGAGTGACCCCTATGTTACAGTCATTGTAAACATACATGTGTGACAGGCCGCTCAGCATTACAGTCTGCGGCTGCAGGGACTGGACGAAAGCTATTTATCCACCCCGGAGTTCTTTAAATGTAATAGATACCGCGTTGTCCCGCCCCCGCCGGTGACGTCATAACTGCAGCCAATCAGTGATCGCCGTTCCGATGGTCACGTGTATGCTCAATGATTGGCAAGGCTGACGTATGACGTCACGGCGCGCTCTCCGGGCGGTTATTGTTCTATTTTACAATCACATAAATAGATGCGACAGACGCTCCGCCCACCGAATGATATCAGCGCGGGGCCCCTGCTCACAACACCTCAGGAGCTCCGCGGGTGAACACGCACTTCCGCTTCCGGAGCGCTCACCTCTGACTTCCGCTTTCGGCGAGATCACTTCCGCAGTGTGTGCGCAGATGAAGTAAGAATCACTTCCGGTGTGCTGCGGTCCATGAAGCAGATGACTTCCGGTGCCACTGTGTGGAGGGCGGAGTCTCAGGTCCTGCCCGGCTTCCGTAGTCTTGATGTGGCCTCAGCTCTTCCACGTCACCGAGAGAGTGAAGCTGCTGTGACCCGGGGCCGAGAGCAGGTGACGTCCCCGCAACACAATCCTGAGCAGGGGCCCCCGACACACCCGGAGGAGCCACCACCCTGCGGGGAAGAGACCCCGGCCTGAGTGAGGAGTCACCCAGGATCCCACCATCCCCATCCTCTGTCAGGTGTCACCAGGAGTCCCCCCCCATCCCTCCTTCTGTCAGGCGTCACCCGGGGCCACCTCCCAACCCCGTCAGTGTCCCCGGGGTCCCCCATTCCCCCCTCTCTGAAGTGTCACCCGGGGTCCCCCATTCCCTCCTCTGTCAGGTATCACCCGGGGTCCCCCATTCCCCCTTCTCTGAGGTGTCATCCCGGGTCCCCCCCCCATCCCCCTCCTCTGTCAGGTATCACCCGGGGTCCCCCATTCCCCCTTCTCTGAGGTGTCATCCCGGGCCCCCCCCCATCCCCCTCCTCTGTCAGGTATCACCCGGGGTCCCCCATTCCCCCCCTCTGTCAGGTATCACCCGGGGTCCCCATTCCCCCTTCTCTGAGGTGTCATCCCGGGTCCCCCCCCCCATCCCCCTCCTCTGTCAGGTATCACCCGGGGTCCCCCATTCCCCCCCTCTGTCAGGTATCACCCGGGGTCCCCCATTCCCCCTTCTCTGAGGTGTCATCCCAGGTCCCCCCCCATCCCCCTCCTCTGTCAGGTATCACCCGGGGTCCCCCATTCCCCCTTCTCTGAGGTGTCATCCCGGGTCCCCCCCATCCCCCTCCTCTGTCAGGTATCACCCGGGGTCCCCCATTCCCCCCTCTGTCAGGTATCACCCGGGGTCCCCCATTCCCCCTTCTCTGAGGTGTCATCCCGGGTCCCCCCCCCCCATCCCCCTCCTCTGTCAGGTATCACCCGGGGTCCCCCATTCCCCCCCTCTGTCAGGTATCACCCGGGGTCCCCCATTCCCCCTTCTCTGAGGTGTCATCCCAGGTCCCCCCCCATCCCCCTCCTCTGTCAGGTATCACCCGGGGTCCCCCATTCCCCCTTCTCTGAGGTGTCATCCCGGGTCCCCCATTCCCTCCTCTGTCAGGTGTCACCCGGGTCCCCATTCCCCCTCCTCTGTCAGGTGTCACCCGGGGTCCCCCATTCCCCCTCCTCTGTCAGGTGTCACCTGGCGTCCCCATTCCCCCTTCTCTGAGGTGTCACCCGGGGTCCCCCATTCCCTCCTCTGTCAGGTGTCACCCGGTGTCCCCATTCCCTCTTCTCTGAGGTGTCATCCCGGGTCCCCCCATCTGCCTCCTCTGTTAGGTGCCGTCACAGCTTTTCTCATCCTCTTCTCTTTCTCCGGCCCCTCACCCCTGTTCTCATTTTGCCCTCTTTCTTCGCCTCCTCACCGTCGCCCCTTTTCTCATCCTATTGCCCCTTTTTTCGTCCTCCCCTCTTTCTTCACCTCCTCACCGTCGCCCCTTTTCTCATCCTCACCCCTTTCTTCACCTCCTCACCGTCACTGCTTTTCTTATTTTCAGGGCCAGAAGCTGTGGCACGTTTTCCTGTACATCTGACTGCGCCACTGGTCCGGAGCCATGACGGCTGCAGAGAACGTGTGCTACACCCTCATCAATGTCCCCATGGACTCTGAGCCCCCGTCAGAGATCACGCTCAAGACCGACCTTGGTAAGGAAATGGTGCAAGTCTCGAGAGCTGCAGAATAACACTGATGGCACAGGCTGTTGGCGGTGTTGCCCAGGTTCGGGTGCAGGCATCCTTTTCCGCTTGCCCTCCCCCATGCCTGTTGTAATGCCATGCGCCTTGTTCACACACAGAGAAGGGAGACGTGAAATCCAAGACAGAGGCTCTGAAGAAAGTCATCATCATGATACTGAACGGGGAGAAGTTGCCTGGACTCCTGATGACCATCATCCGCTTCGTGCTGCCGCTGCAGGATCACACCATCAAGAAGCTGCTCCTTGTCTTCTGGGAGATCGTACCCAAGACTACACCGGATGGGAAACTGCTGCAGGAGATGATCCTCGTGTGCGACGCCTACAGGAAGGTGCGTCCGATGTCGGGGTGGGGGAGAGCGCCATCCAGCCATCACCTGGCTCTGATTATCGGGGGTCCTGGGTTACCCCTCCAGTAGTGACGGTTGAATATTGATTCTCATCTTTTCAGGATCTCCAGCATCCGAATGAGTTTATCCGCGGCTCCACCCTGCGCTTTCTGTGTAAGCTGAAGGAGGCTGAGCTGCTGGAGCCTCTAATGCCGGCTATACGGGCGTGCCTGGAGCATCGCCATAGCTACGTGCGGAGGAACGCTGTGCTGGCCATATACACCATCTACAGGTACAGAAGATTTCCAGGACCCTGGGCTAGCGGCCATCAGTCTGGCCGGCGGCCCTGTGACCCTCGTCCTAACTACTACAAGCCCGGCGCCTTTTCTGATGAGTCCCCACGACGTCATATTGCGTTGCAGTGTGTACCATGTCCTGATAACTTATCAGAAGAGACCCCGTGGGTATCGCAGGGAGGACGACCTTTGTGGGTCGCTGGGCCAAGGCTAACAACATGGCCGCTTGCTCTGGGTGCTGTAATTTTTTTGTTTTTCTTGAAATCTAGAGGTATCTTGAGGTTTCCAGTGTATCTGTGAGGACATTCTCCTGTTCTGGACTCTTGGCTGATGGTCCTTACTGATACACTTGAACAAACCCTCAGCTGTAGCTGAATCAACTCAGTACAGGGAGGGCAGTTAATGTAGACGCCCGAGTAGCAGTGACGCACCGGCCAGATGCCTCACCGTTGTCTCGGGGTCTGTGATCTGATCACTCTGATTAACCTTCACTTACCTTATTATTAAATGTGCTCGTACAAAGTTAAAATCGGGGAGCATATCATAACCATACAGCAGGTATGGACTCAGCATGCAGATATACTCATATAAATACAATATAAATGCAATAGTAATGTAATTCAATTACCTACTTCAGTTAGAAAGTACATTAAGGAAGCCATAAAAATAGTCAAACCCAGTGATTATATACTCAGTAGTTATAATATTACTGCCGGTCTATAAGTATTTAGGTCTAGATAGACATGTATAACACCGTTATAGTGCAACCACCTACATACCTATCTGGTCCAGGATTCACGAAGGCTCATTCAATATAAGGACATAATAGACCTAATGCTTAATTCTGAGGCAATGTAAGATGAAGTTTTTATCTTATGTGGTGTCTACAAGCTGATTCCACCCTTAGCGCCCGATGCGCATTTCGGTGTACGACCTTTGTGATGCCTTAGTGAATATGGAGGTATTATAACTATGGTTTAACTGCTTCTCCACTATACTAGATGACTGTTATACATGTCTATCTAGACCTAAATACCTATAGACCGGCAGTAATGTTATAACTACTGGCTGAGTATATACTCACTGGGTTTGACTGTTCTTTATAGGTTTGACTGGTTAAGTATTCTGTACAGTGATATCCCCTGATATATTGTACTTTCAATGCAGTTGTCCCCTTTGGGACTACAACATAAGTGCCCATCAATTATAGAGGGAATATATAACTCCAACTATATAGTGCAAGTATTAAATTGAATAAATTGGTGCATTGCATCCAATTTCACCTATTTAATCTGGTTCCAAACCACTTGGCTTCCTTAAAGTAATTTCTGTCTGAAGTAGATTGAAATTGAATTACCTTACTATTGCATTTATATTGTGCTATATATGAGTATATCTGCATGCTGAGTCCATACCTGCTGTGTGATATGTTCCCCGATTTTAACTTTTTACGAGCACATCTAATAATAAAGTAAATATCACTGATTTGGACTTTTGGATCGCTTCTTTCTCCTCCTTGCTGTTTATGGATTTTCTGTGATTAGTCCACATATACGTAGATCTGGATTAAACCCACTGGATATTTATGTTCATATTAAACTACTATGAGGTGGGTAGGATTTCTGTGGTTTTTATTGATTATTAACCTTCACATGTAGAAACTTTGAGCATCTGATCCGGATGCTCCGGAGCTGATCCACGACTTCCTGGTGAACGAGAAGGACGCCAGCTGCAAGAGGAACGCCTTCATGATGCTAATCCACGCGGACCAGGTACGCAGCTGCCGCTGAAATGCCATGGACCCTGTATAAGGGAGATCAGCGAGCGCTTGGTGTCACTGCTGGAGGATGAGAACTGCTGCCCCTATGACAACACTGACTGATCACCTAATGATCGGGGGATGTGCTTTCAATCGCTCACTGTGACCTTTGACTTTGTATTCCCCAGGACCGTGCTCTGGATTACCTCAGCACTTGCATCGATCAGGTCCAGACCTTCGGTGACATTCTGCAGCTGGTGATCGTGGAGCTGATATATAAGGTGCGTGTTCTCTGCTGAGTGATCGCCGACAAAAAGAAAGTGCAGTGACGTCCAGGTCGATAGAAAATATCAAACTCAGCAGTACTCATCCTACCTCCAACCACATCCCAGTCCAGCAGAGACAAAAGGTGAACATTATATTAGCCTTCCGGACCGAGACAGTGACTGAGGAGTCCTGTGTCCTCTGGGGTACTGCCCGGAGTTGAAGGGCGTCCTGAGGGCTCCGGGGATATGGGCCAGTGACAGAGGGCGTCCTGTGTGCTCCAGGGCTACGGGACAGTGCCAGAGCGTTCTGTGTCCTCCTGGGTTACGGGATGGTGACTTAGGGCATCCTGTGTGCTCCTGGGTACGGGATGGGGAAAGAGGATGTCCTGTGTGCTCCAGGGCTATGGGCAAGTGATGGAGGGTGTCCTGTTTGCTGCAGGGTTAAAGACTGTTGACAGAGGGCGTCCTGTGTGCTCCCTGGGTACGGGCTGGGGGGTGGAGGATGTCCTGTTTGCTTTGGGGTGGAGGGCATTCTGTGTTCTCTCGGAGGTGGAGAGCATCCTCTGTGCTCTGGGATGGAGGGTGTCCTGTCTGCTCCATGGTTATGGGCTGGTGGTGGAGGGCGTCCTGTGTGCTCCTGGGGTACGGCGGGGGTGGAAAATGTCTTGTGGGCCCTGGGTACAGGTCGTGATGGAGGGCGTCCTGTGTGCTCCGGGGGGATATGTCGTGATGGAGGGCGTCCTGTGTGCCCTGGGAATACGGTTCGGTGACGTAGGGCGTCCTGTGTGCTTGCTGCGGGGTGGTAATGAGGTTGCTCTGGTCTTCTCTGGATCCGTTTGTCTGTACTCGTGCTTCTGTAACCCACGTTTTTGTCTGGCAGGTTTGTCACGCCAACCCCTCGGGAGAGAGCGCGCTTCATACGCTGTATCTACAACCTGCTACAGTCCTCCAGCCCGGCTGTGAAGTATGAAGCTGCCGGGACTCTCGTCACACTGTCCAGTGCTCCCACCGCCATCAAGGTATGTGACCCATGGGTATCGCCCCGTGGACAAAATATGTGTCCTGTCCTCAGCACACGCCCCTGACCTCTGCATTTCTCCTGTCTCCAGGCTGCGGCTCAGTGCTACATTGACCTCATAATCAAAGAGAGTGACAACAATGTGAAGCTGATTGTCCTGGATCGCCTGATTGAGCTTAAGGATCACCCGGCCCACGAGCGTGTCCTGCAGGTATTGAGTTCTGCCGCACCGCCTCCATACACAATCAGGAGAGATTTACACGGGCGACCCGGTGTACAGTGGGTACTGAAAGTATCCAGACCCTTTTACATTTTTCATTTTGTTTCAATGCAGCCATGTGGTAGATTAAAAAAAAGTTAATTTTTTTTTTTTAACGTAACTCTGCACCCCATCTTGACTGAAAAAAAAACAAATGTAAAAGTTATTGCAAATTTATTAAAAAAGAAACTGAAATATCACATGGTCATAAGTATTCGGACCTGTTGCTCAGTATTGAGTAGATGTACCCTATTGAGCTAGTACAGCCATGAGTCTTCTTGGGAATGATGCAGCAAGTTTTTCATGCCTGGATTTGGGGATCGGCCATTCTTCCTGGCAGATCCCTCTCCAGTTCAGACAGGTTGGATGGTGAACATTGGTGGATAGCTATGTTCAGGTCTCTCCAGAGATGCTCATTTGGGTTTAGGTCAGGCCTCTGGCTGGGCCGGTCAAGAATGGTCAGAGTTGTTGTGAAGCCGCTCCTTTATTATTTTAGGTGAGACTTCAGCCAAGTCTGAGGTCCAGAGCTCTGGAAGAGGTTTTCATCCAGGATATCTCTGTACTTTGCTGCAGTCATGTTTCCTTCAATTGTAACCAGTCGTCCTGTCCCTGCAGCTGAAAAACACCCCCATAGCATGATGCTGCGACCACCATGCTTCACTGTTGGGATTGTATTGGGCAGGTGATGAGCAGTGCCAGGTTTGTCCACACATATCATAGTCTCATATTCTGGGAGACCTTCATGTGTTTTTTAGCACAATCTATGCTGCTTTCATATGTCTTGCACTGAGGAGAGGCTTCCGTTGGGCCACTCTGCCATAAAGGCCTGACTGGTGGAGGCTGCAGTGATAGTTGACTTTGTGGAGCTTTCTCCCATCTCTTTATTGCCTCTCGAACTCAGCCACAGTGATCTTGGGGTTCTTCTTTACCTCTCTCACCAAGGCTCTTCTCCCACGATTACTCAGTTTGGCTGGACAGCCAGGTCTAGGAAGACTCCTGGTGGTCCCAAACCTCTTCCATTTAAGGATTATGGAGACCACTGTGCTCTTAGGAACCTTGAGTACTGCAGAAATTATTTTGTAACCTTGGCCAGATCTGTGCCTTGCCACAAGTCTGTCTCTGAGCTCCATGGGCAGTTCCTTTGACCTTATGATTCTCATTTGGTCTGACATGCGCTGTGAGGTCTTATATATAGACAGGTGTGTGCCTTTCCAAATGAAGTCCTATCAGTTTAATTAAACACAGTTGGACCCCAATGAAGGAGTAGAACCATCTCAAAGAGGATCACAAGGGAATGGACAGCATGTGACTTAAATATGAGTGTCTGAGCAAAGGGGCTGATACTTATGACCATGTGATATTTCAGTTTTTCTTTTTTAATACATTTGCACAGACATCTACATTTCAGGGTTTTTTTCCAGTCAAGATGGGTGCAAAGTGTACATTAATAAGAAAAAATGAACTTTTTTGAATTTACCAAATGGCTGCAATGAAACAGTTAAAAATTGAAAGTTGTCTGAATACTTTCCATACCCACTGTAAATCCACAATCAGTCCCACTGACTGCAGACTGGTTACCGCCCCTTTGTTTGCTGCTTTTGCAGTGGCCGGTTACAATTTTTTTGCCAACAGGAAATAGAAATTTAGGAAATAAAATCTTGAGATGAAGGTCCCAGTTTGTCTTTCTGGCGATCGGCTGCTCCTCATCTCCTCCCTCTTTATCTCCAGGATCTGGTCATGGACATCCTGAGGGTCCTCGGGACCCCGGACCTGGAAGTGCGCAAGAAAACCCTGCAGCTGGCACTAGACCTGGTGTCCTCTAGAAATGTGGAAGAGGTAAGAGTAAGGGAGGTGCCTGTGTGTGTGGGGGGGGGGGGGGAGGCCTGTGAACAGGGATAATAATTGGGGGTTGGTCCTGGGAGGGCTGTGCCTTTGGAGTTGAGGTAGAGCCTGTGGATGAGGGTGATAACAGGGGTTGTTCCTATGGGGGCTGTGCCATTCTGGTAGAGCCTGTGGGGCAGGGTCGGAGCCTGCAGGCGGATGATTTACTCTGCGTATTGTCCTCGCAGCTGGTGATCGTCCTGAAGAAGGAAGTCATAAAGACCAACAATGTGAGCGAGCACGAGGACACGGACAAGTACCGACAGCTGTTGGTGCGGACGCTTCACTCCTGCAGTGTGCGCTTTCCAGACATGGCCGCCAACGTCATCCCGTGGTGAGTGCAGAGCGATGCTTTGTGGCTGATGGCTCCAGTGATCCGGGATCTGGTCCTTGTCCTATTATTGTCTCTCATTCCACAGCTTATGGAGTTCCTCAGTGACAGTAACGAGGCGGCTGCCGCTGATGTCCTGGAGTTCGTGCGAGAAGCCGTTCAGAGGTTCGATACCCTGAGGACTCTCATCGTGGAGAAGATGCTGGAGGTTTTCCACTCTATCAAGTCTGTGAAGTGAGTGTCCGAGCTGCCGCTGTGGCCCCGCTGTTTGCGTGTGCCCCGGAGCTGTTCAGTGGCCCCCAGTAATGTCCATACACCCCACCCCAGGGCATGATGGGAATATAGCGCCTCTTCTCTTGCAGGATTTACCGGGGAGCGCTGTGGATTCTGGGAGAGTATTGCAGCACAAAAGATGACATCCAGAGCGTGATGACAGAAGTGCGCCGGTCCCTGGGAGAGGTGAGTGCCGCAAATCATGATCATTATAGGAGGTGACGATGAAGAAAGATCTCACCCCGTTCCTCCTTCTCACCCATCCCCCTGTCTCTTCCAGGTCCCAATTGTAGAGACTGAGATTAAGAAGGAGTCTGGAGAACTGAAAGCAGAGGAGGAGGTGACAGTTAGCTCCTCTCAAAAGCTGGTAACAGAGATGGGCACATACGCTACACAAAGCGCGCTCAGCAGCTCCCGCCCCGCCAAGAAGGAAGAGGAGAGGTCAGTGCATTTACTGCTACAGAACAGCGCGCACAATGCTGCTGAGCAGCACTCACAATGCTGCTAGATAGGAAGCAGTCGGCTTGTATTGGCCTGGGATGACATTTTTGTTTCCATGCCTCCTCAGGCCGCCTCTCCGGGGATTCCTGCTGGACGGAGATTTCTTTGTTGCTGCATCTCTTGCCACAACCCTGACCAAGATCGCGCTGCGCTATGTGGCGCTGGTCCAAGATAAGAAGAAACAGAACGTAAGTGCAGAATCTGCACCAAAATGTGTACCAGAATCTTCAGCCATAATTTATCCACAATGTTTGCACTGGTAACAGATGAGGAGTAGTGAGGTGCGGGGCCTCGCAGTCGTCATTCCTTGGGCTGCGGGGCCTCGCCGTCGTCATCAATCAGGCGGCGGGATAATTGGGGCAATTTCGCTTCCTCCACTACTCACCGTGACCTTTCTCTCGCTTTTCTCCAGTCCTTTGTGGCGGAGTCCATGCTCCTCATGGCCACCATTCTGCACCTGGGCAAGTCTTCCCTCCCCAAGAAGCCGATCACAGATGATGACGTGGATCGGATATCCCTGTGTCTGAAGGTTTTGTGCCGAGTGCTCACCGCTGATGAATGACATCTTTAACAAGGAGTGCCGCCAGTCACTGTCACACATGCTGTCCGCCAAACTGGAGGAGGAGAAGCTGTCGCAGAAGGTGAGGCGGACACCGCCCATCCCCCACATGTACTGGTGACTCCCCCAACTCAGACTGACCGCCATCTCTTACCATGAATAGAAGGAATCCGAGAAACGCAACGTGACGGTTCAGGCCGACGACCACATCTCCTTCATGCAGCTGACCGCCAAGAACGAGATGTCATCCAAGGAGGATCAGTTCCAGCTAAGTCTCCTGGCGGCAATGGGGACGACACAGAGGAAAGAGGCAGCTGATCCCCTGGCATCGAAACTGAACAAGGTACCAACACAGGAATATGACAGCCACATACGTGATATCATCACCTGGGGCGGGGCTGACACCCTCACACACATCAGATCAGTGATGTCATCATGAGGGGGCGGGGCTGACACCCTCTTTTCTCTCCGCTGCAGGTGACCCAGCTGACGGGGTTCTCGGATCCGGTATACGCGGAAGCCTACGTGCACGTGAACCAGTATGACATCGTCCTGGATGTGTTGGTCGTCAATCAGACCAGTGACACTCTGCAGAACTGTACGCTGGAACTCGCAACATTAGGTGCGGACATTTAGCCGGGGATTTAACGTCAGTCTGTGTTGTGAGGAGCAGTCCTGCATTGTACAGCTCTAATATTATTTCTGCACCATTTTATAAAACGTATCTCATTTGTTTTTTACTCCCTCGTCTGATAGCAGCGTGATGTGGGGAGAGAGAGACCCTGAATCCAGTAATGTATCACTTAGATTACTGGGGGCAGCAGCCCTGACACATTTAGAGGTTTTAGATTAGCCCTAACCACAGCTAACCCTGCCCCACCACTAGGCTCTGTATGTACAATTCTATACACAGCGAGCTGATAGTCACGACAGGGGCAGCCATGCAAGACCGTTCTGGGCTGGTGGTGCAGGGTGCACCTACATGTAGCGGTGCTCTGCAGCGAGTTTGTCTTGTGTATGTGCCATGCCATGATGATCAAATATTTATTGGTGACTGACGAAGAATTGTTTTGTGGGATCAGATATCTGAGGCGGTTTTGTCATCTGGTGGATCTGTGGTGTCTGGTGCAGCGTTGCTCCAACGGCGCTTGCTGTGCACTGTAATAACAGTTTGTCTTTCTTTTCAGGGGATCTGAAGCTGGTGGAGAAGCCATCGCCCCTCACTCTCGCTCCACACGACTTTGCAAACATCAAAGCGAATGTGAAAGTCGCCTCAACAGAAAATGGAATCATATTTGGAAACATTGGTGAGACTCTTACAATGCGGTCACTTACCATAGGGGACAGTCACTTACTGACTGTCACTTAACACAGGGGGCGCCACTATCTGATCTCCTGTCCCCTCCTTCTGCCCTCACTGTTTGCTCTCCATATGCTGATGTGCAGTGTAAGTAAGAGGGAAATTGTGTGTCACTAAAACGTGATCAACCAGTCACCCGTGAACATTTGAACGAGAGGGAAAAGATAAGAATGTGTGGAAGAACTGGGATCCAATGCACACTTCAAAAAAATTATGAAAATTGCAAAATTTTGTTGAAAAAAGCACAAGGACACCAAAAATTGATAAAAACATTTAAAATTGTGTGAACACAGCACACCACAAACTACAATGCCATAGCAAGTATCCACAATATCAAATGTGTATAGGGACTATGAGAATCACCCTTCTAATAACACATAAATGGCTCATAATCGAGGTTTTTGCCAGAATCTACCTGGGACTGTTCAATTTCAATGCAATGGTAGACAAAATAAACAATTACACTCACAAGAATGAACAGGAGAAATACAGCAACGTTGCCAAGATGGTGATTAATTGGGTTTCTGAACCTGGTTGGCTAATGCACTGAAGGGGTTAATCAGAAAAGCTGCAACATAATGCAACAAAAGCTGAGATGAGGATCTTATGAAGCTCAAGTAACTTTCTGCAACTGATAAACATTCAGGAAAAAGTGCAGGATCATTAGGAGGCAAAGATGTTAATCAAGGAAAAACAAAGTGAAGAGATATCGCCAATGCAGAGCCAAATACCGCTGTTAAATATCAAAAAGGTTAAGAACCCTGTTCAGACATGGTGTATACAGCCTACACATATGAACAGGATGTTTTAAGGCAGGTTAACCAAGTCATGCTGTAAAATAAAGATCAAATACAAAGCAGTCAATAGAGAGTGGCAGTATCACCCATTAAAAATGGGTTAGAAAACCCCTCAGAGCCATATATACATGGAGCTGTGGACAAAACGGAGCCCTGACCCCCTACGTGTGTCACCACCCTTGGACGCCTTCTTCAGGGAGCGCAGTTTAGACTCCAGGAGAGGAGTCTAAATGTGCAGTATACCGGGAGATTACCGTTAACTTCCGCTGGGTGCTCGGATCCTTTCATCCGGAAGTCATTAGAGCGCATGTGTGCGAGTGATTTACAGTCGTTGCACAGCAACAAACGTGCAAGTGCAGACCGGCCGGTCAGTAGCGGCTACTCGCGCATGCTCAAAGCAGCGCGGCGGCTCCTTCTATGACATATGAAAGAGATTAGTGTTGGAGCACAGAACAAGCGGCAGTTAACTAAGAAAATACCGCAGACATACAAGGTTGCTGGAATGGACAGGATATGATAAGAAAACTAAGATGTCCGGACGCCAGGATTCCGGCACCCAGCGGAAGTTAACGGTGATTTCCCTATATACTGCTCATTTATAAGACCCTCTCCTGGAGTCTAAACTGAAGAAGGCGTCCACAGGCGGCAACACACGTAGGGTGTCAGGGCTCTGTTTTGTCCACAGCTCCATATGGCTGCCGTAGAGTTTTCTAACCCATCATTAATGGGTGATACTGCCACTCTCTATTGACTGCTTTCTTTGATCTTTATTTTACTGCATGACTTGATTAACCTGCTTTAAAACATCCTGCTCATATCTGTACTCTGTATATACCATGTCTGAACAGGGTTCTTAACCTTTTGTGTATTTAACAGCGGTATTTGGCTATGCATTGGCGATATCTCTTTACCTAGTTTGTTTTTCCTTGATTAACATCTTTGCCTTCTAATGGTGGGTTTACACTCTCAGATATCTGAAACCATATCGTTTAAACGTCACGCTTTTGACATCGTTCGAACGATATCGTTTTTGCATCGTTGCGTGTAAACGCAGGATATCTGAAGGAAAAATCGTTGGATCGGACATCTCGGCAGTGCGCTCGGACCTCACTTTTATCGTTCGTCGTCCAATTAACGCTCCAGCAAAGTGCTGCATCGTTCAGTGTGACACCAAGATGAACGATATCGTTCTGAATTCTCCTATTCCTGCCACTTTATCCAGTCGTTCACAAAGTCGTAATGAACGACGCTGGTGCGTTGCCAAATTACACATCGTTAACGAGATCCTTGCGTTTGACATCGCACTAACGATGTCGAAACGATCGCAGTCACGTGACATTGCAAACGATATTGTTTCAGATATCTGAGCGTGTAAACCCACCATAGATCCTCCTCTCTGCTTTTGTTGCATTATGTTGCAGCTTTTCTGATTAAACCCTTTCAGTGCATTAACCTACCAGGTTCAGAAACCCAATTGATCACCATCTTGGCAACGTTGCTGTATTTCTCCTGTTCATTCTTGTGAGTGTAATTGTTTACTGCATGCAGTTAATTTTGTCTACCATTGCATTGAAATTGAACTACAATAATTGAGGGATTTTTTTTGAGCTCCTTTTGCATTTAGTGCACTGTATTCATTCATTGCAGGTGGCCAAGCTAAATTCAATGCATATTTTGGGTACCCTAAACAGTCCCAGGTAGATTCTGGCAGAAACCTCCATTATAAGCCATTTATGTGTTATTAGAAAGGTGATTTTCATAGTCCCCATACACATTTGATATTGTGGATGCTTACTGTGGGCATTGTAGTTTGTGGTGTGCTGTGTTGACACAATTTTACTGATGTGCAGTGTAAAGCATGGAGGATGGCGAGATCTACCACTGTGCATTAACAGGCGCTTTGTATCTGCAGTGTACGATGTGTCCGGAGCAGCGAGTGACAGGAACTGTGTGGTTCTCAGTGACATCCACATCGACATCATGGATTACATCCAGCCCGCCGGCTGCACAGACACTGAGTTTAGGCAGATGTGGGCCGAGTTTGAGTGGGAGAACAAGGTGAGTGCGGCGAGGTGGGACGGGGGAGGGGTGGTGTGACGAAGATGGCGCTGCTGAATGATTTGCTGACTTCTGTCTCCATCCAGGTCACGGTCAACACCAACATCATTGACCTGAACGAGTATCTGCAGCACATCCTGAGATCCACGAACATGAAGTGTCTGACGCCGGAGAAGGTAAGTGCCGGGAGCCCAATACTGCTCCATCAGCAGATGTTCACCCCCCCCCCTTACTTCTTGTGGCTGCTAAGGGTCGCCTCCCTCCCCCTTCTCGTAGTCGCTGGGATTTATTTTTGTGATTGACAAATCTCTTGCTTCCTCCAGGCGCTGTCTGGTTACTGCGGTTTCATGGCAGCCAATCTGTACGCTCGCTCCATATTTGGGGAGGATGCGCTCGCCAACGTCAGCATTGAGAAACCGATCCACCTGGGCCCAGACGCTTCAGTGACCGGACACATACGGATCAGAGCTAAAAGCCAGGTGAGAGGTCGGCCACTAGATCCCGGAATCTGCGGCGCACGGTGATCATCTAGTAATGTCTGCTCTCTCATGCAGGGAATGGCGCTGAGTCTCGGGGACAAGATCAACCTGTCTCAGAAGAAGCCCATAGTATAGAGAAGCCCTGCCCCAGACCTGGCCCCTCCCTCTGCGTGCGTCCTAGCGCCCAGGGTCAGCAGCTGATCACTGATCCCTGGATCCATCGATAACATTTATAGATCATTTTATTTCTTCTGTCCATTTACCCGACATGAAGCCGCAATGTGTTGTGTCCTCTGCTCCCGTCAATAAACGTTTCTTTTGATTATTCTGTCTGAATTTATTCCTGTGATTGAGGAACTCGGCCTTACCTTCAGTTCTGTGCAGTGGGAAATGGGGTTGGCCTGTACCCTGAGGGCACTTAGCCTGTCCCCCGAGTCGGTGCAGTGGGTCACTTGGCCGATCTCCTGGGTCGGTGCGGTGGCGGATGGGGGCGCGCTCGGCCTGTCCTCCGTATCATTGTGGTGGGGGTGGGTGAGGGGTTTAGGCTGTGTGTGTGTGTGGCAGCCTGCTCCATGCGCCCTCTGCCCGGCATCCCTGCTTCACGATACGGATGAAGTGGTGTTTAAAATAATAGCAGTGTTCAAAAGTTATACCGTATATACTCGCGTATAAGCCGAGTTTTTCAGCCCAAAAATTGGGCTGAAAAGTACCCCCCTCGGCTTATACGCGAGTCAGTGCTGTATACCGATGTATACATCGGTACATACCGGTGTATACATCGGTATACAGCAGCCCCCGTAATCCAGGGCCCCCCCAGCCTCTCTCCGGTCACCTGGAAAGGAAACTATACTTATCAGTGTCCGCTGTCCGCGCCCGCTCGCATCTGCCGACATCGCGATCCTCCATCTTCATGCGGCGTCTTCCTGTTTCTGTGCTCGTCGCAGCAATGACGTCATTCCTTGCGACGCGCACAGGAAACAGGAAGACGCCACATGAAGATGGAGGATCGCGATGTCGGCAGATGCGAGCGGGCGCGGACAGCGGACACTGATAAGTATAGTTTCCTTTCCAGGTGACCGGAGAGAGGCTGGGGGGGCCCTGGATTACGGGGGCTGCTGTATACTACCGCGGGGGCTGCAATATACTACCACTGGGCTGTATACACTGCTGGGGCTGCCTGTATACTGCTGGGGCTGCCTGTATACTGCTGGGGCTGCCTGTATACTGCTGGGCTGCCTGTACACTGCTGGGGCTTCCTGTACACTGCTGGGGCTTCCTGTACACTGCTGGGGCTGCCTGTACACTGCTGGGGCTGCCTGTACACTGCTGGGGCTGCCTGTACACTGCTGGGGCTGCCTGTACACTGCTGGGGCTTCCTGTATACTGCTGGGGCTTCCTGTATACTGCTGGGGCTGCCTGTATACTGCTGGGGCTGCCTGTATACTGCTGGGGCTCCTATATACTACCACTGGGGCTGCTGGGGCTCCTATATACTACCACTGGGGCTGCTGGGGCTCCTATATACTACCACTGGGGCTGCTGGGCTCCTATGTACTACCACTGGGGGGGCCTGTATACCACACTGCTGGGGGCTATATACCTGTGCTGAGGTCCACCCTCGGCTTATACACGAGTCAATAGGTTTTTCCAGATTTTTGGGGCAAAAGTAGGGGGGTCGGCTTATACACGGGTCGGCTTATACACGAGTATATACGGTAATTTGAAGAGTAGGTCAATTTTCACAGTGAGAAACAGAATATCAAAAATAAAATCCAGAAAATCAGTGTCTAAATTACAATTGTGCTCAAAAGTTTACATACCCCGGCAGATTTTTTTTTGCTTTCTTGACCTTTTTACAGAGAATATGAATGATAATACAAAACTTTTTTCCACTCATGGTTAATGGTTGGGTGAAGCCATTTATTATCAAACTACTGGGTTTTCTCTTTTCAAATCATAATGGCAACCAAAAACATCCACATGACCCTGATCTAAAGTTCACATACCCCAATTCTTAATACCATGATTTGCCCCCTCTAACATCAGTGACAGCTTGAAGTTTTTTGTGGTAGTTGTGGATGAGGCTCTTATTTTCTCAGATGGTAAATTCCTCACATTAACTGTGTGCTTGAGTTCTCCCCAGAGTGGCTCAATGATGTTGATATAAATGTATTTGCGTTTTGAAAAGAGAAATAAGTATTTGATCCCCTACCAACCACTAGGAGTTCTGCCTCCTACAGACCAGTTAGAGGCTCCTAATAAACTCGTTACCTACGTTATAGACAGCTGTCTTAAATTGTCACCTGTATAAAAGACTCCTGTTCACACACTCAGTCAGACTCTAACCTCTGCAACATCGGCAAGACCACAGAGCTTTCTAAGGATGTCGGGGGAAAAGATCCTAGACCTGCACAAGGCTGGAGCGGGCTACAATCCATAAATAAGACGCTGGGTGAGAAGGAAACAACTCTTGGTGCAATAGTAAGAAAATGGAAGAAATACAACATGTGTCAGTCTACATCAATTTGGGGCTCCATGCAAAATCTCACCTTGTGTGGTATCCAGGATCATGAGGAAGGTGAGAAATCAGCCTAAAACATCACAGAGGGAACTTGTTAATGATCCCAAGGCAGCTGGGACCACTGTCACCAAGAAAACCATTGGTAATACATTACACCGTAATGGATTAAAATTCTGCAGTACCCACAAAGTCCCACTGCTCAAGAAGGCACATGTGCTGTGGTCAGATGAGACAAAAAATTAAGCTCTTTGGCATTAACTCAACTAACCATGTTTGGAGGAAGAGAAATGCTGCCTATGACCCAAAGAACACCGTCCCCACCGTCAAGCATGGCGGTGGAAACGTGTTTTGGGGGTGTTTCTCTTCTAAGGGCACAGGAGTACTTCACTACATCAATGGGACAATGGATGGAGCCATGTACCATAAAATCCTGAGTGACAACCTCCTTCCCTCCGCCAGAACATTAAAAATGGTTTGTGGCTGGGTCTTCCAGCACAACAATGACCCAAAACATACAGTCAAAGCAATAAAGGAGTGGCTCGAAAAGAAGCACATTAAGGTCATGGAGTAGCCTAGCCAGTCTCCAGACCTTAATCCCATAGAAAACATGGAAGGGAGCTGAAGCTCTGAGTTGCCAAGTGACGGCCTCAAAATCTTAATGATTTAGAGATGATCTGCAGAGAGGAGTGGACCAAAATTCCTCCTGACAGTGAGCAAACCTCATCATCAACTACAAGAAACATCTGACTGCTGTGCGACCAGCAAGGGTTTTGCCACCAAATATTAAGTCTTGTTTGCCAGAGGGGTCAAATACTTATTTCTCTCTTCAAAATGCAAATACATTTATGTAATTTAGACAATGTGATTTTCTGGATTTATTTTTGATATTCTCGCTCACTGTTAAAATTAACCTTCCCTTAAAATTATAGACTGTTCATGTCTTTGTCAGTGGGCAAACTTAGGCTGGCTTCACACCACATTTTTGGTGTATCAGGTTCTGTCCGTTTTTTGCAGAAGGCACCAGACAGAACCTGACAGCCCCGGACAAACAAAACCAGAAGGCATTTGCCCTCCAGTCCTGTTTTCTGCCAGAATCGGTCGATCGCAGGGTTCGGGAGCTGTCCCTGCTGAAATGTCAGGAGCGCTGCTTGCAGGAGCTAGCCGTGGTCCTGAAATCTCTGCAGGGAACAGCTCCAGGTGCTGAAGTTTAGCGGCGACCGGCGCTGAGCTTCAGCACTAGGCGTCCGTCAGCCTTATGCGATTTTTTTATTTTTTTTTTGTCGGATCTGGCGCCATAGACTCCCATATTAGGGGCGCTGGATCCGATTTGTGCAGATTTTTGCACTGGAAAAAAACAATGTAGCCTGATGCTGCCGGACAGAGACAAACTTGATGGCAAATAGCTGCCATCTAGCCTGTCCGGCACCATAGGAATGCACGAGTGCAAAATTGGGTCCGGGTTGTCAGGTTCACACCGGATAGCCTCGGACCTGATCCAACCGTGGTGTGAAACTGGCCTTACAAAATCAGTAAGGGATCAAATACTTATTTCCCTCACTGTATCTGCCCCAAATGGTATCAAAAAGACACCAGCTCCATCGAAGATCCCTGAGCCTGTACCCTTTCACACTAAGTGAGAGCTCCACAGGCACAAGAAAACATACAAGGAGAACCCCAGCTATAGACCTACAAGATGTTAGAGAGGAAGCGCCCTGACTCTGATACCCATGTGAACAGTATGGGCATGTGCTCATGGTCCGGAGGAGCTGCTCCTTGGGCACCGTTCCTTCGCACCTGAGGAAACCCACGTGTGGATACAGGGAGTCTGCAGCTGCCCTGTGTGCCCATCTGTGGTGGGTGCAGGGCGGCTTCTCCCTGTGTGCACCCAATGGTGGCCGGCCTTCGACTCCGCAGCATGAAATGAACATGCTGCTGAGAAGATGGGAGGAGCAGACACCCGCACCGCAGCTGATAACACGCTGCAGTCGGAAGTAGCATAGTGAGGATGGGATTTCTATAAATTCCATGTACACCATGTTCCAAATTATTATGCAAATTGCTTTTAAGTGTCTTAGGTTTTTTTTCTCTTCTCAATGAAACCCATTGATGGTATTGTGTCTCAGGGTTCTTTGGATCACTGAAATCAATCTCAGATATCTGTGATAATTAGTTCGGCAGGTGAGCCCAATAAAAGGAAAACTGGGTGTTCCACAATATTATGCAGACCACAGTTTTCAAGTATCATGGAAAGAAAAAGGATGTCTCTGCTGCCGAAAAGCAAAAATAGTGCAATGCCTTGGACAAGGGATGAAAACATTAGATATTGCACGAAAACTTAAGCGTGATCATCGTACTGTGAAGAGATTTGTGGCTGATTCTGAGCACAGACGTGTTTGTGCAGATAAAGGCAGAATGAGGAAGGTTTCTGCCAGGTAAGTTCATCAGATTAAGAGAGCAGCTGCTAAAAAGGCCTTACAAATCAACAAACAGATATGTGAAGCTGCTGGTGCCTCTGGAGTCCCTCGAACCTCAAGGTGTAGGATCCTTCAAAGGCTTGCTGTGGTGCATAAACCTACTATTCGGCCACCCCTAAACAGTGCTCACAAGCAGAAACGTTGCAGTGGGTCCAGATATACATGAAGACTATTTTCAAACAGTCTTGTTTACTGATGAGTGCCGAGCAACCCTGGATGGTCCAGATGGATGGAGGGAGTAGTGGAAGGTTGGTGGACAAGACTGTGACATCAGCAAGGAGGTGGAGGAGTCATGGGGAAACAGCTGGTAGGACCATTAAGGTTCCTGAAGGTGTGAAAATGACCTCTGCATATAGAGTTTCTGACTGAGAACTTTCTTCCATGGTACAAACAGGCAAAAACGTGCCTTCAAGAGAAAAATCATCTTCATGCATGACAATCCACCATTTCATGCTGCAAAGAATACCTCTTTGTCATCTGGCTGCTATGGGCATAAAAGGAGATAAACTCATGGTGTGGCCACCATCTTCCCCTGACCTCAACCCTATAGAGAACCTTTGGAGTATAATCAAGCAAAATATCTATGAGGGTGGGAGGCAGTTCATATCAAAACAGCAGCTCTGGGAGGCTATTCTGACATCATGCAAAGAAATACAAGCAGAAACTCTCCAGAAACTCACAAGTTCAATGGATGCGAGAATTGTGAAGGTGAAATCAAAGAGGGTTCCTATGTTAACATGTAACTTGGCCTGTTAGGATGTTTTGGAGTTAAATAGCTTTTTATTTCAGTGAATGTGACCTCCTAATGCTGCAAATTCAACAAATCAGCATTTTCAGTTCTTTCAAACATATCAAAAATTTAGAAACTCTCCTGTGCCTAATAATTTGGAACAGGGCATTTAGAGTTTTTTTTTTAATTTTGAAGGTTATACTGTTACCATTGGGAGGTTTCAATAAAATTCAATGTATGCTTTAACGGGTGATGACTTTTATTACACTGACTGTCATTTGCACCGACCATTTAGGAAATCAGAGAAAAAGAACATTTGCATAATAATTTGGACCCTGGTGTAGTATGCTGCTACTGTACAACGCAGAGTTTTGGATGGCAGCGGTAAGATGCAGCATCCAAAACACTGCGTTCACTGATCATGCACCCTATGTCGCATTACTCTGCTTCACTAGGGGATTCTATGTGAACAGAACCGGCCGTAGAGAAGGAGCTAAACATCAAGGAGATAGTGATTATCTTACAATTCCTGCACATGAAAGGATAGCGAAGGAAAAGCTTCATAAATCTCCATAAACCACTTCATTGAAATATTAATTTGCATAAAAATGCTGATAATAATTAAAGGGCCAGTATATATCCATAAGGCAGGAGACACACTATGCGAGATGCATGTGAGTTACTGGCATGAGTCTTGCATGACTCACTCGAATGGCCGCTGCTCTCTTAACGGGAATGCGTCAACTACTTAATAACTATTCATGTGAAGAAAAGAGTTTATCCTCTTATAAGGCGTGCACCCCAGCAGCATAAAGGGTACCTAGTGGTGATTAGAGCAGAATCTGCTGTCCCAGGAATTGAAGCAGTGCCCGGTATTTTCTCTTACACGTACTTAATAACTTTGCAGCTCCACTTTCCCGTCCAAAGAGACAGGGGCTGTTCCGGGTGAGTCATGCAAGACTCATGCAAGTAACTCACATGCATCTCCCATAGCGTGTCTCTGACCTAAATCAGAATGTCATTTTTGAACCTCTGACAGTATCAGAAATATCGATCTACTGAAAGGGCTGTGTCAATATTAATCCTATGCAAGAAATCTGGTAACCTCCATTCAGGAGTCCGGGATCTGTCAGATGATGGGCTGTGATTGGTAATTCGCCTTTTAATGGGGAGTCGTGCTAATTTATCATCATAGATTTCCATCACAATAAAATGCTGGATCCCCTAACAAAGTAATGAGGTTCTGATGGATTTGTGGCGCCCCACTGGTCAGTGCACCACAATAGGGGTACTGCACCCACAAATGAGTGTGCAGTTATTCCTGTCACAGGAGAGAGTAAGGTTTGCAAGTGAATCCCATCCCAGCACCTCCCACACTTAACCCCGGGTAGACGGGCAGTCCCATTCCCATTGGGCAGAGTTAGGGAAGGAGGGAAGTCAGACAGTGGAGTTCTAGTTTGCACTGAGGAGCGAAGAAGAGGGGAGCCTCCGAGCGAGAGAAGGAGACTCCCAGGTAGGGTGCCTAGAGAAGAGGCAGCCCAGGAAAAGAAGAGGGGACCCCATATCGGAGTGCCCATACTCTGGGGGAACCCTGGTCCATCTAATGAGTACCGGCTCCGAGGATACAGTGATGGTGTTCACCTTTGAGCCATCCACACCGGTTGTCACGGGTCACTTCATCAACCCTGACACCCTGTGTAGAAAGTGCAGCCTCGCCAAGATCGCCCACCAAAGGTCGAGCCCCTTCAGAGAGAGAGAGAGAAGAAGGGATGTCACAGCACCCTAACGGGCCCGGTATACAAGAGGGATGTGCATCAACATTAACAGAAATAAACACTTGAAATAGATGCTCTGTCTGTAATGACTTTATATAATATATGTGTTTCACTTTATGTATTGAATTACTGAAATAAATTAACTTTTTGATGGTATTCTAATATATTGAGATGCACTAGTAAGTTCTCAACCTACTACCCTCACTGTATCTGCAGCAGATTCCTCAGATCTTGTGTAGTGATAGTATATGGCGGTGTGTGATATACAGTGTGTAGTGTTAGTATATAGCGGTGTGTGATATACAGAGTGTAGTGAAGGTATATAGTGATGTGTGATGTACAGCGCCTTGTGAAAGTATTTGGCCCCTTGAACTTTTCAACCTTTTGCCACATTTCAGGCTTCAAACATAAAGATATAAATTCTAATTTATTTGTGAAGAATCAACAAGTGGGACACAATCGTGAAGTGGAACCAAATTTATTGATATTTCAAACTTTTTTAACAAAAAAAACTGAAAAGTGGGGCGTGCAATGTTATTCAGACCCTTTACTGTCAGTGCAGCAAACTCACATCCAGAAGTGCAGTGAGGATCTCTGAATGATCCAATGTTGTCCTAAATGACTGGTAATGATAAATAGAATCCACCTGTGTGTAATCAAGTCTCCGTATAAATGCACCTGCTCTGTGATAGCTCAAGGGGTTCTGTTTCAAGTGCAGAGCATCATGAAGACCAAGGAACACACCAGGCAGGTCAGAGATACTGTTGTGGCGAAGTTTAAAGCTGGATTTGGATACAAAAAGATTTCCCAAGTTTTAAACATCTCAAGGAGCACTGTGCAAGTGATCGTATTGAAATGGAAGGAGGATCAGAACACTGCAAATCTACCAAGACCCAGCCGTCCTTCTAAACTTTTATCTCGAACAAGGAGAAGACTGATCAGAGATGCAGCCAAAAGGCCCAAGATCACTCTGGATGAACTGCAGAGATCTACAGCTGAGGTGGGAGAGTCTGTCCATAGGACAACAATCAGTCGTACACTGCACAAATCTGGGCTTTATGGAAGAGTGGCAAGAAGAAAGACATTTCTCAAAGATATCCATTAAAAGTCTCGTTTGAAGTTTGCCACAAGCCGCCTGGGAGACACCAAACATGTGGAATAAGGTGCTCTGCTCAGATGAAACCAAAATCAAACTTTTTGGCCACAATGCAAAACGATATGTTTGGTGTAAAAGCAACACAGCTCATCTCCCTCAAAACACCATCCCCACTGTCACACATGGTGGTGGCAGCATCATGGTTTGGGCTTTTCTTCAGCAGGGACAGGGAAGATGGTTAAAATTGTTGGGAAGATGGACGGAGCCAAATACAGGACCATTCTGGAAGAAAACCTGTTGGAGTCTGCAAAAGACCTGAGACTGGGACGGAGATTTATCTTCCAACAAGACAATGATCCCAAATATAAAGCAAAATCTACAATGGAATGGTTCACAAATAAACGTCTCCAGGTGTTAGAATGGCCAAGTCACATCCAGACCTGAATCCAATCAAGAATCTGTGGAAAGAGCTGAAAATGCTGATCACAAACGCCTCAATCCAACCTCACTGAGCTCCAGCTGTTCTGCAAGGAAGAATGAGACAAACCCCAAGAGACTGCAGCTGTAATCGCAGCACAAGGTGGCGCTACAAAGTATTAACTCAAGGGGGCTGAATAATATTGCACGCCGCACTTTTAAGTCTTTTATTTGTTAAAAAAGTTTAAAATATGCAATAAATTTCGTTCCACTTCACGATTGTGTCCCACTTGTTGTTGATTCTCCACAAAAAAATTAGAATTTATATCTTTATGTTTGAAGCCTGAAATGTGGCAAAAGGTTAAAAAGTTCAAGGGGGCCAAATACTTTCACAAGGCACTGTACGGTATGTAGTGACGGTATATAGTGGTGTGTGATATACAGTGTTTAGTGACAATATATAGAAATCTGTAGTGATGGTATATAGTTGTGTGTGATATATGGTGTGTAGTGATGGTATATACGGTATGTAGTGTTGGTATATAGCAGTGTGTGATATACGGTGTGTAAGGACGGTATACAGCGGAATATGATATGCGGTGTGTGATATACAGTGGGTAGTGACGGTATATGCGGTGTGTAGTGACGGTATATACAATGTGTGTGATACTGTGTGTAGTGACAGTATATAGTGGTGTGTGATATATGGTGTGTAGTGACTGTATACAGCAGTGTGTGATATACGGCATGCAGTGACGATATATAGCGGTGTGTAGTGATATACGGAGTGTAGTGATGGTATGTAGTGGTGTGTGATATATCGGTGTGTAGTGACGGTATGTAGCCTTGTGAGATATACAGTGTGTAGTGTCGGTATATAGTGGTGTGATATATGGTGTGTGTTGACAATATATACGGTGTCTTGGGTCGATATATAGCGGTGTGATATATGGTGTGTAGTGACGGTATATACGGTGTGTAGCAATGTGTAATTATGGTATATAGCAGTGTGTGATATACGGTGTGTAGCAATGATATATAGTGGTGTGTAATGATATACGGAGTGTAGTGATGGTATATTGTGTAATAGTGGTATGTAATATACGGTACGTACTGACGGTATATATGGTGTGTAGTGTCGGTATATAGCGGTGTGATATATGGTGTGTAGTGTCAGTATATACAGGGTGTAGTGTCGGTATATACGGTGTGTGTGATATACAGTGTGTAGTGACGGTATATAGTGGTGGGTAGTGATAGTATATATCCAGTAGATGTCAGACTTTTCTTGTTTTTAGAAGTGAAAGTAAAAGCTGTTCCTGTAAGGAGGAAGAGGAGGAGGAGGAGGTATCAGTGATCTGCAGCCATTACAGGGAGGAATCACAGACTGAAGGACATGAAGACTCCGATATATCCCCTCTATATACTGCTGACATCACTGGTGACCACAGGTTAGTGTCAGTGCAGAGTCATTACCACAGGTTAGTGTCAGTGCTGGGTCATTACTGCAGGTTAGTGTCAGTGCCAGGTTCATTACCACAGGTCAGTGTCAGTGCAGAGTCATTACCACAGGTTAGTGTCAGTGTAGGATCATTACTGCAGGTTGGTGTCAGTGCAGGGTCATTACCGCAGGTTAGTGTCAGTGCTGGGTCATTACTGCAGGTTAGTGTCAGTGCAGGGTCATTACCACAGGTTAGTGTCAGTGTAGGGTCATTACCACAGGTTAGTGTCAGTGCAGGGTCATTACCGCAGGTTAGTATCAGTACTGTGTCATTACAGCAGGTTAGTGTCAGTGCAGGGTCATTACCACAGGTTAGTGTCAGTGCAGGGTCATTACTGCAGGTTAGTGTCAGTGTAGGGTCATTACTTCAGGTTAGTTTCATTGTAGGATCATTACCACAGGTTAGTGTCAGTGCAGGGTCATTACCACAGGTTAGTGTAAGTGTAGGGTCATTACCGCAGGTTAGTGTCAGTGTAGGATCATTACTTCAGGTTAGTTTCATTGTAGGATCATTACCACAGGTTAGTGTCAGTGCAGGGTCATTACCACAGGTTAGTGTAAGTGTAGGGTCATTACCGCAGGTTAGTGTAAGTGTAGGGTCATTACCGCAGGTTAGTGTCAGTGCAGAGTCATTACCACAGGTTAGTGTAAGTGTAGGGTCATTATCACAGGTTAGTGTAAGTGTAGGGTCATTACCGCAGGTTAGTGTCAGTGTAGGGTCATTACTTCAGGTTAGTTTCATTGTAGGATCATTACCACAGGTTAGTGTCAGTGCAGGGTCATTACCACAGGTTAGTGTAAGTGTAGGGTCATTACCGCAGGTTAGTGTCAGTGTAGGGTCATTACTTCAGGTTAGTTTCATTGTAGGATCATTACCACAGGTTAGTGTCAGTGCAGGGTCATTACCACAGGTTAGTGTAAGTGTAGGGTCATTACCACAGGTTAGTGTCAGTGCAGGGTCATTACCACAGGTTAGTGTAAGTGTAGGGTCATTACCGCAGGTTAGTGTCAGTACTGGGTCATTACAGCAGGTTAGTGTCAGTGCAGGGTCATTACCACAGGTTAGTGTCAGTGCAGGGTCATTACCGCAGGTTAGTATCAGTACCGGGTCATTACAGCAGGTTACTGTCAGTGCCGAGTCATTACCGCAACTTAGTGTCAATGCAGGGTCATTACTGCAGGTTAGTGTCAGTGCAGGGTCATTACCGCAGGTTAGTGTCAGTGCTGGGTCATTACCGCAGGTTAGTGTCAGTGCTTGGTCATTACCGCAGGTTAGTATCAGTGCAGGGTCATTACCACAGGTTAGTGTCAGTGCAGGGTCATTACCGCAGGTTAGTGTCAGTGCTGGGTCATTACCGCAGGTTAGTATCAGTGCAGGGTCATTACCGCAGGTTAGTGTCAGTGCAGGGTCATTACCGCAGGTTAGTGTCAGTACTGGGTCATTACCGCAGGTTAGTGTCAGTGATGGGTCATTACCGCAGGTTAGTATCAGTGCTGGGTCATTACCGCAGGTTAGTGTCAGTGCAAGGTCATTACCACAGGTTAGTGTAAGTGCAGGGTCATTACCGCAGGTTAGTGTCAATGCCGAGTTATTACTGCTGACTTCAGTGGTGATCTCATTGATTGCTCGGGGGGTTGATCGTACGTTCAGTGCAGGGTCAGTGCCGGGTCATTACTGCAGGTTAGTGTCAGTACCGGGTCATTACTGCAGGTTAGTGTCGGTGCAGGGTCATTACCGCAGGTTAGTGTCTGTGCAGGGTCATTACAGCAGGTTAGTGTCAGTGCCGGGTCATTACCGCAGGTTCGTATCAGTGCCAGGTCATTACTGCAGGTTAGTGTCAGTGCCAGGTCATTACTGCAGGTTAGTGTCAGTGCCGGGTCATTATCGCAGGTTAGTATCAGTGCAGGGTCATTACTGTAGGTTAGTGTCAGTGCAGGGTCATAACCGCAGGTTAGTGTCAGTGCAGGGTCATTACTGCAGGTTAGTGTCAGTGCCAGGTCATTACCGCAGGTTAGTATCAGTGCCAGCTTATTACCGCAGGTTAGTGTTCGTGCAGGGTCATTACCGCAGGTTAGTGTCAGTACCGGGTCATTTCTGCAGGTTAGTGTCAGTGCAGGGTCATTACCGCAGGTTAGTGTCTGTGCCGGGTCATTACAGCAGGTTAGTGTCAGTGCCGGGTCATTACCACAGGTTCGTATCAGTTCTGGGTCATTACTGCAGGTTAGTGTCAGTGCAGGGTCATAACCGCAGGTTAGTGTCAGTGCAGGGTCATTACTGCAGGTTAGTGTCAGTGCCCGGTCATTACTGCAGGTTCGTGTCAGTGTAGGGTCATTACTGCAGGTTAGTGTCAGTGTAAGGTCATTACCACAGGTTAGTATCAGTACCGGGTCATTACAGCAGGTTAGTGTCAGTGCCGGATCATTACTGCAGGTTAGTATCAGTGCCGGGTCATTACTGCAGGTTAGTGTCAGTGCCGGGTCATTACCGCAGGTTAGTGTCAGTACCGGGTCATTTCTGCAGGTTAGTGTCAGTGCAGGGTCATTACCGCAGGTTCGTATCAGTTCTGGGTCATTACTGCAGGTTAGTGTCAGTGCAGGGTCATAACCGCAGGTTAGTGTCAGTGCAGGGTCATTACCGCAGGTTAGTGTCAGTGCCGGGTCATTACCGCAGGTTAGTATCAGTGCCGGGTTATTACCGCAGGTTAGTGTTCGTGCAGAGTCATTACCGCAGGTTAGTGTGTCAGTTCCAGGTCATTACCGCAGGTTAGTGTCAGTGCCGGGTCATTACCGCAGGTTAGTATCAGTGCCGGGTTATTACCGCAGGTTAGTGTTCGTGCAGGGTCATTACCGCAGGTTAGTGTCAGTGCAGGGTCATTACCGCAGGTTAGTGTCAGTGCCCGGTCATCACCGCAGGTTGGTGTCAGTGCCGGGTCATTACCGCAGGTTAGTGTAAGTGCAGGGTCATTACTGCAGGTTAGTGTCAGTGTAGGGTCATTACCGCAGCTTAGTGTCTGTGCAGGGTCATTACTGCAGGTTAGTGTCAGTGTAGGGTCATTACCGCAGCTTAGTGTCGGTGCAGGGTCATTACTGCAGGTTAGTGTCAATGCCGAGTTATTACTGCTGACTTCACTGGTGATCTCATTGATTGCTCGGGGGCTTGATCGTACGTTGCTTTTAGTATCTGGCATCACACTGATATATAGTTGGTGTCGGCTGCAGCTTCCTCTTCTTTGGAGGGCGCCGATCACCAATCATCTCTTCCCATGAGATACTGGGAATATAATTAGTGCAACCACAATTCAAAGACCAAAAGTTCATGTAAGCAAACGTTATTACACTGCGTCTCCAATCTGTGTCGCCATCTTCATGAAAGGATTAATAGCTAAAAACACCAGAACCAAGACCGACGACGACATGTCCAATGTGGCCGAAACGAGAGGAGCACAGTGCAGGGTGGCACAATGTGGCCAAAACTAGAGGAGCACAGTGCAGGGCGGCACAACGTGGCCAAAACTAGAGGAGCACGGTGCAGGGCGGCATAATGTGGCCAAAACGAGAGGAGCACAGTGCAGGGCGGCACAATGTGGCCAAAACTAGAGGAGCACAGTGCAGGGCGGCACAATGTGGCCAAAACTAGAGGAGCACGGTGCAGGGCGGCATAATGTGGCCAAAACGAGAGGAGCACAGTGCAGGGCGGCACAATGTGGCCAAAACGAGAGGAGCACAGTGCAGGGTGGCACAATGTGGCCAAAACGAGAGGAGCACGGTGCAATGCAGCACAATGTGGCCAAAACGAGAGGGGCACAGTGCAGGGCGGCACAATGTGGCCAAAACGAGAGGAGCACAGTGCAGGACGGCACAAGGTTGACCTAACACCTAATCTGACACTGACAACGACGTGTCCAGAGAGAGGAGCACAGTTCAAGGCAGCACAATGTGACCAAAACGAAGGGTCCAAGACTGACAACGCCATGTCCAGAGAGAGGAGTGCAATGCAGGGTGACATAATGTGGACCAAACGCCTGATCTGCGACCGACAACGCTGTGTCCAGAGCGAAGAGCGCAGCGCAGTACAGCATAATGTGGACCAAACGCCGGATCCATGGTAGCACAAAGCCCACCGTCAAACTTAAATACCCACACAATTACCCAAATAAATAGCACACAGACACAATGGTTGGAATGAGATGGCTGTGGTGTTTTTTAAGCGTTACTAATAAATAATTTAATACAACCATAATAAATTACTGCAATAAATAATTAAAATACCATTGTAAGCACACAAGACTTCGTGAAATGAAGTACGCCATCAACCAAAATCCCCCAATAAAGTTGGAAGATGTATGTATCCCTCTAATAAAATATCACGACAAAGGTTTAACCTAAAAAACAGGGCGGTGGGTGTTTGCTGTTCCTCATCTTCTTATCACACTGCCAGCTGACGTGACGGACAGGAGGTTACACAGTTGTGTCCAAAATTATAGCAGTGTGTTCAATAACATGACTTAAGCCCAAACACTTTATAATAGTTTTATTTCCAGCACTGGGAACATTGCACACTGTTTTCAAAATGAAAACATGAAGAGAAATGTAGATATTAACTACTTTACAGAAAATAACAAAACATGAACATTTTGCTGCTCAATATAATAGCAGTGTCTGCATTTTCTTTAGGATTTATCATCCTGTGAATCACTTACCTAATATTTAGTTGTATATCCACAGTCTTTTAGAATGGCTTCACATCTATGTTGCATAGTCAACCAATGTCTGGCACCTGTCTCCTGTTATTCCAGCCCATGATGCTTTGACTACATCCCACAGTTTATTGGCATTTGTTGGTTTTGCCTCGGAAAAGCACTTTTGATGTCCTCTCACGAGTTATCTATCGGGATTAAGGGGATTGGGCGGCCACTTCATAACCTCAATTTTGTTGGACTGATACAAAGATTTTGCTCGTTTACTGGTGTGTTTAGGGTCATTGTCTTGTTGTCCCATTTCAAAGGCATTTACTCCAGCATAAGACAACATGACCTCTACATGTATCAGGATATCTGTAAACTGCTCCATGATCCCTGGTATGTGTTAAATAGACCTGTACAGAGAGACATGCCCATATCATGATGCTTCACCACCAGCTTCACTGTCTTCAGAGTGGACTGTGGTGAGTTCAGAGTTTGGGGGTCGCCTGATGAACCGTCTGTGGCTCTTGTGCCCAAAATGAACAGTTTTCCTTTCACAGTCCACGCGATGTTCCTCCATTCCTCTTTGGCCAGTTGATGTGTTCTTTCTTCAGTACACGTCCTTTCTATAACAGTGGGACTTTGTGGTGACTTCTGGCTAATAGATGATCTTCACACCGGGTCTTCTGTCTCAGTCCTCACAGGTAACTTGAGACATCTTTGATCCTCCTGGAGCTGATCACTGGCTGAGCCTTTGCTATTTCGGATATTCTTCTATCCATTCGATGGTCGTCTTCTGCTTTCTTCCATGTCTCTCTGGTTTTCCATTATAAAGCATTGGAGATCATTTTAGCTGAACACGATCATTGTCTGCACTTTAAATGTTTTACTGTCCAATCAACTCTTTAATTAAAGTCCGCTGTTCTTCTGTACAATGTCTCAAACACCCCATATTTGTCAGGCTTTCAAGGAGAAATGCATGTACATGTGCTGGCTTCACCCTTATATAAGGGTCACCTGATTCCCACCTGTTTCTTCACAGAATGATTGACCGCACTAATTGAACTCCACACTACGATTATTTTGGACATTTCAATTACCGTATATACTCGCGTATAAGCCGAGTTTTTCAGCCCAAAAATTGGGCTGAAAAGTCCCCCCCTCGGCTTATACGCGAGTCACTGTATACTGTATACACTGTATACAGTGTATACAGTATACAGCAGCCCCCCCATATCAGTATACAGGCCCCCCCCCTTGTGCAGCAATCCTGAAAAGGAAAATATTATCATACTTATCCCTGCCGCTGTCCCGCTGCCGCCGCCGTCATCGTGCTCCCCCGGCTTCATCCGTCTTCTTCCGGCTTCCTCTGGTCGGCGCAGGCAATGACGTCATTGTCTGCGTGCCAGAGGAGGAAGCCGGAAGACGCTGGATGAAGCCGGAGGAGCGCGTTGACGGCGGCGCGGCGGCAGCGGGACAGCAGCAGCGATAAGTATGATAATGTTTTCCTTTTCAGGATTGCTGCACAAGGGGGGGGCCTGTATACTGATATGGGGGGGGCTGCTGTATATTCCTCTGGGGCTGCTGTATACTACCTCTGGGGCTGCTGTATACTACCTCTGGGGCTGCTGTATACTACCACTGGGGCTGCTGTATACTACCACTGGGGCTGCTGCATACTACCACTGGGGCTGCTGTATACTACCTAAGGGCTGCTGTATATACCTCTGGGGCTTCTGTATACTACCACTGGGGCTGCTGCTGTATATACCACTGGGGCTGCTGTAAATACCTCTGGGGCTGCTGTATACTACCACTGGGGCTGCTGTATACTACCTCTGGGGCTGCTGTATACTACCTCTGGGCTGCTGTATACTACCTCTGGGGCTGCTGTATACTACCACTGGGGCTGCTGTATATACCTCTGGGGCTGCTGTATACTAACTATTGGGGCTGCTGCTGTATACTACCACTGGGCTGCTGTATATACCTCTGGGGCTGCTGTATACTAACTACTGGGGCTGCTGCTGTATATACCACTGGGCTGCTGCTGTATATACCACTGGGGCTGCTGCTGTATATACCACTGGGGCTGCTGCTGTATATACCACTGGGGCTGCTGCTGTATACTACCACTGGGCTGCTGTATATACCTCTGGGGCTGCTGTATACTACCACTGGGGCTACTGCTGTATACTACCACTGGGAGGCTGCTGTATACCACACTGCTGGGGCTGTATACCTGTGCTGGGGTCCACCCTCGGCTTATACACGAGTCAATAGGTTTTCCCAGGTTTTGGGGCAAAAGTAGGGGGGTCGGCTTATACATGGGTCGGCTTATACACGCGTATATACGGTAATTATTTAGTCTGGGGGTTTTCTAAGAATCTACTGCAACAACTGGTGGATTGTTTGACATGATTTATACTAAAAACAGTGAATAATCTGGTAATCGTATTGGACTGTATTATTGTGAACACTTCTGTACACCCCACAACTTTCCTGCATTTTCTTCATTTCAGCTGTAAAATTACCAGGTGCAGCAGGGTTCTCTCTTATCTGATGCCAGCTCGTGGGGAAGTCACCCTCGTAACGATAGGCATGGGGTGTACTATTGTTAGGGGTGTCCCTTGCTGTTATACAGGTTAAGCCTCCCTCCATGCAAACAACAATTCTGATTTGGGCTATGGGGCCTCCCAGAAACAGGTGGTGATTTGTTGCTGAGTGTGGTGCTGCGGTAAATTTGATTGGCCGTGTATGTTTTTGGTTTTTCAGCTAGCTGATGTTTTTGATTGGCAAATATGCCTTGGTGCAAGACATATTTCGTAATCGCTTCATGGGGACACAGGAAGACCTTAGGTGTATGCTTCCTGCCATCAGGAGGCTGACACTATTCAAAAGACAAAAGCAACTCCTCCCCAGCAGTACACACCCACCTACTGGCACAAATTCAACTCAGTTTTAGCTTAGTGTCATAGAGGCAGACACGGGTCTCTCTGAGCCCGTATCTACCCGAATGTTTTATTAGTTAGTTAGATTTTTTCTTTTTTTATTGAAGATTCATCAGGGAATACGGAGTGGTTGAGCCAATCCGTCACCCTGCATAGAGATCGAGGGTCCAGTGTACGCTGGTTGCACTGTTAACTCTCCCTCTCTGGGCCAGGGCCCCCCAACCTTTACTACACTGAAGTGTATCCTGGGGAACCCTGAGGCCGGACGTTGGTGCCTGCCCTGGCCCATTCGCTCCCCTACCCGCTCGCCCACAAGAGTAGGTTGGTAGTGTCATCAGATGCCCGGATCCCTGGGGAGAAGTTTCCGCATCTGGAGCTCGGCATCTCTCAGGACGAGATAGGGATCTGAACCCTGACAGCAGCAAGCAGACCCTGGGGCCCACATACTCCCCACCTGCCCCATCCTCACTTTAACAGCTCCCCTCCCAGTAGCTCCTTAGCTTCCCCTCTGGTCCTCCAATGGGGGGACTACTGTGGAGCAACAGCCGCCGTGAGCCCAGGTACCTGGGTTGGGTACAGGCTAGCCACACGCAGCCTGAGTAAACATGGCTCTTATTTCCTAAGGCTGCAACAGGATCGGGTTCAGGCACAGAGAGATTGGGGCCATGAGGGGGGCACTTTATTGAAGTTCAGGGCTCCTGGCCCTGTTCCAGGACTTGTATGCCCCTTTTCACCGTCCTACTGTCGGTAAATCCCTCTCATTTCCAGAATTCTCAAGAAAATCGGAGCGGATGGAGTAACCATAATCCTCGTGGCTCCAGATTGGCCCAAACAGTTCTGGTACACAGAGGTCGTCAACCTACTCGCAGACTTTCCATGGCCACTCCTCAATCTCCCGGACCTCTTGACTCAAGGTCCTTTTCAACACCCGAATTCTCAGTCGCTCAGTTTAACGACGTGGTTGTTGAAGCCGCGGTTCTGAGATTGTCGGGTCTTTCTGAGCAAGTCATCCAGACAATGTTGAAAGCCAGAAAACCATCCTCATAAGGTGCTTATCACCGCACGTGGAAGGCTTTCCTCTGCTTGTGCAAAGAGCACAATCGATCCTCAATGGTCTTTTCGCTTCCATCCCTCCTGGCTTTTCTCCAGTCTGGCCTTGATGCATATCTATCCCTTAGCTCCCTGAAAGGCCAAGTGTGCACCCTTTCGGTTCTTTTTCAGAGACAGCTCGCCTCACGTCCACAGGTCAAGACGTTCCTCCAAGGAGTTGCTCATGTCGCCCCTCCATTTCACCCTCCTCTTGATCCCTGGGATCTGACTTTGGTACTAGACGTACTCCAAGGCCATCCCTTCGAGCCCCTACAAGAAGACAATTTACCTGCCCTAGCTTGGAAAGTCGCCTTGTGGGGATCACCTCCATTCGAGGGGGGGCCGGCCTTGCGGCTCCCTCAAGCCGTTCGCCTTACTTGATCTTCCATCAGCACAAAGTAGTCCTTCGTCCCACGGAAAAGTTCCTACCAAAGGTAGTCTCTTCTTTCCACATCAATGAGGAGATTGTTCTGCCCTAACTTTGTCCAGCCTCATCTCATTCTCGAGAGAAGGGATTACACAATCTAGATGACACAATCTAGATTTAGTGAGGGCTCTACCTTTCGCGAACAGCTTCCTTTTAACGAGCGGTCTCTCTCTTCGTGATCCCTCACAGTCTTCGCAAGGGATTGGCAGCCTCCAAGGCTACAATTGCTCGCTGGATTCGCTCTGCTATCTCGGAAGCATACCGCATTAAGCAGATTCCCTGTCCATCCAGGATAAGAGCACACTCCACTAGAGCAGTGGGAGCTTCCTGGGCTGCCAGACATCAAGCTTAGGACGCTCAGCTTTGCAAGCAGCTACCTGGTCGTCAGTCCACACGTTTGTTAAGTTTTACAGAGTTCATACTCACGCATCGGCAGATGCCGTTCTGGGGTGTAAGATTCTCCAGGCCGCTGTGGTCTCAGTTGGCCCGATCGGTTCTTCTGTTATTATACACATCCGACGGGACTGCTGTTGTATGTCCCAATGTCTTCCTGTGTCCCCCAATGAAGCAATTAACAAAAGGGGATTTTTGGTACTCACCGTAAAATCCTTTTCTTGGAGCTTCAATTGGGGGACACAGCTCCCTCCCTTTGTATATAGTTGAGAAAGTTGGTGTGTTTATGGTTGCTCCTATTGCTAATCTCACTGAGTTGAATTTGTGCCAGTAGGTGGTTGTATACTGCTGTGGAGGAGTTGCTTTTGTCTTTTGCATAGTGCGAGCCTCCTGATAGGTGTACAGTGGACCCTCGATCTCTATCCAGGGTGATGGATTGGCTGAACCGCTCCGTATTCCCTGATGAATCGTCAATAAAAAAATAAAAAATTTAACTAATAAAAAATTCTGGTAGATACGGGCTCAGAGAGACCTGTGTCTGCCTCCTATGACACTAAGCTAAAACTGAGTTGAATTTGTGCCAGTAGGTGGGTTGTATACTGCTGGGGAGGAGTTGCTTTTGTCTTTTGCATAGTGCGGGCCTCCTGATGGTAGCAAGCATACACCCAAGGTCTTCCTGTGTCCCCCAATTGAAGTTCCAAGGAAAGGATTTTACGGTGAGTACCAAAAATCCCCTTTTCTTTTGCATTGATCTATTACTGATTTAGTCACTGTTCATTACCGCAGTTACCATCTGATATCTCCTTCCTCTCACTGCACCCCTCCCTCTATGGCATAATATTTCTGCTCATAGGAGGTAATATTTTCCCTGTAAAGCCGGTTTCACACTAATGTTTTAGAACACTGCATATAGAGCCGACTGAACGCGTGCGGTGCCTATAGTTACCATGGGAACGCATTGTGCCAGCGTTTGCTTGCAGTCGCGGATGCGTGCGTACAAACTACGGTCTCCCGGACGCACAAAAAATGCATCTTGTTGCATTTTTATGTGCGTACAAGAGAGCTTGTTTTGTATGGGAGGGTCTGTGAGTGCACAAAGCATGCATGTATTCCTATTGGAATGCAGTGCCATCCGCAGGCCAAGCAAGCAAATGCATGTGTTCCCATAGAAACATGCATGGAAATTCATCTCTCCTCCTCTCATCCTCTCCTCCTTTCCTGCTCCTCTCATCCTCTCCCCCCCTCCTGCTCCTCTCCCATGTCCTGCTCATCTCGTCCTCTCCTCCTCTTCTGCTCCTCTCCTCCTCTCGTCCACTCTTCCTCTCCTCCTCTCCTGCTTCTCCCCTCCTCTCGTCCTCACCTCCTCTCCTGCTCCTCTCATCCTCCTCTCCTGCTCCTCTCTCCGGCTCTTTTCTGTGCCCGGACCGGTGGTCAATGCATTACTATGAACATTTTGATGTGAACTGAAGCAGACAATCAGCGCTGCGTTCACATCAAAATGTCTGCGTTCGGCGCTGCGGCTGCGTATGCAATCCATATGCTGCGGCGACAAACACCAATGTGAAACCGGCCTCTTACGTCTCTGTATTTACTGACTTGTTACTTGAGTATTTGATATATATGTGTACTGACATATGCCATTTGTTTGTATTACTGCTATCTTGTTGCTGTGTACAAATGGAACAATGTCTCCATGATTTCACTGCAACCAGTAAGTTGCCAATGAAATTCCTAGAAAAGTTGCCACGTGTAAAGGTACCTTTAAGACTGACACAGTGTAGGGCGGCACAATGTGACCGATATCCAGGATATAACTGCTCCACGGGAGACAGGAATGAGCCACAACCTGAATAACTAGAGCTGCCGGTAGTGACAAGGGCTTGATAGTAGCTAAGTGGCTATGTATACAGAATATATGTGTATGTATATTGTAGCTATGTATATAGAATACATACTGTATGTCTATATACACACATGGCGCTCTGTAGTGCAGACATGTATCATAAACTGAATGTTTTATCAAGACGTTGAGCTTTCATAATAATTATGAAGTGACAGACAGGAGACAGACAGACCTACCGACGACCTCTGCCCCTTTGGTAAGAGCACCTGTGAATTGTTGTATCCAAATCACCTGAGATGGATGATGGGTGCAGTCCTGACCGCACACGCTCCTCTTCTTCACCCCCCGTTATCTGACACCGTGACACCCATGTATATAGTAGCTACTAGTATACTAGTAGCTTCAGCCGCTCAGGGTATGTTTTGCTGCTCCTACACCCCAGACTCCAGTGCTGCTGTGCCTGATCATCACTATTTCTTCCCTCCGCAAGTTGAGAGTAGAATCAAAATAAAAAAATGGCAGCTGTGCGGCCAGGGCAGATAAGGGGCTCAAGACTACTCCGGACCTCTGCAAAAAAAGAATAGTAGTGTTCAGTAACATAAATGTTTGCTCCACTTGTGTAATAACAGAACGAGGTGGAATTTCCTTCTTTTCCTTCTGGGGATTTTTCAGTCCTTACAGCTTTGGTTTTTCCACACTTTGATGTGACATTTTTCTATTGTCTCCTGTCTGTCAGATATTACCCCTGTCCTATTCATGATAATGGCCAATATCCCTCTGTGACCAGGTCTGGCTCCAGACACGATTCACACGGGTCACCAGGAGGTGACACCATGAGTATAAAGTAGGTTTTTGCAATCACCAAGGCAGGTTGCAGGTCTGGCAGCTAGCTATATCAAATCCGAACCCAAGGTGGCGCTCCTGGGTACATTTTATTGAGGGTGGGATTCTTTTTTTGTGTTCCGCAAAGGCTACAAGCTTTATTTTAAGCTCTGCCCACATTATTCCGTAAGAGAAGAACAACGGGTGGGAATTGTGGATTCCTTCAGGGAGACCCTCAATCCTCGGCCTTTTCTCTTCTGACTAAATCTCTATTGCTCTGGTTGGTTGATGTTTTTTGTGGCCCCAGGCCTCGTTTATGATGTCCATTACCGTGTCTCATTTGCTGAGTTACAGCTACACTATCTCCAGCAGGGAGACCAGTCAGCGGAGACGTTTTGCTCTGATTTTTTGAGATAGGACACTGACATCTAGGTGAAACAACCCGGCCGTTGGGAGTCATTTTTGTGTGTGTCTGTCAGAAAGGCTCAAAGACGCCCTGGTACTATACGAGACTCCTAAATCATTAGTGGCCACTATGTCTCTTGCCATTTGGATAGATAGATGTCTCAGAAATAGACCTATGATGACTCTTTCCCCAGTTGTACTCCCAGAGACTGATGTCTGTCCCGTGGGCGCTAAGGACCCGTGCAGTTAGGGGGGCTTCCCCTCAGTCTGGGCCCCTCGCGGTTTGCCGCAGGATTGGGGTGTGCTTCTTCTGTGGTCGGAAGAGTAATTTTATCGGGGCCTGTCCATCAAGTCTTAAACAAAAGACGTTGTCGGAAAACCTCTGACTTCAGGTTGTATGGAGAATTAAACCTGGGCCTAAATCTCTTTTCTGCATTTGCATCTCATTTTATTTTACCGGCTGACGTTTTCATTGGTACTAAATTGGAGACCATATCTGTCCTTCTGGATAGTGGAGCAGGAGCCAATATGGCGTATGTTTGCTTGGACTCATGACCTCTCCTGCAGTATGGTGGCTAAGTCCATCCCCATATTTGCTATTGACTCTGTGCCTCTTGGGCAAGGATTTTTTTTCATAAGTAGTGTGTCAGGACAAGCAGCCCTCTGGCGCCCCCTTTACCATCAGGATAATCAGAGAATTGACCGAGGATAAGGAAATGAGTGCAGCTGCTCTAATTTTATGCAGAATATTGGGGTGCTTGACGTGATGGAATGTATATATATATATATATATATATATCACTGATTCCAGCTAGGAATATATATATATATATATATACATACATATACCTCGTTCCCGTCACTACCAAGCCCACAATACCACATTGATGCAAAGTATGTTGTCACGACGAATCATTTATTAGGCCGATTGGACACCCGTTACTAGTAACGCGAGGCTTACAAGGTTGTGGTTTTTCGTCATAGAGCAAGAAGAACGAAGCTTTTAAACTTTATAGATTTAATCCGAAAGAATAGGCAATGTTTTCAAAAACATACAAGGTTTTACAAAGGGGATGACAATACAATATAGAAAGTTACATGAAAATGAAAGGATTAAAGTAAGACTTACTAAGACTTGTATCACATGGTGACATCTGCAAGCTAAGGGAGGGAGACACTCCTAAGAAGCATGATTCAACATCACAGTTTTAGTTCTGTGTTCTGCATGGTCTGCATGACTCACAGAATGGTGGTTTTAGTTTTTATGACCACACCAGAAAATTCTGAACTTCCGATCTTCTGAGCTCAAATACGGGCTGTCCCTGGGAGGGTTTTTAAAAGTTATAGATTTCTAGTTTCCCTTATACCTTTGGCCGTGGAGCTCACAGGCAAAAGATATTAGCGTCATGTTCCCCTCATGAATTTTCAGTTGATAGACAGGAACCAAAACATGGCTGTGAGTATCTAACTGGCCGAAATCCATTTGCTATGATTCCACCCATCACCCAGGGAATCAAAACAGTGTTTTACATTTGACATGTTGTATGGATTCTGAAAATATTATTTTAATAACTCTCTTATTACTGTGGTATTTTAGGAAAATTTCAAAGGGAGCCTCTGAGATTGTTTATACCCCCCAAGCTATCACTTTCTGTACCTGCAGCTTCATAGTCCTTGCCTAAGCATCCCTGTTTTAGCTAATAGTGTATTGGGTGTAATTGTCCGGCTTCAGAATGCGCAGTGCACATGATCTGGAGCTGGATAACACGCACACAGAGCAGAGCAGGAAATGATCACTGTGACAAATGCTTGCCAGTTCCAGATCATGCGCACTGCCATTCTGAAGTCGGGGAAGTACACCGATACTCAAATACTGAGCGGACAAGTGTATGGGAGTGGTGCCCTTAACTTGGTACACCTGAAGTCGTTATTGCCAGGATGGGGATGTCTGTAATCCATTCAGACCATGAAACAGCGTTGTGGGACTGCGTTCCTTGTGCATGATGTTTTCATGCTGATCAAGCACAAATTAAAAATTCTTAAAAAGGAGAAATTACAGTCCGGTGCTGGATTTTCTACTTGTGTTTCATATACCCGATACTCACGCACAATGCGTAGGACCGGAAATATATGCGTCCAGGTGTGAAATAGGGAAGACAGCTCTTAATAATTTAGTTATCACACCCATAGGGGCGTGATAACCACAGCAGGAAGGCAGACATAGATACTATACGAACACCCCTATAGACTAGTCTGTGGCTAATTTACATAAGAAAATATAAGTTTATAACTGCTTTTCTTCAACTTTAACATTACACAATGAGCTAAGACAGGGATGTTTAGAACAGTACTTTGAAGAATATTATATTGATGGCTGGACTATATATGACGGCACGTTTTACCATTTACCTTTTGTGCCTCCCCTATCTCCTCCTAGATTGTAAGCTCTTGTGATCAGGAACCTCACTCTTTTTGTATCTAGTGAATTTTTTTATTACTCCGTATTGTCTCACATTGTCTGTACATGTCCCCTCTGAATTGTAAAGTGCTGCGGAATATGTTGGTGCTATATAAAGAAAATTATTATTAGATACAGATAGTGATAGCTTGGGAGGCATAAACGATCTGACAGATTCCTTTAAAGGTTTTCTAGCTGGGAGGACAAAGAAATTTGAGTCTTTATGTCATTCTTTATTTGACATAGAGTCCTTATCTCTTAAAGTCATAAAACTGCATTCCTTAGGTTTTCACTGTGGCCATATAACACTTAAGATTTCCTGCAAGGGGAGGGAGAGTTGCAGAGAAAGGGGCTGTGTATGAGGATTTTTACACATGGTTTCAGGGCTGTCAGCTCCCAGAGACCTTGGAAAACATATTTCTATTATATGTTCCTGACGTAGTGCATAATATAAACCTTTGCATGGGGGCTCTTAACAAGGAGCTTCATTCTTGCTATGTTTTGGAAGGTCGCCTTATTCATACTGGGCCTTCCCCGGTTATTTAGGCATAACCCTGTGGGGACTTGCAGTCCAAAGAAATGGTTATCTGGAGAGAGGTCTGCAGGAGTATTTGCCTGGATACCGTTATTGCTTCCATCTTTACTAAGGCCGTACCCTCTTTTCTATCTGATTTTGTGGGTGAAAAGGTGTGCCAAGGACTGCCTCCCCACCGTACATATGATTGCCCTGTTAACTTGCTCCCTGGGGCAAAACTACCCAAGAACAGATGATATTATCTTCCACGTCCTGAAAGGCAAGCAATGAAAGAATACATCTCGGAGAGTCTTGCCAAGGGACATGTTGACCCCTTTCTTCTCCTGTGAAGGTGGAAGAAAAAAGATGGATGTTTCTGTCCCTGTTTAGATTTTCGCGAGTTGAATTAAATTACCTTCCGAGACCTCTACCCCCTCCCACTCATTCCTGGTTTGTTTTATCAGATTGTTGGAGGTAAAAACATGCTGATAGGATGTTTAGATTGGGAGCACAATGGGGACGGTGTTACTTATGTATGTAAAGTGCTATGGAATTAATAGCGCTATGTAAATGAATACATATTATTATTATTATGGACACGTCATGCAGGTGTTACAGATATTATGTGGTAATAAACTGTATGCCAAACCGGAGAAATGTGTAATTCGCCATGCAGGAGGTACAATTTTTGGGCTTCTTGGTGTCATCTGCTGGTTTCCAGATGGATCTAGATACAGTTCGCGCAGTGTTGGAATGGGATCTACAGCACTGCAAAGCTGGCTGGGGTTTGCTAATTAGTATAGGAAGTTCATCCGGAACTTCTCGTCAATTGTCAAACCCCCACTTGACAAACTAAGGTACAGACTTTTCAAAGTGGTCCAACCTCGCCCCTCCGGGCATTTTCTTCTTTGAAGAGATGCTCTAATAATAATAATATTCTTTATTTACAAAGCGCCAACATATTCCGCAGTGCTTTATATTTCAGAGGTTCATATACAAGCAGTCATAAGTAATAGTCATAAAAAAATACAATAATTAAGCAAAATAATGATGACCCTGCTCATGAGAACTTACAATCTACAACCCCTGTTAAAAATTATGGAATCCCCGGGCTCGGAGGATGTTCATTCAGTTGTTTAATGTTGTAGAAAAAAAGCAGAACACAGACCTGGCACAACACTAAAGTCATTTCACATAGCAACTTTATGGCTTTAAGAAACACTAAAAGAACTCAAGATAAAAACTGTGGTAGTCAGTAAGTACCGTTTTTCAGACCAAGCAGAGGGAAAAAATTATGGAATCACTCAATTCTGAGGAAAAAATTATGGAATCACCCTGTAAATTTTCATTCCCAAAACTAACACCTGCATCAAATTAGATCTGCTCATTAGTCTGCATCTAAAAAGGAGTGATCACACCTTGGAGAGCTGTTGCACCAAGTGGACTGACATGAATCATGGCTCCAACACGAAGAGATGTCAACTGAAACATAGGAGAGGATAATCAAACTCTTAAAAGAGGGTAAATCATCACGCAATGTTGCAAAAGATGTTGGTTGTTCACAGTCAGCTGTGTCTAATATCTGGACAAAATACAAACAACATGGGAAGGTTGTTAAAGGCAAACATACTGGTAGACCAAGGAAGACATCAAAGCATCAAGACCGGAAACTTAAAGCAATAGGTCTCCAAAACAGAAAATGCACAACAAAACAAATGAGGAACGAATGAGAGGAAACTGGAGTCAATGTTTGTGACTGAACTGTAAGAAACCGCCTAAAGGGAATAGGATTTACATACAGAAAAGCTAAACAAAAGCCATCATTTAACACCTAAACAGGAAAAAACAAGGTTACAATGGGCTAAGGAAAAGCAATCCTGGACTGTGGATGACTGAGAGAAAGACATTAAGTGATGAATCGCGAATCTGCATTGGGCAAGGTGATGATGCTGGAACTTTTGTTTGGTGCCGTTCCAATGGGATTTATAAAGATGACTGTCTGAAGAGAAAATGCAAATTTCCACAGTCATTGATGATATGGGGCTGCATGTTAGGTAAAGGCACTGGGAGATGGCTGTCATTACATCTTCAATAAATGCCCAAGTTTACATTGATATTTTGCACAGTTTTCTTATCCCAACAATTGAAAGGATGTTTGGGGATGATGAAATAATTTTTAAGATGATAATGCATCCTGCCATAGAGCAAAAACTGTGAAGACATTCCTTGAAAGAACTGTAAAATATATAAGGGGAGGGGGACAAGAGGCGCAATAGTGCCCTATCACTAGTGACACTAGTTGTAGTGTGGTGGTGCTATGGAGCCGCTCACCTGATTCAGTTGTGATCCCCACAACTGGTTTGAAGGCGTTTCGGAATCAAATGTTCCAAGCTGCTGCAGGACCTCCACCTACCACTGGATAGTGGTATAATCCAAGAAAATGATGGGAGTGATGGTGTACCACGGTCCGCGCTGCTCTGGGTTCAAATAACTCACCAAAGAGTCAGTCAGCTTTTCATCCTCTTTATTCCCCTACGCGTTTCAGCGCCACACCCGGCGCCTTCCTCAGGGATATCTTTGGTGGAAGTTGAAGAAAATGGTCCATGACAAGGCTCCAACCTGCAAAGCTGATCTGGCAACAGCAATCCGATCAAGTTGGAGCCAGACTGATGAAGAGTACTGCTCGTCACTCATTACGTCCATGCCTCAGAGACTGTAAGCTGTTCTTAAAGCCAGAGGTGGTGCAATAAAATACTAGTGATGTATTGGAGTGTTCTTTTGTGTGTTTGTTTTCATGATTGCATAATTTTTCCCTCTGCTTGGTCTGAAAAAAGTTACCCTTACTGACTACCACATTTTTTATCTAGATTTCTTTTAGTGTTTCTTAAAGCCATAAAGTTGTCATTTGAAATTACTTTAGTTTTGTGCCAGGTCTGTGATCGGCGTTTTTTCTACAACATTAAACAACTGAATGAACATCCTCCGAGTCGGGTGATTCTGTTGCCAGGGGTTGTACAATGAGGTGGGGTGACACCAATTACAGGTTCTTATTTACAGTGATGGTCCAGCCAATTTTAGGAAATGGGAAGTAGATAAGAGCTGCATGAGCATGAGTGCTGATGGGTTCTTTTAGACATGATATACCTGCTTTAGCACCCATTCGTTTTGTCGTTTTCATGTTTTTGTATCTTATAAAACTTTAATAAAAGTTACAGTTTAAAAAAGAGCTGAATGAGTGGCCACCAGCCATTATTTGTAATACTTTTGAGTCTGGTAGAGTGAATAGGCTATGTCTAAATGACTTTAACTAGGGAGCATGATAAAAGATATGTTTTTAGGGAGCACCTGAAACTCTTTAAGTTGTGGATAGTCCTAATTTCTAGAGAATTCCAGAGAATTGGTGCAGCTCGGGAGAAGTCTTGGAGCTGGGAGTGGGAGATTTTAATTAATGTAGATGTTAGTCTAAAGTCTCTTCCAGAGCAAAGAGAATGGGTGGGGTGATAGAGATGCTTTGCAGTGCTCGTCCACCTGATGTCGATCAAACATTGACTGTAGAAGTTGATGTGTCCGAGGCGGGGGTTGGGGTGGAGGTGTCTCCTGTAAATAGCATCCATATGCCTATCTCTCGCAAAAGATATTGCCAGCAAGGTGAAAGGAACCGCTCTGCACCGCTGACGCCGGCGCCCGGCACTACTGCTCCGCCCCACCCCACTTCTTCCTCCTGCACCGTACATTATGACGTGACGTCCAACGTGCGGAGGAGGTTACTAAAAGACCGCGGTGCTGGAGAAGGCACACGTGGCCCGCCTACCTCACGGCCATAGAGGAGCTGAGCCACAGATTCTGCCGGCTAGCGTGTGCTCAATCCTCCTGCTCCCAGGCAGCTGATCTCCTGAGTCTTTCACCGTCCACCACCTCCTGGGCCTGATGGAAGAGAGGGACCGTCACCTTGCCGACACAGAGCACAAAGGTAACGTGCCTGAGACAGTGAGTGATATGTCCCGCTGCTGCAGTTGCTGTGGTTGTGCTCTGTGTGTGCCAGATTCTCCTGCTGGCTGCTGCACCGCAGGAGGACTAGGTGTAAAGGAAAGAAACTTTAAGTAATATAATTAAATGATTTGTGCACTAACTTAATCACTGGAGTGGTCAGGGAGGGTGTGGGAGAGACACTACTGATCAGAGGACTGTTTGGACTGAAGCTACATGAGGAAAACTTGCCCCATGTAAACTGTGCCCCACCATCTTGGATAACACAGAAACATGTGAAATACCTCTACATGCTGTATGTGTCCCTCTATGTGGATATCTTGCTTGGATCATGTATGTATGGAGTCCAGGGCACATAGGGGCACATACAACATCTAGATGCATTTCACATCTGTCTATCCAAGGTGGAGGGGCAGTGGATGCACACGTGTATTTGGTCAGTTTTTACCTCAGTATCTAGCCTCGTGCATTCGCTGAGTATTTGGCGAGTTTTTACCTCAGTATCTGTAAGGTCTCGTGCATCTGCTGAGTATTTGGTGAGTTTTTACCTCAGTATATGTAAGGCCTCGTGCATTCGCTGAGTATTTGGTGAGTTTTTACCTCAGTATCTGTAAGGTCTCGTGCACACGCTGAGTATTTGGTGAGTTTTTACGTCAGTATTTGTAATGTCTCATGCACATGCTGAGTGTTTGGTGAGTTTTACCTCAGTATTTGTAATGTCTCATGCACACTTTGTGTATTTGGTGAGTTTTTTACCTCAGTACTTGTAAGGCCATGTGCACACGTTGAGTATTTGATGAGTTTTTTACCTCAGGATTTGTAGTTAAAACCAGGAGTGGAGCAATCAGGGGAAAAGTCTAATAGAAACACCTGCACCACTTCTGTATTTAATCATCCACTCCTGGTTTTGGCTACAAATCCTGAGGTAAAAAACTCATCAAATACTCAGCGTGCACACGCTGAGTGTTTGGTGAGTTTTTTTTACCTCAGTACTTGTAGGGCCACGTGCACACTATGAGTATTTGGTGAGTTTTACCTCAGTATCTCTTAAGCCCCCGTCACACTAAGCGAGATCGCTAGCAAGATCGCTGCTAAGTCACAAGTTTGGTGACGCAACAGCAACCTGCCAGCGATCTCGCTATGTTTGACACTTAGCAGCGACCAGGCCCCTGCTGTCACATCACTGGTCATGTCAGAGTTGCCTGGACCATTTTTTGATCGTTGGGATCCTGCTGGGCAGCATGCATCGGTGTGTTTGACAGGAACAACGACCAACGACCTCAATACTACAGGTCTGAGAGACAGGGTCCCAACAACCTCCGTATCATTCCGGATCGTTGTTGCGTTGCTGGTGAGATCTCTGTTTGACATCTCACCAGCCATCCCGGGATCGCTGGTGCGTCACCAAGTGTGACGGTAAGATTTTGTGCAGATGTTCAGTATTTGGTCAATTTTTACCTCGGTATCTGTAAGGCCTCGATGAGGCATCTGTAAGCCTCGATGAGGCCTTACAGATACTGAGGTAAAAACTGACCAAAACTCAACACTATGGTTTAAAGTTTTTTTTTTTTTTTTTTTCTTCCTAACCAAAGGGTGAATTGACTAGTTGAATGGATTTTTGCAGGTTATAGTTTCACTCAGCAACTATTTTCTTGAATTATCTGTTTCGGGTACATGATAATGACCCCCGTCACATGACCCGGAGGGCCCACAGAGTCTGAACAGCCCAGGGCCCTAGCTACCCTTAATCATGCCTGCTTGCTGTCGTCTGCATTTGCTAAACTGAGCTTCCAATCTCATTGTAACAGTGTATGTTAAATCTACCTCTGCTTGCTGCAATGACCTCCATTGCAATATCAGCCTGACTCATTTAGCCTTATAATAATAATAAATAATAATAATAATAATAATCATTTAATATTCACATAGTGCCACATATTCTGCAGCGCTTCACAATTCAGGGGTATATATTTAAACAATCCTATGAAACAGTTAACAGAAAATACAATTAAAAAAACAATACAATACAAAGCATAATACAATACAATAATTAGAGCAAAATAATTACAGCCCTGCTGCTCATAAGAGCTTCCAATCTACCAATGAGGTGGGGAGTGACACAAAATATAGGTGCTTATTTACAATGATGGTATAGTCAACTTGAGGAGATGGGGAACAGATCGGAGGAGCATAAGTGGCCACCAACCATTATTAGTGATCCCCTTGAGACTGGTGGAGCGGATATGCTATGTCTAGATGACTGTGACTAGGGATCATAATAGGCCGCCCTAAAAAGATGTGTTTTTAGGGATTGCCTGAAACTTTGTAAGTAATACACCTAATTTCTTGGGTAGAGCATTCCAGAGAGTCGGTGCAGCTTTGGAGAAGTCTTGGAGCCGGGAGTGGGAGGTTCGGATTTATGCAGAAGTGAGTGTAAAGTCACTTCCAGAGCGAAGAGAACGGGTGGGGTGATAGACAGAGATGAGGTAGGGAGGTGCTGCACTGTGAAGAGCTTTGTGTCTGAGAACAAGCAGTTTGAATTGGATCCTATAGTGTATAGGCAGCCAGTGCAAATACTGGCATAGAGCAGAAGCGTCCGAGTAACAGTTAGCTAGACAAGTGATTCTGGCTGCTGCATTAAGGATGGACTGGAGTGAGGAGAGTCTAGTGCGGGGGAGGCCAATTAAAAGAGAATTACAATAGTCAAGGCGGGAGTGAATTAGGGCCACAGTGAGGGTGTTTGTGGTTTCTAAAGCGAGAAAGGGGTGAATTCTAGAGATGCTCTGCAGGTGCAAGCAGCAAGAGCGGGCGAGAGATTGTATATATGGGGTGAAGCAAAGATCAGAGTCAAACTTAACACCCAGACAGCGAGCCTGCTGAGTAGGCGTTATCGTGGTGCCGCACACTGAGAGAGAGATGTCATATTTAGGCAGGTTAGTGGAGGGCGGAGTATCAGAAGTTCAGTTTTGGAAAGGTTGAGTTTCAGTAGAGAGCGACATGATATTGGAAACTGCGGTTAGACAATCATTGGGGTAACTGCGGATAGACAATTAGTGGTGTTCTTTATTAGAGCGTGAGTAAGTTCAGGGGAAGAAGTGTATAGTTGTGTGTCATCAGCATAAAGATGGTACTGAAAGCCAAATCTGCTGATGGTCTGTCCGATCGGGGCTGTGTAGAGAGAGAAGAGAAGAGGGCCAAGGACTGAACCCTGATGGACCCCAATAGTGAGAGGAAGAGGAGAGGAAGTAGAGCCAGCAAATGATACACTAAAAGAGCGGTCAGAAAGATAGGAAGAAAACCAGCAGAGAGCCGTGTCCTTGATGCCGATGGAGTGCTGCATAGAGAGTAGGGGATGGTGGTCAACAGTGTCAAAGGCTGCAGAGAGATCAAGAAGAATAAGCAGAGAGTGGTCACCATTATGTTTTACTGTCAGAAGGTCATTAGTGACTTTGAGTGAGGGCAGTTTCTGTAGAATGTAAGAGGCGGAAACCAAACTGTAATGGGTCAAAAAGAGAGTGAATAGAGAGGTAACGGGTGAGCGGGAGTAGACCAGGCGCTCCAGGAGTTTAGAGATGAAGGGGAGATTGGAGACTGGTCTGTAGTTGTTTGTGCAGGATGGGTCAAGGGAAGTTTTCTTTAATAATGGGGTAATAATAGAGTGTTTGAAGGGAGGGGAAGATGCCAGAAGAGAGGGAGAGGTTGATGATTTTGGTTAGGTTAGTGGTAACCACCAGAGAGAGAGACTGGAGTAGGTGTGAGGGGATGGGGTCAGCAGTACATGTGGTGCGACGAAAGCAAGAGAGGAGCCTGGAGATTTCTTCTTCTGTGACTGGGTCAAAAGTGGAGAGTGAGCTGGAGGAAATGTGGGGAGAGGTAGGGGTAACAGCGATTTGAGTTTGGGAGTTGATTTCCTGATGGATGTTTTCTATTTTCTCTATAAAGTAAGAAGCCAGATCATCAGCACAGAGGTCGGTGATAGGGGCCTGCACTTTAGGGCTGAGGAGAGAGTGAAAGGTGTCAAAGAGTTTTTTTGGGTTGTTGGATAGTGAGGAGATCAGGGTTGGTGAAGTAGGTTTGTTTGGCGAGGTGAAGGGCAGAGTTGTAAGTTCTCAGCATAAATTTATGATGAATGAAGTTTTCTGGAGTGCGGGTTTTCTTCCATAGGCAATCAGCACTCCTAGCGCATCGCTGGAGGAATCGAGTTTGTGATGTGATAGTATTCTACCACCGCTTTCTGTCATCTGCATTTGTTAAACTGGGCTTCTAATCTCATTGTAACAGTGTATGTTAAATCTACGTCTGCGTGCTGCACTGACCTCCATTGCAATATCAGCCTGATTCATATAGCCTTATGGTAATATTCCACCACCGCTTGCTGTCATCTGTATTTGCTAAACTGGGCTTCCAATCTCATTGTAATAGTGCATGTTAAATCTACCTCTGCTTGCTGCAATGACTCCAGTGCAATATCGCTGGGCTGAATCGAGTTTTGGTAATATTCCACCACCGCTTTCTGTCATCTGTATTTGCTAAACTGGGCTTTCCAATCTCATTGTAACAGTGCATGTTAATATCTACCTCTGCTTGCTGCAATGACCTCCATGCAATATCAGCCTGACTCATATAGCCTTTTGGTAATATTCCACCACCGCTTGCTGCCATCTGCATTTGCTAAACTCGGCTTTCAATCTCATTGTAACAGTGCATGTTATATTACCTCTGCTTGCTGCAATGACCTCCATTGCAATATCAGCTGACTCATATAGCCTTTGGTAATATTCCACCACCGCTTGCTGCCATCTGCATTTGCTAAACTCGGCTTTCAATCTCATTGTAACAGTGCATGTATATCTACCTCTGCTTGCTGCAATGACCTCCATTGCAATATCAGCCTGACTCATATAGCCTTATGGTAAATCTACCTCTGCATTTATTGTGAACCCTTCTATGTCATCTGGAAGCATTATATTTTTTACTTACCAGTATATGACTATTTCCCACATTGTAAATGTTATCTTGTTTAAGGTGTGATTGTGTGGAGCCGCTTGCTATGTCAGATCTGTGGCCTTTCATCATCTACCGTATTTATCCCCTGCTGTGAGGAGCAGCTGCTAATTACCTGATACCATGTGACTTTCCACAATCCCCCTCACCTGATTCTTTAGTGTGCCTCTGCCATTCACCTTCACTGCCCCATCCCCCCTCCATCACCCCTCATCCACATAAACCCCTCTGTCCTTCACTCTACTTTATTGAGTTCACATACTCTCTTCAAGTACTGAACATACTGAATAATCTCAGACCATCATATTCCATATTCCAGGCATCATAAGCAATGTCACAATTACAAAAACTATTCGCTCTTTCTCTTTTTACTGCTGCTCCTGTCAGGTGACATCTCTCCAAATCCTGGTCCACCCTCCACCAACTTCAACCCCTCCCCCACCACACATAGAAACCATACTAACCTTATCACATTACCTGCCACCTATATCTCCTCTTTTAATTGCTCTCTGGAATCACGTCTGAATGCACAAACTCCTTCATCCACAACTACTTTCTCATATAGCGGTTTCACATTGCAATCACCCTGGTATCATCAGTGCACCGATGTGTACGATGTATAATCGATACGCACCCGATCCCAATGACAGCCTTCCCTTCCATTCCAGTCGGCACAATCATGGATGCTCCTGTGAATGCTCATCCTTAGAGGACTGCATAATAGATCGCGGACCACGACGGTCACACGGAAATATTTTTTGGGGCGGTCATCCTGGAATGGATACTGCTACGTCTGCTTTTGGTGTAACACACGGCATATACCACGGCGATTATGGCCGATTTGGGCTTCCCTGGCTGTATATACTGCTGGCCTGTATACTCCATGGCTGTTATCCATGGGCGTTATACTCTGGTGCTATACTACACTGGCTGTATATATTGGGCCTGTAATCCGGGGCTGTATTAACATGGGTGTTATACTGCTCCTGTAACACATGGTGTTATTCACTGGGCTGAAACTACTAGCTGCGTCTATTCCGGTGTATTACCACTGTGATACATTGCGTGTATATACACTGGCTGCTGTATTACCGGCTGGTGTATACCACAGTGGGTTATACGTGCTAGGTCACCTGCATACAGAGTCAATAGATTCAGTTTTGGGCAAAGTAGGTCGCTTATACACGGTCGGTAACACAAAAATCCAGGACACACAATTTGGATCCAGGCTATCTGTAACGGAATAGATCTTGGTGTCTGCCGTGGCTAATCATTTACACATGGGGGTCTATGGAGCTTTCAAAAGATCTGTGCAAAAACAGCGATGTGGTTTTCCGTGTCCGCATTCGCATGCTCAGTACACTAAAACTGCTCTGTTCCCGTGTTATTTCACTTTCACAATGTATATTACATACATTGCGAAAGTAAAATTAAATAAAGCAAGTGTTAAAACAAAACAAAAAAATCCTCACCTCTCCACCGTGTGTCCTGCAATGTATCCACCTCTGATGGCTTAAGGACCTGAATCAGCTGTTCGGGCGGGCAACCCAATTAGCTGATTGGTCACATGACGGCATTAGCTGTGTAGTTTTAAATCGCACACCCACCAAAACCAATCGGGCGATTTAAGCTGCTGCCTTGACTATTGTAATTCTCTTTTAATTGGCCTCCCCTGCACTAGACTTTCCCCTCTCCAGTCCATCCTTAATGCAGCAGCCAGGATCACCTATCTATCTAACCGTTACTCAGATGCTTCCGCTCTATGCCAGTCATTGCACTGGCTGCCTGTACACTATTGTATCCAATTCAAACTGCTTGTTCTCACCCACAAAACTCTTCACAGTGCAGCACCTCCCTACCTCTCCACCCTCATCTCATAACCCCTAGTCAGTCATCTAGACATAGCCTATCCGCTCCACCAGTCTCAAGTGGATCACAAATAATGGTTGGTAGCCACTTATACTTGCTCCTATCTGTTCCCCATCTCCCCAAGTTGACTATACCATCACTGTAAATAAGCCCCTGTACTTTGTGTCACTCCCACATTGTTAGATTGTAAGCTGTTATGAGCAGGGCTGTCATTATTTTGCTTTCATTATTGTATTATGCTGTGTATTGTATTATGCTTTGTATTGTATTGTATTTTCTGATAACTGTTTCTTATGATTGTTTGAATATGAACCTCTGAATTGTGAAGTTCTGCGGTATATGTTGGCGCTAAATAAATAAAGATTATTATTGTCTTGGAGGGGGCAGCTCATCCTGTCACAGTGATTACCAATTATAAAAATCTACTTCACCTCGAATCCGCTAAGCGTCTGAACCCTAGGTGGTCCTTGTTTTTCACCAGGTTTACCTTTGTGGTTACCTATCATCCAGGGGTTAAAAATGTCAACGCTGAAGCTTTGTCCTACAGTTTTCCTGGGGAAGGTAGCTTGGATAACTCTGTTCCCAGGGGCGGAACTACCGTGGTGCAGCTGGTTCAGCTGCACCAGGGCCCCGACCGGCTAGGGGGCCCCTTCAAGCCTGCAGGGGGGCCCCCAGCCGACCCCCATAAGCCGTTGTCATAGGAGAGGAGGGTCATGCAAGGGAAGCGGAAAGCTTCCTGCTTCCCTTGCCTGATCCCGCCCATCCTCTCTCCTCTGCCCCCCCGGCTCCCCGGAACGCCGAGTGTGGCTCAGCAGGTAGGAGAGCCGCCGCAAACATCGGCGCCGACGGCCACCAGCACCCCCCCAGTCGGCGCCGACGGACACCAGCACTCCCCAAACCTCCCCCGCAGACGGAGAAGACGGCCACCAGCATTCCCCCCTGCTCCTCACCATGGTGGCTGCACCAGGGGTCACGGTCTGCCACTGTCTGTTCCTATGTACACAGAAGGGGGTGGTCATCTCTACTATATGTTCTAAACTCAAGGGTGAGGTGCTGAAGCCTCAGGAAAATTGTTGTGTCTTTGCAGTTGCACCTCAAAATTGTAGGGGAGGATCATAACTCTTTTCTTGCCGGACGCACAGGTAGTAAAGCGGACTTTGATCTCCTTTCTTGTCGGTTTTGGTGGCCAAGAATCTTGTATAAGGATGTAGTTGATTGTCTCTACCTGTAATGTTTGCGCACGTTTTAAGACCCCGCATATTCGTCTGTCCAAGTATTTCCTGCCTTTTGACTGTACCTGACAGATTATGTACACATTAATCCATGGATTTTATTAGTGAACTTCCTTCGTCTGATGGAAAAACTGTGATCTTAGTAGTGGCGGATAGCTTCAGTAAGATGGCGCACTTCATCGCCATACTGGCTCTCCCTAATGCTAAAACTCAAGCTGAAGTGTTTGTCTCTGAGATCATGAAGCTTCACGGGTTTCCCATAGATGATAGATGTGTGAGATCGTTCCACACTTTGTCTCTAAATTTTGAGGACGTTTTGTTCTCATCTGGGGTATACAGTTAGGGCCAGAAATATTTGGACAGCGACACAATTTTCGCGAGTTGGGCTCTGCATGCCACCACATTGGATTTGAAATGAAACCTCTACAACAGAATTCAAGTGCAGATTGTAACGTTTAATTTGAAGGGTTGAACAAAAATATCTGATAGAAAATGTAGGAATTGTACACATTTCTTTACAAACACTCCACATTTTAGGAGGTCAAAAGTAATTGGACAAATAAACATAACCCAAACAAAATATTTTTATTTTCAATATTTTGTTGCGAATCCTTTGGAGGCAATCACTGCCTTAAGTCTGGAACCCATGGACATCACCAAACGCTGGGTTTCCTCCTTCTTAATGCTTTGCCAGGCCTTTACAGCCGCAGCCTTTAGGTCTTGCTTGTTTGTGGGTCTTTCCGTCTTAAGTCTGGATTTGAGCAAGTGAAATGCATGCTCAATTGGGTTAAGATCTGGTGATTGACTTGGCCATTGCAGAATGTTCCACTTTTTTGCACTCATGAACTCCTGGGTAGCTTTGGCTGTATGCTTGGGGTCATTGTCCATCTGTACTATGAAGCGCCGTCCAATCAACTTTGCAGCATTTGGCTGAATCTGGGCTGAAAGTATATCCCGGTACACTTCAGAATTCATCCGGCTACTCTTGTCTGCTGTTATGTCATCAATAAACACAAGTGACCCAGTGCCATTGAAAGCCATGCATGCCCATGCCATCACGTTGCCTCCACCATGTTTTACAGAGGATGTGGTGTGCCTTGGATCATGTGCCGTTCCCTTTCTTCTCCAAACTTTTTTCTTCCCATCATTCTGGTACAGGTTGATCTTTGTCTCATCTGTCCATAGAATACTTTTCCAGAACTGAGCTGGCTTCTTGAGGTGTTTTTCAGCAAATTTAACTCTGGCCTGTCTATTTTTGGAATTGATGAATGGTTTGCATCTAGATGTGAACCCTTTGTATTTACTGTCATGGAGTCTTCTCTTTACTGTTGACTTAGAGACAGATACACCTACTTCACTGAGAGTGTTCTGGACTTCGGTTGATGTTGTGAACGGGTTCTTCTTCACCAAATAAAGTATGCGGCGATCATCCACCACTGTTGTCATCCGTGGACGCCCAGGCCTTTTACAGTTCCCAAGCTCACCAGTCAATTCCTTTTTCGTCAGAATGTACCCAACTGTTGATTTTGCTACTCCAAGCATGTCTGCTATCTCTCTGATGGATTTTTTCTTTTTTTTCAGCCTCAGGATGTTCTGCTTCACCTCAATTGAGAGTTCCTTTGACCGCATGTTGTCTGGTCACAGCAACAGCTTCCAAATGCAAAACCACACACCTGGAATCCACCCCTGACCTTTTAACTACTTCATTGATTACAGGTTAACGAGGGAGATGCCTTCAGAGTTAATTGCAGCCCTTAGAGTCCATCGTCCAATTACTTTTGGTCCCTTGAAAAAGAGGAGGCTATGCATTACAGAGCTATGATTCCTAAACCCTTTCTCCGATTTGGATGTGGAAACTCTGATATTGCAGCTGGGAGTGTGCACTTTCAGCCCATATTATATATATAATTGTATTTCTGGACATGTTTTTGTAAACAGCTAAAATAACAAAACTTGTGTCACTGTCCAAATATTTCTGGCCCTAACTGTATATGTCATTTTTCATCGGCGTTCCATCCCCAATCTAACGGTCAGATTGCATGCTTGCATCAAAGTTTAGAGATGTACCTAAGGTGTTTTGTGTCTGATAACCTGGAAAATTGGTCGTCTTACCTACTATTGGCTGAGCTTGCATTAAACAATCGTTACATTGAATCCACCGGCAAGTCATCGTGTTTTGGTGCTTTCGGCAGGGATATGTCCTCAGGGTTTCCTAGGAAGGAACAATATTCTTTGTCTCTCTCATCTATATGGCATGGAGTACAGACCAATCTGAGGGTTATGGGAGACTGATACAAAACAAGGCTGGTAACAGACGTTCGTCAGGTCCGGACCTGTGTGTGAATGATTATGTATGGTTGTCCTGTAGGAACAAGTTGAAGGTTCCGTCTTGGAAACTGGGTCCTCGCTAGGTTCATCGGGCTGTATAAGGTGCTCACTGTTATTAACCCTGTGGCCTTTCGGCTTGAGCTACCTTTAACATTTAACAATTCATCTATTGTGAATTGTAATCTTGAATTTCAGGCGGCAAGAATTGTTGATTCACGTTTGAATCGCCGTTCTCTCCAACTTAGTGCACTGGAAGGATTATTGACCAGAAGAAAGGACATGGGTACCTTCATCGAAAGTGAATGCCAGTAGATTGCTGTGTTCATTGCATGCATCTCATCTGGAAAAACCTGGTCTTGAGGGTCCTAAGGCCCCTCGTTGAAAGGGGGGTACTGTCAGGGGTGTGTCCCACTGTCGAATCTGGGATCAGAAGGGCTCAACACCTTATTGATCACATACCTATAATTTGTATTGGAGCAAATATACTTTCTTTCAGTGCCGAAGGGGTTAAGTACTCTTTCGTATCTGACTGATCTTTGTAGCCTATAGACAGGGATGTTAGGGAGCAAAGGGTATAGAAGCAGGTGAGTGTTAGGAGATGCCCTTCCCCCTCACACCTCTCCCTATCACAATGCCATTCCTTCTTTACTATTCCCAGTCACATCCTCAACAGAGCCTGCTCCGGCAACTTCTGCTTCGGTTACTAGACACCGCCATATTCACCCTGCAGGTGCTCGTGATAGGAAAGAAATCTTTGCAGGAAATTCTCGTAAACGCAGGCTCACTCATCCACTGGGTTAGGGTGGCTGGGACGTGTAGTATTTCTTAGTCTGACAGTGTTAATGTGTGGGCGGTCCAGGTGAAGTCATTAGCTCCTAAGTTCCAGCCTATTGGAAAGTACCACATCTTCATATATCTTCAGGCTCTTCCTGCAAGCTGCCAGAAATAGTTTTTTGTTTTCCTGACTATCCATTTACTAAATCTAGTGTTTACCAGATTTTCCTTGGCCTGTTTTTGTACTATTCTTCTTCCTCACGATTTTGTACTTTGCTGCTATCTCAGTTTTGACCCGACTCCATGACTACCCTTTCAGATCCTGTTTTTGTCTTTGTCCTGACCTCCCGGCTTTGACCCTGCTTGCTAACCATTCCAGTCTCTAGACTGCTGTTTTCCATAGGCAGTTAACTCCTGGACCATGTTGTAAATCCAGATTCTATCATGGATGGACAGAATATTCCAATTTTTACCCTTGTGTTGCGCCATTCGCTTGCTGTCCGAACGTCCCAGTGTGGCATACAGTGACTGATAACATATAACAGAGGATTCACCATTCACAATAGATGTCACAGCCCACCTCCTCCTCCTGTACAATGACTGATAACACCTCTATATACAGTAGATAACACAGGATCCACCATTCACATTAGGTGATATCACAGCTCACCTCCTCCTCCTGTACAATGACTGATAACATCTCTATATACAGTAGATAACACAGGATCCACCATTCACAATAGGTGATATCACAGCTCACCTCCTCCCCCTGTACAATGACTGATAACATCTCTATATACAGTAGATAACACAGGATCCACCATTCACAATAGGTAATATCACAGCTCACCTCCTCCTCCTGTACAATGACTGATAACACCTCTATATACAGTAGATAACACAGGATCCACCATTCACAATAGGTGATATCACAGCTCACCTCCTCCTCCTGTACAATGACTGATAACACCTCTATATACAGTAGATAACACAGGATCCACCATTCACAATAGGTGATATCACAGCTCACCTCCTCCTCCTGTACAATGACTGATAACAACTCTATATACAGTAGATAACACAGGATCCACCATTCACAATAGGCGATATCACAGCTCACCTCCTCCTCCTGTACAATGACTGATAACACCTCTATATACAGTAGATAACACAGGATCCACCATTCACAAAAGGTGATATCAGATCTCACCTCCTCCTCCTGTACAATGACTGATAACACCTCTATATACAGTAGATAACACAGGATTTAACATTCACAATAGGTGATATCACAGCTAACCTCCTCCTGTACAATGACTGATAACACCTCTATATACAGCTGATTACACATGTTTGCAAACACTGTAAAGGTACCTTTACACGCCGCTACAGGATGGTGGAAACAACCGGGTAGATGAGACAAATGTATCTTGCACCGCCAAATCAACCCGCGGTCGCGGCGTGTAAAGACGGTTGTTGCCACCCGTCACTTGAGGCACCTGTTTCAGAGCAGTGCTCAATAACAGGTTGATTTCAAGGCGATGGTTACGGCCTGTATCGGCATGTAAATAAGGAACAGGAGGGTTGTTTCGACACCTTGCTATCTACCTGGGGCGTGACACAGGGTCCGGGATACCGCGCCCCATCAGCGATCATTGGAGGAAGCTCCTGCATTACGATTGGTTGTTGCTGCATAGGGAGGCATATTTAAGGAGCTGACCAGTCACACTACACAATTGCTCGAGCGTCATGTATTAATCAGCTTCCTGCGGTGGCTGGCCAATCATGATGTTATTGCTTTGTCCTATCAGCGTACGGAATTCTCGTAATCCACAATTGTGGCACGCCTATGTGTTGTCACTGCTGCCTTTGTTCTGCCCATATTACCTTGTTATTGCGGCGTGTAAATAAGGTAAGGTGAGCTACAGAAGGTAACTTGTGGCACCCGGCGGTGTATCCAGAGATAGATGTAACCTACTGTAGCGCACCTTGTTACGGCGTGTAAAGGCGGTGCGGGTACCATTTGTAACCGTTTGTGCGTGCTCGTGCACGTGAAGCACCCGGTTGTTTCCACCATCTTGTAGCCGCGTGTAAAGGTAACCTTAGGGTACCTTTACACGCGGCTACATTTCTAGGGTGGCTACAGGTAACTTACTGGTTGCAGTGAAATCATGGAGACAAGGTTCTATCTTGTTGCTGTGTACAAATGGAATAATCTCTCCATGATTTCACTGCAACCAGTAAGTTACCTGTAGCCACCCAAGAAATGTAGCCGCGTGTAAAGGTACCCTAAAGGTACCTTTACACGCCGCCACAACAGGATGGATACCAACGGCTACTTCACGTGCACTAGCACGGCCGAACGGTTACCAACGGGAAACGCACCCTCTTTACACGCCGCCACAAGGTGCGCTACGCTACGCTACATCTACAGCTAGATACATCGCCGGGAGTCGCAAGTAGCCATCTGTAGCTCAGCGTACCTCATTTACACACCGCTACAACAAGCTAATATGGGCGGACCTGGTGCAGCAGGGACAGCACATAGGCGTGGCACAATTGTGGATTACAAGACGTCCGTACGGTGATAGGACAAAGCCAGAACATCATGATTGGCCAGGCATCGCAGGAGGCTGGTTAATACAGCACGCTCGAGCAATTGTGTAGTGTGACTGGTCAGCTCCTTAAATATGCCGCCCTATGCAGCGACTACCAATCGTCATGCAGGAGCTTCCACCAATGATCGCAGATGGGGCGCGGTAACACGGAGCCTGGGTGACGCCTTAGCTACATTGCAGCTACATCGCCGGGTGTCCAGAGTTCCCTTCTGTAGCTTCTTTACACGCCGATACAGCTCGCTACAATCGGCGATGTAGCCATATGTTTATGGGCAGTGCACGGATACAGAGGTATCTGTAGCCGGCTGTGTCGTCCCGTCTTCAGACGCCGTTACTACGGGCGATATTGGCGCCACAAGCTACATTTGTAGCCTGTAGCGGTTGTATGCATCCTGTTGTGGCGGCGTGTAAAGGTACCTTTACACGCCGCGACGGCAGGCTGGATACATCCCGCTACTTCACGTGCACGAGCACGCTCAAACGGTTACAAACGGTCAACGCATCACCTTTACACGCCGCGACAAGATGCGCTACGCCACGCTACATCTATAGCTAGCTACATCGCCGGGTGTCTCAAGTAGCCAGCTGTAGCTCATTTACACACCGCTACAACCAGCTACTATGGGCGTACCTGGTGCAGCAGGGACAGCACATAGGCGTGCTCCAATTGTGGATTACGAGATGTCCGTACGCTGATAGGACAAAGCAATAATACCATGATTGGCCAGGCATCGCAGGAGGCTGATTAATATTTGACGCTCGAGCAATTGTATAGTGGGACTCGTCAGCTCCTTAAATATGCCGCCCTGTGCGGCGACAACCAATCGCAACGCACCAGCTTCCACCAATGATCGCACATGGGGCGCGGTAACACGGAGCTAGGGTCACGCCTTAGCTACATCGCAGGCTGTCTCGAGTTCCCTTCCGTTGCTTCTTTACACGCCGATACAGCTCGCTACCATCGGCGTTGTAGCCATCAGTTTTCGAGCAGACCTAGGAAACAGATGTATCTGTTGCCGGCTGTAGCGTCACGTCTTCAGACGCCGCTACGACGGGCTACATTGGCGCTACAAGCTACATTTGTAGCCTGTAGCGGGATGTATCCAGCCTGCCGTCGCGGCGTGTAAAGGTACCTTTAGGGATGGAAATAGAACAGATGCCTTTTTTGTCTTTAGACAATGTTCATGACCCGTGTGTACCATGGTGATGAATTTGTCACGAAAATGTTAGCGGATGCTACAATATAATAATAAAGAAATTAGGTAATATAACTTGCAAATGATGAATTGGGCCCCGAGGCCCCAACTTGTTTTCTGTAAACAGCAGTGCAGTCCAGAGTAAAAGCGATTAATGTCGCCAGACACCGAGTCCTGCTGCCCATTGGTCAGATTACAAACACCTGCACTCAGAGGGGCACTGCGTGACCGGTTCACGATGCCAGTGAGGGAGGAGGTACTCCTGGGTGGATCCTCAGTGCACCACTGCAGACATCATACAGTTCATACATCACATTCCACCAGCACCGAGAATAACTGATTGTCCAAGACCAGGTATTGCACTGATCGGATATTGATGATCTATATTAAGTACAGGACAACCCCTTTAAGGTGAACAATCTTCAGGAGTGTGCTGGAGATGGTCCAGTCTATAAAGTAAAGCTGATGAGCGGGCCGCTACAACCAGGAGGCATCGCTCATGAGGATCGGGCACAGTGCCTGATGCTTGTCGGACCCGGCGGCTCTAATATATCCCTGTTATTTCTCTTTTAGATTGTCTGACACTCACCATGAAGAATCCGCGAATCTCTGTGATGAGAGATGAAGATGTGACCATCCCCTGTGATTTTTCAGACTTTTCCCCTGATAGAATCATTAATGTGCATTGGACAAAATTAGAGGATGGAATATCTACGGGAGTTTACAACTTTATACCTGGAAATCTGTGGCCTTCAGACCAGGATGCTACATGGAGGAGAGCGACATACAGAATGGAAATGCAGCACTGCACATCCCACGGGCGCAGTTCAGTGATGACAGAGAGTACACCTGTACTGTGATAGTGACCCCGGACACCAGGGAGGGGAAAAGCATCCTGGAGGTGTCAGGTGAGTGCAGGTGTCAGGGGAGCCTGTGTGTGTATATGTCAGGGGAGCCATGTGTGTATATGTCAGGGGAGCCATGTGTGTATATGTCAGGGGAGCCATGTGTGTATATGTCGGGAGCCATGTGTGTATATGTCAGGGGAGCCATGGGTGTCCAGGGAGCCATGTGTGCATGCAGTTGTGCTCAAAAGTTTACATACCCCGGCAGACTTTTTGCTTTCTTGGCCTTTTGTCAGAGAATAGGAATGATTATTATTATTATTTATTATTATCGCGCCATTAATTCCATGGCACTTTACATGTGGAAGGGGTATACAAAGACAAGTTCAAGGTACATGGACAACAAATGGAATACAGGTACAGAAGGAGAGAGGACGCTGTCCGCGAAGGCTCACAATCTACAAGGAGGCGGGTGATGATACATTAGGAGAGGGTAGAGTTGGTCGTGTGGTGGTTTGGTGGACCGAGGCTCACTGCAGGTTGGAGACTTGTTGGAAGAGGTGAGTCTTCAGGTTTCTTTTCAAGGTTTCCAGAGTAGGTGAGAGTCTGATGTGTTGGGGCAGAGAGTTCCAGAGTATAGCGGATGCACAGGAGAAGTCTTGTATGCGGATGTGGGAAGAAGAGATAAGGGGGAGCAGAGGAGGAGATCGTGAGTGGAGCGCAGATTGCATAAGGGTAGTTATCGGGAGACCATGTCACAGATGTACGGAGAAGACAGATTGTGAACAGCTTTGTAGGTCATAGTGTTTTAAACCTGGACCTCTGAGAAATGGGGAGCCTGTGAAGGGCTTGGCAGAGAGGAGAGATTGGGGAATAGCGGGGAGACAGGTGGATTAGTCGGACAGCAGAGTTTAGGATAGATTGGAGAGGTGCAAGGATGCTAGAGGGGAGGCCAGTAAGCAGGAGGTTACAATAGTCGAGGCGGGAGACGATGAGGGCATGGACAAGTGTTTTTGCAGTGTTGAGGTCGAGGAATGAACGAATCTGGGAAATATTTTTGAGTTGGAGTCAGCAGGAGGTGGCGAGGGCTTGGATATGTGGCTTGAAGGAGAGGGCGGAGTCAAAGATCACCCCGAGGCACTGAGCGTAGGGGACTGGGGAAAGTGAGCTGCCGTTGACAGTGATGGACAGGTCAGGTGGGGAAGTGAGTGGGTTGGGGGAAAATGATGAATTCTGTTTTGTTCATGTTCAGTTTCAGAAAGCAGAAAAAAAGATGAGATAGCGGACAGACATTGCAGAATTATGGATAGCAAAAAGGTGAAACAGGTCCGGAGAGATAGATCTGAGTGTTATCAGAGTAGAGGTGATACTGAAGACCGAGGGACTCAATGAGCTATCCAAAACTGAGGCTGTAGATGGAGAAAAGAAGGGATCCGAGAACTGAGCCTTGGGGGACACCGACGGAAAGGGGGTAAGGTGAGGAGGTGGTGGGGAGAGGGTGACGCTGAATGTCCGATCAGTTAGATATGAGGAGATCCAGGATTGTGCCACGTCAGTGATACCAAGAGATTCCAGAATCTGTAGCAAGAGGGAATGGTCAACAGTGTCGAAGGCGGAACAAAGGTCAAGGAGGAGGCGGACGAGTAGTGTCGTTTGCTCATTGGCAGTTAAAAGGTCATTGGTAACTTTGGTTAAGGCTTTTTCGGTGGAGTGATGTGGTCAAAGCCAGATTGCAAACGGTCAAAGAGGAAGGAGAGGTGGGAGGACAGCTCTAGATGAACGTGGTGTTCAAGTAGTTTTGAGGCAAAGGAGAGAAGTGATATTGGGCAATAGCTAGAAACAGATAATGGGTTGAGGGACCGCTTTTTGAGGATGGGTGTGATCAAGGCGTGTTTGAAGGATGAGGGGAAAAGTGCTAAGTTGAAAAGATGGGTTAGGGTTGGGATGAAGACAGAGGTGAGGCTGGGAATGAGGTGGGATGGGAGCGGGTTGAGGGCACTGGTGGTGAGGTTGATTTTGTTAAGAGGGAGGGGAGCTGATCTTCTGACAAAGTGGAGAAGCAGCCTTTGGAAGGAGAGGGCAGTGCAGTTGTGAGGAGAAGCTGTGGGGAGAGTGGGTCAAAGCTGATGTTATCATCTTCTGTTTAAAAGAAAGAGGCAAAATCTTTGGCCGAGATAATAGAGAGGGAGGAGGTGATAACACAAAAACTTTTTTTCCACTCATGGTTAGTTGTTGGGTGAAGCCATTTATTGTTTTCTCTTTTTAAATCATAATGACAACCAAAAACATTCAAATGACCCTGATCTAAAGTTCACATACCCTGGTGATTTTGGCCTCATAACATGCACAGAAGTTGACACAAATGGGGTTGAATGGCTAATAAAGGTAACATCCTCACCTGTGACCTGTTTACTTGTAATCAATGTGTATGATTAAAAGCTGAGTGAGTTTCTGAGATCTAGACAGACTCTTTCATCCGTCATCCAGCCACTGACGTTTCTGGATTGCGAGTCATGGGGAAAGCAAAAGATTGTCAACAACTCTATGGAAAAAGATAGTTGAACTGTATAAAACAAGAAAGGGATACAAAAAAATGTCCAAGGAATTGATAATGCCAGTCAGCAGTGTTAAAACGGTGATAAACAAATGGAAACAACCAAACCACAATCAGGTAGACCAACAAAAATTTCGGGCCACAACTGCCAGGAAAATTGTTGGCAATGCAAAGAAAAACCCATAAATAACATCACCTGTAATACAGGACTCACTGAAAACTAGTGATGTGGCTGTTACAAGATGCATAATAAGGAGGCACTTGAAGAAAAATGGTCTGCATGGTGAGTCGCCAGAAGAAAGTCATTACTGAGCAAATACCACAAAGTATCTCGCCTACAATATGCCAAACAGCACAGAGACAAGCTCCAAACTTCTGGAACAAGGTAAATTGGAGCGATGAGACCAAAATTGAGCTTTTTGGCCAGAACCATAAATGTTACATTTGGAGAGTGTTCAACAAGGCCTATGATGAAAGGAACACCATTCCTACAGTAAAGCACGGAGGTGAATCGCTCAATATATGTGGATATGTGAGCTACAAATGACAGGAAACTTGGTCAAAGTTGAAGGAAAGATGAATACAGCACAATATCAATACTGGAGGCAAATTTGCACTCATCATCCGGAAGCTGCGCATGGGACGTACTTGGACGTTCCAATATGACAACAATCCAAAACAGAAGGCAAAGTTAACCTGTCATTGGCTACAGCAGAACAAAGTGAAGTTTCTGGAACATAGGCGTTCCGAGGATCAAAACTAAGAGGGCAGGGGCAAGCCATGGTCGTTCAGGTTGTAAAATTTTAGAATGGAAAAGGGGAATAAAACGAAAATTTTAAGAAAATTATATGTAATGATAGCACTTTATAAGTTAAAGTAAAAGGGAACCTGTCACCCCCTTTGGCCATTCTAAACTGTGCCCACCAGCTTTACTATTAAAGTCTTTGGGGTACTTGTAACCCTCTATGTACCCAGTCGTCCCCTTATACCTGAGAAATAAACTTTTATTGTCTCCCGTGCTGCATCTTAAAAGGTCCGGGAGGTCTGTTCTCTGGTCTAGAGTATTTGGTTCCTCTCTGTCCCCTACCTGCAAAACCCACCCCGCTGTGGCCATGTTATATGTTCATCTGCTGCGATTCTTTCTTTTTCAGCTGCGCCCTCCGCTGTCCTGACACCGGGAGATGCTGTCATTGTGGAGCTGGGAAGTGAGAAAGTCGTGTCCTGTGAAGTCACCAACTTTTACTCTAAAAATATTAGTATCCAATGGGTGCAATATGAGAAAGATTCCAAATGTGTGATCCTGGAGCGAGGAACCTGCACCGGTGAAAGCGTTACTAACGCGGACGGGACGTTCAATGTCACCAGTCACCTGACCTTGTATCCTAAACTGCAGGAGACGGCTATAAATATTCCTGTCTGGTGAAACACCGAGCTCTGGAGAAGGACCTGATGAGGAACTTCACCCTGAAAGTGACAGGTGAGCACTAATTTCTCCCAAAATGTACAGATGTAATGGGTGACACCAGATAATATCAGGTGGGGCAGAGTCTGTGCAGATCATCTGCTTCTCTCCTATGTCTTATCCAATAGTAACAGCAAAATGACCTGATGTCTAGGCAAGGCCAGCTTCAGATTTTGTGGTCCTCAGGCGAAACTGTCTCATTGGGCCCCTTTAACACATACCATGATTCATGAATATAATATAGAGGCTTCAGGCTGTGTATATATAATATAGAGGCTCCTGGGTGAGTTGTATGTATAATATTGAGTCTGTGCAGGGCTGTATATATAATATAGAGGCTGCTGGGCTGTATATATAATATGGAGACAGCTGAGCTCTATATATAATATAGAGGCTGCTGGGCTGTATATATAGTAGAAGCTGCTGGGCTGTATATATAATAGAGGCTGCTGGGCTGTATATATGATATAGAGGCTGCTGGGCTGTGTATATATGACATAGAGGCTATTGGCTGTATATATTATATGAAGGCTGTGCTGGCTGGGTATATGACCCACCCCAGGGCCGTGGGGTACCCTGTTCTGGGAGTTGATTTACTTGGGGATGTCATGGGCAGCCTGTGCCCGGACCGTGGCCCTAGTGGTTGCTAAAAAGGGGTTTAAAAATAAAAGCGTTTGTGACGCCACCCCCGTGTCTGGTAATGATACCGGCGCTGCTGCAGACCTCCGGGGATGATGGATGGGGCAGCTAGATGGTGACGCTCTCCGTAGGTGGAGCAGGATTCCGGGCAGTAATGGGAGAATGGAGAATTCACACAGGGAGGTGGCTCGTCAGACGAAGCTGTATACCAGGAATTCTGGGATCAACAGGTGTGCTACAGTCCGCGCTGCCCGATCATCCAAGGAAACACAAGGAAGCAATGTCCAAGTAAAAAATTTTTCTTTATTCTTCAACCGACGCGTTTCGGCGCCAATCCTGGCGCCGTCTTCAGGCGCCGTCTACCCTGAAGACGGCGCCAGATTGGGCGCCGAAACGCGTCGGTTTGAAGAATAAAGAAAAATTTTTACTTGGAACATTGCTTCCTTGTGTTTCCTGGATGACCGGCAGCGCGGACTGTAGCACACTGTTGATCCCAGAATTCCTGAAGTACCCACTGTTTTGAGGAGGTGAAGTCCAGCAGCAGCTACAATACTAAACCAACGCCTTTGTTCCAGTTGTGGAATCACAACTGACCAGGTTATGTAACTGATTATACCTATAAGACCCTGCTCTATACTCATGATAGGGCACTATTGCGCCTCTGTTGTCTCCCCTTATATTTTATATGGAGCTGTATACCGACAGTCTCGATGACAGTAGTATAGCTTCTCCGGCGCAGCAAACAGTTCTTACACACACAGTTCAAGGGTGCGGCTAGCCTCAGTAGTCACTAGAGGATTAGGATGTTTCACAGGGACCATCCGTGATGTGCCTGCTTTGCCTTTCATTTGTCCAACGTTCCCAAGCACAGAGCCCACCGTCGGTCCCCACGGATCCTTACGGAATTTAGCGCCCTCGGAGCCTCCGGTGTGGAGCCGTCACCTCTGGGCCTCCTCATGGAGTCTTTCGCTCTTAGGGCCTGCACGATCCTAAACGGGGACATAGAGGAAATGTGCCGGGGTTGTCGTGACCTCTGAAGAGGTGCATGCTGTCCGGTTTCTGCGGCTCGGGGATGAACATCCGCACCGCCTCGGAGCCGGTCCTCCGGTGTCGGACTGGATCCCTCCGTCCGGTAGACATACCGTCACGGATTCGGGTGTTACCTAACACCCTAGGATCCCCTTTGGTTCCGAGCCACCTCTCCTGAGGTGCCCTTCACTGCGCTACTTGCAGGGTTCCCATCCATCGACTTTCTCCAACTCCTGACTGACTTTCCCGCTCTCCACTTTACCACCTAAGCTCCTCCCACTGGGATCGGTTCCCTAGCTCCCTAGCAACAGATTAACCTATTGGTCCTCTGAGCTAAGGTGTTTGGATGTGTGTGGTGAGAGTCCCTGATTCACATCCCAGTCCCCTGGTCATAGGGATACTACACATTCTGGTCTGGGTGCAGTACCCCTCCGTGGCGTCCCAACCAGTGGGGCGCCACATATAGGTAATAAAAAAGGCTCTGAACTATGTATGTTTGGAGGTTGCTACTGTGATGTATATATTATTCGGAGGCTGTGCTAGGCTGTAAGCATTATTTGGAGGCTGTGCTGGATTGTATATATTATTTGGAGGCTGTGGCTGCCCAGCAGCCTCCATATTATATATGTAACCCAGCAGAAGTCTCCATATTATACAGTCATATGAAAAAGTTTGGGCACCCCTCTTTATCTTACTCTTTTTGTTTTAAAATTGTTTTTTTGCAACAGCTATTTCAGTGTGATATATGTAATAACTGATGGACACAGTAATATTTCAGGATTGAAATGAGGTTTATTGTACTAACCGAAAATGTGAAACATGCATTATTTCAAAAATTGACAGGTGCAAAAGAGTAAGATTAAGAGGGGTGCCAAAACTTTTTCATATGACTGTATATACAGCACAGCCTCCAGATAATATATACAGCACAGCCTCCATGTTATATACAGCACAGCCTTCATATTATAAATAGCCCAGCAAAGCCTCCATATTATATGCAGCCCCGCCTTCATATTATACACAGCATTGCCTCCATATTATATACAGCCCAGCACAGCCTCCATATTATATATAGCCCAGCACAGCCTCCATATTATATACAGCATAGCCTCCATTTTATATATAGCACAGCCTCCATTTTATATACTGCACATCCTCCATAATATAAATACACAGCACAGCCTTCATATTATGAATACACAGCATAGTCTCCATATTATATACAGCACAGCCTCCATATTATATACAGCACACCACAGCCTCCATATTTTATACAGCACAGTCTCCATATTATATACAGCACAACCTCCATATTACATACTGCACAGCACAGCCTCCATATTATACAGTATACAACACAGCCTCCATATTATATACTGCACAGCCTCATTTTTATACACAGCATCGCCTCCATATTATATACAGCACAACCACCATATTATATACAGCACAGCCTCTAAATAATATATAATATGGTGGTTCTCCTGATATATCTGTCCCTGCTCCTGATATATACAGTTGTGGCCAAAAGTATTGACACCCCTGCAATTGTGTCAGATAATACTCAGTTTCTTCCTGAAAATGATTGCAATCACAAATTCTTTGGTATTATTATCTTCATTTAATTTGTCTTCAATGAAAAAACACAAAAGAGAATGAAGCAAGAAGCAAAACATTGATCATTTCACACAAAACTCCAAAAATGGGCCAGACAAAAGTATTGGCACCCTCAGCCTAATACTTGGTTGCACAACCTTTAGCCAAAATAACTGCGATCTACCGCTTCCGGTAACCATCAATGAGTTTCTTACAATGCTCTGCTGGAATTTTAGACCATTCTTCTTTGGCAAACTGCTCCAGGTCCCTGATATTTGAAGGGTGCCTTCTCCAAACTGCCATTTTTAGATCTCTCCACAGGTGTTCTATGGGATTCAGGTCTGGACTCATTGCTGGCCACCTTAGAAGTCTCCAGTGCTTTCTCTCAAACCATTTTCTAGTGCTTTTTGAAGTGTGTTTTGGGTCATTGTCCTGCTGGAAGACCCATGACCTCTGAGGGAGACCCAGCTTTCTCACACTGGGCCCTACATTATGCTGCAAAATTTGTTGGTAGTCTTCAGACTTCATAATGCCATGCACACGGTCAAGCAGTCCAGTGCCAGAGACAGCAAAGCAACCCCAAAACATCAGGGAACCTCCGCCATGTTTGACTGTAGGGACCGTGTTCTTTTCTTTGAATGCCTCTTTTTTTCCCCTGTAAACTCTATGTTGATGCCTTTGCCCATAAAGCTCTACTTTTGTCTCATCTGACCAGAGAACATTCTTCCAAAACGTTTTAGGCTTTCTCAGGTAAGTTTTGGCAAACTCCAGCCTGGCTTTTTTATGTCTCGGGGTAAGAAGTGGGGTCTTCCTGGGTCTCCTTTTCATTCAGACCCTTTTCATTCATATGCCAACGGATAGTACGGGTTGACACTGTTGTACCCTCGGACTGCAGGGCAGCTTGAACTTGTTTGGATGTTAGTCGAGGTTCTTTATCCACCATCCGCACAATCTTGCGTTGAAATCTCTCGTCAATTTTTCTTTTCCGTCCACATCTAGGGAGATTAGCCACAGTGCCATGGGCTTTAAAGAGGATCTGTCACCAAACCAGGCATGGTGATCTAATCTGCACTGGATGCAGCATGTCTGCAGCATCCAGGCAAGGGGTCCTCCAGCACTTGAGCAGCCCTGTACCCCGAGATAATACACTTAGAAAACTTACATTGAGGAGCCAATCATTCTCTCCCTCTTCTGCATTATAACACAGAGTTTTTTTTTCTCTCTCCCAGAAATGGCTGTTTAGCCCCGCCCCCTGAGGGGTAGGGCCAAACGGCAAGTTCTGAAAAAACAAACAAACTCTGTTTAGGCTGCTGAAGAGGGAGAGAATGATTGGCAGCAGTGGGCAGATTAAACATGCAGGGGGTGTGAATCTGCCCTTCGGCTCCAACCCCTAGCCACCTCCTTTTAGGCTGCAGGATGTAAGTTTTCTAAGTGTATTATCTCGGGGTACAGGGCTGCACAAGTGCTGGGGGACCCCTTGCCTGGATGCTGCAGACATGCTGCATCCAGTGCTGTAATTAGATCACCATGCCTGGTTTGGTGACATGTCCTCTTTAAACTTCTTGATGACACTGTGCACGGTAGACACAGGAACATTCAGGTCTTTGGAGATGGACTTGTAGCCTTGAGATTGCTCATGCTTCCTCACAATTTGGTTTTTCAAGTCCTCAGACAGTTCTTTGGTCTTCTTTCTTTTCTCCATGCTCAATGTGGTACACACAAGGACATAGGACAGAGGATGAGTCAACTTTAATCCATGTCAACTGGCTGCAAGTGTGATTTAGTTATTGCCAACACCTGTTAGGTGCCACAGGTAAGTTACAGGTGCTGTTAATTACACAAATTAGAGAAGCATCACGAGTTTTCTTAAGGTACCGTCACACAGGGACATATCGTCGGCGATGTTGCCGGCAACTGAGGGGCGTGGCCAGGTTGCGGCGACATCGCCGGAGAGTTGCCTCGTGTGACAGGGCGATAATGAGGCGAAAAATCGCCTGAGTAACATCGCCTGATCGCCCTGTGTAACGCGACAACCTGCAATGTTGCGGGCGATTCCGCCTATCTACAACATTGCGAGTTATCGCTCGCTGGGTTGCTGGGCAACCCAGCGAGCGATAGCCGCGGCAACTAGCCGGCGACATCGCCGGTAAGTTGCTCCGTCTGACAGCTCACCGGCGATGTTGTCAGGGATGCGCGCTCCCGCGATCGCCGGCAACATCGCCGGCGATATCTCCCTGTGTGACGGTACCTTAACAGTGCCAATACTTTTGTCTGGCCCATTTTTGTAGTTTTGTGTGAAATTATCAATGTTTTGCTTTTTGCTTCATTCTCTTTTGTGTTTTTTCATTGAACACAAATTAAATGAAGATAATAATACCAAAGAATTTGGGATTGCAGTCATTTTCAGGAAGAAACTGAGTATTATCTGACAGAATTGCAGGGGTGTCAATACTTTTGGCCACAACTGTATGTCCCCATCCTGGCCACATCCTGGTACATATGCCCATTTGCCCTGTCACAGTAAAAAAAAAAAAAACAGTTATGCCTACCTTCCCTCTGCTCCCGGGCCGTGTCCTCCTCAGATGCTGTCCCGATGCATCTTTGCTGCAGGCGTCCGTCTGCATTTCCTCCTCATTACCTGCAGTAGTGTTATGAGGTCACAGGGTGATGAGGTAGCAGGGTTATGACCTCATCACTCTGCTGCAGTCCAAGGAGGAAGCTCCACTGCCCTGGGAGCCAGCACATGGCTAATTTGCATCACATGCAAATTTGCCATGTGGACTGGTAGTGCACTCAACTGCTGCTCCAGTGTCCTTGATGGGCCCCTCGCTGTCAGGGCTGTCTGTCCCTGATGGGCCTCTTGCTGTCAGGGCTGCCTGTCCCTGATGGTGAGTGGGTCCCCTCAGCTGTCCAGGGCCCTGCTCTTGTCCGGGTACGCCAGGTGCTGATGCCAGCCCTGCATCTAGGCCCAGAATACAGAGAGATGTCATTTCTATATATATAAAGCTGAGTGTATGTGTGTATGTATGCCATGCCCTTTGTTAGCCACGCTGCTTAATTAGCCATGCCCCTTCATTATGACCACACCCCTTCATTATGGCCACATCCCTTTATAGCCACACATCCTTTATAGATACATATGACCTCCTGTTAGCCCCACCCCTTTGTTAGTCACGCCCCTCCATTAGCAATGACTTCATTAGCCATGCCCCCATAATTGTGGACACACCCCCTTCAATGGCCACACCCCTTCATAGCCAAACATTTTGCATGGATGCATATGACCCCTCCTCTGTTAGCCCTGCCCACACTCTTCATAGTCATGTCCCTTCACAGCCACAGCCCCTTCATAGCTGCGCCCCTTGTATATAAAGCTGAGTGTATGTATGTATGTGTGTGTGGTATAGCCCAGCCCCTTCATAACTCCATCCCTTCACATAGCCCCGACCCTTAATAGCACTTTCCCTCCATGTAGCCCGCCCCTTCATAGTTCAATCCCTCCACATAGCCCCACTCCCTTCATAGCTCTGCCTTCTTTATATATGCAAGTACACAAGTAGAAATCAGGAGACACAAATACTGCAAAATAATCATTCTAATAATCATAGTTACCATCCCGGCCAACCAGGCTGCACTCAGCTCCCAGTATACAGTAAGAGGCAGCACTCAACCCCCAGTATTACAGCAAGAGGCAGCACACAACCCCCAGTATTACAGCAAGAGGCAGCACACAACCCCCAGTATTACAGCAAGAGGCAGCACATAGCCACGTGGTACTGGCCAACATCAATATGCGCATGCATCGGAGCCGGGCCGTACCACGTGATCAGCCCCCACCATGCACCGGGCCGGATATGACATTCTGGCTGGGCATCACATTAGCAGAGAAGGCGGGAATTTCAAACAGGAGGTGGAACAGAAGATAGACTGATGATGCCCAGTGGGGCGTGCGGAGAGCAAGCGAGGAGGGCGAATGGAGCCCGCCTATCTAGTCTCTGAATGGAGACTGTATGTAAGTATATACCGTATATACTCGAGTATAAGCCGACTTTTTCAGCCCTTTTTCTTGGCTGAAAAAGTCCCCCTCGGCTTATACTCGAGTCAGTCAGCAGCCTGCCAGTGTGCGCTTGCTTCCAGATCGCCCCCCACCCACCTGCCGCTTCCCTGTGTCCTTCTCTCATTTAATATTCAGCGCTTGCTCCCGGACCCCACCCGCCGGTTACCTCCGTCCTCCTCCTGTCATTAATTAACTTGTGGGCCGGATCCCTGCGCCCAGTCTCTTAACTCCCCCCCCCCCCCTCCCCATCCGCCGCCCCCCTCCCGCGCCAGTTACCCCCGTCCTCCTCGTGTCAGCCATTAACTTGTGGACTGGATCCTGGTGCCCGGCCTCTTCCCCCCAACGGTTATCTCCGTCCTCCTCCTGTCAGCATTCATGATTAAGGTAACTTGTGTCCCGGACCCCTGCGGCCAGATCCCTCCGCTGCTTTCCCTCATGCGCCTTCTGTAATGTGCTGCAGATCAGGGTCTCTGTGCCAGATCCCTCCAGTAAAAAAAATCCCCTATGGCCACACTGAGCAGGGAATGTTAATTACAGTTCAGCAGGGGAGAAGAGGAATAGTGTGGGAAAGAGGAATAAAGCAGGGGAAAGAGAAATAGAGCAGGGGAAAGAGGAATAGAGTGAGGGAAAGATGAATAGAGTGAGGGAAAGATGAATAGAGTGAGGGAAAGAGGAATAGAGTGAGGGAAAGAGGAATAGAGTGAGGGAAAGATGAATAGAGTGAGGGAAAGATGAATAGAGTGAGGGAAAGATGAATAGAGTGAGGGAAAGATGAATAGAGTGAGGGAAAGAGGAATAGAGTGAGGGAAAGAGGAATAGAGTGAGGGAAAGAGGAATAGAGTGAGGGAAAGAGGAATAGAGTGAGGGAAAGATGAATAGAGTGAGGGAAAGATGAATAGAGTGAGGGAAAGAGGAATAGAGTGAGGGAAAGAGGAATAGAGTGAGGGAAAGAGGAATAGAGTGAGGGAAAGAGGAATAGAGTGAGGGAAAGATGAATAGAGAGGGAAAGATGAATAGAGTGAGGGAAAGAGGAATAGAGTGAGGGAAAGAGGAATAGAGTGAGGGAAAGAGGAATAGAGTGAGGGAAAGAGGAATAGAGTGAGGGAAAGATGAATAGAGTGAGGGAAAGATGAATAGAGTGAGGGAAAGATGAATAGAGTGAGGGAAAGAGGAATAGAGTGAGGGAAAGAGGAATAGAGTGAGGGAAAGAGGAATAGAGTGAGGGAAAGAGGAATAGAGTGAGGGAAAGAGGAATAGAGTGAGGGAAAGAGGAATAGAGTGAGGGAAAGAGGAATAGAGTGAGGGAAAGATGAATAGAGTGAGAGAAAGAGGAATAGAGTGAGGGAAAGAGGAATAGAGTGAGGGAAAGATGAATAGGGAGGGAAAGAGGAATAGAGTGAGGGAAAGAGGAATAGAGTGAGGGAAAGATGAATAGAGTGAGGGGAAGATGAATAGAGTGAGGGGAAGATGAATAGAGTGAGGGAAAGATGAATAGAGTGAGGGAAAGATGAATAGAGTGAGGGAAAGATGAATAGGGAGGTAAAGATGAATAGAGTGAGGGAAAGATGAATAGAGTGAGGGGAAGATGAATAGAGTGAGGGAAAGATGAATAGAGTGAGGGAAAGATGAATATAGCAAGGGAAAGATGAATATAGCAAGGGAAAGATGGATTCTGAGGGAAAGTAATAATAGAGGGGATAGGATTATAGTAACTGCATGGTGAGGGAAATATGAATACTGATGTACCGTAAATTTAGCAGCTTTCACATCAGCGTTCTGCCCATTTGTGGCAGATCCGGCAGCTTTCCGCATCTGCTGCATAACGGTTCACTTGCAGTAAGAATGCAGCAAGCCGCAATCATTCTTCATGGGACTTGTGTTCAGGTGCGGCAAGTGCCGGATCTGCTGGGTCCGGCAAAACCGCATTTGCCGCACCTGACCACAAGTCCCATAAAGAATAAATGGGGCTTGCTGCATTCTTACTGCAAGTGAACCGTTATGCAGCAGATGCGGAAAGCTGTCGGATCTGCCACAAATGGGCAGAACGCTGATGTGAAAGCTGCCTTAGGCTGCTTTCACATCAGCGTTTTCTGCTGGTTCACGGGAGAGCCGGCAGCTTTGCTGCATCTGCTGCATAACGGTTCACTTGCAGTAAGACTGCAGCAAGCCCCCATTGATTCCCTATGGGACTTGCAATCATGTGTGGCAAGTGCGGTTTTGCCGGATCTGGGAAATCCAGCACTTCCCGGCAGCTCAAAAAAATGCTTCTAGCAGCATTTTTTTGACTCACCGCAAGTGCAAAACCGCACTTGCTGCACATGACTGCAAGTCCCATGGGGAATGAATGGGGGCAGCTTTGCTGCATCTGCTGCATAATGTATCATTTGCAGCAAGACTTTAAAATTTTTCCGTAGCTGCTGCATTTCCCACCCTAGGCTTATACTCGAGTCAATAAGATTTCCCAGTTTTTGGGGGCAAAATTAGGGGCCTCGGCTTATACTCGGGTCAGCTTATATTCGAGTATATACGGTAAGTCATTTTTCTCAATCTTTATAGGGCACTTTTAGAGCAGACAGGGATGGTTAGGGATCAGCTAGGAAGGTGCAGGGACAGGTAGTGATAGCAGAGGGGTAGAACGACTTGACAGGTTCCCTTTAAATAAAAAAGCAGAAGCAGCACACGATAAGGAGGAGACAGTCCCCGAGGGCTCCAGTCCTGGAACATGTCCCTGGGATCATACTGATGTAGAAGACAGGATAAATCGTAACTGTCCCAATACAAAAGCGATCAATGTATTGATACAGACCCAGAGAAGCCGAGGACTGTCAGAAAGGCAGCAATACAGAGAGTAACCAGCCGCGTGTGTAAAGGATAGTGGAGCACCGCCATAAAGACACTAAACTCCCGGGATTAATTAGGATTGTGAACTGGAGAAAGTCACTGTGTGCTGCACCTATGTGAAGCCAGCGTACTCCACAAAAGTGTTGGCACCTTTAAATTGTTCCAGGAAATGAAGCATTTCTCCCAGAAAATTATCACAATTCCCCACATTTTGTTATACACATGATTATTACCTTAGTGTGTATTAGAACAACACAAAACAACTGAGGAAAAAAGGCAAATTGGACAAATTTTCACACAAAACCCCCAAATGTTCCAGACTCAATTGTTGCCCCCTTAGCTTAATATTTGGTCACCCCCTTTGGAATAAATCCCTGCAATCAGTCTCCTCCTATAACCTCCTAGGACGCCCCCAGCTTTCTGATACTGGGCTCTACATTGCCACACTATATCCTTTGATATCTTCAGATTGCTTCATGTCTTGCACACAGTCAAGACCACCAGTGCCAGAGGCAGCAAAACAACCAAAACATCTCTGACCTTTTCACTGACCTCTCCCATATGTGACTGTAGGTCTCGTGCTCTTATCTTTGACCTCCCCATGTGTGACTGCAGGTCCTGTGCTCTTATCTTTGACCTCCCCATATGTGACTGCAGGTCCTGTGCTCTTATCTTTGACCTCCCCATATGTGACTGTAGGTCCTGTGCTTTTTTCACTGACCTCACCCATATGTGACTGTAGGTCCTGTGCTTTTTTCACTGACCTCACCCATACGTGACTGTAGGTCCTGTGCTTTTTTCACTGACCTCACCCATATGTGACTGTAGGTCCTGTGCTTTTTTCACTGACCTCATCCATATGTGACTGTAGGTCCTCTGCTTTTTTCACTGACCTCATCCATATGTGACTGTAGGTCCTGTGCTTTTTTCACTGACCTCCCCCATATGCGACTGTAGGTCCTGTGCTCTTTTCTCTGACCTCCCCCATATGTGACTGTAGGTCCTGTGCTCTTTTCTCTGACCTCCCCCATATATGACTGTAGGTTCTGTGCTTTTTTCACTGACCTCCCCCATATGTGACTGTAGGTTCTGTGCTCTTTTCTCTGACCTCCCCCATATGTGACTGTAGGTCCTGTGCTCTTTTCTCTGACCTCCCCCATATGTGACTGTAGGTCCCGTGCTCTTATCTTTGACCTCCCCATATGTGACTGCAGGTCCTGTGCTCTTATCTTTGACCTCCCCATATGTGACTGTAGGTCCTGTGCTTTTTTCACTGACCTCCCCCATATGTGACTGTAGGTCCTGTGCTTTTTTCACTGACCTCACCCATATGTGACTGTAGGTCCTGTGCTCTTTTCTCTGACCTCCCCCATATGTGACTGTAGGGCCTGTGCTCTTTTCTCTGACCTCCCCCATATATGACTGTAGGTTCTGTGCTTTTTTCACTGACCTCCCCCATATGTGACTGTAGGTTCTGTGCTCTTTTCTCTGTCCTCCCCCATATGTGACTGTAGGTCCTGTGCTCTTTTCTCTGACCTCCCCCATATGAGACTGTAGGTCCTGTGCTCTTTTCTCTGTCCTCCCCCATATGTGACTGTAGGTCCTGTGCTCTTTTCTCTGACCTCCCCCATATGAGACTGTAGGTCCTGTGCTTTTTCCTTGTTGACCTCATTCTGTTTTCAGTAAGCAAAAGAATGATGCGCTTTACCAAACAGCTCTATCTTGTATCATCTGTCCACAAGACGCTTTCTCAGAAGACTTTTGGTTAGTGATGTGCATTTTTTTCTGTCTCTTTCAGCAGTGCTTTCTCTTGGGTCTCCTCCATAGCGTTTTGTTTCATTCACATGTAGACAGATAGTTCATGCTGACACTAATGCACCCTGAGCCTGCAAGACGGCTTGAAATTCTTTGGATCTTGATTGAGGCTTATCCACCATCCAGACTATCCTGTGTTACAACCTCTCATCAATTCTGCTCTGCCTTCCACATCCAGGGAGATTAGCTACAGTGCCATGGGTTGTAAACTGCTTGATCTCTGGAGATGGACTTGTAACCTTGAGATTGTTGATATTTTTCCACAATTTTGGTTATCAAGTCCTCAGACAGTTCTCTCCTCTTTTTGTTCTCCATGCTTAGTGTGGCACACACAGACACACAATACAAAGATTGAGGCAACTTCTACCCTTTTTACCTGATTTCAGGTGTGATTTTCATATTGCCCACAGCTGTAACTTGCCACAGGCAGAGTGTGAATGAGCATCACATGCTGGAAACAAAGTTGTTTGCCCTCAATTTTGGAAAGGTGCCAACAATTTTGTCCAGCCCATTTTTGGGGTTTTGTGTGAAATTTTATCCAATTCACCTTTCTTTTCTCTGTTTTTTTGTGTTGTTTAAATACGAAGGAAATAAATGTGTGTATAACAAAACGTGTATATGCAATAATTTTCTGGGACAAATACTTCATTTTCTGCAAAAATTTCAAGGGTGCCAACACTTTTGGCCGTTACTGTATTTTACAGATTATAGATGCCGCCGGCTCCAGCCTGCACCTTCCTCAGTAATGCACACAGGGGTCCATGTAGGTACAATCTCCACCCTGGTTGTAGGCTTGAATCTATACACCATGTGTGAAAATGTGTTCTTTGTGATTACAGAGAGAGAAGATAACACGGGAGCAGTTGTTGGAGCCGTGATTGGAACAATACTCGTCATCACTGTATTATGTGGTGGTGTCCTGTACTATGAAGTGATGAAGAAAGGTAAGGCCTGAGCTCGGGAGATCAGCGATACGTGCTGTGTGGGGTGGTAGGTGGGCAGTAGTTGTCTTTTATCGGTAGTCCTCAATGTTTTGGACATTGGGTGACCTCCCAGCATTCAGACTTCTGTGCTCTTATACTGGGATGTAAGAAATAAAGGGAGAAGGGGCGCACGTGTAGGATCCCTATAGCTAAGTTAATATGGCATTAAAACAGGTGGCCACTCACCTATTCGGGTTGTGCACAACCTGCACAACCCGGTGTAATAGCCTTTAATATACGGGGGACCCCCGGCAATGTACACGTTCCGCTCCTTCGTCCTCGTTGGTCCCCAGCTGTCCATATAGGACCTTTCCGGTCACGTGGTGCCGGTCCCGGATGTGCGTCACTGCTTGTTATCTAGGGACCGCCAGGTCCTTTACCGCTGTGCCCTTGCTGTGCTGCTCAAGCCGCTGATCCCTCAAGGGGAATGGATGCTTGCAAGATAATAAATGACGGTCTTGTAGAAGCGCTACCAAAGCTCAGGCACCAGGATGATAATGTTTATAAATCGCAAACTTTTATTTTCCCCTCACAGCGCCACAACATGTTTCAACTGCTCAAGGCAGGCTTCCTCAGGTAGTGTCATACTGGGATGAACACACTGCCCCACTGCTGCTCATTTGGCAGATTTAGCAGTAAGGATGTGATCACTGGTTGTGATTTACCAGTCAGGATGTGGCCATTGGCTGTGATTTACCAGTCTTGATATGGCTACTGGCTGTGATTTTCCAGTCAGGATGTGGCTGCTAGCCGTGTTTTACCAGTCAGAATGTGGCCACTGGCTATGATTTAACTGTCAGGATGTAGCTGCTGGCAGTGATTTGCCAGTCAGGATGTGTCCAGTGGTTGTGATTTACCAGTCAGGATCTGGCCAGTGGTTGTGATTTTCCAGTCAGGATGTGGCCATTGGTTGTGATTTACCAGTCAGGATCTGGCCATTGGTTGTGATTTACCAGTCAGGATGTAGCCACTGGTTGTAATGGTTCCTGACCTGTGTTTGTCTCTTACTTCTTCCTGCAGACTCCCCAACCCTTTCTGAGATCACTGGAGGCGATCAGCTGATTGACACAACCAGAACCACGCTAACATTTTATGTTCAGAACTTCAAGCCCAATGACCTGGACATCTGTGTGCGTCTGAGGAGAAGAGGAGGGGAGACGAAGACGATCCACACCTGGAAATCTGGATCCCAGGCTCCATCAGCCCGAGCGAGGAGGGATCAGGATGCTGGGAGTGATAGTGTGAATATAGACATGGAGCAGCAGAGGCTGATAAATGGGGCTGTCAGTCACACCCAGGGGCCCCTACTCCTGGACATGGTCCCAGTGATAATCCCCAATAGATCTGGTCTCCTCCGCTTCATTCAATGGCAGAGACTGTGCACTTACAGCTGTCAGTGTTCTGTCCAAATCACTCCCAGCTATTCTGAGGATGACGGAGCGGAATTGTCTGTCCGTGTATTGCACCCAGCACTCACAGAAGACGTCTCCGTGAGCAGGACCCTGCGGGTCACCGGAGGTAAGACCACCCACCAGGATTACATGGGGATTAGTGAGAAGGAGCTCCCATCATTGCCGGCTCTGCGGTCGGAGGAGTCACTGCCGCTTCCTTTTGATGTAGCGCAACTTCAGCAGATCTCCATTTTTCTTTCAGAATAGACAATAATTCTCATTTCCTGCAAACATTTCACCGGTTTGTGTTCACATTCTGCAGTCAGTGTAATATGTGGCGGCAGATTCCTGGGCCCGGTGCTTGTGCCTCTCTGGACTGTATGAAGGGTCCAGGTATAGGTGACTCGGGTCTCCCCTTCTTATTCCCACCCTAAGACCTCTTCCAATGTACACGGGCGACCTGATCAGTGTCCCGTTATTCGCCATCTTCTGCCCTCACTGTAATGTCACTTTCTTTCTCTGCATTCTTCTGACTTTTGCTTATTCTCAGCAGCCAATATAAAGAGGCAAAAGGGCTGAGCAGCACCCTGAGGACAGGGACACTAACCTCAGCCATATTCACACACAGAATACACGATTGAATGGGTTTTTTTTTTGGTTTTTTTTTTAATCAGATAAGTTTTTATTAATTCACAATTTGTTCATATACAAAGTCAACAACAGATTACATTTTATATAAAGAAGTAGACCTTCCCCTTTGACCGCAACCTTCCAGCAGTCCTTTGCATCATGTATACATATGTCTTCCAGTTACTTCATCCAGAGTCCTCCTCTCTATCTAGAATCCTCCAGGCCTTTTTCCCCCATTTTCACTCTCCACCTTTTTACCATTAATGGTACCTTTACACGCCGCCACAACAGGATGGATACCAACAGCTACTTCACGTGCACGAGCACGCCCGAACGGTTACCAACGGGAAACGCACCCTCTTTACACGCCGCCACAAGGTGTGCTACGCTACGCTACATCTACAGCTAGCTACATCGCCGGGTGTCGCAAGTAGCCGTCTGTAGCTCAGCGTACCTCATTTACACACCGCTATAACAAGCTAATATGGGCGGACCTGGTGCAGCAGGGACAGCACATAGGCGTGCCACAATTGTGGATTACGAGACGTCCGTACGCTGATAGGACAAAGCAAGAAACCCATGATTGGGCAGGCATCGCAGGAGGCTGATTAATACATGACGCCCGAGAAATTGCGTAGTGTGACTGGTCAGCTCCTTAAATATGCTGCCCTATGCAGCGACAACCAATCGCAACGAAGGAGCTTCCTCCAATGATCGCTGAAGGGGCGTGGTATCCCGGAGCCTGGGTCACGCCTTAGCTATATTGCAGCTACATCGCCGGGTGTCCAGAGTTCCCTTCTGTAGCTTCTTTACACACCGATACAGCTCGCTACAATTGGCGATGTAGCCATATGTTAATGGGCAGTGCACGGATACAGAGGTATCTGTAGCCGGCTGTGTCGTCCCGTCTTCAGACGCCGCTACTACGGGCGATATTGGCGCGACAAGCTACATTTGTAGCCTGTAGCGGGTTGTATCCATCCTGTTGTGGCGGCGTGTAAAGGTACCATAAGTCTTACCCCTCCACGGCATCCAGAGTCTATCAAACACCGCTGACATTCTGAAGTTGGCCGCACTCCCGTTCTACAAAGGAATTCTGGAGACCTATAAGCTCTATGGAAAGTAAACAGTTGAGACATCCTTCCCGCTTCGCTCAACGATAATTTGGGGACATACTCCAAAATAGATTCCCATTTTTCCTCCTCTATAGTACCCAAATCTTCCTACTTACTCCTTGCTGTAATCGGATGTCTCAATAGGAATGTGTGTAGAAGGTCTTCATACACTGTAGAGATCACCCCTCTCGTTGTTCCTTCCATACATATGTAATCAAGAACAATATCTTTTTGAATGCGCATTCCACCTTGTTAACGTTGTCGTGTAGACGCATGTTTTACCTGTAAATATTGATTTTCTGGTCATCATAATGGGAGACCCAGACAATGGGGTTTAGGGCACTGCCCTCCGGAGGTCACACTAGGTACTACAAGTTTGTAGACACCGCCTCCTCCGCTTATAAACCCCTACCGCAGGGAACATCCTCAGTTTTAAACTTAGTGTGCTCGGAGGATCACGCTTTGCTTGCACTTCACTGCATTCTCACAGCTTACGTGATGGCGTCTGAAGACAAGGTAAAAAGGTTCCAGTCGGGACCTGCGACAGCCTCCCCGCTCACCCTTGTGGAACACGCTGGTGGAGGTACCGGAGGGCCTAGAGCCTGGACACTTTGTGTTCTCCCGGTACGCTGTTGCGCTCCTTTCCATCCCTCTCTGGGGGGCTCTGGAGGAGAGTGGGAGATGGGAGCCTTGCACAGCTCCGCTCCGTCCGAGGCCTCCCTAAATGGTGCTTACAGACCGGACTGGAGCCAGCCCAGTCCGAGGCCTCCCTAAATGGTGCTTACACTCCGGACTGGTGCTGCACCCCCGTCCGAGGCCTCCCTAAATGGTGCTTACAGACCGGACCGGCACTGAGGCACTCTGTGTCTCCTGTGTGCCTGGGGGTAGTGTCTGGCACTTTATGTGTTTCATGACACTCAGACCGCGCGTTACCCTCGGGTCCGCGGTTCTGCGGGTGTACCCTGTGCTGGGGTCACCCTGGCTGACCGCCCTGTGTGTCACAGGGGCTGAGGCCGTGGGCTGCGGATGTTTGTTTTGTGCATGCAGTCTGTGTATAACATTTTACACTTTTTCCCGCGCTGCGGGCTCTGGCGCCTTAATACTGAGGCTGCTTGGAGGATGGGAAGCAGCCCGTGCGATGACGTCATCGATGGGCGTGTGTGTGTGTTTCCCGCGTGTCTTCGACGCCGCCCACAGTTTCACTGTCGGCGGCCATCTTTACCCTCACCTCCCGGTTGGGATTTGTATGCAGCGTGCGCCTGCACTCCAAAGGGGAGACCGGAAACCGTCGCGGAGGTCACACACACACACCGCTTCCTCATACCGCTTTACTGCGGTCGGTAAGCCACCGGGACTCCCGGTTTTGTTGTCTGCAATTTGGCTTATCTTCCCCTACTGTGGCGATGTCCTCAGCTGGGAAGCGTGCTGCTAGGGCGGCAGAGGCCACCATTACATGTGCTACATGCAATGGAACACTGGTGGAGGGGTCCTGCAATAACTGCGGACGCCCAGAGGCCCGGGCTGGCACTGCTGAGTCAGCAGCTCCGGTGCTATACCCTGAGGTTCAGGTGATCTCAGGGCCATGGGAGACTCAGAATAAGATCAATGAATCTCTGTTGTCTCAGTTGTCCTCCATGTCGCAATCCCTGGAGGCACTTAATAGGAGGCTGGATAGCCCAGCTACTCCGTCCAGTTACCCCCGGGTGTCTCCCTCTTCTGCTGTGAGACCCCTTAAGCGGGCTCGTCGTGAGGAATCACCCGAGCTCCAGGCTCTCTCTGAGGAGGAGCGTTCCTCTGATGGTGAGGACGATGATGGGGGTTCAAATTTCGGGTCTGTGTCTATATCTGAACCACCAGACGGGGTGGAGGATCTGGTGTCCTCTATCAACGAGACATTACGTCTCGTGACACCCCCTGAGGAGGTGACGGTGCACCCGAAGGAGGTCTATCAATGGCTGCGGCCAGAGGCTAGGCCAAGTGGTTCCTTCATGGACCACACGAATTTTGGAAGGGTGGTTAGAGCTCCCAGGTTACATCCTGGGCGGCGTTATGTCCGTAAAACCAAGGACAATCGCTTCCCCTTCTCCCAGGAGGTGCTTCAGGAGTGGTCGCAGTCCCCGAAGGTGGACGCTTCCATGACCAGGATTGCTGCACGCTCCCTTTTCTCTGCCTCTGATAGCTCCTCGCTGAAGGATGCGACTGATAGACAGGTCGAGCAACTCGCCAAGTCTTCCTATGAGGCTGTGGGGTCTTCATTTGCCCCTAATTTTGCCACGGTCTGGACCTTACAAGCGATTACTACCTGCTTGGATGGTATCTCTGACCTGGCAAGATCAAGTCCAGAGGTCCTAGTGTTCTGTCCCCGCTTAAGGCGAATGAAGGTGCGCAGTAAGTTATGGTGTGAGAAGTATTACCTTCTTATCCTTGAAGCGAGGCAGACAGGACCAAGTGCAGCTTCGGATGGAGTCAAGCGTGGACATAGAGATGAATCCGCGGTGGTTTATTGAACCTTGCCAGAAGACAGTAAGATGATACAATGCAGATGGTACAAGTAGCAGTAGGGTAATTGTCTTGTGGGTGTTCACCCCTGGAGCCACTGCTGAAGCTGCTGCTGAAGCTGCTGCTGGTCAAAAGACTTTGCTTTCTGCAGCCCAAGAATATGTGTCCTTCCCACACTGGTAGCTAGAGTAAAATGGATGCCAGGAAGTGAGGTAGAACACAAGGCTGCAGAACACTCCCACATCCTAGAAGGCATGAAAGGAGGAGCGAGGGAGTGACACAAAGCTACTGGTCAGCAGGTGGCAGCAGACAAGTATGAAACAGATATCAATGAAACAGTGGATTGAACTATATGAAGATATTAAGGGAACAGCACACTCCCCGTCTGAAATTCACTTTGGGGATTTCACTACTAGAGTCTCTAGCTAAAACAACCTGTAAAGAAAAAGCATGTTAAATGCAACATTAAACATAAGTCAAGTCTGTATCGAAGAAGACTCAAGGTTCGAGACTTGTACTGTTCATCCGGCAGGAATGCTCTTGACGAGTGACAACAGAACAAGTTCATGGATGGGTCTTGTGAAGATCTTTGTCCATAAAGGCGACGCTGTGCTCTCTCATTTTGGGCTTGATAAGGGTAGTGCGTCCATCCCCATGTACGTAAGTCTTGAAGGAATTAATCTCTGAACGATTTGCGCATACATTCCCTATGACTACCCATCCTAAGTCCAGTCTCTGGGCGTAAGGTGCATAGTCGGGTCCATTACACTGTTGACGCACCTTGTGTACTCTTAGATTGTCTCTGCCGAGCAGGAGCAGAACCTCTGCATTGACATCCATAGGAGGAATAACACTGGCCAGGTGCCTCAAGTGTGGTTGGTGAAGTGTGGCTTCGGGAGTAGGAATCTCATCCTTGTGATTAGGTATTTGGTCACATTCAATAAGAGTTGGTAAGGGTATTTCGGTGTCTCCATTGATAGGAGAAGCAATGAATCCCCGTGCTCTCCTGCCACTAGTCTTTATACGGCCTGAACAGGTATTTAAGGTGTAGGGTTCTGATGGACCTTTAATACCAAAGGCTTCAAAGAACTTGGGTCCTGCCAAAGACCGGTTGCTTTGGTCATCTATTATGGCATACATCTTCACTGCCTTTTCTGGAAGTCCTTCTGGATAGACCTTGATTAGACATATTCGGGCACAACTCTTCTCCCTTCGACCCTCATCACATACCTCAGAGCATGAGCATGAGACGGCTGCGGCGGTGTTAGACTGTTTCTGGTGCTCCCCGCCGTGACTTGGAGTGGGAGCGATAGCAGAGACTGAGGTCGGTGAATCTCTGGCGAACGGGGTTTGGGTGCATAGCTGAGGTGTGTTCTCCGCTATTACACTCCTCACACTTGATGATAGCTTCACAGTCCTTGGCCATATGCTCCACCGAAGCGCAGCATCTAAAACATAGCCCCAGCTCGGTGAGGACTTTTTTGCGCTCCTGAAGGACCTTGGACCTGAACCCTCTGCACCTGCTCAGTGAGTGAGGTTTCTTGTGAATGGGACATTCCTGATTGAAGGACTTGTCTCCCCATGATGGGGTGTACGGTGTACCGGTGGATACCACAGGTGATGGGAGATTAGTCTTTCTTACACTCACAGAGTTCTCAAAGTCTCTACGTTTCTGTATGACACCTTCATACTTCGATGATGGTGTAGTTGAAGTTGCAGTGTTAAGCTGTAGGAAGTCAAGGCTGGGGTCGTTCCTCATCTGGGATTGTTCGTCGATGAACCTGCAGAAATGGATGAATGGGGGAAAGGTGACGCCATGCACTCTCTTGTACTTTGTGACTGATGTTGCCCACTTCTCCTGCAGACTGAATGGTAGCTTCATCACGATTGGGTTAACTCCATGTGCTGTATCTAGATAACACAGGCCGGACAGACGAGGGTCCCTTTTCGCGAGCTCCAGCTCCATGAGCAAATCACTTAGGTCTTGAAGCTTGTGGACCTCCTTGAGGTTGATCTTCGGGACGTTCTGAAGTCTCTTGAATAAGGCCTTTTCTATTGCTTCTGCGCTGCCGAAGGTGCGTTCCAGTCTTTGCCAGGCAGCAGCGAGACCTGCTCCTGCTTGTCCCATGTAAACAGTTCTAAGGTTCTTGATACGGTTTGTAGAATCTGGACCCAACCATTTGATCATGAGGTCGAGCTCCTGTTCTGCGGTGAGACTGAGGTTGGCGATTGCTGCCTTGAAGGTTGCCTTCCAAGCACTGTAGCTCTCTGCACAATCATCGAATTTTGAAAGGCTGGTGTTGATTAGCTCTCTGCTCACCATAAACCTGGCAAACTCCGACATATTGGATTCCTCACTGCTTGTTGCCACGACAACTTGTGATGCCCTTTGGACGTGTGCGTTGCCTGGCGTGAAAGGGCGAGATGTTTCCGGGTAGAATGATGTTGCAGCAGGGTTGAGCTGTGGTTTAGCCTCTGTAGATTCTGATGACTGCTGTTCGAGCTGTGGAGGTAGATGGAGAAATGCTTGGTAGCCAGCTTGCTGTAGTGACTTCATTTGAGAAGGCAACTCCTGGTGACTGTCATTAACTTGCTCGGGTGCTGTGGGTAGAGCTGACTTGGAGATCTCAGCGTTGTTGGCTTGGACTGTGATGTAGCCTGGGGTTGACTCAGGTAACTGGTTCAGCACGTAGTCTCTGGTGCGATCAACCGGATCGTCTGTTTCCTGCGGAAGGGAGTGAACTGGATCAGGACCTTGGCTCAATGCTTGCTCGAGTAGCTTCACTTCAGCTAACGCAACTTCCTCTTCCATCCTTGAACGAAGAATCTTTATCTGGGCCTCCGCTTCTGCCCTCTTGGCCTCCGCTTCTGCCCTCTTGGCCTCCGCTTCGGCTTCCCTTTCTGCGAAGGAACGTCTCACTTTGGATTATTCTGCTCTTATACGGGCTTCTAGTATTCTGTCACTCAGGGCTAAGCTTCTTGAGGATGATGCTCTTGATGACCGAGAGGAGTGTCTAGATGAAGTTGTTCTGTGAGATCTAGTTTCCTGCTGGTGAGAAATATGGCATTCTGTTTCCTGCTCTTCATCGTGGATAGTGTCGGGTTGTGTTTGTTCCGTTTCAGTAGTTGGGGACTGTGCAAGGTCTTTTTCGGCCATTTTGATTTTAGGAGCGCTGTCTCTTTAAGAAACTAAACTTTGTAATTGGGGTCTGGAAATCGCGGTGCAGCTCCGTTAAGACGCACTAATAAGATTTCCAAGGTGTTTTAGAAGAATTGCGGGGTTTTCCAGTTCGACAATCTGCAGCAATGTGGCGTAGGATGGAGGGAAACTTTGGGTGCCTCAACTATTCCTTTATAATGCAGAGATGTGATTCAGGCCTGGTGGATGAGGGATCCCCTAGCACTTATCCAAGCGAGAGCTGTTGCCGGACAGATTCCACAGTGAGGTGCTGGATTCTTAGGGAGTCTGTGGCTGGATAATGAGTTTAAGGCAAGTGTTTTTGGCTGGTTTAAAGCAGTCTTTTGACTGTTCTGTCCCCGCTTAAGGCGAATGAAGGTGTGCAGTAAGTTATGGTGTGAGAAGTATTACCTTCTTATCCTTGAAGCGAGGCAGACAGGACCAAGTGCAGCTTCGGATGGAGTCAAGCGTGGACATAGAGATGAATCCGCGGTGGTTTATTGAACCTTGCCAGAAGACAGTAAGATGATACAATGCAGATGGTACAAGTAGCAGTAGGGTAATTGTCTTGTGGGTGTTCACCCCTGGAGCCACTGCTGAAGCTGCTGCTGAAGCTGCTGCTGGTCAAAAGACTTTGCTTTCTGCAGCCCAAGAATATGTGTCCTTCCCACACTGGTAGCTAGAGTAAAATGGATGCCAGGAAGTGAGGTAGAACACAAGGCTGCAGAACACTCCCACATCCTAGAAGGCATGAAAGGAGGAGCGAGGGAGTGACACAAAGCTACTGGTCAGCAGGTGGCAGCAGACAAGTATGAAACAGATATCAATGAAACAGTGGATTGAACTATATGAAGATATTAAGGGAACAGCACACCTAGCACTTACCGAAAGGGCAAGGGCCTATGCGGACTACGCCAGGACGGCGACTCTGGAAACTGCCACTCGCTCAGCTGTGGCTTCGGCCAATGCTATAGCGATCCGCAGGTTGTTGTGGCTGCGTCTTTGGGACTCAGATGCCACATCCAAGAAGATTTTGCAGAATCTTCCGTTTGCTGGTGACAGGCTTTTTGGCACCGAACTGGACAAGCTGATAAAGGATTCTGCTGAGTCTAAGATACCGCAGAATAAGCCTAAGCCACGGTATACCGTTAAAAGGAACCCAAAACAGTGGTCCTTTCGTTCCAGCTCGCAGTCATCAGCACCGTCCGCTCGCACGGACCGAGGGGGAAAGCCCGCTTCCCAGTGGCGCTCTAAGAGTCGTCCAAAGAAGCCGGCGGGGGCGGCAGCCGCCACCCCCAAACCCGCCTCTACATGACTCGCTCTCTCATCCTGCCTCCCCACAGGTGGGGGCCGCTTGTCTCGCTTTCAGGACAAGTGGCTACTTCACGTTCAAGATCAGTGGGTTCGAGACGTGATCTCGCGAGGGTACAGGATAGAGCTGACGTCAAAGCCGATATCCCGATTCCATCGGTCGGTCCCATCACCAGAAAAGGCTCAGGCTTTTTACCAGGTGTTGGAGGGTCTCCGCAGAGACGGAGTAGTGGTCCCGGTGCCTTCCGGAGAGAGGTTCAGGGGTTTTTACTCCAACCTCTTTATCGTCCCGAAGAAGGACGGATCCTTCCGCCCAGTACTGGACCTGAAGTTGTTCAACCATCACGTGTTGGTTCGGAAGTTCCGTATGGAATCACTGCGCTCCGTGATCGCAGCTGTGTCACAGGGGGACTTCCTAGCGTCCATAGATATCCGAGACGCTTACCTTCACGTACCCATTGCACCGGCTCATCAGCGCTGGTTGCGATTCGCAGTGGGGGAAGAACACTTCCAATTTGTGGCGCTGCCGTTCGGGTTGGCCTCGGCACCGCGGGTGTTCACAAAAGTGATGGCCTCCATGATGGCTCTCCTGCACATGCAGGGACATGCCGTCATTCCCTATTTAGACGACCTGCTGGTCAGGGCGCCATCAGAACACCTCTGTCAAGAGAGCCTGGATGTGACCATGCGGTCCCTGGAACAGTTCGGTTGGCTCCTCAATATTCAGAAGTCAACGCTAGTTCCGACCCAGTCTTTGACATATCTGGGCATGGACTTCAACACAGCCTCAGCCCTGGTGTCTCTGCCACGAGTCAAACAGATGGCGATCCAATCAGGAGTACAAGCAGTCCTCCTGTCACCACAATCATCCCTACGGGTGTTGATGAAGCTGGTGGGGCGCATGGTGGCAGCAATAGAGGCGGTGCCGTTCGCACAATTTCGCCTCCGTCCTCTTCAGCTGGAGATTCTCCGCAGGTGGGACAAGAGGACGATCTCTCTGAATCGGCTGGTGACCCTTTCCCTACCGACCAGGGATTCCCTGCAGTGGTGGCTACAGCCACATCACTTGTCTCGGGGCCGGTCCTTCATCAAACCGTCATGGTTAGTGGTGACCACCGACGCCAGTCTGAAGGGCTGGGGAGCGGTGTTCTTACACCACAGGGCCCAAGGCCTCTGGACTCAGTCAGAGTCGGCGTTGCAGATCAACGTACTGGAGATCAAGGCGATCTATCTGGCACTCCTGGCTTTTCAGAGATTCCTCTCAGGACAACCCATTCGGGTTCAGTCCGACAATGCGACGGCCGTCGCTTATATAAATCATCAAGGAGGAACCAGGAGTGCAGAGGCGCTGGCCGAAGTCCACCGCATCCTATCCTGGGCGGAGGACAACAATTGCCTGATCTCCGCAGTTCACATCCCAGGGGTAGAAAACTGGGAGGCCGACTATCTGAGCAGGCAGGGGATGGACGCCGGAGAGTGGTCTCTTCATCCAGACGTCTTCCGGGACATCTGCAGCAGATGGGGCACCCCGGACGTGGATCTGATGGCCTCGCGGCTGAATCATCAGGTTCCACAATACATGGCGAGGTCATGGGACCCCCAGTCTCTGGGAGCGGACGCCCTGATCTTGACTTGGTCCAGATTCCATCTACCATATGTGTTCCCGCCTCTGGCTCTGATTCCCAGGGTGCTGTGGAAAATCAGGTCGGAATGCAGGGTAGCCATTCTAGTGGCTCCAGACTGGCCCAGGAGGTCCTGGTATCCGGACCTGTGGCAACTGTCAGGCGGACACAGGTGGGCTCTTCCAGAACGCGCAGATTTACTCGCGCAGGGCCCATTCTTCCACCTCAATTCCAGGGCCCTCAGATTGACTGCATGGCTCTTGAGGCCTGGCTGCTGACATCCAGGGGTTTCTCCCCTACGGTGGTTGCCACTATGAACCGGGCTAGGAAGCCAGTTTCCAGGAAGATGTACCACAGAACGTGGAAAATCTTTTTTACTTGGTGTGCCTCTGGCGGACGGTCTCCGTGGCCCTTGTCCATCCCGACGTTGTTGGCTTTCCTACAGTCGGGTTTGGAATTGGGATTATCCCTTGGCTCTTTGAAAGGTCAAGTATCAGCACTTTCTGTGCTGTTTGACAGGCGATTGGCGCTCCTCCCGAAGGTCCGTCAATTTCTGCAGGGGGTGTCGCGGATGGTTCCGCCCTACAGGAGACCTCTGGACCCTTGGGACCTTAACATGGTCCTGGCGGCATTGCAGAAACCGCCGTTTGAGCCTCTGAGGGAGGTTTCTCTATCTCGTCTATCCCAGAAAGTGACCTTTCTGGTGGCGATTACATCTCTGAGGCGGGTCTCAGAATTGGCTGCACTATCATGCAAGTCACCCTTTCTGGTGGTTCACCAAGACAAGGTGGTGTTGCGTCCACGGCCAGAATTCTTGCCGAAGGTGGTTTCAACTTTCCACCTGAACCAGGAGATTGTTCTCCCATCATTTTGCCCCGCTCCCGTTCATCAGGTTGAACGCGACCTCCATACTCTGGATCTCGTGAGAGCTATACGCATTTATGTGTCTAGGACCGCCTCCTTTAGGAGTTCGGATTCCTTATTTGTTCTTATGACAGGTCGCTGTAAGGGGTCCGCGGCGTCGAAATCGACATTGGCCAGATGGATTAAGGCTTCCATCCAGGAGGCTTACCGGACTTCTGGTTTGCCTCTCCCGGTGGGATTGAAGGCTCACTCTACCAGAGCCGTAGGTGCCTCCTGGGCTTTGCGACATAGAGCGTCTGCTCTACAGGTGTGTCAGGCGGCCACTTGGTCCAGCCTGCACACTTTCTCTAAGCACTATATGGTGCATGCCCATGCCTCTGCGGATGCAAGTTTGGGCAGGCGGGTTCTCCAGGCGGCGGTTGCCCACCTTTAAAAGGGAACCATGTGTTATCCGTCTTGTTGAGGAACTCTTCCCGCCCTGGGGTATTGCTTTAGGACATCCCCATTGTCTGGGTCTCCCATTATGATGACCAGAAAAAAGAGAATTTTGTTTACGTACCGTAAATTCTTTTTTCTTTAATCATCAATGGGAGACCCAGCACCCACCCAGTTGTTCCTTTGCATGTTTTGCATTTGCTCTGTTCTCTGTTGAGACAGTGTTTGCCGGGTTGTTGAACCGTTTGTACACGGCATTCTTCCCGATGTTTCGGGTGTGGTTTATTTCCTCCTCGCAGCTTGTAGACCAAACTGAGGATGTTCCCTGCGGTAGGGGTTTATAAGCGGAGGAGGCGGTGTCTACAAACTTGTAGTACCTAGTGTGACCTCCGGAGGGCAGTGCCCTAAACCCCATTGTCTGGGTCTCCCATTGATGATTAAAGAAAAAAGAATTTACGGTACGTAAACAAAATTCTCTTTAACTATGTGCATCGAGCAGCTGCTGAATGCTTAACTCCTGTGTAAATGATGCCATCATGAAATCTTATTTCCGCAATGGAGGAACGTGCCCTCCGATCACTGCCAGGATACCAACAGTAATGAGAAACCATTTCCCAACCTCAGGGCCCCAGGCAGAGTTTAGTTTGCTCCTCAGCTTCCATTGTTTAATCCTCACATTCTCCTTCTTCCCTCCTCTAGTTGCTCCGACATTACTGAAGATCGTCCGTCCAGCACATGTGACACACGGGGAGCAGACCACACTGACTTGTCCAATCATGGGATTTAAACCCAGGACTTTGCACGTAACATGGCTGAAGAAAGATCGGAGAGACCGAGAGACAGAAATTGTAACCTGGAAGTCAACTGATGAGAAAAACACAAACCAAAGCCATGAAATAACCGAGCAGGAGCATGCAGACAAGTCCTACAGTATTCTAAGTGCCTTAATGATCAGACCAAGTATCGAAGAAGATGATGGAGTCTTGTACATCTGTAGAGTCTATCACCCTGCCACGGAGAAACGGGTAGAAGAAACTGTGGTCATGGAGGTCACAGGTGAGAGCTGCAGGGGTGTCTGGTACCTATGGGACACAGGTGAGAGCAGCAGGGGTGTTGGGGGTGAATAGGAGGCAGGACAGATCGCTATTCCCGTCTCACAGTCATCAGTGATGGACGGAGGATGAGCCCTCAGACCATGGATGTAAGATGAGCGATCCCACCTGTGGAGCTGACAATCTACTCCGCCAACTACAGGAACACAGAAAAGATGGAGGAGACCATCCAAGGGCCAAACACAACTTGAGGGCTGTACTCTGTCACATGTCCATCAAGTTCAATCGAGTTATGGGAGAAGATAAAGGGAATGGGGCATTGGTATCTGTCCCACCAGATAAGACAAGAGCCCCTTAATCTCCTGTTAGTAGCACTCACTGTTAAATTGTTGTCTGGTCTAAATCCATAGCTTGCAGTCCCTCTATATGACTGCAGACTTGTGAATCCTCGCATCATGCACTGTGCATTGTGAGAATCCGCCGGTGTCAGAGGCGAGAATGATGGTCATATGGACATGAGATATGTAGACGCCCAGCCACATTCTTGCTACATAGGCGCGGCCTCAATCTAAGTCTAGTTGGAATGTGGCCGGGAGTCTACATATCACATATCGCGGCCACATGCCCGCCGCTCCTGCCTCTGACACCCCAAGTATCCTCACAGTACACAATGCGTATGATATGAGGATTCATAGGTCTCCAGTCACATAGAGCGGCACTAAAAGGGACCGCAGACTGGTGGATTTAGACCGGACAACCCCTGTAACTGATTAGGAGGAGGAGGACCCTTATCTCCTTGTAATGTTTCGGCACTGCTCCTCTTCTTGGATGCCTTCAGGTAGTCGGTCCTCACCAGTGGACAGAAGGAGTAGGGTGGCCACATTCCGTGCCGACACCCAGCTCTACAGGGCAATAACATCAGGCTTTGTGCACACAGAGGTTTTTGGGGCAGATCAGTTCCGAAAATGCCTGAAAATTGCTGAAAAAATGGTTCAAGTATTTGTACTACTCATTTTCTGTTCATAATTTCAGTGGTTTGATCATTTTCAGTAAGTTTCAGGCATTTTCTGCAACTCCACACATTGTAAAATAAATCTATGAAAAGGCGACAAAACTTGCACCCGTCAGCCCCCCGAGGGCTTATTAAACTAAAAGTGCCACCTTCAGCAGCGCCTATGGTGCATTTTGTGAAGATGGCTATAATCCCCCTAAACCCCCTGGACACCTAAATAAAAACTTTATAATATTTCCCTCCCTGTATGTTATTACTTATATAAGGTCCCGGAGGTACGCTCCCTTTGTTGGACCTGAACACCTCACTGGTGTTACTCCTCCTCCTCTTTCCTCCCAGACCCTCCTCTTCTCGCTTTCTAGAGACTTGGTTGGCACTTGCGCAGATCCCTCATTGTCAGGCATGCATCTGGCGCCTGCGCAAACAGCATGACTGCCCCTGTTTCCTCCTCGCCAGATTCCCAGCCCCGCCGTCTGTATACAGCATAAGACCACACAGGGTGGGATCTAGTGCCTGTGTTATACCATATGACCTCAGCTCTCGGGCAGATTAGGCGATTAGGTCCAGCAAAGGGAGTATAACTCCCAGACCTTATCTTAGCATTAACATTCAGGGTGGGGAAGTTCATAAACTCCTTATGTAGGTGTTCTTGGGCGGGGGGGGGATTATAGTCACCTTCACATTATGCAGCAGAGGTGCTGATGAAGGTGGCACTTTTAATTTAATAGGACCTGGGGGGTGACAGGTTCACTTTAATGGATTTAATGAAATATTTCCCTTAAAAAAACATTTCTATAAAATGATTAAGGAAAAAATATTAACAAAACGCTAAGGCTGCTTTCACACCACGATTTTTGTATTTCCGATGCTGTCCGAAAAAAATCGGACAGCATCGGACCGATTTTCGGATCCTATGGATCCCTATGGGGATCGGACCGAATCGGATGTGCACTAAATGCCATCCGATTTGGTCCGATCCGATTCTGCCCGATTTTGGCCGATTTTTTTCAGGAGAAAAAAATCGTTGCCTGCAACGATTTTTTCATCCGATTACAAAATCTGACAGATTCGGATCGGACCAAATCGGATGGCATTTAGTGCACATCCGATCTGACCCGATCCCTAACATGGGGCCCTATGGAGAAAGGTCCGAGGAAACATGTGATGTTTCCTCGGACCCCATTTTACTGTACTGAGCAAGCTCAGTACAGTAAAAATGCTCCTGGGAGCACAAGGGTTAAAAAGAAAAAAAAAAAAAGTTTATTCTCACCTCTCCCCGAGCCCCCGCCGTCTTCCGCCATCTTCCTCTAGGCTCCCGGTGGCTCCCGCAGGCTGCCGCAGGCTCCGGTGTTAGCAGAGGTGTACCTCTGCTGTACAGGACCTGCGGTGATGTCACAGTCATGTGACCGCGGGTTCACCATGGTGAATGGTGAACCCGCGGTCACGTGACTGTGACATCACCGCAGGTCCTGTGTACAGCAGAGGTACACCTCTGCTGACACCGGCAGCCTGCGAGAGCCACCGGGAACCACCGGGAGCCTAGAGGAAGATGGCGGAAGACGGCGGGGGCTCGGGGAGAGGTGAGAATAACTTTTTTTTTTTTTCTTTTTTTGCAGCCTCCGGCGCCGATTTTATGCCGGAATCGGGTGCCTATTTGGCACCCGATTCCAGGCATCAGAAGGGAGCCGATGCTGTCCGATTTATATCGGACAGCATCGGCTCCCTAAAAATCGTGGTGTGAACGCACCCTAAAAGACTGTGTCAGGACAGAGAAAGACTCCACAATGTAAAGGCTCCTGATAACCTCGTGGATCTTGACTCTCTGAATAAACCTCTGTGAGCATCGAAGACACTGCTCTGAGCACTGCAGCCGTCACCTTCCGACTCCTCCTGGACAAGGTGACACCTTGTGAGGACAAAGTAGAAAACCAAAGTGAAAGAGTAAGAAGAAAAACAAATCTGTAGATTAGAAGTACAAGTGTACGCTGTGTGGTGTCCGTGCTGTGTGGTGGTGTCCACGCTGTGTGGTGGTGTCTGCGCTGTGTGGTGGAGTCCGCGCTGTGTGGTGGTGTCCGCACTGTGTGGTGGTGTCTGCACTGTGTGGTGGAGTCCGCGCTGTGTGGTGGTGTCCGCACTGTGTGGTGGTGTCCATGCTGTGTGATGGTGTCCGCGCTGTGTGGTGTCCGCTCTGTGTGGTGGTGTCTGTGCTGTGTGGTGGTGTCTGTGCTGTGTGGTGGTGTCCGTGCTGTGTGTGGTGGTGTCCGTGCTGTGTGTGGTGGTGTCCGTGCTGTGTGTGGTGGTGTCCGTGCTGTGTGTGGTGGTGTCCGTGCTGTCCGCCCTGTGTGGTGGTGTCTGCGCTGTGTGGTGTTCACTCTATGTGGTGGTGTCCACTCTGTGTGGTGGTGTCTGTGCTGTGTGGTGGTGTCTGCGCTGTGTGGTGTCCACTCTGTGTGGTGGTGTCCACTCTGTGTGGTGGTGTCTGCACTGTGTGGTGGTGTCTGCGCTGTGTGGTGTCCGCTCTGTGTGGTGGTGTCCGTTCTGTGTGGTGGTGTCTGCGCTGTGTGGTGGTGTCTGCGCTGTGTGGTGTCTGCGCTGTGTGTTGGTGTCCGTTCTGTGTGGTGGTGTCTGCGCTGTGTGGTGGTGTCTGCTCAGTGTTGTGGTGTCGGCGCTGTGTGGTGGTGTCCGCTCTGTGTGGTGGTGTCTGCGCTGTGTGGTGGTGTCCGTTCTGTGTGATGGTGTCTGCGCTGTGTGGTGGTGTCCGCTCTGTGTGGTGGTGTCTGCGCTGTGTGGTGGTGTCTGCGCTGTGTGGTGGTGTCCGTTCTGTGTGGTGGTGTCCGCGCTGTGTGGTGGTGTCTGCGCTGTGTGGTGTCTGCGCTGTGTGGTGGTGTCCGCGCTGTGTGGTGATGTCCGTGCTGTGTGGTGTCCGTGCTGTGTGGTTGTGTCTGCGCTGTGTGGTGGTGTCTGCGCTGTGTGGTGGTGTCCGCGCTGTGTGGTGGTGTCCGTGCTGTGTGGTGTCCGTGCTGTGTGGTGGTGTCTGCACTGTGTGGTTGTGTCTGCGCTGTGTGGTGGTGTCTTGTGCTGTGTGGTGGTGTCCGCTCTGTGTGGTGGTGTCCGTGCTGTGTGGTGGTGTCCGTGCTGTGTGGTGGTGTCCGTGCTGTGTGGTGTCCGTGCTGTGTGGTGGTCTCTGCACTGTGTGGTGGTGTCCGCTCTGTGTGGTGGTGTCTGCGCTGTGTGGTGGTGTCCGTTCTGTGTGGTGGTGTCTGCGCTGTGTGGTGGTGTCTGCGCTGTGTGGTGGTGTCCGTTCTGTGTGGTGGTGTCTGCGCTGTGTGGTGGTGTCCGCTCTGTGTGGTGGTGTCTGCGCTGTGTGGTGGTGTCTGCGCTGTGTGGTGGTGTCCGTTCTGTGTGGTGGTGTCCGCGCTGTGTGGTGGTGTCCGCGCTGTGTGGTGGTGTCCGTGCTGTGTGGTGGTGTCCGCTCTGTGTGTTGGTGTCTGCGCTGTGTGTTGGTGTCTGCGCTGTGTGGTGGTGTCTGCGCTGTGTGGTGGTGTCCGCACTGTGTGGTGTCCGTGCTGTGTGGTGGTGTCTGCGCTGTGTGGTGTCCGTGCTATGTGGTGGTGTCTGCTCTGTGTGGTGGTGTCCGCGCTGTGTGGTGGTGTCCGCTCTGTGTGGTGGTGTCTGCGCTGTGTGTTGGTGTCTGCGCTGTGTGGTGGTGTCCGTGCTGTGTGGTGGTGTCCGCGCTGTGTGGTGTCCGTGCTGTGTGGTGTCTGTGCTGTGTGGTGGTGTCTGCGCTGTGTGGTGGTGTCCGCGCTGTGTGGTGGTGTCCGCTCTGTGTGGTGGTGTCTGCGCTGTGTGGTGGTGTCTGCGCTGTGTGGTGGTGTCCGCGCTGTGTGGTGGTGTCCGCGCTGTGTGGTGTCCGTGCTGTGTGGTGGTGTCCGCTCTGTGTGTTGGTGTCTGCGCTGTGTGTTGGTGTCTGTGCTGTGTGTTGGTGTCTGCGCTGTGTGTTGGTGTCTGCGCTGTGTGTTGGTGTCTGCGCTGTGTGGTGGTGTCTGTGCTGTGTGGTGGTGTCTGCGCTGTGTGGTGTCCGCGCTGTGTGGTGGTGTCCGCGCTGTGTGGTGGTGTCTGCGCTGTGTGGTGGTGTCTGCACTGTGTGGTGGTGTCTGCGCTGTGTGGTGGTGTCTGCGCTGTGTGGTGTCCGCGCTGTGTGGTGGTGTCCGCGCTGTGTGGTGGTGTCCGCGCTGTGTGGTGGTGTCCGCGCTGTGTGGTGGTGTCCGCGCTGTGTGGTGGTGTCCGCGCTGTGTGGTGGTGTCTGCGCTGTGTGGTGGTGTCTGCGCTGTGTGGTGGTGTCTGCACTGTGTGGTGGTGTCTGCGCTGTGTGGTGGTGTCCGCGCTGTGTGGTGGTGTCTGCGCTGTGTGGTGGTGTCTGCGCTGTGTGGTGGTGTCTGCGCTGTGTGGTGGTGTACGCGCTGTGTGGTGTTTGATGTAAGGAAAGATCAGCACAGGCCCAACAATTGTTTTATTTGGGGTCTTTTTGATAAGATTCCCTGTTTGTATGATCTGTGCAGGAATGTATGTCTCCTGGTTCCCTCCCAATCTATGAGCACATGGAGCGGCGCAGCGCTGATCCAGGAAGACTATTGGGGAATGTAGAGTTTGTATCTGATGTCTCCTTGTGATCTTCCCGCAGCTGTTCCTGTGCTGGATCCCATAAGGCAGATAGTGGAGAAGATCCGTGTGGGCCATGAAATGAAGCTGTCCTGTAAGATCCACTCGTTTTATCCGCCTCCTGTACTGGTTACATGGTACAGACAAGATGGCGGGGTATTGCCCTGTGACATCAGTGACCCCCTCAAAGACCAGTCCGGTCTATGTCACGCCACAAGCTCTATAACTTACACCCCAGAAATGAAGGATCGGGGAAAGACATTCAGGTGTGAGGTGAAACATGAGAAAACAGAAGAATTGAGGATGGTGACATGGGACCTGGAAGATCTGGGTGAGTGGAGGAAATGTGACATTTGTGGTCTGTGAATGAAGTGGGAGAAAAAGGCGAAAACATTTTGGTTCCAGATCTGGAGCTTTCTTAGCACAAGCTTCTATTAAGGGCACAGTACTACAAGTACATGAACATTACTACAAGTCGAGGTCCAGGACACAGGACGTGGTGGCTCTGAATTACGTTATTCCAGGCTCTAGATGTAAAAATAATTCCTCTGAGCCATTGGGTCATTATCCAAGAGGTTTATAAAATCTCACTATGTAGAGAGAGAGATGAGAGAGAAACAAGGGACCAAAAAAGGAAAAAGAGAGCAAGACTGAAAAAGAGGAACAAGAGGAGAGAAATAAATACGGAACGAGAGAGTGGAAGGAAAAATACAAAACAGGGAGAGAGTAGAGAGCGGGAGAAGATGGGACAGAGAGGTGTATTAGACTATTGTACCAGGTTATCACTATTAATACAAACAAGATTATAGACAGATAAGGGTACTTCACATAAAGTAATCTACAGTTGTGGCCAAAAGTATTGACACCCTGCAATTCTGTCAGATAATACTCAGTTTCTTCCTGAAAATGATTGCAATCACAAATTCTTTGGTATTATTATCTTCATTTAATTTGTCTTCATTAAAAAAAGACAAAAGAGAATGAAGGAAAAAGCAAAACATTGATAATTTCACACAAAACTCCAAAAATGGGCCAGACATAAGTATTGGCACCCTCAGCCTAATACTTGGTTGCACAACCTTTAGCCAAAATAACTGCGATCAACTGCTTCCGGTAACCATCAGTGAGTTTCTTACAATGCTCTTGCTGGAATTTTAGACCATTCTTCTTTGGCAAACTGCTCCAGGTCCCTGATATTTGAAGGGTGCCTTCTCCAAACTGCCATTTTTAGATCTCTCCACAGGTGTTCTATGGGATTCAGGTGTGGACTCATTGCTGGCCACCTTAGAAGTCTCCAGTGCTTTCTCTCAAACCATTTTCTAGTGCATTTTGAAGTGTGTTTTGGGTCATTGTCCTGCTGGAAGACCCATGACCTCTGAGGGAGACCCAGCTTTCTCACACTGGGCCCTACATTATGCTGCAAAATGTGTTGGTAGTCTTCAGACTTCATAATGCCATGCACACGGTCAAGCAGTCCAGTGCCAGAGGCAGCAAAGCAACCCCAAAACATCTCAAGTCCTCAGACAGTTCTTTGGTCTTCTTTCTTTTCTCCATGCTCAATGTGGTACACACAAGGACACAGGACAGAGGTTGAGTCAACTTTAATCCATGTCAACTGGCTGCAAGTGTGATTTAGTTATCGCCAAAACCTGTTAGGTGCCACAGGTAAGTTACAGGTGCTGTTAATTACACAAATTAGAGAAGCATCACATGATTTTTCTAACAGTGCCAATACTTTTGTCCACCCCCTTTTTAGGTTTGGTGTGGAATTATATCCAATTTGGCTTTAGGACAATTCTTTTTGTGTTTTTTTCATTGAAGACAAATTAAATGAAGATAATAATACCAAAAAATGTGTGATTGCAATCATTTTCAGGAAGAAACTGAGTATTATCTGACAGAATTGCAGGGGTGTCAATACTTTTGGCCACAACTGTATATCCACGTATTATAGTGAATGTGTCCAGGAATCAGACGGACGTGCGTCACAATCATTCTCCAATCATTCGTTACTTATAAGGAGCTCTGTGATGTTTCATCCTTCTCTCGGCATCTTTTCTTCTATGGATGAGGTGACCAATGAGGGTTTTGAATGTAGTGACGGAGACCCCTGTGTAACCAATATTCATTACTATTTCATGGGGGCTTCATGGGAATCTTCAGAGCATGATCCCCCCTCCCTGCATGTTGAGCTGAGCTTTGCAGTAACTGGTCTGTCAGATGGTTTATTAGCCAGGGTCTGTAGGTGCTTCTGCACTGTCATAAACTGCATGAAAACTACTGGAGAATGAGTGTGTGGGGGGCGGGAAGCAGGGGATGGTGTGTGTGAATGGGAGACTGTGTGTCAGTGTGGGGGTAAATGTGTACAGGTAATACAGTGATCACAGGTGATATTATACACAGCTCTGTATATAGTGTATAGGTAATACAGTGATCACTGCTTATAGTATACACAGGAGCTCTGCATATAGTGTATACTGTATAGGTAAAATAGTGATCACACGTGTCATTATACATTGGAGCTCTTTATATAGAGTACAGGTAATACAGTGATCTCCACAGATGTTATATATAGGAGCTCTGTATATAGTGCAATGCCTTGTATTGTTATATATCACTACTGTTATTCCATATCACACATTTACTCCCTACCGTACTATAACGACATATCATTGTACTGTATATATAACTGTATTTTCTGTCTTGCAGAGTCTGAACCTCAGCTCTCTGATATTCGCTGTCGTCCTCCTGCTCCTGGGTTTGGGTCAGTGGTGACTTTATATTGTGACGTCAGTGCAATGTACCCTAAAGAATGTCAAGCCCAGTGGTATAAAGGTCAGACTAAGATGCCATCAGACATGTGTAAAGAAGATTTACATGAAGATCCAGAGACTGGGACATTTGGGGGAACCGTAGAGCTGACCTTTACAACGGACAAGAGCTGCCATCAGGAGGAGTTCTCTCTAACGCTGAGTCACTGTGGAAAGATTATTGAAAAAAGAATGTACTTAATCCTAGGAGGTAATTATTTATTTCACTTATATAAAGCCATTAATTCTGCAGTTTGCAGACATCATCATCACTGTGCCCATCGAGGCTCACAATCTGAGTTCCCTCTGAGTATGTCTTTTCTGTGTGGGAGGAAAGTGGAGAATTCGGAGGAAACACAAAACATGGGGAGGACATACAAACTGCTGCAGATGTCGTCCTTGGTGGGATTTAAAGGGGGTGTCACACGCATCAATGTCGTCAGTGAGATGATCGCTGACGACATTGACGGCTGATCGCTGGTGAGCTGTCACACAGGCAGACTCACCAGCGATCAATGGACCAGAGACATCGTGGAAATGATTTAAATATCGTTTCCACGATGTCTTGCTCCCGCTGCCAGCCTGCTGGAAGCGGGAGCAGGCTGGTCTCCAAGGTAAACTGCGGGTATCTAGGCAGCGCGCGCTGCCTAGATACCCGATGTATACTTTAGTTACCAGCCTCCTCCGCTCACCGGCTGGTATCTAAGGTACACAGCGGGTAACTACAATGCTAACCACTGAGCCACCATGCTGTCCTATATACAGTGCAGTACTAACCACTGAGCCACTTAGCTGTCCTATATACAGTACAGTGCTAACCACTGAGCCACGGTGCTGTTCTATATACAGTGCAGTGCTAACCACTGATCCCTGAGCTGTCCTATATACAGTACAATGCTAACCACTGAGCCCCCATTCTGCCCTATTTACAGTGCAGTGCTAACCACTGATCGCCGAGCTGTCCTATATACAGTACAGTGCTAACCACTGAGCCCGAGCTGTCCTATATACTGTACAGTGCTAACCACTGATCCCCGAGCTGTCCTATATACAGTACAGTGCTAACCACTGAGCCACTATGCTGCCCTATATACAGTGCAGTGCTAACCACTGAGGCACTGTGCTGTCCTATATACAGTGCAGTGCTAACCACTGAGCCACTGTGCTGCTCTATATACAGTGCAGTGCTAACCACTGAGCCCCTGTGCCGCCCTATGTATAGTATAGTGCTAACCGCTGAGCCACGGTGCTGCTCTATATACAGTACAGTGCTAACCACTGATCCCCGAGCTGTCCTATATACAGTACAGTGCTAACCACTGAGCCCCGAGCTGTCCTATATACTGTACAGTGCTAACCACTGATCCCCGAGCTGTCCTATATACAGTACAGTGGTAACCACTGAGCCCCGAGCTGTCCTATATACTGTACAGTGCTAACCACTGATCCCCGAGCTGTCCTATATACAGTACAGTGCTAACCACTGAGCCACCGTGCTGCTCTATATACAGTACAGTGCTAACCACTGAGCCACTGTGCTGCCCTATATACAGTGCAGTGCTAACCACTGAGGCACTGTGCTGTCCTATATACAGTACAGTGCTAACCACTGAGCCACCATGCTGCTCTATATACAGTACAGTGCTAACCACTGAGCCACTGTGCTGCCCTATATACAGTGCAGTGCTAACCACTGAGCCACTTAGCTGTCCTATATACAGTACAGTGCTAACCACTGAGCCACGGTGCTGTTCTATATACAGTGCAGTGCTAACCACTGATCCCTGAGCTGTCCTATATACAGTACAATGCTAACCACTGAGCCCCCATTCTGCCCTATATACAGTGCAGTGCTAACCACTGATCCCTGAGCTGTCCTATATACAGTACAGTGCTAACCACTGAGCCCCGAGCTGTCCTATATACTGTACAGTGCTAACCACTGAGGCACTGTGCTGTCCTATATACAGTACAGTGCTAACCACTGAGCCACCATGCTGCTCTATATACAGTACAGTGCTAACCACTGAGCCACTGTGCTGCCCTATATACAGTGCAGTGCTAACCACTGAGCCACTTAGCTGTCCTATATACAGTACAGTGCTAACCACTGAGCCACGGTGCTGTTCTATATACAGTGCAGTGCTAACCACTGATCCCTGAGCTGTCCTATATACAGTACAATGCTAACCACTGAGCCCCCATTCTGCCCTATATACAGTGCAGTGCTAACCACTGATCCCCGAGCTGTCCTATATACAGTACAGTGCTAACCACTGAGCCCCGAGCTGTCCTATATACTGTACAGTGCTAACCACTGAGCCACCATGCTGCCCTATATACAGTACAGTGCTAACCACTGAGCCCCGAGCTGTCCTATATACTGTACAGTGCTAACCACTGATCCCGAGCTGTCCTATATATAGTACAGTGCTAACCACTGAGCCCCCATTCTGCCCTATATACAGTGCAGTGCTAACCACTGAGCCACCGTGCTGCCCTATATACAGTGCAGTGCTAACCACTGAGCCACCATGCTGCCCTATATACAGTGCAGTGCTAACCACTGAGGCACTATGCTGTCCTATATACAGTGCAGTGCTAACCACTGAGCCACCTGTGCTGTCCTATATACAGTGCAGTGCTAACCACTGAGCCACCTGCTGTCCTATATACAGTGCAGTGCTAACCACTGAGCCACCTGTGCCTCCTATATATAGTATAGTGCTAACCGCTGAGCCACTGTGCTGCTCTATATACAGTACAGTGCTAACCACTGAGCCCCGTGCTGTCCTATATAAGTACAGTGCTAACCACTGAGCCCCGTGCTGTCCTATATACAGTCTACATGAGCCTGCTAACCACAGAATCCCAAGGTAGGTCCTAGATACAGTACAGGCTGAAACTGTCACCCCAGCGGTTCCGAGGGCAATGCCCCGTGGGGTTTGTACAAGTCTAAACACTGAGCCCCATTGCTGTCTCTGATATACAGTACAGTGCTAACCACTGATCCGAGCTGTCCAAATATACAGTACGTGCTCAACCACTGGGGCCACTGTGCTGACCCGTATACAGCACATTGCTGACCACTGAGCCACCATGCTGCTCTATATACAGTGCAGTGCTAACCACTGATCCCCAAGCTGTTCTAATTTTCAGACCAGACATAACTGGCAATCAGCTGCTCATTATATGTTACGGCCATTACTGCATTGTACGGTTATTATTGGCTAATACTTGTATAATAACATTTTTACCAGTCAATGATGGGGGTTGTAGTCCTGCCTGGTATTACATTGCTGAACAGAAGCACAAGCTTGGTATCTGCAGTACTAGGAGTAGTTCTGTAACACATGCACTCTTTTTTGTTGACCTGGGTTTCTTTATTTTCCATCCCCGCTGCTGTTCTGTTGTGTTTCATTATTATTATTATCATTATTATTTCAATCCAGGCATAAGGAGAAGGGTGTACTATACTATACTTATACCTGGTTTTACTTATACACGTGGGTCTGTGCAGCCATTGTACGCTGTACATAGTGGTTGTGTCTCTTTCCAGTCCTAACCAGGCTAGACTTTATGTTGGATAAGCCCTAATTGGGCTTTTTTATCCTTCTAGTTTTTTCGATTATCATTATTATGTTATATAATTTATTCCTTGGCACTTTATATATGAGAAGGGTATACATCGACAAGTACAATAATTATGAACAATACAAGGCACAGAGAGGTACAGGAGGAGAGAGGACCCTGCCCTTGAGGGCTCACAGTCTACAAGGGATGGGTGAGGATACAGTAGGTGAGGGGAGAGGACCCTGCCCACGAGGGCTCACAGTCTACAAGGGATGGGTACAATACAGTAGGAGAGGACCCTGCCCACGAGGGCTCACAGTCTACAGCGATGGGTGAGGATACAGTAGGTGAGGAGGTAGGACTCTGCCCATGAGGACTCACAGTCTACAAGGAATGTGTGAGGATACAGTAGGTGAGGAGAGAGAACCCTGCCCATGAGGGCTCACAGTCTACAGGCGATGGGTGAGGATACAGTAGGTGAGGAGAGAGGAGGAACCTGCCCACGAGGGCTCACAGTCTACAGCGATGGGTGAGGATACAGTAAGGGAGGAGATAGGACCCTGCCCATGAGAACTCACAGTCTACAAGGGATGGGTGACGATACAGTTGGAGAGGAGAGAGGACCCTGCCCACGAGGGCTCACAGTCTACAAGGGATGGGTGAGGATACAGTAGGAGAGAGAGAGACCTGCCACGAGGCTCACAGTTACAAGGTGTGACATACAGGAGAGAGACCTGCCCACGAGGCTCACAGTTTACAAGGATGGTAGGATACATGAGAGGTAAGACCGCCGGGCTCCAGTTACAAGTGAGGGACGATAAGAGAGAGGAGAGGACCCTGCCCACGAGGGCTCACAGTCTAAAAGGGATGGGTGATGATACAGTAGGAGAGGAGAGAGGACCCTGCCCATGAGGGCTTATAGTCTACAGGCGATGGGTGAGGATACAGAGGGGGAGAGAGAGGGCCCCTGCATGTGAGTGCTCACAGTCTATGGGTGAGGATACAGTAGGTGATGAGAGAAGACCCTGTCCACGAGGCCTCACAGCCTACAAGGGATGGGTGAGGATACATAAGCGAGAGGAGAGGACCCTCACCCACAAGGGCTAACAGTCTATAAGGGATGGGTGAGGATTCAGTAGATGAGAGGAGAGGACCCTGAGGACTCACAGTCCACAAGGTATAGGGGAGGATAAAGTAGAGGAGAGGACCTCGCATCTAGGGCTCACAGTCTACAAGAGATAGATGAGGATGCAGTGGGGGAGGGGAGAGAACCCTTCCTGTGAGGTAGCCCAGTCTACAAGCAATGGGTGAGGATACAGTGGAGCAGAGGAGAGGGCTCTTCCTGTAAGGGCTTACAGGCTACAAGGGATGGGTGAGTATTTAATAGGTGAGGAGAAAGAGAGAGGACCCTGCCTATGAGGGCTCACAGTCTACAAGGGATGGTTGAAGATACAGTTGGTGAGGGGAGAGGACCCTTTCCACGAGGGTCCCCAGTTTTTAAAGGATAGGTGAGGATACAGTGAGGGAGGGGAGTGGACTCTTCCCAAGAGGGCTCTCATTCTACAAGGGATGGGTGAGGATACAGTAGGTGGAGAGAAAGAGTCTTTGGGCAATGGGAAGCCAGGGAAGAGATTGGCAGAGAGAAGCCATGGAATAGTGGGTAGACAGGTGGATTAGTCAAGCAGCAGAGTTTAGGATAGATTGGAGGAGTGAGAGAGTGTTAGACGGGAGACCACAGAGCAGGAGGTTGCAGTAGTCGAGGTGGGAAGTGATGAGGGCATGCACGAGTGTTTTTGCATATACTTGGTTAAGAAATGTATGGATCCGGGAAATATTTTTGAGTTGGGAGGATGTGGCAAGGGCTTGGACATGTGACATGAAGGAGACAACAGAGTCGAGGATTATTCCCAGGCACTGAGCATGCAGGGCTGGAGCAAGTGAGCAGCCATTTACTTTGATGGATAGGTCTGTTGGGGGGTTTAGTGAGATGGAAGAAAGACAATGAATTCTGTTTTGTCGACATTAAGTTTTGGTTTAAGATTTATGGGGACAATTCTCCTGGGAGTCAGTAGAAGGGACCATGTTATCGGACAGGGCGAGGGGCCGAACCTGCACCCAAGGGTTGACATCCAGCACTGAATGTTTCATGTAGGTTATACTTTGTCACTTTTTGACACATAACATATCTTCTCAGCCTCCTCAGGGCTCCCTGTCCTTGGTGAAATCGTCAGTGAGCCCAGCAGACCCCGCTATGGACAGCCTGTGACTCTGCGCTGCCCGGTGACCAACTCTGTTCCTCAAGACATAGAGGTCACATGGTTAAAGGGTGAGAAACCTCTGGAGAGGAGAGAAGGAATCCAGAAGCAAATCACAGAAAGGGACGGCTCCATATCCTGCTCCCTCCAGATAACGGCTACAGCTCTGGACTACGGAAAGCCTTACAGCTGCTCCGTGACACACAAGAGCACGGGAATGACCCTGAAGAAGAGCCATTATCTACAGCTCCAGGTAAGAAGGCGGGAGAATGTCCAGTAAATGGTAGAATAATGTATGCCGCACCTTCCCATCACTGGAAGGGTGTGGAGGGGGCGACACCTGCACTGAACCCGTGTATGACATCAGCAGATCTCCTCAGATTGGGGACAAGTATTGGGGCACATGATGAGGCATTACCTGGTTCAGAAACCTCTACATCTATAACGTATTTCATGGCTCAGATGGCCGCACTACCAAGTGACCACAAGGGACAGTGGAGATCAAACACTGGGGCTTAGATATCAAAAAGGGCCCCTATCCTATAGAAAAAGACATGACACAAAACGTATAACATGGTGAATAATAAAACAAATCATCTTTATTATAGGAGCAAAACTGCCAGTGACGTAAAGTAATGGAGACATTCATGTACCTGTTTGTGGGAAAGTATTTGTCATGCTTAGTAGGACAGGGAATCAGGTAACTGGATGATGTAATGAGCGAAGGGATCCAGGGAGAGCTAAACTGACCCTTACACTGGGGTTTCTGGCTCGCCCTGCTCTCGGAGGTACCTGTGAAGGTGAGGAGGTCCTAGTCTCCACCCTATTTTCCTGAACTCCTGAATAGCCCTAGGCTGAGGGCCCCTACCTTCACCCACGATCCGGAATCTCAGTTACTCCAAAGGCAAAGACTTCAGCCCAGCATCAAGTATCTGGACAGCACAATAACCAAGAGTAAACTAACTCTATCAGCGGCGTCTGTCATAGGAGGGCGAAAGCTATTTAAAGCCAGGGGGAGGGGATTCCAGGTGAGTTACATCCAAGCCTCACATCAACCCCTCATCCAGCATCTGAGCATAATAGTGAGTGCAGCTCTGGAGTACAACACAAGAGGCAAGTCAGGACCAAGACCTTCACAACTGTACCTCATACAGCTCATGAAGAAATGCAAACACAACACACACACAGCAGCATTCAGCAAGGCAGCGCAATCTAAGTGCATGACAGTGTTGTATAGTAACCAGAGTATTCTAGGTGACACTAGACCCCAAGGAAGATGTGTAGTGGAGGAGACGTGCATGTGTGGGGGTACAAGTCTTGGTAACCGTACACCCCTTATAAGAGTGCTTGCATCACTGTGATTTCCTCCGCAGCATCAGCCCTGCCCTGCAGAATGAGCCCTGCTCTGCAGCATGAGACCCGCTCCTCCGCATCAACCCTGCTCTGCAGCATGAGCTCCGCTTCTCAGCATCAGTGCAGCTCTGCAGAATCAGCCGTGCTTTTCAGCATCAGCCCCCTCTGCAGCATCAGCCCTGCTCCACAGCATCAGCCGCTCTCCACATCTTCAAAGCCGTTACACGGCTTCAGCCCTGTCCGCAGCATCAGCCCTGCTCTTCAGCATCAGCCCTGCTCTGCAGCATCAGCCCCACTCCTCAGCATCAGTCTCCCTCTGTAGCACCAGCCCTGCTCCACAGCATCAGCCCTGATCAGCAGCATAGGCTTCACTATGCAGCATCAGTTCTGCTCAACAGCATCAGCCCCGCTCCTCAGCTACAAAGCCACTCCAGTGCATCAGCCCCGTTCTGCAGCATCAGCTCCGCTCTGCAGCATCAGCTCCATTCTGCAGCAACAGCCTTGCTCCTCTACATCAGCTCCGCTCCACAGTATCAGCCATTCTCCTCAGCTTCAGCCCCACTCTTTAGCATCTTCCCTCTCCACTGCTTCAGCCCCGCTCTGCAGCATCAGCACCACTCAGCAGCATCAGTTCCGCTCAGCAGCATCAGTTCTGTTCAGCAGCATAGGCTCCATTCTGCAGCATCAACCTTGCTCCTCAGCATTAGCCCTGCTCCTCAGTATCAGCCCGCTTCACTGTTTCAGCTCCACTTAGCAGCATAGGCTCCACCTCACAGCATCAGCCTCGCTCCTCAGCATCAGCCCACTTCACTGCTTCAGCCTCGCTCTGCAGCATCAGCCCCTCACAACAGCATCAGTTCCGCTCAGTAGTATAGGCCCCACTCTGCAGCATCAGCTCCACTCAGCAGCATCAGCTCTGCTTTGCAGCATCTGACCTGCTCCACAGGATCAGCCCAGCTCCACAGTATCAGCCCAGCTCCTCAGTATCAGCCCAGCTCCTCAGTATCAGCCCCGCGTCCACAGTATCAGCCCCGCTCCACAGTATCAGCCCCGCTCCACATATCAGCCCCAGCTCCACAGTATCAGCCCCGCTCCACAGTATCAGCCCCGCTCCACAGTATCAGCCCCGCTCCTCAGTATCAGCCCCGCTCCTCAGTATCAGTCCAGCTCCACAGTATCAGCCCCGCTCCCCATTATCAGCCCCGCTCCACAGTATCAGCCCCGCTCCACAGTATCGCCCCGCTCCACATTATCAGCCCCGCTCTTCAGTATAAGCCCAGCTCCACAGTATCAGCCCCGCTCCACAGTATCAGCCCAGCTCCACAGTATCAGCCCAGCTCCACAGTATCATCCCCCTCCACAGTATCAGCCCCGTTCTGCATCACAACCTGTCTGGTATCTGACACCTGAGGAGACGCTGTACACTTATTCTTCACCGATACTGGGTTTTTGTTAGATATCCAATTGAAACCTATAAGTAAAAATAAAGGGATAACCTTCGTTATGTTTCTTTCTTTTATTCAAGTAAATTTAAAAATCCTGTGTGGATTGGTGATATAGTGTTAACAGTGTTTAACAAAGACAACCCACCCCCAAAAGACAAACGCTGAACATAAATTTGCCCGTGGATGTGGTCCCTCCGAGGATTTTTGATAGCTCTAATGACAGGGAGCAGCGCCAGAGCCGCGCTCTTAGGGACAATACATGCTGAAGTGACCAGAGATCGGCTCCACAAACAGGGAGCAGAACTGGGTCTGCATTGGACAGACTACACATGTGAAAGCTAAATGAGGTCTATATGGAACCATTAACCCTCGTCTGACCAACAACTTTGGCAGACAGAAAAATCTAACGAATGGAAGATCAATAAGTGTTTTCTTCCATCAAAATAATTGTGTTCTCAGACACAATAAGATCAAGGAATACCATAAGGAGACAACAGATGTGTATACTTTCTACCAAGTATAAACAGGAAACAGGAGAATTCCGTAACAAAGGGAGGAGGACATACAACCAGACCAAAAAACAGAAGGAAGCACAAGTTACATCGTGACTCCTACTTTGATATCACCGGTAGCCTCAGGATACCACATCTGATGTTTGACAAATTCATCAACAACCTCCATAAGCATCCTATAGACTGGATCCTTGTGGGTAAGACTACCAGACTCTCAACATAAAGTGTCACATTTAACCTATGTGACACATGTATTTGATGTAGCATAGTCTCTAAGCCCCTGATGAGCCTCCTAAACTGAGTGTGGGAGGCAAAACGCGTCGGGCGGGTTGCTATTGTTATACCATATCAATGGTTATACACTGATGAATTTATCTAGCTTGTAGGACCTTTGACTAAAGGGTGTCGGACCTTTGACCTAGGGACAATATTGAGACATTAAAAAGACCCAAAACCTGGGCATACAAAATACTACATAGAGACGGCATTTGGATGTGATCACCCCTGGAGACGAATTGTGTCCAGGGTGGTTACCCTCCAAAAAAAAAACGTATGTGAAAAATTGTCATATTGTCACCCAACCCTGTTGAAACCCTCAGAGGGACCGCATCCACGGGCAAATTTATGTTCAGCGTTTGTCTTTTGGGGGTGGGTTGTCTTTGTTAAACACTGTTAACACTATATCACCAATCCACACAGGATTTTTAAATTTACTTGAATAAAGGAAACATAACAAAGGTTATCCCTTTATTTTTACTGAGACGCTGTACACCAACAGGCAATGATGACAAATGTCGCTTATGTTGTAGAACAAGAAATCGCACATCGCGGCTAAACATCAATCTCACCAGTTATATACAATATGAATTCTGTGCCCAAAAGGCAGAAAAATCTCCCGTACAAATTGTTGCCGCATGAATATAAGGTTTTCTGAAAATGGCTTAGATCTTACAATAAATTAATATTAAACCCAAGATGTATGAGGACTTATAATAAAAAGGGGCGCGGAGGATTGTCAGTGGTGATGACAAGAGGTGGGTAAACGGTGTGTCAGGGGCTCCCCATAATCAGTGTACTATGGGAACGGCTCGGGTGCATCTACCGTTATACACTGACCGGTAACATAATGTTTGGTCTTTTGCTCCTGTGGACGTTCAGACTCCAGGTAATCTGGTTTTGTTCTTCCGCTCATTACAGAACATCGGCTTTTATAACTTGTACTTTGATTCCCTCCATAACTGATTATATTGGTGGCAGTTAGTAAGAAGGGAATAACGCCATTACTTTTCCTTAGTGTGAGGAAAAAGTGATATATTCTAATTTATCAAGCAATATTCCATAAACAGAATCCCCATAGTGTATTTTTACATCTGTCCCCTTGACCTACCATTGTTCAAAGCACCCTAGACCCAGGATGTTACATTTCCCAAACAGAAGGTCCAACCAGAAGGTGTCGCTTTTAATTAACCTTAAGAAGCCGGTGGCCTGACACTGCCTCCATGTGGTGCCACAAGCAGCAAGGGACCCGGTAACTGAACTACACATTTGTCTGTGTATCTGTGTGTATTCCATTTATCTTTTATTTGCACATCTGACCAGAACATCTGAAATATCTTTAGCAATAATCTGTATATAAATATCCTAGTTTGCCCAAACAGCAATTAAATATATGAATTTAATCTTGGGTTGCTCTCTTAACTCGATCACGAAACTCCCACATCCGTGTGCTCGTGTAACATTATACGCTACGCGGGTTGGTTTCTGACCCACTATAAACCTGTTCACGGACCAAGCGTATATAAAATGAGAATCTGGTGGCAGCAGACGATGCTTGTGTTATTCAGGACCTATCAGTGACGGAGTGGAGGTTGTTATATGTACTTCTGGCCTGAGATTGGAAGGCATATACCACACTCACTGAGGGGTGCCTTAATAAACCAACACTGACAGGGCAGCTGCGGTCCATCATTTATCCTCAGTCAGTTCTCTGACTGTCCTGAGTTTAATGGGGGCGCTTGAGAGCTGCCAGGTTCGGTGGCAGTTCGTCACACTTAGGACAAATTGTTCAAGGAAATATTGCATATATATTAATGTGATATCAACGTAATGGATGGAGAGAGCCAGCAGCAGACAAAGTCTTTGAGGACAGGGCTGGCAGGGTCTCTGCGCTGCAGGCCGCTCCGGACAGACCAGTAATCTCGCTCTTTCTTGGATTCTCCTGCAGATAAAGCACCAACGTTTTCAGCCATAACTGTGCGGCCGGAGAGACCTGTCGCAGGGAAGGAAGCCACATTTACAGTGATGATATCTGGATTCACACCAGAAATTCGAGTGAAATGGTATAGAGACTTCAACCCATTGCCCAGTGATTTTGTGAACACAAGTGATCCGGAGGTTGGACCGGACTCTCTGTGCAGATGTTCCAGCAGCCTGAGGTTCACTCCGCAAGATACTGACCATGGAGCGTCCATCCGCTGTGAGGCGACACATTCTATCACTAAGAAAGTGTATGAGCAGCTGTACAAACTGCACCTGTCAGGTACGAGCCCTCCGCTCTCACATAGGAGGTAACGAGCACACTGTCCGACAGGGACTGTGCTCCACTGTCCGCTGCTGTACACTGATCACACATTGCTCTCTGTACTTAGGTAAGACCTCCGGTGACGGATCTCATCCTACAAGACGTCCAGGTTTAGGTAAGTGACCGCCATGGGGGCACAAGGGCGTAGGGGCACCAGTTCCATTAGGTTCACTGCATTTGGTGGATTCCTATATTTTTGTAGATTGGGTTTAGCTGCTTTCTAGTGAAATAAATCAATAGAAATCTCCAGGAATGAGTCCTCAGACCATACATGAGTGTAAGCATCAGTCCTCGCAGGTTGTCCTCCACTCTCACGTGATGAAGACCTTGTGTCCTGGGATTATACTTATTAGAGATTTTCTGATCTTCAGGATGAAACCTTTTCAATAATATCTTGTAGTAGTGACTCTCTTGCCGAGGAAATGACATATACTCCAGCTTTTGTACCCACAATCTAATTAACCACAGTTATGAATTAAGGCTGAGACCCTCAGAGTCAGTAGACAGACACAAAAAGTCAAATCCCTCAGGATGGAAGTTGTCTATGTGACCACCGTGATGCGAGCACGGGATGATGCGATGTCTGACTCCCCAGCTGGCCTGCTTACAGGACAGGAGCATCTGGGGGTTCCCGCTGCATGGTAGGTAGAGTCTGGGGTCTCTCCGATCTCTACAATGTCAGCATGGATCTGTAGGACTTCTCATCCTCAGAGGTCTGTCTGGCTTCAGGAGAGACATTACACATTCGGCTTCCAGCCACTTTGACTATTTGACTATTTAGTCCTTTTGGCTCGATGTCTGTAAAGTGACACCTATGGGGTCAGAGCTCTTCTATTATTAGTTGCGTATATTTTCTATTTTTACATTGGTTTTATGGGCAGTAGTAATAGAGATGATGGATTTTAAGTTGATATTTATATTTCATGCTACCAACCAAATTCCAACAAAGTTGGCTGCTGTATGGAATGTATGCTGGGTGGAAAACCAGAATGTGAAGATCTGGGAATATCACACAGAAAAGAGAACAGATCGGGAGTTAAACATTGGACATTTGAAATCATTAACTCCTTTAGAAGTTGACGGCAGTGACACATCTTAGAACAGTTGTCAGGGATAACAAAAGGCTGAAAAAGTAAATGATACTAATGAAAAACAGCCGGAGGATCCATGTTCAACTAAATCACATGACTGTGTATAAGGAGCAGGTTAGAGAGCCGGAGTCTTCCAGAAGCAGAGATGGTTGTAGGTCACCGATCTGTGAACAATTGCGTCTAAAAACTGTGGAACAATTTCAGTAAATGAAGATCCACAATCTACAGGACATAGTATCACCAAAAGATTCAGAGATTCTGGAGAAATTGGATGCTTGTGATCTCTGGGCAATTGGGTAGCACTGCATTAATTACAAGCAGTATTTGGTATTGCACATCATTGTATGGGCTCAGGAAATTTTCCAGACGTCATTGACTGTGATCACAGGTTGCTGGGTAATATCTACAAATGTGAGTTATAGCTCTATTATGTAATGAAGAAACACAATCGGCACAATCCAGAAGCACTGCCATGCTTTATGGTCCAAAGCTCATTTATAATGAATGGCGTTAAAATGGAAACTGTTCTGTTGTTGGTTGGACCAGAATGTGAAATTCTTTATGGATCCCATGGATATTGCTATTGCGGACTCAGGAGGAAAGGGAGCATCTGGCTTGTTATCGAGGAGAGGGGCCGTCTGGCTTGTTATTGAGGCTAGGGACTGTCTGGATTGTTATCAAGGAGAGGGACCATCCGGCATGTTATCAAGGAGAGGGACCATCCGGCTTGTTATCTAGGAGAGGATCCATCTGCTTTGTTATCAAGTAGAGGAACCATCCAGCTTGTTATCGAGGAGAGGGACCATCCAGCTAGTTATCGAGGACAGGATCCGTCTGACTTGTTATAAAGGAGCAGAAGCATTCAGCTTGTTATCGATGAGAGGAATCGTCTGGCTTATCTAGGAGAGGGACCGTCCAGCTCGTTAGAGAGGAGAGGGACCGTCCAGCTTGTTATCAAGGAGAGGATCCGTCTGGCTTGTTATCAAGTAGAGGGACAGTCCAGCTTGGTATCAAGGAGTGGATCCATCTGTCTTGTTATCAAGTAGAGGGACCATCCAGCTTGTTAGTTATCGAGGAGAGGGACTATCCAGCTAGTTATCGAGGACAGGATCCGTCTGACTTGTTATAAAGGAGCAGAAGCATTCAGCTTGTTATCGATGAGAGGGATCGTCCGGCTTATCTAGGAGAGGGACCGTCCAGCTCGTTAGAGAGGAGAGGGACCGTCCAGCTTGTTATCAAGGAGAGGATCCGTCTGGCTTGTTATCAAGTAGAGGGACCGTCCAGCTTGTTATCAAGGAGAGGATCCATCTGGCTTGTTATCAAGTAGAGGGACCGTACAGCTTGTTATCGAGGAGAGAGACCATCCAGCTAGTTATCGAGGACAGGATCCGTCAGACTTGTTATCAAGGAGCGGAAGCATTCAGCTTGTTATCGATGAGAGGGATCGTCTGGCTTGTTATCAAGGAGAGGGATCGTCCAGCTCGTTAGAGAGGAGAGGGACCATCCAGCTTGATATAGATGAGAGGGACAGTCCAGCTTGTTATTGAGAAGAAGGACTGTCCAGCTTGTTATTGAGGAGAAGGACTGTCCAGCTTGTTATTGAGGAGAGGGACTATCCAGCTTGTTATCGAGGAGAGAGACTGTCCAGCTTGTTGTAGAGGAGAGGGACCGTCCAGCTTGTTATCAAAGACATGGACCATCCAGCTTGTTATCAGTGCACAGTTCTGCATTTATGATATATGGGGGCATTAATGTTTATGGAAGGGGTAGCTTACACTTGAAAAGCGCCGTTAATACTGCACATATTGAAGAGCTGATAGATGGTATCTGGATGAAGCAGATATCATTTTAGGGATGACCTTGTATATTTCAGCCGGACAATTCTAAATCACATCCTGCACCCATCACAGCACTACAAATCCTCAGAAGGAGAGTTAAGGGATGAACCAGCTGCCTGTAGTCTGGACTTTTCACTAATGGGAATCATTTGGTGAATTATGAAATGAAAAATCCAACTAAGGCCGGCTTCACACCACGGTTTTCAGCTGTCAGGTTCTGTTCGGTGTTTTGCAGGATCCACCGGACAGAACCTGGCAGCACAGGATGAGCAGACACTGAAGGCAAATGTGCCTCCGATCCTGTTTTTTGCAGGATTTGTTTCTGTTCGTTTCTGCTGCTGCCTTCAGTGCTGAAATCTCAGCCTGTGTGTGCTGTGCTGCTGTCTGCGGTGCTGAAATCTCAGGCATCTGTGCAGTGGAGCTCTCCATGGTGCTGAATGTTCAGCGGTAGCTCTGTAATGCTGCTGTCCATGGTGCTGAATGAATGCAGCAGCATTTCAGAGCCTGTGCTGTTTTGTAAATGGCACCCGGGAAACAATCCAATGTTTTCCCGGATCCAGGCGCCCATAGACTCCCAAGATATGGACGCTGGAACACCCCGATTTTGTCCGATTTTTGCACCAGAGACAAAAAATTATGCTGACTCCGATTTTGTGTCCAATTCAAAACCGGACAAAATCAGATCAGGGACAAAATACAGCAAACCGGATGGCCAGATAGGAGCAATCCGGCATCATAGGGATACATGGGACCAAAACCTGATCAGGTTCAGTCCGGTTCAAACTAGACTGGACCTGAACACAGAAAACCGTGGTGTGAAGCCGGCCCGAGACCCTGAAATGTGGAGCAGCGAGGACACGGCATCAGACAAGAATGGGACAAAGTTCTTTTCCAAAAACTCCAGCAATTGTCTCCTCTCTTTCCCGACATTTACAGACTATAGTAAGAAGAAGGGAAGCTACACAAAAATGGACAGGACTGAAGTACAATGGGGAATATAGCCCAGGCACAATGATGTACACTGCCAGGGCACAATGTAGAGGGAATGGCACGGGAACAATAATGCACACAGTCCTGGCACAATTGTGGATGTGCCTGGGCACAATGGTGGACAAGGTCTGGACACTACTGTTCAGAGATGTGTTGCTGCAATTAGTATGTAAATGTGTCAGTTTATTAAAAAAAAAAAATGGAAAAATGTCCAACATCTGATCTGTTCTCTGTTCTGTATGATAAAATATAGAGATTCCCCGATCATTCTGGTTTTCTGCACATTTTACACCGTGCACAACTGTATATATGAGGTTTTATTTCTATGAGGGCAGAAAGGAAATAAAGCAGCAGTTTATATGCAAAAACATAATAATAAGAAAAGTAAAATAACTGTCCATTATCTTCTTACTCCACAGTGAGGACAAGAGGCATCCAGTGCCTGCCGGAGAGCCCCCGGGTGGGAGATAACGTCACCCTCACATGTTATGTGGATGGATGTGACGCGGGTGATTCGGTATTCTCCTGGAGTAAAGGGATGTATCCCATAGAGAGTGATGAACAGAACACGACGGACGGATCTGGCAGCGTCTCCACAATCACCTTCACTGCACAGGAGACAGACAGAGACTGCACAATCACCTGTGAGGTGACTTATAATCTGGAGACACGAGAGGAACGATTCACCCTGAAGCTTCAATAAGATCTGAATATGCATATATATAAGATCTTCAATAAGATCAACTGGAATCAATGAAGAGCGAGTCTTCAGTGTCTATAGACCTGGAATAATATACAGCGAGCCCGGACTCGTCAAGGTCTATAATCCTGGGATGATATACAGCTAGCCGGACTCGTCAAGGTCTATAATCCTGGGATGATATACAGCTAGCCCGGACTCGTCAAGGTCTATAATCCTGGGATGATATACAGCTAGCCCGGACTCGTCAAGGTCATAATCCTGGGATGATATACAGCTAGCCGGACTCGTCAAGGTCTATATTTGACAGGCAGACTATGCTGAGCAGGGCTCAGATGAGAGCAGACTGCTGCTGGAAAAACAGGTGGAAACTGAGTCTTCATTTTAGCCTTAGATAGAACGTTAATAAAATCATTCATTAGGTGGTGCTGGGGGTCTGCAGAGGGCTGGGGACAGGAGGAGACAATGGTCTCAGCACCTACAGACTGCTCTGGTTCCAGGAGTGAGCCCATCCACTGGTTCACAGCCTATCCACTGGTTCACAGCCCATCCACTGGTTCACAGCCCATCCACTGATTCACAGTCCATCCACTGGTTCACAGCCCATCCACGGTTCACATCCCATCCACTGGTTCACAGCCCATCCACTGGTTCACAGCCCATCCACAGGTTCACAGCCCATCCACTGGCTCACAGCCCATCCACTGGTTCACAGCCCATCCACTGGTTCACAGCCCATCCACAGGTTCACAGTCCATCCACTGGTTCACAGCCCATCCACAGGCTCACAGCCCATCCACTGGTTCACAGCCCATCCACTGGTTCACAGCTCCTCCACTGGTTCACAGTCCATCCACTGGTTCACAGTCCATCCACTGGTTCACAGCCCATCCACAGGTTCACAGCCCATCCACAGGTTCACAGCCCATCCACTGGCTCACAGCCCATCCACTGGTTCACAGCTCATCCACTGGTTCACAGCCCATCCACTGGTTCACAGTCCATCCACTGGTTCACAGCCCATCCACTGGTTCACAGCCCATCCACTGGTTCACAGCCCATCCACTGGTTCACAGCCCATCCACTGGTTCACAGCCCATCCACAGGCTCACAGCCCATCCACTGGTTCACAGCCCATCCACTGGTTCACAGCCATCCACAGGTTCACAGCCCATCCACTGGTTCACAGCCCATCCACTGGCTCACAGCCCATCCACTGGTTCACAGCTCATCCACTGGTTCACAGCCCATCCACTGGTTCACAGTCCATCCACAGGTTCACAGCCCATCCACTGGTTCACAGCCCATCCACTGGTTCACAGCCCATCCACTGGTTCACAACCCATCCACTGGTTCACAGCCATCCACTGGTTCACAGTTGTTTTCTACTCAACGCTTCCTGCTCTGGGGTGCTGAGAATACGCTGTTCGGCTCCTCCGGATCCTCTTGCTGGCTGTACGGCTGCTCCCCCACCTTCCTGAGTGTTGTCTTGTGCTGACCTCTCTTCTTGATGGCTCAAGGCTGCCTCTGGTGCTGGCGGCTGGACATGGCAGGCAGGGTCGGATTTTTCCAGGGGTCACGTCCACATCTTAGGATCTTCTAAGCATCTTCTACTCCAGTCTTCTCCTGACTCTGCTCGGTTTTATCTCTCTTTGTCTAATGCTTCAATCTTGGTGCTTCGTTCTTCATTACTGACACAGAATCCCCTCAGCTCCAGATATTTAAGGATAAATTCTTCTCACTGATTTTCACTTGACCAATCAAAGAATATACAGAAAACGTCTGCTCGGCTACAAGGGCTAAAAATGGACCCTGCCGGTGGCTGAGGACAGCTGACCATCCGAACTACCGATAGCATGAGGACCTGGACTCTGCCCGGAGATCAATACAACCATGGAATCACCTCAGGATGAAATTACCTCAAGTCGCATGTAATGTAGAGCTGGGACGGCAATTATTCTTTTCTTTTCAAAATTCTTTTTAATAAAGAGAAAACGAACATTAAAAGATGTATTGTCACATATAGAATACAAGCCTTACGTTTGTTACACAATAAGATGTGGTTAAATGAGCTGTTTTGGGTAATGAATTATAACGACCGCTCTGACATTCCAGGCTTGGCTAAGAAAGATTGGTTAAGAAAACTGTACCAAATAACAAGTACAAACATTTGAAAAATATTAACAAGAGAGAAATAAACAAGGGGATAGTTGGAAACGGTAAAGGGGGGGGAGTAAAGGGAAAGGGATGTAGGCACAAGTAATTGCGTTTTATGATGTTCATAGAATTTATGTAGACCGGGTGGAGGATCTATAGTTAACCCATGGTTGCCAGACATCCAAAAAGGCGGCTCGTGAGTGATTCACCAGGGACACCGTTTCAGCCACATGAAAGAGTAAATGTACCTTATCTTGAAGATGCAGTAGTGTGGGAATATCAGTGGTTTTCCAGTGGACCGGTATTAATAATTTTGCCGCATTAAGAATATATTGGGCCAAGAGCGAAGCACTTTTATGTTCCGGCCAGATCAAAAAGTTCAGTAATGCTGTCTCAGGTTTTAGTTTCAAATCTTTCCGTAACACAATGCCAATAAGGTTCTCCACTTGCTGCCAGAATTTAACGATGGCGGGACATTGCCACCAAATATGGAAGTAGCTGCCAGAGCTTGCACCACATCTCCAACACCTGGAAGAATTACCATCACTCCAGCCAGAGCTCCGTATTGGCGTGTGATACCATCTTGTAATAATTTTGAAGTTGTTTTCTTGGGCTCTGACACACTGGGAGGGACCATGGGAGTGCTTATATATGTAAAGAATCTGGACCGTGTGAATTTGTAACCCAAGTCTCTCTCCCAATGTGAGATTATACGCTCTTTTTAGACGCAGTCAGAGGACACTAAAACTTGATAGATAGTGGAAAATATTTTCTTGGGTCTAACTGGCACAAAGAGTTTCAAAGTTGTTAAAGTTCTGATTAAGTTAGTATTTTTAATATGACGTTTTAAGAGTGCATTAATGGAGCCGTAATGAACAAAATTTAAGACGACAAGCCCGGAATTTGTTGTAGCTCGGACAGTGGGAGAAGTGTTCCCTCCTGCACTAGTTGATCCACAGAGATGTTAGAATATTTTAGACCCAAACTGTCCCCAAACTGTCCTGAGTGTGGCATAGAGTGAGCGAAAATGTCTGAAAGCTTAATTAGTGGAGACAAGGGGGGGGCCAAAGTATTTACGTAGTCTTGCCATATTTTAAGTGTAATTTTAGTGTGCGAGTTTAATATGAGATCGCCAGGACGTAAACCCGCCTGAATTAAGAAGAGGTATCTAAGAGGAAGAGGGGCAAGCGCTTCCTCCACCTCAAGCCATTGCTTATCTCTGGAACCTCGAATTATATCTACCGTCCTAGCTAGAATGGCAGCTCTACCCTCCACCCTCCCCTGGAAATCTTCCTTAAATTATGAATTTTTATTTATCAGAAAAGAAAAAGAATATGCAGTTGATATAAGGCATCTACTCTCGTCTGATTGACCTAATCACCACACCTCAATTTGCCCAATGTCCCTCCTAATTCCTCCAACGCGTACCACTCTGAGGAACGGAAAGGTCTCATAAAATTATCTATTTCACCATCTGTGAACTCTTTTTCGATGAATGTTTTCCACTTGAAGAAAAAATTTTTTAGTTAGTTTACTTGGGTTACGTAGTGTATCTGAAGACTCAAGTGTCAATGTGTGACGCATCATGTTTTTGACCTGAGACAGTCTGGGGATCTATTGTTGAGCCAATGCTGGAGAAGAAGCCTTTTGGCTATCAATGCAATATAGTGCACAAGATATGCGGGTGTCTGCTAGTGTCAGAATTTGCCTGGTAATGGAAAATCCATCGCATCGGATCTAAATTCTCCATGTCCCCACATATTTCTTTAGCCCACACTTCTACCCCTTTCCAATAATTTTGTGAGTCAGGGCAGGACCACAGACCATGCTCCAGGTCTGTCATGGTTGCTTTGCATTTTGGGCAATGAACCCATCTCCCTTGGTTGGTCTGAGAAGGAGATATATTAAAACCCTGAATAGTACCGTGCATGATCCTGAATTGAGAATCCCTCCACCTCTCATTAGTAATGTATCGTCTTACGAGTCCCCACCCTTCCAGGATCTTCTGAGTGAGTTCTGAGTCATTTATATGTTTACGCCATTTGTTAAACAACCCATTCCGTTTTTGCGGTCGTAGAACCTGCTGTAATTTAGCATATAATGAAGTAATGGACACATCACATTCACTTATGCTTAGCAGTTCAGACCATAAATTATTGTCAATTTCTCCAGAGAGGTCCCGCAATTGGGAAAGGAGATGGTGATTCAGCTGGCGAAACTGTATGGCATGAAACTGGGGTAGATTATAGACAGACAATACCTCCCTCTCAGTCATCCATCCTTTTTCTTCCAAATTCATGAGGTCTTCCAATGTATGAACACCCCTATCGCTCCAGGCCCTAAATAGGAAGTTTTCACGCCCCAGCGGGAAGGCCGGACACCTCCATGGATTAAGTCGCCTAGAAATCCTCCACGCTAGTTTAAGCTTTTTCCTGATCTCTTTCCACGTTATAATAGTGTCCCTATATATCACCCGTGTTTTTCAGGGTGTCAGGAAGACAAGATAATGGGGAGTGTAGTAAGGCAGTTAAGTCCCAGGGTTTGGCCCATTCTCCTTCCAATTTTACATCTGAAAATCTAGATGTGCCCTTGATCCAATCCAAAACATTTCGTAGAATGCACACTAGATTGTATCCCCTGATGTCTGGGAGTTGTAGGCCTCCTTCTCGTTTGGATTGATTAGGGCTCTAAAGGCCAGCCTAGGTTTCTTGCCCCCCCACAAAAATCTGGAAAATGCTTTGTTAAGCCTCATTATATCGACATGTTTCAGTAACAAAGGGATAGTCTGAAGAGGATAAAGCAGTCTTGCAAAGCTGAACATTTTAAGTAAATGGCAGCGTCCCATCAGAGAGAGTGGCAGCCCTTCCCATCTCTTCAGTTCTTGTTCTATCTTTATGATAATCGGTAAAAAATTAAGTCTATATGTTAGTCCACTAGATCTGGCTAAATGTACCCCTAAATATTTGATACTATCTTTTGTTATTGGCAGGCCACAAAATATTTCCCTTTCCGCGGACCCTCTCCCGGATTTATGAAAAGGATTTCACATTTATCTTTATTCAGTGAGAATCCTGAGTGTTTACCCCATGTCTCTATATCTGTCAATATATCCGAAGGTCTCTTTCCGGATTTTGGACATACAAGATCACATCATCCGCAAAAAGCGAGAGCTTAATCTCGTCCGCTCCCACTCTAAAGCCTTCATAAACACTATGACGGTCCAGATATAAGGCCAGAGGTTCTATGGCTAAATTAAAAAGAAGGGGTGAAGCGGGCACCTGTCTTGTCCCCTTCTGGAGAGAGAAGGAATCCGACAGAAAGCCAGGTGTGCTGTTTGGATAAAGGGCACAAATATACTGTCGAAAGGGGCCCTCTAGACCTATGGAGTCTAAACCCTACCCAGCCATGACCATCTGACATTATCGAATGCTTTTTCAGCGTCCAGAGTAATCATGGCTGGGTTTCCCCCTCCAACCTTGTTTTTTTTTCCCATGATATCCATCATAAGCATCGTTTTTCGTATGTTTGTGGTGGTGATCTCCCCTTTATAAAACCCGCCTGATGAGTGGGTATTAATTTGGGCAGAATCATTGCCAACCTATCAGCCAGTAATTTAGAAAGGAGCTTCAGATCCTGATTTATTAAAGAAATCGGTCTGTAGCTCGCTGGGTCAGTGGGTGTCTTTCCCGATTTAGGAATCAATTTGATATAGGCCAGATTCATTCTATCCGGTATGGGAGCCCCCTGTAGTATCCCATTATATAGATCACATAGGACCGGAGAGATCTGCTCCCTCAATGCCTTAAAGAAAGCGCCGTTATAGCCATCTGGCCCAGGGGCTTTACCTGTGTTTAAATGTTTTTATAGCCATCTCAATTTTGTCAGTCGTGACTGGGCTATTAAGAAATTGGATGTCTTCCTGAGAAATAGTTGGTAGTTCAATTTTGTTTAACCAGGCAAGGCCTTCTGGGTCCTCAGTGTTCACCTCCGTGTAGAGGGATGTATAAAATTTGCCTAGCACTCGGGAAATGTTTTTAGGGTCATTCCAGATAGTACCATGTTGGTCCATTATAGCTTGGATAGGGGAGGAGTTGTGTCTACCTCTTGCTAATCGTGATAGCAGATAGCGCTATGACCTTGTCTCCATATTTATGAAGTTCCAATTCTAGTCTACTTTTGAAGATGTCTTCCCTTTTACCCGCCCAGACATCAAATTCCTTCTTTGCTTGCAACCATGTCTGTCTGTCAGGATCCGCCATTGTGGACTGGTACCTCACATATGCATCCCTTACTATTTTCCCTTACAAATTTTCTTTAATCTGCCGTTAATCTTCACGCTATAAGCCATGATGTGCCCTCGTATAACTGTCTTTGCTGTCTCCCAGTATAAGCCTGGATTTGATCTATGGTCTTTATTGTCAATAGAGAAATGTGACCACCACTCTCCAAGTAGTTTAATGAAGTTTTCTTCCCGACAAACGTGTCAGGGAATCTCCATAAATAATCAGAGCCTTTCTCAAATTTATCCCTGGTCTCTAACACCAACGGGCTATGATCCGAGATCAGCATATCTTCAATTTTAATGTCTGTCATCTGCTGAACTATCCTAGATGAAACAAAGAACATGTCCAATCTGGACCACGACCCGTGGGGGTGCGAGAAATGGGTAAACTCCCTACCCAGTGGATTCGCTATTCTCCATGCGCATTCCAATTCACCAAACAATTTTGCCCCTATCTACATAATGGGGAAAAAATGACAGTTACCAGTTGACAGTTGTGAATGAGAGGGACTTAATGATAGCGCCAAAGACTAACAGCACATACCAGCATATAGTCACTAAGGTGGGGCCCCAACATGAGATATTCACCACACACAGGGACATGTATACACACCACACGCACACAAAGAGTAACAGCAAGTGTATAGTCGCTAAGGTGCAGCTCCAACATTGGATACTCACCACGCACCCGAACAAACACACACCACAAAGACACACACACACCCCCAAGGGGACACACACACACTCTATAGCGACACATGCACTCACCACACAGGGACACACACACCACTAAGAGACACACACACACCACACAGACCCCCCCCACAGGGACACACACGCATAGCCACCCTATAGGGACACATGCACTCACCCCACAGGGACACACACACCACAAAGAGACACACACACACCACACAGACCCCCCCACAGGGACACACACGCATACCACCCTATAGGGACACATGCGCTCACCCCACAGGGACACACACACACCACAAAGAGGGCACACACAACACAGAGACACACACACCCCACACAGACACCCCCCCACAGACACACACACACATACACACCCTATAGGGACACACACCACACCACAAAGGACACACACAACACAGATACACACACACCACAGACCCCCACACAGGGGCACACACACATACACACCCTATAGGGGCACATGCACTTACCCACAGGGACACACACACCACAAAGAGACATACACACACCACACAGACCCCCACACAGGGACACACACACATACACACCCTATAGGGACACATGCACTCACCCCTCAGGGACACAAACACACCACAAAGGACACACAGAGACACACACACCCACACAGACACCCCCCACCAGGGACACACACACACATACACACCCTATAGGGACACATGCACTCACCCTCAGGGACACACACACACCACAAAGGGACACACACAACACAGAGACACACACACCCCACACAGACACCCCCCACAGGGACACACACACACATACACACCCTATAGGGACACACACACACACCACAAAGAGACACACACAACACAGATACACACACACCACAGACCCCCACACAGGGGCACACACACATACACACCCTATAGGGGCACATGCACTTACCCCACAGGGACACACACACCACAAAGAGACACACACACACCACACAGACCCCCCACAGGGACACACACAATACACACCCATAGGGAACACATCACTCAGACCAGGGCACACACACATAACACCCATAGGGACACATGATCCCGACCTCACACACCACTCACAAAGAGAAACAACAGAACACACACACACACAGAAGGGACACACACACAACAACCCTTAGGAACATGCACTCACCCCTCAGGGACACACACACCCACAAAGGGACACACACAACACAGACACACACACCCCACACAGACACCCACCCACAGGGACACACACACACATACACACCCTATAGGGACACATGCACTCACCCCACAGGGACACACACACACCACAAAGAGACACACACAACACAGATACAACACACACCACAGACCCCCACACAGGGGCACACACACATACACACCCTATAGGGGCACATGCACTTATCCCACAGGGACACACACACCACAAAGAGACACACACAACAGAGACACACACCACACAGACCCCATCCCACAGGGACACACACATACACACCCCAGGGACACACACACCACACAGACAGACACAGATGTGCACAAATCACCTCACACAACTCGCCTCATACGTGTGCTATCTGTATTTTCCAAACATAAACATCTTATTAAAAACAGCCAATGTGCAACACATGTGCCATATAGGGAATTAAGGCAGATGTCAGTCACATGAGCTGTCTATTATGTGTATATGTAAGGTAACATATACTGCCCGGCCAGGGGGAGGGTTTACTGTTGGCTGGAGATTTATTAGGCTGCCTATAGCAATCAATCACAGCTCAGCTTCTATTTTCCTACAGGTCATTAATATGACATATTCAAATTCTATTTTGTTATAGCTAACAGCAGTTACTTATTAACCCGGGCGTAGCCAGGTACTACAGTTAGTCCTACTTATAAAGCTTAATGGAATAACAACATGTTATAACTCCAACGCCATGCCCGTGTAACATAGTCAACTAAATGGGCGGCCATCTTACAGCATTCAGCTAGGTTGACTTCTCGAGTGTCTAATATCAGGGACATGATGGACCCATAATTTACTACCTTCGTCACCAGCAATAATTTCTCCTTGATGGAAATAATCAACAGGTTTCTTAACAAACTTAAGGTAACTCGTCTTTCAAGTAACATTATGAACGTCCATTTTAAGGTCTTACATTGTAGGTGAGTAAGTTAGTATATCTCCATTACCTTATCCATACTTTTGTATGATTACAGATCAGTAAGAAGGAAAAGAAAGAGGGAGAGGAAAAAAAAACAAAAAACACAGAAAACAGCCAACACCTAGCGTCTCCTCCCTCCTTCCTTCATCAGGACACATTCCCAGTAGGTGGCAGAATTTACCTCAAAAGTGCTCTGAGCCCTAGCAACGGCCTGAGAGAGCCTTATATATGTGCTAAAAATGGCCACCAATCAAATTCGCCCCATAATAACTAATAGGACCAGATTCAACCCATAACAACTAATGGGGCCTGTATTACCATAGGACGTCCATACTATCTTATGGCCGTCTCTCCATTATACAGGTAGGCCTGGGAGTGGGGACTTATATACGGTATTCCAGAATCCTGTATATAAGGACTTACTGGTGGTGGCAACAGCTTATATGTGAAAAAACTGCTGACAGGTTCACTTTAACAAAAGTAAATCATTAAAGGGGTCCCTTTTCAAAGATGACTTCAAAGGCTCAGGGGCACAAAAACAAAACACAAAAAACCTGAGGTTTTCCTCTATCTCTGCCCTTTGTTGATCATCGGCTGTCAATCACTGGACTCATCGTTTGATACAGATATCACAAGTCCCTGAGCTCAGTTATACATTACGGTGCTGTGGACGTGCTGTCACCGCTGCTGCAGACAATCAACCAAGGCCACAGCACAATATGACAAGACGCTTCAGAAAAACACCTGTCATGTTCCTGAAGACTCTATAGCACAAACGCAAATTCCATAGAAGACCCGTTTTTCTTTTTTGTGTCCCTGAGACAATGGAATAATAATCTTTTTTTATGGGACAACCCCTTTAAATGATATGTACCTTCAGGATCACATTGGTGTTCAGGGGGAGGTGGGGAAGTTATTGTAAAAGAAGTGGATCTGTCACATGACAGACATAAGGCCACGTGCACACGTTGAGTATTTGGTGAGTTTTTTTACCTCAGTATTTGTAAGGTCTCATGCACACGTTGAGTACTTGATGAGTTTTTTACCTCAGGATTTGTAGCCAAAACCAGGAGTGGGTGATAAATACAGAAGTGGTGCAGGTGTTTCTATTAGACTTTTCCTCTGATTGCTCCACTCCTGGTTTTGTATACAAATCCTGAGGTAAAAAACTCATCAAATACCTAGTGTGTGCACGTGGCCTTATGTCTGTCATGTGACAGATCCACTTCTTTTAGGAGTTCAATTTACAATAACTTCCACATCTCCCCCTGAACACCAATGTGATCCTGAAGGTCACATCCAGCGATCCTCCGACGCCTCCAGCAAGCCCCGGTGACTACAGCACCTGCTGTTACGTCACAACCCGGCAGCGTCATTGGGTCACATGACCGCAGTTACCGCGGTAACTGGTCATGTGACCCAATCAGCTGATCGGGTTGCGACATAACGGCAGGTCCCGTAGTCACCCGGAGCTTGCTGGAGGCGTCGGGGGATCGCTGGAAGGTGAGAATACAGTTTTTTTTTTATTTTTAACCCCTTGCTTTTACTTAATTTCACTTCCACAATGTATGGATATACATTGCGGAAGTGAAATTAGATGGCACACAGCAGTTTTAGTGTGCTGAGCATGCTCAGTACACTAAAATCGGGTCCAAGGAGTGATCAGCTGTTTCCTCGGACCCGTGCTCATAGGCCCCCATGTTAACTTGCCCGGATCCTGTCGGATTTGATTGTGTCCAATTTGGCCCGCTGTGCCCAAAATCGGAGCAGTCTCCGATTCTTGGGCACAGTGAAAAATTGGACACAATCGGATCCGACAAAAATCGGATGGCAATTAGGCCAAATCCGATCCAATCCATGCCCATTGGATAACATGAGGGCCAAATCAGATCCGTGGCTGTCTGTTTTACAACGGACAGCCACGGATCCTCAAAAATTGCAGTGTGAAAGCAGCCTAAGAACTATGACCACATGAATGTGAACCTAAATCACAAAAAACAATAAGAAAAACGTGCAAAAATACTCTGCTAAAAAAGATAAAAACAGTAAAAAGCAAGTGCTGCATAAAAAAGTGATGAAAAACAGGGTATTTAGTTGATACGTTTTTTGCAAAAAATGTATACGAAGCTGCTCTACCGAACGTCAAGGTAACCCGTATCAGAGCAGTCCCTATCTGTATGTTCAAAAAACCTGACCATGTGAATAGTTACCTACATGAGCCGGGTCCAGACAGGTCCAGTGTCTGACACGGACTGACTGCAGAAGACAGCTTTCATGTGCAGGACCCAAAGGGAGTGGTGGGCGGCTCCCTTATCTTGCAGAAACAAGAAACAAACTAGAAAGACACTAATGAGCCATGCACACAGTGAACAGATCTGTAGGAAACTGTTCACACCACCAAAAGACTGAATCACAAAAAACATTAAGAAAAACGTGCAAAAATACTCTGCTAAAAAAGATAAAAACAGTAAAAAGCAAGTGCTGCATAAAAAAGTGATAAAAAACAGGGTATTTAGTTGATACGTTTTTTGCAAAAAATGTATACGAAGCTGCTCTACCGAACGTCAAGGTAACCCGTATCAGAGCAGTCCCTATCTGTATGTTCAAAAAACCTGACCATGTGAATAGTTACCTACATGAGCCGGGTCCAGACAGGTCCAGTGTCTGACACGGACTGACTGCAGAAGACAGCTTTCATGTGCAGGACCCAAAGGGAGTGGTGGGCGGCTCCCTTATCTTGCAGAAACAAGAAACAAACTAGAAAGACACTAATGAGCCATGCACACAGTGAACAGATCTGTAGGAAACTGTTCACACCACCAAAAGACTGAATCACAAAAAACAATAAGAAAAACGTGCAAAAATACTCTGCTAAAAAAGATAAAAACAGTAAAAAGCAAGTGCTGCATAAAAAAGTGATAAAAAACAGGGTATTTAGTTGATACTTTTTTTGCAAAAAATGTATACGAAGCTGCTCTACCGAACGTCAAGGTAACCCGTATTTCTTATTGTTTTTTGTGATTCAGTCTTTGGTGGTGTGAACAGTTTCCTACAGATCTGTTCACTGTGTGCATGGCTCATTAGTGTCTTTCATGAATGTGAACCTAGCCTGATCTTTGAAATTTAGAGTGGGCCCCTAGAGTCAGTTCTAGTGGTGGGCCCTAAGCACCCCCCAGTCCGATACTGATAAACGGTGTAGTGATGGTATAGATACAGTGTATAGTGACAGTATATACGGTGTGTAGTGACGGTATATAGTGGTGTGTAGTGATAGTATATATCCAGTAGATGTCAGACTGTTTCTTGTGTTTAGAAGTGAAAGTAAAAGCTGTTTCCATGAGGACTCGGAAAAGGAGGAGGAGGTGTCAGTGATCTGCGGCCATTACAGGGAGGAATCTCTGGATCAGACTATGAAGGAAATGAAGGCTCCGATATATCCCCTCTATATACTGCTGACATCACTGGTGACCACAGGTTAGTGTCAGTGCAGAGTCATTACCACAGGTTAGTGTCAGTGCAGAGTCATTACCACAGGTTAGTATCAGTGCCGGGTGATTACCACAAGTTAGTGTCAGTTCCGGGTCATTACACAGGTTAGTGTCAGTGCAGGGTCATTACCACAGGTTAGTGTCAGTGCCGGGTCATTACTGCAGGTTATTGTCAGTGCCGGGTCATTACCGCAGGTTTGTGTCAGTGCCGGGTCATTACCGCAGGTTAGTGTCAGTGCCGGGTCATTACCGCAGGTTAGTGTCAGTGCTTGGTCATTACCGCAGGTTAGTGTCAGTGTAAGGTCATTATCACAGGTTAGTGTCAGTGTAGGGTCATTATCACAGGTTAGTATCAGTGCCGGGTCATTACCACAGGTTAGTGTCAGTGCAGGGTCATTACCGCAGGTTAGTGTCAGTGCAGGGTCATTACTGCAGGTTAGTGTCAGTGTAGGGTCATTATCACAAGTTAGTATCAGTGCTGGGTCATTACCACAGGTTAGTGTCAGTGCTGGATCATTACCGCAGGTTAGTGTCAGTGCTGGGTCATTACTGCAGGTTAGTGTCAGTGCCGGGTCATTACCACAGGTTAGTGTCAGTGTAAGGTCATTATCGCAGGTTAGTGTCAGTGTAGGGTCATTACCGCAGGTTAGTGTCAGTGCCTGGTTATTACCGCAGGTTAGTGTCAGTGCAGGGTCATTACCGCAGGTTAGTGTCAGTCCTGGGTCATTACCGCAGGTTAGTGTCAGTGAAGGGTCATTACCGCAGGTTAGTGTCAGTGAAGGGTCATTACTGCAGGTTAGTGTCAGTCCCGGGTCATTACCGCAGGTTAGTCCCAGTGCAGGGTCATTACCGCAGGTTAGTCTCAGTGCTGGGTCATTACCGCAGGTTAGTGCCAGTGAAGGGTCATTACTGCAGGTTAGTGTCAGTCCCGGGTCATTACCGCAGGTTAGTGCCAGTGCAGGGTCATTACTGCAGTTTAATGTCAGTGCCGAGTCATTCTGCTGACAACTATGGTCACGTGTTGGTTGATGGTTGCTCTAATGGCCACTTTACACACACCAACTTATCTGTCCAACTTCTGAACAACTTACTGGTTGCAGTGAAATCATGGACACATTGTTCCATTTGTACACAGCCACAAAATGGAGCAATGTGTCCATGATTTCACCTCAACCAGTAAGTTGTTCAGAAGTTGGACAGATAGGTTGGTGTGTGTAAAGTGGCCCTCATCCTGTGAAGACTGAGCTGCTCCCTGAGGATGGATGTGATGCTCGGCTCATGGTACCGCCAGCTTTACCTCATCTGGAGGGGTCGGGCTTCTCTGCTGCCTTCATTCTCGGAATCACGGTGACATTTCTGGTTGTTTTTTCTTTTGGGGTGAAGTTTTGTTATTGATGGAGGACATGTGGCCTCGAGCACAGAGACATCATATTAATAAAGGGTTAAACACGGGATCCTGCGGTAATCGAACGACACAACGCCTGGGGGGCCATCTCTACAGGTCCCTGAGAAAGTCTTCACACCCCGGGAACGTCTCCCTCCACATTGTTACATTACACCCACAAGCTTACATGTAATTTATGTGATAGCGTTATAATGCTATCCGCCATAGCAGGGCTGCTGACGCCAGGGTGCACTTATTTATCCTCTGCAGCCATTTACCTTTGAAGGAGTAACGACTTATTAGTGATCACCAATCTACGGAAGGTTCTGGAGCCGCTCTGTTGTGGGATCTATAGGGATTATCAACTATAAGCTGCGGCCTCCACCAGTGCGGCCTTATAAACCTCATTCTAGAACACTCTGTATAAGGCTCTGGGCCGTTCTGTAAAATGCAAAAAAAACCTGCTTTTCTTATTCTCACCAGTCTCGGTCCGGTCTGATGGCTGTTGCTGGTCTTGGTCCGCTCTGATGGCCATCGCTGAGACGGTCTGCTCTGATGGCCGTCGCTGGTCTCGGTCCGCTCTGATGGCTGTCGTTGGTCTCGGTCCGCTCTGATGGCTGTCGTTGTCTCGGTCCGCTCTGATGGCTGTCGTTGGTCTCGGTCCGCTCTGATGGCTGTCGTTGGTCTCGTTCCCCTCTGATGGCTGTCGTTGGTCTCGGTCCGCTCTGATGGCCGTCGCGGGTCTCGGTCCGCTCTGATGGCTGTCGTTGGTCTCGGTCCGCTCTGATGGCCGTCGCCGTCTCGGTCCGCTCTGATGGCTGTCGTTGGTCTCGGTCCGCTCTGATGGCAGTCGCTGGTCTCAGTCCGCTCTGATGGCCGTCGCTGGTCTCAGTCCGCTCTGATGGCCGTCGCTGGTCTCGGTCCGCTCTGATGGCTGTCGTTGGTCTCGGTCCGCTCTGATGGCTGTCGCGGATCTCGGTCCGCTCTGATGGCTGTCGTTGGTCTCGGTTCGCTCTGATGGCCGTCGCTGGTCTCAGTCCGCTCTGATGGCCGTCGCTGGTCTCGGTCCGCTCTGATGGCCGTCGTTGGTCTCGGTCTGCTCTGATGGCCGTTGCTGGTCTTGGTCTGCTCTGATTGCTGTCGCTGGTCTCGGTCCTCTCTGATGGCTGTCGCTGGTCTCGGTCCGCTCTGATGGCTGTCGCTGGTCTCGGTCCGCTCTGATGGCTGTCGCTGGTCTCGGTCCGCTCTGATGGCCGTCGCGGGTCTCGGTCTGGAATTAAAGCCTAGAAAGAGGTTAAAATTTGGTACAACTAACAGAAAAATATATATTAGAATCTGAGAGTCGTCAGTGGTTGATACCTTTTTATTAATGGCCAACCGAGAAGATGGCAAAAAATAGGAAGCTTTTGAGACAACTCAGGTCTCTTCTTCATAATGACCCATTCTTAACACACACACACACACACATATATATATATATATATATATATATATTACAGTATAGACAAAAAGTTTTGACACATTCAGTGTGAATCTACAATTTTCATAGTCATGAAAATATAGAAAACTCTTTGAATGAGAAGGTGTGTCCAAACTTTTGGTCTGTGCTGTACATCACTTGATATGGAATGACCCAATGACGCTATAATAATTAAATATTTTAAAATATGATCCCATTGCGATCCCAACTTGAATTCTGGTACAGATGTGGCTAAGAGAATAGCAGACGTGCATTTTTGGGAATTTTTAAATTATACGTTTTTTTCGGAAATGCGTTTTAAAATTTTGTGTTTGCGTTCACATGGGTAAAATATTAACAAAGATCCTCTTGTGACATATCTGGTGAAAGCCTTTACAGTTCTGAGTAGAATGGGGTTTATTTTGTTTCTTTATCTTATTTATAGCCTGAGTTATGAGGAGAAATGTAAAGGCAGGAAACACCGAAATTTGCACTTTTTCCAAACTTTGAAAATCAATTAAAAATAAAAAAATTTTAGAATTTTTTTCTCTTCACATTTTGCATTGTCATACATGCCATTATCAAATAACAAAATCTCAAAAGAATTAAAAATATAAAGGTAATAATCATTGGTTCACTTGACACAGAATGACCCCAGCATGGGGAGGCCCAAGCGTTCTGGGCTCCCCCATGCTGCGATTTGCAGCCCGCAGCCGCCCCAGAAAATGGTGCATTCATTGAAGTGCCATTTTCTGGTGCTGTTACCAGACTCTTCCAGTTCCCTAGTGCCGGAGGCAAACTGGGTAATAAAGGAGTTAATGCCAGCTTTTTTATTGGCAGATGGCACTAAGCGTGAGATTCATAATGTCGGGCCAATGTTAGACCCAGCCATTAGGAATCTCTAGTAAATAATAAATAAAAAACACCACACAAAGAAAAATATTTTTAGTAGAAAAAAAAATACAAACACAAATTGAGACTCCATCTTTATTATTTCATACCGACCGATGTAGTCCATAACGATGGTCCCACGACGCTCGATCGCCTCTACTACATGCAGAGACTGCAGCAAGGGATCAAGTGTCCTCTTCCTACAGTCTCTGGGGTTACACTGATGGTACACTATATGGCAATGATCTGTCATACAGTGCACCATGACTATGACCCGAGAGACTACAAGAAGAGGATACTTGATCCCTTGATGTAGTCTCTGGTGTCAGAGTCATGGTGCACTGTATGGCAACGATCTGCCGTACTGTGCATCATGACTGTGACCCCAGAAACTACAACAAGGTATCAAGTGTCCACTTGTTGTAGTCTCTGGGGTCCCCATGGTGCACGGTATGGTAGGTCATTGCCTACAACAAGAGGATACTTGATCCCTTGTTGTAGTCTCTGGGGTCAGAGTCATGATGCACTGTATGACAATGATCTGCTGTACCGTGCATCATGACTGTGACCCCCAGAGACTACAGCAAGGGATCAAGTGTCCACTTGTTGTAGTCTTTGTGGTCAGAGTCATGGTGCATGGTATGGCAGATCATTGCCATACAGTGCACCATGACTATGATCCCAAAGAATACAACAAGTGGACACTTAATCCCTTGTTGCACAAATCCATCCATCCATGCACCCATCTATGCACATATGCAACCATCCATCCATTCATGCTCCCATCCATCCACGCACCCATCCATCCATACAACATCCATCCATCCATGCACCCATCCATGCAACCATCCATCCATCCATGCACCCATCCATGCAACCATCCATCCATCAATGCACCCATCCATGCAGCCATCCATCCATTCATGCACCCATGCATCAATCCATGCTGCCATCTATGCAGCCATCCATCCATCCATGCACCTATCTATGCACCCATGCAGCTGTCCATGCACCCATCCATGCACACATGCAGCCATTCATTCACCCATCCATCCATGCACCCATCCATCCACCCATGCAGCTATCCATGCACCCATCCATGCACACATGCAGCCACCCATCCATTCATGCACCCACGCATCAATCCATGCACCCATGCAGCCATCCAGATAAGAACCGGAGTGGGAGAGGGCTGAGGAGGGGGAGTGCACCCGCCCCTCCACACCTAATTGGAGTGACACTAGCTCCAATCAGATCTAGAGTAGTGATGGGCGAATCCTAAATTACTCGGAATCGCTTGACTCTAGCGATTCCGAGCCCAGGACTCGCTACTCGTTGCGAGTCTAGCGAGTCCAATGTTAATGAATGGGGAAGCGAGTAATAGCGAGTAGTGTGAGATTTACAAATCGCAGATGTGTCTCGGAAGCTTCAGCCTGAAGCAATCCTAGTTTTGTCACTTATTTGCATTGGACTCGTTTACTTTGCAACTGTAATCGCTGGGAAACTCGCACAGATAAGAGTCCTGTCTGCTCTGTGCAGCTCCAGGGTCCTAGAGCCTGCCTGCTGCCTGATGTAGCAGAGCTGAGATTGTTCTCAGTCTGCTCATTCCCTGTGTACAGACATCTATATCTATGCACAGGGATGAGCAGAGAGGACATCGCGTTTTGGACTGCGTCTGACGGAAGAGGATTTTTTTAATTAAAGATGGAGTCCCTAATGGCTTTTTTTTTTATTTCTAATAAAAAAATTTCTCTGTGTTTGTGTTTTTTTAAAACAATTTAATAGAAATTCATGGCGGTCATGTCTAATATTGGCGTGACCGCCATAAATTTCGGGCTTAGGGCCAGCTGATAATACAAAGCTGGCCCTAACCTCTATTACCCAGCGTGCCACCGCCACCAGGGCCGCTGGAAGAGCGGGGTTCAGCGCCAGAGGATGGCGCTTCAATGAACGCGCCATCTTCTGGGGCGGCTGCGGGCTGCAATTTGCAGCGGGGGGTGCCCAGAAAGCTTGGGCATCCCTGCGCTGTGGATTCCAGCCCCCAGCTGCTTAGCTGTACCTGGCTAGACATAGAAATTGCGCGGAGCCCCACGCATTTTTTTGACTCCGACTCCGAGACGACTCCGACTCCGAGACGACTCCGAGACGACTCCGACTCGACTCCGAGACGACTCCGACTCCGAGACGACTCCGACTCCGAGACGACTCCGACTCCGAGACGACTCTGACTCCGACTCCCAGACGACTCCGAGACGACTCCGACTCCGAGACGACTCCGACTCCGAGACGACTCTGACTCCGACTCGACTCCGAGACGACTCCGACTCCGAGACGACTCCGACTCCGACTCGACTCCGAGACGACTCCGACTCCGAGACGACTCCGACTCCGACTCCGAGATGACTCCGACTCCGAGACGACTCCGACTCCAACTCCGACTCCGAGACGACTCCGACTCCGAGACGACTCCTACTCCGAGACGACTCCGACTCCAAGACGACTCCGACTCCGACACGACTCCGAGCCGACTCCGACTCCGAGACGACTCCGACTCGACTCCGAGACGACTCCTACTCGACTCCGAGACGACTCCGACTCGACTCTGAGACGACTCCGACTCCAACTCCGAGACGACTCCGACTCCGACTCGACTCCGAGACGACTCCGACTCCGAGACGACTCCGACTCCGAGACGACTCCGACTTCGACTCGACTCCGAGACGACTCCGACTCCGAGACGACTCCGACTCCGAGACGACTTCGACTCCGACTTCGACTCGACTCCGAGACGACTCTGAGACGACTCCGACTCGACTCCGAGACGACTCCGAGCCGACTCTGACTCCGACTCTGAGACGACTCCGACTGCGACTCCGACTCCGAGATGACTTCGACTCCGACTCGACTCCGAGACGACTCCGACTCCGAGACGACTCCGACTCCGACTCCGAGACGACTCCGACTCCGAGGCGACTCCGACTCTGAGAGCGACTCAGACTCTGAGACTCCGACTCTGAGACTCCGACTCTGAGACTCCGACTCTGAGGAGACTCCGACTCTGAGACTCTGACTCTGAGACTCTGACTCTGAAATTTATTAAATAATAAATAAAAAAAAATGCGTGGGGCTCCACGCAATTTCTATGTCTAGCCAGGTACAGCTAAGCAGCTGGGGGCTGGAATCCGCAGCGCAGGGATGCCCAAGCTTTCTGGGCACCCCCCGCTGCAAATTGCAGCCCGCAGCCGCCCCAGAAGATGGCGCGTTCATCTGAGTAGTGTGAGATTTACAAATCGCAGATGTGTCTCGGAAGCTTCAGCCTGAAGCAATCCTAGTTTTGTCACTTATTTGCATTGGACTCGTTTACTTTGCAACTGTAATCGCTGGGAAACTCGCACAGATAAGAGTCCTGTCTGCTCTGTGCAGCTCCAGGGTCCTAGAGCCCGCCTGCTGCCTGATGTAGCAGAGCTGAGATTGTTCTCAGTCTGCTCATTCCCTGTGTACAGACATCTATATCTATGCACAGGGATGAGCAGAGAGGACATCGCGTTTTGGACTGCGTCTGACGGAAGAGGATTTTTTTAATTAAAGATGGAGTCCCTAATGGCTTTTTTTTTTATTTCTAATAAAAAAATTTCTCTGTGTTGTGTTTTTTTTAAAACAATTTAATAGAAATTCATGGCGGTCATGTCTAATATTGGCGTGACCGCCATAAATTTCGGGCTTAGGGCCAGCTGATAATACAAAGCTGGCCCTAACCTCTATTACCCAGCGTGCCACCGCCACCAGGGCCGCTGGAAGAGCGGGTTCAGCGCCAGAGGATGGCGCTTCAATGAACGCGCCATCTTCTGGGGCGGCTGCGGGCTGCAATTTGCAGCGGGGGTGCCCAGAAAGCTTGGGCATCCCTGCGCTGCGGATTCCAGCCCCCAGCTGCTTAGCTGTACCTGGCTAGACATAGAAATTGCGCGGAGCCCCACGCATTTTTTTGACTCCGACTCCGAGACGACTCCGACTCCGAGACGACTCCGACTCCGAGACGACTCCGACTCGACTCCGAGACGACTCCGACTCCGAGACGACTCCGACTCCGAGACGACTCTGACTCCGACTCCCAGACGACTCCGAGACGACTCCGACTCCGAGACGACTCCGACTCCGAGACGACTCTGACTCCGACTCGACTCCGAGACGACTCCGACTCCGAGACGACTCCGACTCCGACTCGACTCCGAGACGACTCCGACTCCGAGACGACTCCGACTCCGAGACGACTCCGACTCCGACTCCGAGATGACTCCGACTCCGAGACGACTCCGACTCCAACTCCGACTCCGAGACGACTCCGACTCCGAGACGACTCCTACTCCGAGACGACTCCGACTCCAAGACGACTCCGACTCCGACACGACTCCGAGCCGACTCCGACTCCGAGACGACTCCGACTCGACTCCGAGACGACTCCGACTCGACTCCGAGACGACTCCGACTCGACTCAGACGACTCCGACTCCAACTCCGAGACGACTCCGACTCCGACTCGACTCCGAGACGACTCCGACTCCGAGACGACTCCGACTCCGAGACGACTCCGACTCCGAGACGACTCCGACTTCGACTCGACTCCGAGACGACTCCGACTCCGAGACGACTCCGACTCCGAGACGACTCCGACTCCGACTTCGACTCGACTCCGAGACGACTCCGAGACGACTCCGACTCGACTCCGAGACGACTCCGAGCCGACTCTGACTCCGACTCTGAGACGACTCCGACTGCGACTCCGACTCCGAGATGACTTCGACTCCGACTCGACTCCGAGACGACTCCGACTCCGAGACGACTCCGACTCCGACTCCGAGACGACTCCGACTCCGAGGCGACTCCGACTCTGAGGCGACTCAGACTCTGAGACTCCGACTCTGAGACTCCGACTCTGAGACTCCGACTCTGAGGAGACTCCGACTCTGAGACTCTGACTCTGAGACTCTGACTCTGAAATTTATTAAATAATAAATAAAAAAAATGCGTGGGGCTCCACGCAATTTCTATGTCTAGCCAGGTACAGCTAAGCAGCTGGGGGCTGGAATCCGCAGCGCAGGGATGCCCAAGCTTTCTGGGCACCCCCCGCTGCAAATTGCAGCCCGCAGCCGCCCCAGAAGATGCGCGCGTTCATCTGAGTAGTGTGAGATTTACAAATCGCAGATGTGTCTCGGAAGCTTCAGCCTGAAGCAATCCTAGTTTTGTCACTTATTTGCATTGGACTCGTTTACTTTGCAACTGTAATCGCTGGGAAACTCGCACAGATAAGAGTCCTGTCTGCTCTGTGCAGCTCCAGGGTCCTAGAGCCCGCCTGCTGCCTGATGTAGCAGAGCTGAGATTGTTCTCAGTCTGCTCATTCCCTGTGTACAGACATCTATATCTATGCACAGGGATGAGCAGAGAGGACATCGCGTTTTGGACTGCGTCTGACGGAAGAGGATTTTTTTAATTAAAGATGGAGTCCCTAATGGCTTTTTTTTTTATTTCTAATAAAAAAATTTCTCTGTGTTGTGTTTTTTTTAAAACAATTTAATAGAAATTCATGGCGGTCATGTCTAATATTGGCGTGACCGCCATAAATTTCGGGCTTAGGGCCAGCTGATAATACAAAGCTGGCCCTAACCTCTATTACCCAGCGTGCCACCGCCACCAGGGCCGCTGGAAGAGCGGGGTTCAGCGCCAGAGGATGGCGCTTCAATGAACGCGCCATCTTCTGGGGCGGCTGCGGGCTGCAATTTGCAGCGGGGGGTGCCCAGAAAGCTTGGGCATCCCTGCGCTGCGGATTCCAGCCCCCAGCTGCTTAGCTGTACCTGGCTAGACATAGAAATTGCGCGGAGCCCCACGCATTTTTTTGACTCCGACTCCGAGACGACTCCGACTCCGAGACGACTCCGACTCCGAGACGACTCCGACTCGACTCCGAGACGACTCCGACTCCGAGACGACTCCGACTCCGAGACGACTCTGACTCCGACTCCCAGACGACTCCGAGACGACTCCGACTCCGAGACGACTCCGACTCCGAGACGACTCTGACTCCGACTCGACTCCGAGACGACTCCGACTCCGAGACGACTCCGACTCCGACTCGACTCCGAGACGACTCCGACTCCGAGACGCACTCCGACTCCGAGACGACTCCGACTCCGACTCCGAGATGACTCCGACTCCGAGACGACTCCGACTCCAACTCCGACTCCGAGACGACTCCGACTCCGAGACGACTCCTACTCCGAGACGACTCCGACTCCAAGACGACTCCGACTCCGACACGACTCCGAGCCGACTCCGACTCCGAGACGACTCCGACTCGACTCCGAGACGACTCCGACTCGACTCCGAGACGACTCCGACTCGACTCAGACGACTCCGACTCCAACTCCGAGACGACTCCGACTCCGACTCGACTCCGAGACGACTCCGACTCCGAGACGACTCCGACTCCGAGACGACTCCGACTCCGAGACGACTCCGACTTCGACTCGACTCCGAGACGACTCCGACTCCGAGACGACTCCGACTCCGAGACGACTCCGACTCCGACTTCGACTCGACTCCGAGACGACTCCGAGACGACTCCGACTCGACTCCGAGACGACTCCGAGCCGACTCTGACTCCGACTCTGAGACGACTCCGACTGCGACTCCGACTCCGAGATGACTTCGACTCCGACTCGACTCCGAGACGACTCCGACTCCGAGACGACTCCGACTCCGACTCCGAGACGACTCCGACTCCGAGGCGACTCCGACTCTGAGGCGACTCAGACTCTGAGACTCCGACTCTGAGACTCCGACTCTGAGACTCCGACTCTGAGGAGACTCCGACTCTGAGGAGACTCCGACTCTGAGACTCTGACTCTGAGACTCTGACTCTGAAATTTATTAAATAATAAATAAAAAAAATGCGTGGGGCTCCGCGCAATTTCTATGTCTAGCCAGGTACAGCTAAGCAGCTGGGGGCTGGAATCCGCAGCGCAGGGATGCCCAAGCTTTCTGGGCACCCCCCGCTGCAAATTGCAGCCCGCAGCCGCCCCAGAAGATGGCGCGTTCATTGAAGCGCCATCTTCTGGCGCTGAACCCCGCTCTTCCAGCGGCCCTGGTGGCGGTGGCACGCTGGGTAATAAAGGGGTTAATACCAGCTTTGTTATACAAGCTGGTATTAAGCCCGAGATTCTTAATGTCAGGCCACGTTTGACCCAGCCACTAAGAATTTCCAATAAAGGGTTAAAAAAACACAAAACAGAGAAAAATTTTTATTTGAAATAAAAAAAAAAGCCATTAGGGACTCCATCTTTAATTTAAAAAATCCTCTTCCGTCCGACGCAGTCCAAAACACGATGTCCTCTTTGCTACATCCCCTGTGCATAAATATAGATGTCTATGCACAGGGAATGAGCAGACTGAGAACAATCTCAGCACTGCTACATCATCTCTGTGAGCAGGCGGGCTCTAGGACCCTGGAGCTGCACAGAGAAGACAGCTGGACTCGGCTCGCAATGTAACAGCAGTTATTTGCGAGTTTCCCTGCTATCACTGGCACAGTAGCGAGTTTCCCTGCTATCACTGGCACAGTAGCCGAGTCTAATGCAAACAATGGCAATCCTAGTTTTGTCAGCGTTTCTGACAAAACTAGGATTGATATTGATTTGCATTGGACTCGTGCGAGTAATCACTGGGAAACTCGCAGAGTACCGAGTCCTGCGAGTCCCTTACTACTCGCCGAGTAACGAGTCCTAGCGAGTAGATTCGCCCATCCCTAATCTAGAGGGATGAATCGCTCTCATTGGCAGTTTCACTTTCAACTGCCAATCAGTGCAATCTTTGACGTTTGTGTAACGTCATGGGTCTGGAAGGGGTTAAATGGATGTTTAAAGGTGATTTTAAGGTTCCTTGATTTCACAGCTGCTGCCATATCTGGCACTCGTTCAATAAATCACAGCCTGGAAACTCAAGGAAGTTTAAGAACTTTCTTTGAAACATTCTGTAAATTCACCATGTTGAAAGAAACTGGTAGACCTGATGGCTGTGACCTAATGTTAGCTCAGTTCTCCTCCGGTGAGCATTTTGGCCCCAAACCTTAAAGGAAAGTTTTAGGGTCATTTAAAAATTTTGAACTCTTCCCCTGAACAAAGCCGCGTTTGCTGATTTATTATTTTTTTTATAGTAAATTGCTTTGGTTTTCTAGTCACAAACCAAATCGTAAATGTTTGTTCCAATTTTAAAATTGACAAACATATTTGGGAAAAGTTTGCTCATCTTAAGTCATCAGGATCCATAATGGTGACCAAGCACACTTTAGCAGGCTGGCTATAATGGTATGCTTGTGTCAACTTACACACAGGTATAGGGAGAAATAAAGCCTAAACTACTGCAGTCACACCCACACCCTAATCAAATAGTAACCTGGGCACAAGTAATGAAATTGGGGGTGGCATGGGGGGTGGGGCTAGAACAGTCAATATAGTAAGAAGAAATAGAGGTAAAGAGAGATGCATAAAGTGCATGTACACTAATGCCAGAAGCCTCACCAACAAAATGGAGGAATTAGAATAAATTCTGTTGGAAAATAATTATGACATGGTTGGGATATCGGAGACATGGCTGGACGAGAGACATTACTGGGCTGTTACTTTACAGGGCTATTGTCTGTTTAGAAATGACCATAAGGGGGAGGTGTCTGTTTATACTTAAAATCATCCTTAAGACCCATCCTGCGTGATAATATAGGTGAATCTTAAGGTAGTGTCACACGTGGCGATCTGGCCTGCGATGTTGGAAGCGATGTGCAGGTGCACGCTCGCTTCCGACATCGCAGGCCAGCTGTCACACGGCACGACGTTGCTGGTGACGCGGCGGCGATGGGGCGGAGCCGCCGCTCGCTGGGCTGGGCTCAGCCCAGCGAGCGATGGCTCAGGAACGCTGCCATATAGGCTGGATCGCGCCGCCAACAGTGTCAGACGGCGCAATCCAGCCTAATCGCTGGTCACAGGTTGACAGGTTTATGAACATGTTCATAAACCTGTCAACCTGCGACCAGCGATAATTTGCAGTTGCGTCGCGCTGTCACACAGCGCAACGCACTTGCAATATCGCCCGTGACATCGCTGTTACGTCACTTTTGGGCGATGTCGCGGGCGACATCGCCACGTGTGACACTACCTTAATGAAAATGTAGAGTCTCTGTGGGTGGAGATAAGGGGAGGGGGAAAAAATAATAAATTACTGATAGGAGTTTGTTATAAGTCTCCAACAATAATGGAAGTGGAGGAGAATATCCTCATAAAGCAAATAGATGAAGCAGCGACTCAGGGAGAAGTCATTATTATGGGGGACTTCAACTACCCTGAAATTCATTGGGGAACAGAAACCTGCAGTTCCAGCAATGGTAATGGGTTTTTGACAACTATGAGAGACAATTATGTTTCACAAAGGGTTCAGGACCCAACAAGAAGGGGGGCACTGCTGGACCCAATATTAACCAACAGGCCAGACCACATATCAAATATACAGGTTGGAGGTCACTTGGTAATAGTGATCACAAAACAGTAAGTTTTCAAGTATCCTTTAATAAGATGTGTAGTAGAGGGGCTACAAGGACACTAAACTTCAGGAAGGCAAATTTCCAACGGTTGAGAGATGATCTTAGTGCAATAAACTGGGACGATGCCCTGAGACATAAAAGTACATAAAGCAAATGGGAGACGTTTATTAGCATCTGAATAGGACCTGTGCACAATATATACCCAATGGGAATAAACATGTTAGAAATAGGAGGAAACCACTACGGCTTAAATAAAGCGGTAAGGGTGCAATAAGTGATAAAAAGAAAGCATTTAGGGAATTAAAGCAAGTAGGTAGTGATGAGGCATTAAATAAATACAGAATAACATTTGTAAAAAGCAAATCAAGGCAGCAAAGATTGAGACAGAGAGACTCACTGCCAGAGAAAGTAAAAAAAAAATCCCAAAATATTCTTTTAACTACATAAATAGTAAGAAACTAAAAAATGATTGTGTTGGCCCCTTTAAAAATAGTCTGGGTGAAATGGTAGATGAGGATGAGGAAAAAGTCAATATGCTAAATTACTTTTTTTCAACAGTATCTACACAAGAATATCCATGACAGACAACATGATCAGTGATAACAAAAATTCTCAATTCAAATGTAACCTGCTTAACCCAGCAGGAAGTACGGCACTGTCTAAAAATCACTAAAGTTGACAAATTCCCTGGCCCGATGGGATACACCCCAGAGGCCCTGCAGGAATTAAGTACTGTCATAGATAAACCATTATTTTTAATCTTTAAAGATTCCATAATAACAGGGTCTGTACCACAGGAATGGCGTATAGCAAATGTGGTGCCAATATTCAAAAAGGGGATAAAAACTTAACTTGGAAATTATAGGCCAGTAAGCTTTACCTCTACTGTGGGTAAAATCCTAGAGGGTTTTCTAAGAGATGCTATACTGGAGTATCTGAAGAAAAATAACCTCATGACCCAATATCAACATGGGTTTACGAGGGGCCGTTCCTGTCAAACTAATCTGATAAGCTTCTATGAAGAGGTAAGTTCTGGACTGGACCAAAGAAATGCAGTGGATGTGGTGTATATGGACTTTTCAAAAGCTTTTGATATGGCGCCACACAAAAGGTTGATACATAAAATGAGAGCAATGGGGATAGGGGAAAATATGTGTAAATGGGTAAAGAACTGGCTTAGTGATAGGAAACAAAGGTGGTTATTAATGGAACACACTCAGAATGGGTCACAGTTAACAGTGGGGTACCACAGGGGTCAGTGTTGGGCCCGCTTCTTTTTAATATATTTATTAATGACCTTGTAGGGGACATACAGAGTAGAATCTCAATATTTGCAGATGACACTAAACTCTGCAGGGTTATCAATACAGAGGAGGACAATTTTATATTACAGGAGGATTTATGTAAACTAGAAGCTTGGGCTGATGAAATGGCAAATGATCTTTAATGGGGATAAATGTAAGGGCATGCACTTGGGCAGAGGAAATAAAATGTATAATTTTATGCTTGATTGTAAAACACTGGGCAAAACTGATCACTGAAAAAGACCTGGGTGTATGGGTAGATGATAAACTCACATTTAGTGGCCAGTGTCAGGCAGCTGCTGCAAAGGCAAATAAATGGGATGTATTAAAAGAGGCATAGATGCTCATGAGGAGAACATAATTCTACCTCTATACAAGTCACTAGTGCGACCACACTAGAATACTGTGTACAATTCTGGTCTCCGGTGTATAAGAAAGACATACTGACTGAACCTAGAGTAAATCGACAGTAGAATGAGCGACACAAAGATAGGGTTATAAACAGAGGATTGAGGGGTCTGCAATAACAACAAGTAGACAGGTTATTAAAACTGATAGGTGGGTTATTTAGCTTTGGATAAGGGTGAAAAGACAGGTATTAGAATATCTGCAATAAAGACAGGTTATTAACTGGGATTTGCTGAAAATGAAGCTTAGGTTTATATAATGTATAAATATATGAGGGGACAGTACAGAGACCTTTCTAATGATTTCTTTACTCTTAGACCTGAGACGGGGACAAGGGGGCATCCTCTACGTCTGGAGGAAGAAGGTTTAATCATAATCACAGACGTGGATTCTTTACTGTAAGAGCAGTGAGACTATGGACTCTCTGCCACATGATGTTGTAATGAGGGAGTCACTGACTAAAATTTAAGAAGGGCTAGATGCCTTTCCTGAAAAGTATATTACCAGTTATATATACTAGATCTTTGATAGGGCGTTGATCCAGGGAATTTGTCTGATTGCCGTATCTGGAGTCAGGAAGGAATTTTTTTCCCCAATGGGAGCTTCAGTGTTGCCACATGTTTTTTTTTTGCCTTCCTCTGGATCAACATGTTAGGCTATGGGTTGAACTAGATGGACTTAAAGTCTTCCTTCAACCTTAAAAAAACTAACTATTTCTCATTCCTTCAGAAGAACCAGAAGGGAGGCCACTGCCAACAACTAATAAAATAATGTGTACAGGGGTCAGGGCTGGTTTTAGGCACAGTGCGGCCCTGGGCAAAAGGTTAAGTGGGCCCTAAATGCTCACATATTGCACCGTCACACTCACACATTTAGGTTACATTTACAAGCGCAGATTTCAGACTGGAGAATGAGCGCGATCTATAATATTCAGGTCCTTCAGTGCTTGTTTCTGGACTTTTTACACAGGATGATGAAGAATGATGGGTGCAGAGCAATCACCAGTAGAGCAATCTGTCCTCTACAGGATCATGTGATCGGCAGCTCTTCTGCAGTTTGCAGCAGGCGATGTGCTGCCGAGAGCAAGGATTCTTGTTCCTCCATAAACATCCAATCACCCGATGATGAGCAGAATTTTGCTCGTTTGTTGGGTGATTGCCGACGTGTTTACTCCTAGGAACTCTAATCTGTGCTGCTGGGATTTATAAATGTAGAGGTTACATACACACAACACACGATACGTGACGCAAACACTATATATTACACGTATACATCGAGCACACACACATAGACACACACATATATGTATACACTGAGCATACACACACAGACACACACATATCTGTATACACCGAGCACACACACACATAGACACGCACATATACACCGAGCACACACACACAGACACACACATCCATTCCCATCATTGTCTGTGTCACACAGCCCGGCTCCTCCAGGGACGGTCGCTCTTTCTAACCTCTCATCCTCTGACCAAGAGATGGGGATTGTGAACACAGGACTCCTTATGGTGGGTTTACACACACCAATCATTGTATCCAATCTCTGAACCAATCTCTGGTTGCAGTGAAATCATGGACAGATTGCTCCATGTTGTACACAGCCACAAAATGGAACTATGTGTCCATGATTTCACTGCAACCAGAGATTGGTTCAGAGATTGGATACAATGATTGGTGTGTGTAAACCCACCATTATATTGATTAAAAATTACCTACAATGGTTTAATGAAATAGGATTTACAAACTGGAGATTCAGTAAGAGGAATGTTTCCATAGGATCATCTACTTATATGTCATCTTTAACAAAGATCTGCTATATTCTTCATATTATAAAAAAAAATAACATTTGATTTGAGCTCCATCCTGGTGTCTTGTGTTGTTCCGGGGTCACTAGTGGAAATTTTGATCTTAAAGGAGTTATCCAGAATTCTATAAACATGACTGATTTCTTTCAAAAACAGCGCCACCCCTGTCTACAGGTTGTGGGTGATATTGCAGCTCAGCTTATTTGAAGGGAATGGGCCTGTGCTGTAATACTACATGTCACCTGTACACAGGGGTGGTGCTGTTTTTGAGTGAATGTAGTAATGTTTTATTAATCCTGGATATCCCCTTTAGGCTACTTTCACATTACGATTTTGAAGGGAGCCGATGCTGTCCGATAAATTCGGACAACATTGGCTCCCTTCTGATGCCTGGAATCGGATGCCAAATAGGCATCCGATTCCGGCATTAAATCGTTGCCTCTGGGCAAAAAAAAAAAAGTTTATGCTCACCTCCCCCCGAGCCCCCGCCGTCTTCCTGCAGGCTCCCGCAGGCTCCCGGTGTCTGCAGAGGTCTTCTTCTGCTGTACAGGACCTGCGGTGATGTCACAGTCACGTGACAGCTGGTTCCACCATGGTAACCCACGGTCACATGACTGTGACATCACCTCAGGTCCTATACAGCAGAAGAAGATCTCTGCAGACACCGGGAGCCTGCGGGAGCCACCAGGAGCCTGCAGGAAGACGGCGGGAGACGGCGGGGGCTCGGCGGGAGGTGAGCATAAACCATTTTTTTTTTTTTTTTTTTTTTTAACCCTTGCACTCCCAGTTTAGAGTAGTTTTACTGTACTGAGCATGCTCAGTACAGTAAAATCGGGTCCGAGGAGACATCAGATGTTTCTTCGGACCCTTCTCCATAGGGCCCCATGTTAAATTGATCGGGTCGGATTGGATGTGCACTAAATGCCATCCAATTCAGTCCGATCCGATTCTGTCAGATTTTATTTTCGGTGCAAAAATTTTCTGCACCGATAAAAAAATCGGACAGAATCGGATCGGACCAAATCGGATGGCATTTACTGCACATCTGATTCGGTCCGATGCCCATAGGGCTGCATGGAGCCCAAAATCGATTTTTATCGGACAGCATCGGATTTTAAAAATCCGTAGTGTGAAGGCAGCCTTAATTCCTTGTAAGTTCTGCTTGATAACTGGCTACAAATGTAAGAATTAAGGAGGTCCCCTAACTCTAATTACTCCCATCATGAACATGTGAAGACTGAAGCCTGTGGGGGGCGCTCTTGCTGCTATTATATGGCAATTGCAAGGATTCTATAACTTTTACTACTGAGCGATTTTTCGTTTTCCCTCCGCTTCTTCCAAGAGCCAGAACTTTTTATTTTTCCTTCCACATCGCCGTACAATGGCATATTTTTTTGCGGGATGAGTTGTACTATTGAATGACATCATTCATTCTACTGCAAAATGTTACTTTGTTACTGGAGAATGAGAAAGAAATTCCAAGTGCTTTGAAATTGCAAAAAAAAAAGTACAATTCCACAATTTATTTTGAGTTTTTTATTTATCATGGTAGTTATATGGTAAAAGTGACTTAGGCTACTTTCACATTTGCGTTCCCCTCCGCAGCGTTCTGCGGAGGGGAGCCGCAATGTGAGCGCAGCACCGCCAGCCCCTTTTCTTTATAATGGGACGCTGCGAAGGGGAACGCAAATGTGAAAGCACCCTTAATCAGTTGATTATCTAGGTCAGAATAAGATAATGAACATTGTTTTTATTTCAATCATAAACCCGCCCAGAAATTTGTAAAAAAAATAAAAATAAAATAAATTTGCTTTATTCGCCATTTTCCGAGACCCATGATGTTTTACTTTTTGAAGATAAGGGCTATGTGAGGGCTTACTTTATGTGCCCTGAGCTGACATTTTTACTGATACCATTTTGAGTCACATACAACATTTTGATCGCCCAAAAAAACATAATTCTGGCGTTTTTATTTTTTTCCAATTACGCCGTTTACCAATTGGATTAATTTACTTCATATATTGATAGCTTAGATTCTTACGATCGCAGCGATACCACATATGTGTATTTTTACATTTTTTTCACTGTATTATTGCTATTTTCAGTTCAGCTCCTTTGGGGGCCCCTAAGAGAGTGGGGGCCCTGAGCAACTGCCCAGTCTGCCCCCGCCCCTAACGCCGACCCTGACAGGGGTAGAGAGGAACCTATGGTGATCAAAGATAAAGCACATGCACAAGTAGAAAAAGGAGAAATAATAATAAATAATAAATGAAAGCAAGGGTAACTTCTGACAAATCTGACAGAAAACAGATGAAAGGTCTAGGGAAGGCAAATGAAAAATACACAGAACAAATACATCACTGGATAAAACAAAGAGATAAGCGGCACTCGTGCTTCTTGAGTAATTCCGGTGTTTATTTAACGTGCAGGCATAACACTGGAGCTGTGTTCGTGGGGAGGGGGAAGCTGAGGGCGACGGCTACCGTTTCGCGGGGATATCCGCTTCTACGGGCCCGTAGAAGCGGATATCCCCGCGAAACGGTAGCCGTCGCCCTCAGCTTCCCCTCCCCACGAACACAGCTCCAGTGTTATGCCTGCACGTTAAATAAACACCGGAATTACTCAAGAAGCACGAGTGCCGCTTATCTCTTTGTTTTATTATGTGCTCTTTTGCTGAATAGCAGAGCAACGTGCTTCCACCCTCATCGCTTGGTTCCAGGAGGAAAAACAGGTCAGTGCCAGGTTATCTCTTGTACTCTGAAATACATCACTGGTCTCCACATAACAAGCAAAATCCCTTAGCTGCAGGACTGGAACTTTTTAGCTGAAATTGACATCGGTGGTGGCCGGATGTGCTCTTGGGTGGATCCGCAGTGCCCTGCTGCACACATCATACAATTGACTGCACATTCTGCCAGCACCGAGAAAGCTGCTTGTCGAAGGCCGGATTTTGTACCAACATCAATCTGATATTGGTGATTTATATTAAGTACTGGACAACCTTCAGGTTGAGATATAGGGTCATTCCATGTCAAGCGAACCAATGATTTTTACCTCTATATGTTTAATTGTTTTGAGATTTTGTTATTTGATAATAGCGTGTCAAATAATGCAAAATGTGAAGAGAAAAAAATTCTAGAAAAGTGTCAATTTGGGTGTTGCTTGCCTACCAAAATTCAAGTTGGGATCGCAATGGGATCATATTTAAAATATATATAACTATTATAGTGTCAATTCGAAAATCTTGAATTCAGATCTGTTCAGCCTGTGGTCTAAAAGTGTGGGGTCTATATTTACCAAATAATCCATGATTTTTAGATATTACTGCATTATTTTATTATGTTACAGCTTAGAAGCAGGAGAGGACAGAGGAGAAAGCTTTGTTAGAGCTCAACCTGAGAATGAACAGGAGTAAAAAGTGAATGCAGAGTAGATGACAGGCCAGCAGCTCTGTCAATCATGTTAAGTATCTGCCCACTGCAGAGTCAGGAAGTAAGACAGAGCTTCAGAGCTTTCATGTCCTGACATACCTGGACATGTTCACGAACAAACAATAGTCTGTACAAAGGTATCAAGGGAGTCGGTGTACAACAATACTGCTGAGTGTGTTTAAAGTTTGAGTAAATTTATATTAATAGTTAAATGCTGTTCTTATTAAGGGCTAATACACACTCAGCTCTATTCTGAGTGATCATTGTTCAGAAAAACACCCCCCATTGATTTAAATTACTATTTCAATTATAAATATTGTAATTATAATTAATAAGTATAATATCATTAATCAATAATTATAATCTATTCTAATATGATATAAATATAATATAATTAGTACTTATAAATGTTTCAATTACTAATTAACACTATTGATTTCAAGTACTATTCTTCTTGAACACTTCATAAATGATATGTTTAGTGATGTAATAGAAAAAAAATTGTTACATGTATAAATAGGTGTTACAATTCTTTGATCTTTTAATCTTGTTCAATCACACTTGAGGATATGATCACTTTTTCTTTTGGTTTGTTCAATACATTCAGGTTGAAAATGCTGAGCAAGTTGTGTTCTGATGATTAAGATGTATTTATCCCGGTACTTACGGGATTAGTTTTTTTTTTGTTTCTTTATTGTTGCATATAAATGTTGAATTCAATAAGTTGTAATTTGAAAAGAAAAAAGGAAGAAACTCACACAAATAGAAAATAAAAAAAATATATTTGATAGGTCCCAAGTTGAATCTCTGTACAACTATAACCAAGTATACAAGTAACACGCAAGCATTTTTTCACAATTTTAAAACATGCGTTTTTTTCACAAATGCGCATTAAAATTTTGAATTTGATTTCTCCAAAACAAAATATTAAGAAACACAGTCATGTGACATATCAAATGAAAGCTGATGCCGGTCTGAGAAGAAGGATGTCTCTCCCACCTGTCTATCTTAATTCTAGCCCGAGATATGATACAAAATGTAAAGCCATACCAGGCCAGAATTCACACTTTTTTAAAACTTTAAAAGTCTGTAATTAATTAACTGATGAAGAAAAAAATCCAAAACTTTTAATTTGTAATTAACTAAAGTTGTACTTCATATAGAAAAAAAATTAAAAAAAAATACAAAGATGTCAGGGAAAAAAATATTCATAATTGGATCACTTGATATGGAATGACCCTATGGTTAACCCCTCACCCATAGAGCAGAGTGTGCTGGAGATCATCCAGTCTATAAAGTAAAGGTGATAAGCGAGCTGATAGAAGGCATCGCTCATGAGGATCGGGCACAGTGCCTGATGCTTGTCGGACCCGGCGGCTCTAATATGTTCCCTGTTATTTCTCTTTTAGATTGTCTGACAGTCACCATGAAGAATTCGCTAATCTCTGTGATGAGAGATGAAGATGTGACCATCCCCTGTGATTTTTCAGACTTTTCCCCTGAAAGAACCATTAATGTGCATTGGACAAAATTAGAGGATGGAATATCTACGGGAGTTTACAACTTTATACCCGGGAAATCTGAGGCCTTCAGACCAGGATGTTACATGGAGGAGAGCGACATACAGAAGGGAAATGCAGCGCTGCACATCCCACGGGCGCAGTTCAATGATGATGGAGCATACACCTGTACTGTGATAGTGACCCCGGACTCCAGGGAGGGGAAAAGCATCCTGGAGGTGTCAGGTGAGTGCAGGTGTCAGGGGAGCCTGTGTGTGTATATGTCAGGGGAGCCATGTGTGCATATGCCATAGGCGCCATGGGGGCATATGTCAGGGGAGCCATGTGTGCATATGTCAGAGGAGCCATGTGTGCATATGCCATAGGAGCCATGGGGGCATATTTCAGGGGAGCCATGTGTGTATATGTCAGGGGAGCCATGTGTGCATATGTCAGGGGAGCCATGTGTGTATATGTCAGGGGAGCCATGTGTGTATATGTCAGGGGAGCCATGTGTGTATATGTCAGGGGAGCCATGTGTTTATATGTCAGGGGAGCCATGTGTGTATATGTCAGGGAGCCATGTGTGTATATGTCAGGGGAGCCATGTGTGTATATGTCAGGGGAGCCATGTGTTTATATGTTAGGGGAGCCATGTGTGTATATGTCAGGGGAGCCATGTGTGTATATGTCAGGGGAGCCATGTGTGTATATGTCAGGGGAGCCATGTGTGTATATGTCAGGGGAGCCATGTGTGTATATGTCAGGGGAACCATGTGTGTATATGTCAGGGGAGCCATGTGTGTATATATGTCAGGGGAACCATGTGTGTATATGTCAGGGGAGCCATGTAGAGTGTATATGTCAGGGGAGCCATGTGTGTATATGTCAGGGGAGCCATGTGTGTATATGTCAGGGGAACCATGTGTGTATATGTCAGGGGAACCATGTGTGTATATGTCAGGGGAGCCATGTGTGTATATGTCAGGGGAGCCGTGTGTATATGTCAGGGGAGCCATGTGTGTATATGTCAGGGGAGCCATGTGTGTATATGTCAGGGGAGCCATGTGTGTATATGTCAGGGGAGCCATGTGTGTATATGTAAGGGGAGCCATGTGTGTATATGTCAGGGGAGCCATGTGTGTATATGTCAGGGGAGCCGTGTGTATATGTCAGGGGAGCCATGTGTGTATATGTCAGGGGAGCCATGTGTGTATATGTAAGGGGAGCCATGTGTGTATATGTCAGGGAGCCATGTGTGTATATGTCAGGGGAGCCATGTGTGTATATGTCAGGGGAGCCATGTGTGTATATGTAAGGGGAGCCATGTGTGTATATGTCAGGGGAGCCATGTGTTTATATGTCAGGGGAGCCATGTGTGTATATGTCAGGGGAGCCATGTGTGTATATGTCAGGGGAGCCATGTGTGTATATGTCAGGGGAGCCATGTGTGTATATGTCAGGGGAGCCATGTGTGTATATGTCAGGGGAGCCATGTGTGTATATGTCAGGGGAGCCATGTGTGTATATGTCAGGGGAACCATGTGTGTATATGTCAGGGGAGCCATGTGTGTATATGTCAGGGGAGCCATGTGTGTATATGTCAGGGGAGCCATGTGTGTATATGTCAGGGGAGCCATGTGTGTATATGTCAGGGGAGCCATGTTTGTATATGTCAGGGGAGCCATGGTTGTCGTAAAATTCTTAGTGGATTCCTTCACATCCACGTCCCCATCAGCTGAATAGGCTTGAAGAGATGAACAATCCATTTTTATCTGCAAGCCCTTCTGAACGCAGTGATCCTGCTGCAGAGATCCCTCATGTGCCTGACAGCGGTTCACTGTCCGTGTGGCACATGACATTAATGTAATGGATGTGAGTGCAGCTCTGGAGGAATCTTCATGAATCATTTCATTGCACAGTGGCCCAATTACCTGAATAATGAGTTTTGCCTGATATCTGAGGCATGAGGTTCTCAGCTGTTATTTGTGTCACTACAAATGTTTTTGATTTGGATACCCCCTGACCAGGAGATTTCTATCTGGAATGACAATTTTTATTGAGACGTTTTTAGTATTGTTGAGTGAACGTTTTCCGGACATGTTCTCCAATCTCAAATTCAGCATCACCCCGGCTGATTTGGACACTTTGTTAAAAAGTCGGTGAACTGCACTTTGTTTGGTAAATGTTTGGGTGAAAAAAAGCATTAGTGCGTTGTCAGTGATGCTTTTCTTCTACCTTATAACTGTTTATGATAGTGGGCAGAACATGTTTGATGAGGGGAGTGGGTGGGGAGAGGTCAGAGGAACGTCAGACTTCATTTTTTTGCCCTAGCACTTACTGTGTGTAAGTTCCGGTAGGAAATCAGGGCACAGAAAACCGCAACTGCCGCAAATGTCGGATTGCAGCAATACCGCACTTGCTGCAAGCCAAATAGTGAATGGACGGGGCTTGCCGCAAGTCTACTGCATGTGCGGCTATTAAGCCTAGGTCTCACATAACGATATCGGTAACGATATCGTCCTATTTGTGACGTAGGAACGATATCCTTACCGATCTCGTTATGTGTGACTGCTCCCAACGATCAGGCCCCTGCTGAGAGGTCGCTGATCGTTACAAAGTGTCCAGGACCATTTTTGGGTCGCTGGACATCCCGCTGGTCAGCCCGCATCGGCGTGTGTGACCAGCGGGAAGAACGATCAGCGAGCTCACAGGCCGGTAACCATGGTTACACCAGTAACAATGCAGCGCGCGCTGCTTAGATACTTGGTGTAACCATGGTTACCAGCGGGGGGCCCACTGGGGGGACCACTGGGGCCACTGGGGGGACTACTGGGGCCACTGGGGGGGCTTGTGGAGCCAGCTTACCGCTGCCTCCACGCTCCTCTGCCGACGCTTCTGCCAGCGCTTGCTTCCGCGTCACGTGGCTGCATGAATGCAGCCGCGCGGCGTGCGGTCCTAGTGCCCGCCGGATACACACTGTGTATCCCGCGGCACTGAGGAAAGGTGCTGGGGTGCGGGAGGGAGAGGTGCACGGTGCTGAAGTGCGGGAGGGAGGGGTGCAGGGTGCAGGATGACAGCCAGCTCTGTGCTGGCTGTCACCGATGTGGGGGGAGCTCCATGGTCCCTGGTCGCTGGTGAAGTCTGTCTGTGTGACAGCTCCCAGCGACCAGATTACACATGCTCCAACGATCCCAGCAAACTCAGGATCGTTGCTGGGATCGTTGGAGCATCGGTACGTGAGACAGGACCTTTAGGCAGCAAATGCGGTTTTCCGACAGAAATGCTGGTGTGAGAGGGGTCTAAGTCACATATCCCTTGACACATAAGGAGCGGACGTGTCACATCAGCGCCATGCTGAGAGTGTTACTGCTTAGGGACAGTGCTGCTGTTAGGTACACAGACAGATAGCCAGCTACTTGATCTATTTGTATATACATAGGAGGGTGAAAGGGCCCATCCAGAAATAGGCATTTTTGTGCCTAGAGCAGGTGATTGCAAATCTGTGTGAATTCCCAAAGAACAGTTTTTTGCATCGAACAAGTGATTACTAAATCTTTGTCGTTCCCCAACAGGCCTTTTTTGGTCTTAAAAAAAGTCATTGCCAAATCTGTGTCTGTCCTCAAATAGGTTTCTTTTTGCCCTCAAACATGTCATTGCCAACTCTGTGTGCATTAAACTTGAGTGGGAAATCCCAAGGTCATTGTGGAAAGGGGAGTAGGCTTGTTGTTTGAGGTATACATGGGTAGGTGCTACTACTAATGTTACTGATAGCTGTACTGAACAAACACCGGCTTGTCTTATACAAAGACAAGGGACTACTCCAGTCTCTTTCTTTGGCAACAGCAGAGCAATATAAGGGTATGTGCACACTGGTGGGCGGGTTGGTCGGCGGCGACTGGGCGGACCCGCCAGGAAGCTCTGCAGGCGTCCACCGGCTTCCTGGCGGGTATGTGCGGCGGGTGACGGGCGGGTGATGGGCGGGTGCCGGGCGGGTGACGGGCGGGTGCACAGCGGGTTAGCGGCAGCGGTTCTGCAGCGGCTGGAAGCAGCACATGATTCTGCTTGCAGCCGCTGCAGAACCGGCCGGTTTATAGAACATGCTCATTCGTTGCTAACCCGCTGGGAACCCAGCGGGTTAGCAACAGATGAGCATGTGTAAACCGCCAATGTGTGCACAGCGGGTGTCGGTTTACATAGGTTTTAATGTTAATCCAAACGCCGGTTTGGATTAACATAAATTTACATAAAATTTATGTAAACCGACCCTTACCCGGCCAGTGTGCACATACCCTAAGAGTTATGGATGTGGCCGAGAAAGAACATGTGCTACAGTGGATGGCAAACGTTGCACCAAGTGGCCTCCTCAGCGTCCGCTCCCTCCAGCCAGGGAGTGTGATGATTGGTCAATCCAGCAGTCATTCTACCTCTGCATCAAGTGACCCTGTGTTCATCTGGACTCCAGGTGCTGTATATGGGGGGCTCTGCTGTATGTGGGGGGCTCTGCTGTATGTGGGGGTGCTGTATATGGGGCTGCGGTACTATATATGGGGGGGGTCTGCTGTACATGGAGCTGCAGTGCTGTATATAGGGGAACTCTGCTGTATATGGGGCTCTGCTGTATATGGGGGGGCTCTGCTGTATCTGGCAGGGGTCTGCTGTATGTGGGGGTGCTGAATATTGGGCTGGGGTGCTGTATATGGGGGTCTCTGCTGTATATCGGGGTGCTCTGCTGTATGTGGGGCTGCTGTACATGGGGCTGGGGTGCTATATATGGGGGTGCTGTGCTGTATATGGGCGTGCTGTGCTGTATATGGGGGTGCTGAGCTGTATATGGGGGTGCTGTGCCGTATATGGGGGTGCTGTGCCATATATGGTGGTGCTGTATATGGAGGTACTATGCTGTTTATGGGGGTGCTGTACTGTACATTGGGCTTCTGTTCTGTATATGGGAGTACTGTTCAGTTTATGGGGCAACTGTGCTGTATATTGGGGTGCTGTATATGGGGGTACTGTGCTGTTTATGGGAGTGCTGTATATGGGGCTCCTGTGCTGTATATGGGCGGTGCTATATATGGGGTGTTATATTGTACATGCAGTGCTGTATGGTATATGGAGGGCTATGAGGTGCATTATACTATATGGAGGACTATGGGGGATGCATTATAGTATTTGGAGGACTATGCATGGTGCATTATACTATATGGAGGGCTATGGCAGAGCTTTATAATATTTGTAGGTTTATGGGGTGCATTGTAATATATGGAGGACTATAGGGGTGCATTGTCTACGGAGGTGCATTTTATTATATATGGAGGACTATGGGGGTGTATTATAATATATGGAGCCAATTATACTATATGGAAGTCATTACAATATGTGGAGGGCTCTGTGGGGGCAGGATAATACTTGCAGGGCTATGATGGAGCCTTTATACTTTATGGGGGGCTATTTGAGGGCTGTGTTGGGGTCTATTATACAGTGTGAAGAGGTTTAGGGACCATTATACTATATGGAGGGCTGTGAGGGGGTCACAGTGGGGAATCACACTGTGCCAGAGTAGTTGGGGGTACCGTATGGTACGTGTGGAGGGTCCTGTGAAGGAATTCACTGTGGGGGGATCATAGTGTTTGGGGGACACTTTTGGGGCATCATACTTTATGGGGGCAATGAAAGATCAATCCTCCCGCCGGTTGGTCGGCACTTGTCCTCCTTCCTGCTCCCACATTGGGGGATGATGGGTGCTGCAGATGGATAATGGGGATATTGGGAGATGTTGGGGGCTGTGGAAGGATAATGGGGGCTGCAGGGGGATATTGGTGGGATGATGGGGGCTGCAGAAGGATGAAGGACACTGCAAGGGGACATTGGGGATGATGGGGGCTGCAGATGGATGATGGATGACACAGTTTGGTTATGCTGGTCTGTGATGACAATTACTGTACAGTGTGTAATAAATGTTCATTTTTTTTGTTCATCAATAAATGTGAATTCTTCATGGAGATAAGACGTTCCCTGAAAATAAGACATCGCGCTTCTTTGGGGGCAAAAATTAATACAAGACGGTGTCTTATTTTCAGGGACACAGGGTATTAGCTCCGGACAGCCCCGTGAGCGGCTCTTGTGATTGGCTATCTGTTTCGGGAGGAGGTGTGGTCTGTTGGGGGAGACGCGCCATTTTCCCAGCTTAGTGCAGTGGCGGCTTGTTGATGCTCAGACTGCAGGTCGTTGTATGTGTGGACGGTGCCAATGGTGACATGTCTGACTAGTCAGTGCCAGGCAGTGATCACATTGGAGCTGCCCAGAGTTTTGTAGGTGTGTGCCATAGATAATAGGTGGCAATCAGTGCTGCCTCCTGTGCTATGAGGCTGCAGCCACCATTGTGTGACTGTAGCTTGTGCCAAGCTGCCACTGCCATTAATGATCCTTATTCTGGATTTTTCTATGTGATTCTTGCATGTGCGTGTGATGGTGCTGACATCCTTGTGTTTGGGGGGGCACTATTTTAAAGTTCGCCTCAGGCAGCAGAGAGGCTTTTTTGTTCAATGCAGGGGGGTAGGGGGGGAGGGCAGGGGGGGCATGGCCATGGGCCCACCGGAGGATTTCCCAGTGCCCCAGTGGGCCCGTCCGACCCTGGTCAAGAGTATAGTGACTTGGCGGCATGTCAGGTTGCACGTAGACATTGGCTTATGGAGTTTGCTGAGGTGCAGGGTCTAGCTGCATATTGCAATGTGAAGGAGGTTTGGGCTTGAACATTGGTGGTGCATTGGACTGATCTTGAAAGCTGGGTGCTGTAGGCGGATTAGGATCCTGATGCCTTGAAGAGGTATCAATACTGTGAGGAATGTTAGCGGTGACAATGGTTCGTCATTTTGGCTTAGAACATTATCTCTTGTACGCTTAAGAGGGTCTTCTGTGTTGATATCACACAAACTGATACTGTCTCTTTGACTCTAATGGTCCCGTCACACTAGGCGATCTGGCCAGCGATGTCGGAAGCGATGCGCGGGTGCCCGCTCGCTCCCGACATTGCTGGCCAGCTGTCACACAGCATCGCTGTGGCCGGCGATGCCGCAGTGATGCGGGCGGTGACATCGCTCGCTGGGCTGGGCTTAGCCCAGCGAGCGATCCGCAGCAACGCTGCGGTATAGGCCGGATCGCCGTGCGACATCGCTCTGGCGATGTCACACGGCGCGATCCAGCCTTATCGCAGGTTGACAGGTTTACGGTTCTTCCGTAAACCTGTCAACCTGCGACCAGCGATAAAACGCGGTCGCACCGCTCATTTACACAGCGCGACGTCGCTAGCAACATCGCTGATACGTCACTTTTTCGGCGATGTCGCTAGCGACGTCGCCTGGTGTGAAGCCACCATTACTTTAAGCTTATACAAAGACCCTTAACTTCACCATAGCTGTCGCATGTTCACATTACTTCTCTAGGACTTCTATTTCCCCTTTCTTACGAGCAGTCTCGGCTTCTGTTCTTGCTGTCAATGCATCCATTCCTGCCATATTGCATGCTGATTCAGCATCTCCCTTTGCCGTCAACGCATCCATTTCTCCCTTCTTGCAGATGCAGATGCAGATTCAGCTGTTAGGCTTGCTACCGAGGCTTTCCTTTGGGTGAAGATGGCTTGTACTTTAGTAGTTTCTGCTTTGGCACGTGCTCGTCTAAGCTGCTCACTGAGAATCGAGTATTTTGATGAACTTGACCTGGTTAAGTGCTTTCAGGACTTAGCAGATCTGGATTTGTGAGATGACGATTCTGGTATCTGTGCGACTTTTGCTTCTGTTTTGCTCATGATGTCTCGCACAGTGCGGTCTCTTTCAGAATTAAGCTGTTGGAAGCTCTGCAGTTCGTTTAGAGACTCTGGAGTGTTTAATCTCACCAAGACGAAGGTATGTTTCTTACATGTGTCCTTGAAACACTAGTATGCTGAGCACAATTGTTCCAGGGCTCCCTATGGTGGTAACTCATGAGCACCAGATATATATAAGACAGCCACTTGACCCAGCACCCTTTGCCATAGGGAAGATACGTTGGAAACTAATTCACATTTGGCGGTTTCTAGATTGTCTTTGACCTTCCATGTAGGTTTAGTTAAACATTTAGATCTTTCACTAAAGGCTGAGTGAGATTTTGTGTATTTCTATTGCTGCAATAGCCACGCGTCAAGATCCAAGGAGGGTGGATTATCAGGATTGCGCACTGCCTTCTATAGTCCCATGGAAAAAGCAGGTCCAGGGAACATAGATTTTTATTGTACTCTATGCGTTTCGTGTACAGGAGTACACTTGCTCAGGAGTAAAATCAGATTACAGCCTGTACAACTTAGTTTGCCCTATAAACAAGTCAAGGAGTAAATCTTTAATGTTGTATCTACGTGCATTCATCCGACAATGTAACTCCTGTGTGGTCTTACCAACATATTGCTTGCCACATTTGCACTGTATGAGATAAATTACAAACGAAGATCGACAAGTTAGATTATATCTCATAGAAAATCTCTATTTGTCAGAAGTAGAGACAAAATCACATGGGCTCAATTAGTGATGATTTTATAACATAGGCAATTTTTGAACCACATTTGAAGGATCCTAGTGTTTTCAATGGAGCACACCTCAAGGGTTCTATAGAAAATTTTCCTTTTAAATGGTTTGGAGCCAACAGGTTTCTGAGAGTCAGAGCTCCCCTATAAGTAATCAACAGGGTTTTTGGTAATGCAATATCCAATATAGGATCACTCAACAGTATCTGCCAGTGATTCTGTAAAACTGATCTGATCTTATGGTTTTACCTTGAAAATGTCGTCAGGAAATTATCAGATCGGGTATTCCTCACATCACCATTGTTATATTTCTTTTTTGGGAATATAAGGTCATTCTAGGTTTTTATTAACGCTCTGAGCGAACGCTCTATTTAGAAGTTTTTTTGGATAATTTTTCTCGAGGAATCTATTCCTCCATGTCCCAGATTGTTGAAGGAAATCAGAAGGGAAGACAGAAGGGAACAATTTTTCCTGACACATTTGTATTGATTATAGGGAACATTATAGACCCATTTATTAAAATGACCGCTATTACTGTATATTCAAGGAAACTCAGGATCAGTAATGTAATGTATGTACACAGTGACTGCACCAGCAGAATAGTGAGTGCAGCTCTGGAGTATAATACAGGAGGTAACTCAGGATCAATAATGTAATGTATGTACACAGTGACTGCACCAGCAGAATAGTGAGTGCAGCTCTGGAGTATAATACAGGAGGTAACTCAGGATCAGTAATGTAATGTAATGTATGTACACAGTGACTGCACCAGCAGAATAGTGAGTGCAGCTCTGGAGTATAATACAGGAGGTAACTCAGGATCAGTAATGTAATGTAATGTATGTACACAGTGACTGCACCAGCAGAATAGTGAGTGCAGCTCTGGAGTATAATACAGAAGGTAACTCAGGATCAGTAATGTAATGTATGTGCACAGTGACTCCACCATCAGAATAGTGAGTGCAGCTCTGGAGTATAATACAGGAAGTAACTCAGGATCAGTAATGTAATGTATGTACACAGTGACTGCACCAGCAGAATAGTGAATGCAGCTCTGGAGAATAATACAGGAGGTAACTCAGAATCAGTAATGTAATGTATGTACACAGTGACTGCACCAGCAGAATAGTGAGTGCAGCTCTGGAGTATAATACAGGAGATAACTCCGGATCAGTAATGTAACGTATGTACACAGTGACTGCACCAGCAGAATAGTGAATGCAGCTCTGGAGTATAATACAGGAGATAACTCAGGATCAGTAATGTAATGTATGTACACAGTGACTGCACCAGCAGAATAGTGAATGCAGCTCTGGAGTATAATACAGGAGGTAATTCTTTCTTTTTCAGCTGCGCCCTCCGCTGTCCTGACACATGGAGATGCCGTCATTGTGGAGCTGGGAAGTGAGAAAGTCGTGTTGTGTGAAGTCACAAACTTTTATCCTAAGGATGTCACTATTCGCTGGATTCAACACGAGAAAGATTTCAAATATGTGATCTTGGATAGAGATACCTGCACCAGTGACGGCGTTCCTAACCCGGACGGGACGTTCAATGTTACCAGTCAGATGACCTTGTATCCTAAACTGCAGGATGACGGCTATAAATATTCCTGTCTGGTGACACACCGAGCTCTGGAGAAGGACCTGATGAGGAGCTTCACCCTGAAAGTCACAGGTGAGTACTAACTTCTCCCCGAAAAAACACCCCTGGAGCAGTTAGCAAAGGGGGACATGAGACTTTGGGAGGGGTGGAAACATAAGTCCAGGGTCGGTGTTATAGGGGAACTAGTAAAAAGGCCCGATGCAATTGCATCGGGAGCGCGGTGAAATGAATTGTGTGTATACAGGCGGGTGAGTGGCTAGCAGAGTATATATGGGGCTCTGTGGGTAGCAGACTATACAGGCGGGTCTGTGGGTAGCAGAGTATACAGACTGCTCTGAGGGTAGCAGATTATACAGGCGGCTCTCTGGGTAGAAAAGTATACAGGCGGCTCTGTGGGTAGCAGAGTATACAGGCGGGTTTGTGGTTAGCAGATTATACAGGCGGCTCTGTGTGTAGCAGAGTATAGAGAAGGCTCTGTGGGTAGCAGAGTATAGAGGCGGCTGTGTGGGTAGCAGAATATAGAAACGGCTCTGTGGGTAGCAGAGAATACAGGCGGGTCTGTGGGTAGGAGAGTATACAGGCGGCTCTGTGGGTAGCAGAGTATAGAGGCAACTCTGTGGGTAGCAGAGTATACAGGCGGCTGTGTGGGTAGGAGAGTATACAGGCGGCTCTGTGGGTGTCAGAGTATAGAGGGGGCTCTGTGGATAGCAGAGTATGATGTGGCGGGAGGCTGGAGGAGTGAGGGGAGCAGAGGCTGGAGGGGTGAGGAGAGCAGAGGCTGGAGTGGTGAGGAGAGGTCCAGATGGAGGGGTGAGGAGAGGTCTGGCTGGAGGGGTGAGGAGAGATGCGGCTGGAGGGGTGACATCACCGCTCGGCGGCAGGACGTGGCTGCGTGCTGGGGCTGATCGCAGCCCCAGTCACACGGCATTGTCCTCTGCGGCGGGTTGGGTGATGCAGAGAGGGATCAGTTCTTGCCCTCAGGTCACACATGTGACCTGAGCGGAAGGAGCGGATTGGGCGGTGTGTGGTAAAGACAGGACGGTCATCCGATTGGTCTAGGACGCCAAGTCCTGGGCAATGGGATGGGCGTCCTGTGTGTACAACACAGCGCCCAATCCGCTTGCAGGGGCAGGCAATGGGAGTGAGCGGGGCGTGTCAGGCTTTGCAGGCTGACACGGTCCGCTCACTCCCATTGGCTGTTGGCGGCCACAGGACGACGTCCCTGGCTCCCGGCACCCGGCCACAGCCCGTAGACCGCTACTCCACCAGCATGGCGACATTGAGAGCCCAGCGGTGAGAGAGTGGCGAGGGGCGGAAGGCTCCGGCGGCATCCGGGCAGCATGGACCTCGCGGAGGGCGCGAGTGCGGTGGCGATGGTGCGGGGCCGACGGTTGGCAGGATGGCAGCGGTGTCAGGTAGTGCGGCTGAGGATGGAGGAGGGTGAGAGGCTGGAGGAGGCTGTGAGGCTGGAAGAGGCTGTGAGGATGGGGAGGCTGTGAGGCTGGAGGAGGGTGAGAGGCTGGAGGAGGCTGTGAGGCTGGAGGAGGCTGTGAGGATGGGGAGGCTGTGAGGCTGGAGGAGGGTGTGAGGCTGGAGGAGGATGTGAGGCTGGAGGAGGCTGTGAGGATGGGGAGGCTGTGAGGCTGGAGGAGGCTGTGAGGCTGTAGGAGGCTGTGAGGATGGGGAGGCTGTGAGGCTGGAGGAGGCTGTGAGGCTGGAGGAGGCTGTGAGGATGGGGAGGCTGTGAGGCTGGAGGAGGCTGTGAGGCTGGAGGAGGCTGTGAGGATGGGGAGGCTATGAGGCTGGAGGAGGATGTGAGGCTGGAGAAGACTGTGAGGCTGGAGGAGGCAGTGAGGATGGAGAGGCTGTGAGGCTGGAGGAGGCTGTGAGGATGGGGAGGCTGTGAGGCTGGAGGAGGGTGTGAGGCTGGAGGAGGATGTGAGGCTGGAGGAGGCTGTGAGGATGGGGAGGCTGTGAGGCTGGAGGAGGCTGTGAGGCTGTAGGAGGCTGTGAGGATGGGGGGGCTGTGAGGCTGGAGGAGGCTGTGAGGCTGGAGGAGGCTGTGAGGATGGGGAGGCTGTGAGGCTGGAGGAGGCTGTGAGGCTGGAGGAGGCTGTGAGGATGGGGAGGCTATGAGGCTGGAGGAGGATGTGAGGCTGGAGAAGACTGTGAGGCTGGAGGAGGCAGTGAGGATGGAGAGGCTGTGAGGCTGGAGGAGGCTGTGAGGCTGGAGGAGGCTGTGAGGATGGGGAGGCTGTGAGGCTGGAGGAGGCTGTGAGGCTGGAGGAGGATGTGAGGCTGGAGGAGGATGTGAGGCTGGAGGAGGATGTGAGGATGGGGAGGCTGTGAGGCTGGAGGAGGCTGTGAGGCTGGAGGAGGATGTGAGGCTGGAGGAGGCTGTGAGGCTGGAGGAGGCTGTGAGGATGGGGAGGCTGTGAGGCTGGAAGAGGCAGTGAGGCTGGAGGAGGCTGTGAGGCTGGAGGAGGCTGTGAGGCTGGAGGAGGATGTGAGGCTGGAGGAGGATGTGAGGCTGGAGGAGGCTGTGAGGATGGGGAGGCTGTGAGGCTGGAGGAGGCTGTGAGGATGGGGAGGCTGTGAGGCTGGAGGAGGCTGTGAGGCTGGAGGAGGCTGTGAGGCTGGAGGAGGGTGTGAGGCTGGAGGAGGCTGTGAGGATGGGGAGGCTGTGAGGCTGGAGGAGGCTGTGAGGCTGGAGGAGGCTGTGAGGATGGGGAGGCTGTGAGGCTGGAGGAGGGTGTGAGGCTGTAGGAGGCTGTGAGGATGGGCAGTCTGTGAGGCTGGAGGAGGCTGTAGGAGGCTGTGAGGATGGGGAGGCTGTGAGGCTGGAGGAGACTGTGAGGCTGGAGGAGGCTGTGAGGATGGGGAGGCTGTGAGGCTGGAGGAGGGTGTGAGGCTGTAGAGGCTGTGAGGATGGGCAGGCTGTGAGGCTGGAGGAGGCTGTAGGAGGCTGTGAGGATGGGGAGGCTGTGAGGCTGGAGGAGACTGTGAGGCTGGAGGAGACTGAGGCTGGAGGAGGCAGTGAGGATGGTGAGGCTGGAGGAGACATTTACTGTACTGAGCATGCTCAGTACAGTAAAAGGTCTCCAAACAGGAAGGCAGGGGTTAAAAAAAAAAAAAAAGTTAATGCTCACCTCTCCCCGAGCCCCCGCCGTCTCCTGCCGTCTTCCTCCAAGCTTCCGGTGGCTGCCGCAGGCTCCCAGTGTGTGCAGAGCTGTTCTAGTGCAGTTCAAGGACCTGCGGTGATGTAACAGTCACGTGACACCAGGTTACCATGGAGTAACCTGGTGTCACGTGACTGTGACATCACCACAGGTCCTTGAACTGCAGTAGAAGAGCTCTGCACACACTGGGAGCCTGCGGCAGCCACCGGAAGCTTGGAGGAAGACGGCAGGAGACGGCGGGGGCTCGGGGAGAGGTGAGCATTAACTTTTTTTTTTTTTTTTTACAGTAGTGCGGGTCTGCGGCTCGTGATGACGCTGCGCGTCATCACTCGCAGTCCCGCAAAGCATGTTGGGATTCGGCGACAACGCCCGAATTCCCAACTGCGGATTATATAAGTAGATGGGGGCAGACTGGGCAGATGCCCTGCTTTATTTACTGCTTTAACGAGTTTGTTTTTTTTTTATTGGATTTTTTGAACATAACATTGGAGAGGATAACATAGCATAGGATATAATATCCACAATGACACTGTAGATTACCAATAGTACATATACAAATCCTTCTTGTTAGGCAACATGTCCGCGTAGCATATAAAATAGTATATAGATACATAAATCGATCTCAGTCAATGTCTTGTAACACAAATTTTGGGGAAATAATGAGAAAAAGAAAAGACAGGCTGAATGCCTAGAAGGGTAATAGGGGAAGGAAGAGAATCTCTTTTACTGTATTTTGCATAGTCAAGCATGTCGTTCTATGGTAATATATGCTGCATCTTTACCAGACATTATACATCTGGGTTAGTTCCTAAGGTCCCTAATGCCCCGCTCAGATCCTCCAGACAGTCCCATTCTGTGTGGCAGATGGAAGGAGGCTGTCGGGATGGAGGAAGGATGAAGTGAGGATGTTGGGATGGAGGAAGGATGGAAGGAGGCTGTCAGGATGGAGGAAGGATGGAGACTGTCATGATGGAGGGAGGCTGTCATGATGGAGGGAGGCTGTCATGATGGAGGGAGGCTGTCAGGATGGAGGGAGGCTGTCAGGATGGAGGGAGGCTGTCAGGATGCAGGGAGGCTGTCGGGATGGAGGGAGTCTGTCGGGATGGAGGGAGTCTGTCGGGATGGAGGGAGGCTGTCGGGATTGAGAAAGGATGAAGTGAGGCTGTCGGGATGGAGGAAGGATGGAAGAAGGCTGTCGGGATGGAGGAAGGATGAAGTGAGGCTGTTGGGATGGAGGAAGGATGGAAGGAGGCTGTCAGGATGGAGGAAGGCTGTCAGGATGGAGGGAGGCTATCGGGATGGAGGGAGGCTGTTGGGATGGAGGAAGGATGGAAGGAGGCTGTCAGGATGGAGGGAGACTGTCGGAATGGAGGGAAGCTGTTGGGATGTTGTCTATATGGCTCGCAGCCATCTCTATTGCGTACGGCCAGCAGTAGTCTCTATTGTGTATTCTCTATTGTGTATGGCCAGCAGAAGTTTCTATTGTGTATTCTCTATTGTATGTATAGCCAGCAGCAGTCTTATTGTGTATACGGTCCGCAGCCATCTCTATTGCGTATACAGGTAGCAGCTGTCTCTATTCTGTATTCTCTATTGTATATACAGCTATTGTGTTTAGCGTTATAGAAAAAAAGTTGCAACACAGAATCAGCGGTGTTTATTCACTCTTCGTGGGGTGGCACTTCAACAGGCATATAGTCAACAGGCGTATTGATAAACAGAATAAACCATAACACTGTACATGTATTCCTACATTTAGATCGATATCATATAAGACAATCTATAATTGGGAACATTAAAATAGCATTTTTTTTTAGCTGTTAATAGATATTACGTGATAATACAGGTGTGTACTATAACATGTGTGTAACAGATGCTGCAGACTGTGCATGCCTTGCTGTGCCTGTCACTGAGGAGTGATGATGATGATGATGATCCATGGAAATTTGGAGTGATTGGAAGATAACATATTCCTATGGGGGAGGGGAGACCATGTAGCAATGTATACTGAATTGATCAATGTAATGATTTGCCTCTGCTCGTATCTTCACATTACCAGTACACATTATGCATCATCATACAGCAGAGCCTGACCGCATTTATTGGCATCTGCTTGGTGACATGATTGCTATTTCAAGGCTGGACCCCTGTCACATAGAGTGGTATATCAGGGGCTGGAGTGTATGTGTGAACATGGGGCTGACGGTTGCGCTCCCTGCCATGCCCCCTCCCCATACAGAATTGTGAGGGGGTGTGAATGTAGGCTGATCCTGCAGCTCACAGCATCCACGCCCCCGACACACCTGCTTTTTGCTTCTGGTTGAAGCTGACAGGCAGAAATGTGGATTCCCTGAGGCGGGGGCTAGAGCAAAGGAGCAGGTGTATTTTTATTGATTCATAAGAGATCTATAGATCCTAGAACTGCAGTGTACGGCTCTGCTTCATCATGTAGGACGGCAGGAACTGTACTAAAAAGATTTCTCTCACTGGAGTTCCCCTTTAAGGTGGAAATTGGCTCCGTCACTGTGTCCATCCTATATCCAAAACTCATGTACAAATGTAATGGGTGATGCCCGGATAATGTCAGGTAGGGGCAGAGTCTGTGGAGATCTCGCCATCTTTCTCTTCTACCTACACCTTTCTTTGTAATACACACAGTGGCTCATGTGGATAGAAGCTCCATGTTGATTGTAGGTTTAGATCCATCCACCACTTCTGAAACCTTTCTCCTTGTGATTACAGAGAGAGAAGATAACACAGGAATAGTTGCTGGAGTCCTGATCGGGGCAATACTCGTCATCACTCTATTATGTGGTGGTGCCTTGTACTATGAAGTCATGAAGAAAGGTAAGACCTGAGCCTGGGATGTCATGGAAATGTGCTGTCTGGGGTAGTGGGTGGGCAGTGGTCATCCATTTTCAGTGGTCCTCAATGTCTGGGACATCAGGTGACTTCTCAGTTTTCTGTGCACTTACACTGGAGTGTACCTGCTGCTCCACTGATGCTCATCTGGTAGATTTACCATTCAGATGTGCCATGGTTTGATTTACCAGTTCGGATGTGGCCACTGGTTGTGATTTAACAGTCAGGATGTGGCAACTGGTTGTGGTTTATGAGTCAGGATGTGGCTACTGGTTGTGATTTACCATTCAGGATGTGGCCAGTGATTGTGATTTGTGAATCAGAATATGGCCACTGGTTGTCATTCACCAGTCAGGATGTGGCTGCTAGTTGTAATTTACCAGTCAGGAAGTGGCCACTGGTTGTCATTTACCAGTCAAGATGTGACCACTGGTTGTGATTTACCATTCAGGATGTGTCCACTGGTTGTCATTTACCAGTAAAGATGTGACCACTGGTTGTGATTTACCAGTCAGGATGTGGCTACTGGTTATGATTTACCATTCAGGATGAGGATCACTGGTTGTAATTTACCAGTCAAGATGTGACCACTGAATGTGATTTACCGGTCAGGATGAGGTCACTGGTTGTAATTTACAGTCAAGATATGACCACTGAATGTGATTTACCAGTCAGGATGTGGCTAGCGGTTGTGATTTACCAGTCAAGATGTGGACACTGGTTGTGATTTACCAGTCAGGATGTGGCCACTGGTTGTGATTTACCATTTAGGATGTGGCCAGTGATTGTGATAGCTCCTGACCTGTGCTTGTCTCTCTCTTCTCCTTGTAGATCCCCCCACCGTTTTTGAGACCACCGGAGGCGATCTGCTAATTGACATGAGAAGGACCACGCTGACATTTTATATTCAGAACTTCAAGCCTAATGACTTGGAGATCTCTGTGCATCTGCAGAGACGAGGAAAGGAGAAGGAGAGGATCTGCACCTGGAGAAATGGAGCCCGATTGAGGATGGCTCAGGATGGTGGGGGTGATAGTGTGGAAATAAAGATGGAGCAGGAAAGTCTGATAAATGGGGCTGTCAGTCACACACCGGGGCTGCTACACCTTGAAATGTCTCCAGTGATAACCCCCAATCGATCCGGTCTACTAAGTTTTATTCACTGGCAAAGACTTTGCACTTACAGCTGTCACTGTCCTGTTCACATCACTCCCAGCTATTCTAAGGATGAAGGAGCGGAATTGTGTTTCCGTGTATCGCACCCGGCACTGACAGAAGACGTCTCTGTAAGCAGAACCCTGCATGTCACTGGAGGTAAGACCACCTGCCAGGATTACATGGGGATTAGTGCTGAGGAGCTTCCATTATAGCCAGCTCCACGGTTGGGGAGTCACTGCCGTTTCCTTCAGTTATATCTTCACTTCTGCAGATTTCCATTTTCTTTCAGAATAGACAATAATTCTCATTTCCTGCAAACATTTCACCGGTTTGTGTTCACATTCTTTAGTCAGTGTAATATGTGGCGGCAGATTCCTGGGCCCGATGCTTGTGCCTTTCTAGACTTTCTATGAAGGGTGCAAGTAAAGGTGGCTTGAGTCTCCCCTTCTTAATCAGGATCCTTACCTTAAGGTCTCCAAATCTAGTCGGATTCTGGTCAGATATCATAATCACGCCACGTGACCGCTGCTCCCGCCTGTGACACTGGCGGATCCTCGCAGCGCACAGTGCATGATGTGAGAATTCACAAGTCTGCAATTACATAAAGGGACCGCAGACTGGTGGATTTAGACCGGACAGCCCCTGGAGGAGGAACCATATCTCCTTGTGATGTTTCGATGCTGCTCCTCTTCCAGGATGGGGACGCAGAGTTCAGGTAGCCGGCTCTCACTTAAAAAACACTTATAGAAAATGATTCAGGAACAAATGAAATGGGGTCTGCTGCGTTTTCATGTGCTTTGAAAAAAAACGCATACTTGGAAACGCATGCTGATTTTGGAATGCGTTGGTTGAATGCAAGTCTATGGATGCGTTAACGTATCCGTTATATTGCGTTTGTGCTGCTGCACAATGGATCCGTTGTAACGCAAGCAAAAATGCAATGTGAACCTACCCTAAGGAAAGATCAGTACAGACCCAACAATTGTTTTATTAGGCGTCTTTTTGATAAGATTCCCTGTGTGTATCATCTGTGCAGGAATGTATGTCTCCTGGTTCCCTCCCAATCTATGAGCACATGGAGCGGGCGCAGCGCTGATCCAGGAAGACTATTGGGGAATGTAGAGTTTGTATCTGACGGCTCCTTGTGATCTTCCCGCAGCTGTTCCTGTGCTGGATCCCATAAGGCAGATAGTGGAGAAGATCCGTGTGGGCCATGAAATGAAGCTGTCCTGTAAGATCCACTCGTTTTACCCGCCTTCTGTACAGGTTACATGGTACAGACAAGATGGCCGGGTATTGCCCTGTGTCATCAGTGATCCCCTGCAAGACCAGTCCGGTCTATGTCACGCCACAAGCTCTATGACTTACACCCCAGAAATGAAGGATCGGGGAAAGACATTCAGGTGTGAGGTGAAACATGACGAAACTGGAACCTCAAGGGCGGTGACATGGGACCTGAAACATCTGGGTGAGTGGTGGTCTGTGGAAGCAGTGGGAGAAAAGACGCAAAACATTTTAGATTCAGATCTGGATCTTTCTTAGCACAGGCTTCTCTCCAGGGCATAGGAATGTAACGACTGAGGTTGCAGGGGTCACGGCTGCGACTGGGCCTGGGGCTAGAGTGGCCCGCTGCTTCAGCTGGATCTGTGACCTCACCAAGGATGCAGATTGAGCTGACATGCATAGCAGTGCAGAAACCCATTGGATCCTTGCACTGCAATACACGCTGCCGGTATACGCACAGTGGCTGTGAGCCGTCGGAGGTGCAACGACAGGGGTCTGTGCATAAGAGTGTTGTAATTGTTATGCGTGGCCCCCCTGTCCCTGCACTCCAATGTCAGCTTCCGGTCACTGTGCGCTGGAGGACATCGGGCAATGTGGGGTGGAGGAAACAAGTGCAATCTTGTTGTTTTCACTTATGCATTAGGGACAAAACGGGGATAGATATACAAGGATGGCAACCATTTAAACCAGGATGGGGACATATATACAAGGAGGAGGATCATATATACCATGAGGGAGACATAAGAAGGACCATATATTCCAGGAAGGGGACACAAGGAAGACCATATATACCAGAAAGGGGACACAAGGAAGACCACGTAAACCAAGAAGGGGACTCAAGGAGGACCATATGTACCATGAAAGGAACATGTATACACAGGGAGGACCATATTTACAAGAAGGAGGACCATATATACCAGGAAGGGGATACAAGGAGAACCATATATACCAGGAAGGAGACATATGTACACAAGGAGGACTATATATACCAGGAAGGAGACATATGTACACAAGGAGGACTATATATACCAGGAAGGAGACATATGTACACAAGGAGGACTATATATACCAGGAAAGGGACATATATACACAAGGAGGACCACAAATATCAGGAGGAGGAAGTCCATATACACCAGGAAGGGGAGATATATACTGGGAGGAAGATCATATATATATATCAGTAGAAGGACCATATATACCGGGAAAGGGAGATATATACCAGGAAGAGGATCATATATGCCAGGATGGGGGATCATATATACCAGAAAGCTATAAGGGCTGATACATCTGACCAAGGTGTGTGTGTGTGTGGGAGGGGACCCAGGTCCAAATTTTGTAATGGAGCCCATCAAACTCTAGTTACGCCACTGCCAGGGCACATTACTAGAAGTAGATTAACATTTGTACAAGTCTAGGCCCAGAACACAGGAGGTTATGGCTCTACATTTCTTCATTCAAGGCTCTAGATGCAAAAATAATTCCTCAGAGCCATTGGGTTGTTATCTAAGAAGTTTAGGAAATCTCAATATATAGAGAAAGAGATGAGAGAGAAACACAGGATCAAGAAAGGAAAAAGAGAGCAAGACTGAAAAAAATAATAATGAGCAGGGCTGTGGAGTCGGTAAGCCAAACATCCAACTCCAACTTTTCAATTTCCCTGAATCCGACTCCAACTCCACCAAAATGGACACCGATTCCACAACTTCGGCTCCACAACCGTGACTGTAAAGTCAGTTAGCCAATTATCCAACTACAATTCTTTAATTTCCCTGAATCCGACTCTACCCAAAATAGACACCGACTGTAAGGGGGAGCTGTGGGGTGTGCAGGAGGTGGTGCGGTGTGTGCGCAGGGGACGGTGTGTGGGGGCAGGGGATGGTGTATGTGTGGGGCGTGGTGTGTGTGTGTGAGTGGGGGAGATATGAGCAGGGGGCGGTATGTTTGTGCAGGAAGTGTGGGTGGGCAGGGGGTGCTTTATGTCTGGGGGGGTGGCGCGGTATGTGATTGGGGGAGGTGTGGTGTCTGGCATGGTGTGGTGTGTGTGTGGGGGGTGGTAGGATTGGAGGGCAGGGCTGCCCAAGGAATTACAGGGCCCCATCACTGGCAAAATTTTGGGGCCCCTCCTGATACTCCACCCCAGCTCCGTCTCCACCCCAGTTCCGCCTCCACCCCTTGAACCTTCCACAGTTCCACTGCCCACTATTGGAAAAACTCCACTTCTGCACCATGTCCTCACCAATCACATATTAACAGTTTACCAGATCACATACACACATAGCTAGTAGATTTTGTTTAGCCAAAAGATTTTTTTAAGTCTGCACCACAACAAGGAGGTCTCTCTTGGCAGGACCCTACTCCACTCTTTTTTCACACCATGATTAGAGTGCACATTACCACCTCATAATGACCGAATAATACCATTTACAAGGTGAAATACTACCACACCATAAAAACATCAAGTCTGAGAGCCTTGTTCAGGTCTTGTTCTGGCTCACAGACTTTCACTGTAGACTTGTGAGAGCAGCTACTGCCTCTTTCCTGCAACTGTCTCCCCACTCTGCACTGTCTCCCCTCTTTCTTTGCCTTTTTTCCCCTCACTCTGTGCCTATTCGCCAGAGTGTGCTGTGCCTCCTCTCTGTGCCTGTCTCCTACCTATATGCTGTGTTTCCCCCTTGTGTGCCTTCTACTCTACGCTGTGCTTCTACTCTGTGCATGTCCCCCCTGTATGCTGTGGCTCCCATTTGTGTCTGTCCCCCCTGTTCCTTTCTCCCTCCTACCTGTACCTGTACCACCCTGTATGCTGTGCCTTTTCCCGCTTTACGCTGTGCCTCCCCCTATTGTACTGTGCCTTCCCTTTGTACCTTTCCCTCCCCTGTATGCTGTGTCACCTCCCTGCCTGTCTCCCCCTGTACGCTGTGCCACCTCTCTTTGCCTTTCCCCCCCTGTATGCTGTGCCTCCTCTTTGTGTCTGTCTCCCCCTGTATGCTGTGCCTCCCCTCTGTGCCTTTACCCCCCTGTTCGCTCTGCCTTCCCTCTGTGCCTGTACCCCCTCTTTGCTCTGCCTTCCCTCTGTGCCTGTCTCCCCCTGTTCGCTGTGCCTCCCCTTTGTACCGCTTCCTCCCCTGTATGCTTTGCCTCCTCTCTGTCTCTCCCTGTATGCTGTGTCTCCTTTTTGCCTTCCTCTCTCTGTATGCAGTGCTTCCTCTCTGTGCCTGTACCCCCCCCCCCCGCCTCCCCCTGCTCTCCCTTCTAACCTACACTGTGAAGCAGGTGCTGTGTTGCAGTGTCCGACTGTAGCGAGATCTCTAACAGCAGATCTCCCTCTCCTGCATTGTGGACCGCAGGAATAGACTATACTCGTGACGGCCGAGGTGTAGGGGATAGAGATCTGCTCCTGGGGAACTCACTACAGTCGGATGCTGCCACACAGCACTTGCTGCACAGCACAGATTAGGAGGGAAGAAGGGCAGAACAGGTCTTCCCTGGCGCTGGAATCCACAGCACTTGTCTTTGAGTCCTCCAGTGCACACACTGCTGCATGTCCAACACCCACACTTAATGAAGATAGTGGGTCGGGCCAGCCATGCTGTGAGGGGTGGGCTTGGCACTTCTCCATGGCGTCCGTAGCCAGGACCCTGCCAGTTCCCCTGCCCCTGACGCGAATCATTCCAGTCAGGCCCTGGTGGCGGCCCTGGTGTGGGTGTGTGAGGGCTTTTTGACTTTGAAAGCACAGATTTTGCCGGATTTTCCTTTCTTTGTGGAGCCGTGTCACTCATACAGACCCTCTTTTGAGTCTGTAGTATTGTATAAACCTTCTATTTTGCCACCAATACATGACAGATGTGAACGGAGTTTCCTTTTTTAGTAGGATAAATTGAAGGAATAATTATTATATTTGATGCCTTTTAGTATGCAGTATGAAGAGTGATACCGGCTTTTTCAATCTCTTCTTGACCCTGGGGCCAGATCTCCATTCCTCTGGGCCCCGGGGTAGGTGTTTGATCTGCCCTTCTCCAACCCCCACCGTTGAGTTGGTCATAGTTTCTATACCACAGCCTATTATTACACATTTGTCCACAGTATAAAAATAAAAACTATGAGATATCTAAATCTCACAGAAAATGCAGCCAGGGCTGCCACTAGGAATTTCAGGGCTCCTCACTGGCAAAATTTGGGCCCCCCTTGAGTCTCCACCCCAGCTCCGCCTCCACCCCAGCGGTGCCTCCTCTCTATTCCTTCCACCCCATGTATGATATGCTTCCCCTTTGTACCTGTCACCTCTGTGTGCTGTGCCTCTCCGCTGTGCCTGTCCCCCCCCCCCCCGTATACCGTGTTTCCTGTCCGTGCCTGTCTCCCCCTGTTTACTGTGCCTCCTCTCTGTGCCTATATTCTCCCCGCTGTCCCTCCTAACCTGGGCTGAGCAGCAGGTGCTGGGTGGCATAGTGGCAGCAGATCTCTATTTCCTGCATTGCGATCCACGGGAATAGACTATACCTGCAGCAGCCGAGGTGCAAGGGATAATGATCTGCTGCTGGGGAGCTCAGTACAGTCGTATGCTGCTGCACGGCACCTGCTGCAAAGCACAGGTTAGGAGGGAAGAAGCAGGACCCCTCCGGAGTCCACAGCACTTGTCCCAGAGTCCTCCCGTTCACACAGTGCTGTACATCCAGCACCCTCACTTTCGGAGGGAGGGTTCAAGCTTAATGAAGACAGTGGGTGTGCCTGGCCATGCTTTGAGAGGTGAGATTGGCCCACCCCCTGGCATCCGCGACCAGGTACCCGCCAGCAGCCACGCCCCTTGCATGAATCATTCCAGTCAGACCCTGGTGGCGGCCCTGAATCTAGCAATAAGATCATTTTCTACGGATCGCTTCTAAATAAGCTAAACAGTTATCAAACAAGAAATATTATCACCATACTGTTTACTGAGCAAAGTCCACTTTACCAAGACCAAAATAATGGTGCTACACCATGACCATATATTAATATGAATAAAAAAACACACTACTGCTGACACTAATGTTATCAGCGAAGACATTATACACAGGAGCTCTGTATATAGTGTACAGGTAATACAATGGTCTCTGGTGACATACACAGGAACTCTGTATATAGTGTATAGTGTACAGATAATACAGTGATTACCGGTGACATTATACACAGGAGCTCTGTATATGGTGTATAGTGTGCAGTGATTTCCAGAGACAATATACATAGCAGCTCTATATATAGTGTATGGTGTACAGACAATACAGTGATCTCTAGTGACATTATATACAGTATCTCTGTATATAGTGTACAGGTAGTATAGTGATCACCGGGGATATTATACACTGGAGCTCTGTATATGGTATATAGTGTGCAGTGATCTTCAGAGATACATAGGAGCTCTGTATATAGTGAGACAATACAGTGATCTCTAGTGACATTATATACAGGATATCTGTATATAGTGTACAGGTTATACAGTGATCTCCGGTGACATTATACACAGGTGCTCTGTATATAGTGTATACTGTACAGGTAAAACAGTAATCTCCAGTGACATTATACACAAGAGCTCTATAGTATACACAGGAGCTCTGTATATAGTGTATACTGTATAGGTAAAATAGTGATCACGTGTCATTATACATTAGAGCTCTGTATATAAAGTATAGTGTACAGATAATACAGTGATCACTGGGGACATACGCAGGAGATATGTATATAGTATATTGTGTACAGGTAATACAGTGATCACCTGTTACTTTACATACAGGAGCTCTGTGTTCAGTGTATAGTGTACAGGTAATACAGTGATTTTCGGAGATGATATATATAGGAGCTCTGTATATAGTGAATGCCCCATATTGTTATATATCACTACTGTTATTCCATATCGCACATTTACTCCCTACTATACCATACTATAACGACACATTTTTCTACTATATATATAACTGTATTTTCTGTCTTGCAGAGTCTGAACCTCAGCTCTCTGATATTCACTGTCGTCCTCCTGCTCCTGGGTTTGGGTCAGTGGTGACTTTATATTGTGACGTCAGTGCAATGTACCCTAAAGAATGTCAAGCCCAGTGGTATAAAGGTCAGACTAAGATGCCATCAGACATGTGTAAAGAAGATTTCCAGAAAGATTCGGACAATGGGACGTTTAAGGGAACCGTAGAGCTGACCTTTACAGCGGACAAGAGCTGCCATCAGGAGGAGTTCTCTCTAACGCTGAGTCACTGTGGAAAGTTTATTGAAAGAAGAATGTACTTAATCCTAGGAGGTAATTATTTATTTCACTTATATAACTCCATAAATTCTGCAGTTTAGAGACATCATCACTGTCCCCATCGAGGCTCACAATCTGAGTTCCCTCTGAGTATGTCTTTTCAGTGTGGGAGGAAAGTGCAGAATTCAGAGGAAACACGAAACATGGGGAGGACATACAAACTGCTGCAGATGTCACCTTTGGTGGGATTGAAACTAAGGACCCCAGCGCTGCAAAGCAACAGTGCTAACCACTGAGCCACTGTGCTGCCCTATATACAGTGCAGTGCTAACCACTGAGCCACTGTGCTGTGCTATAAATAGTACAGTGCTAACCACTGAGCCACCGTGCTGCTCTATATATAGTGCAGTGCTAACCACTGAGCCACTGTGCTGCCCTATATACAGTGCAGTGCTAACCACTGAGCCACTGTGCTGTGCTATAAATAGTACAGTGCTAACCACTGAGCCACTGTGCTGCTCTATATATAGTACAGTGCTAACCACTGAGCCACTGTGCTGCTCTATATATAGTGCAGTGCTAACCACTGAGCCACTGTGCTGCTCTATATATAGTGCAGTGCTAACCACTGAGCCACTGTGCTGCCCTATATATAGTACAGTGCTAACCACTGAGCCCCTGTGCTGCCCTATATATAGTGCAGTGCAAACCACTGAGCCACTGTGCTGCCCTATATACTGTACAGTGCTAACCACTGAGCTCCCGTGCTGTCCTATATACTGTACAATGCTAACTACTGATCTCCCGTGCTGTGCTATATACAGTACAGTGCTAACCCTCAGAGCCCCTGTGCTGCTCTATATACAGTGAATAAAATAATTATTTGATCCCTTGCTGATTTTGTACATTTGTCCACTGACAAAGACATGAACAGTCTATAATTTTAAGGGTAGATTAATTTTAACAGTGAGAAATAGATAAAATCCAGAAAATCACATTGTCTAAATTATATCGATGTAAATACTTAAGTCCCAAAAAAAGTTGAGAAAAGTATTATAAAAGTGATACCTTAATTGGTTAACAAGAAAAATTATATTTGTAAGCTTTCAAAGCTCAATGCTCCTTCATCAGACAATATTACACATGGCTTACTGAGACATACTGAGACTAGTCTGATGAAGGAGCATTGAGCTTTGAAAGCTTACAAATATAATTTTTTTGGTTAGCCAATTAAGGTATCACTCCTAGAATACTTTTCTCAACTTTTTTTGGGACTTATGTATTTACATCGATTTCTCTGGCTAAGGGTGCTTTCACATCAGCGTTTTGCGCTGATCGCGACAGTTGCGGTGAAGAAACCGCAACTGTCGCGATTACCGCATAACGGCCGCGATCACGGCACACTTGCTGCAAGCCCTATGCAATGTTTATGGGACTTGGGGCAGGTGCGGCCGCGAAAAAAAAGCGGTATGCCGTGGTTTTTTCGCGGCTGCACCTGCCGCAAGTACCGAAACCGCACTTGCCGCACCTGCCGCACACTTACCACAAGCCCCATAGACATTGTATGGGGCTTGCCACAAGTGTGCCGCGATCGCGGCCGTTATGTGGTAATCGCGGCAGTTGCGTTTTTTTTCACCGTAACTACCGCGATCAGCGTTTACCGCTGATGTGAAAGGGGCCTTACACGGTACCACAATATTATTTTGTATTGTACTCTAAATTATATAAATGTATTTGTATTTTGCAGAGAAATAAGATTTCGATCCCTCTGACAAACAAGAATTAATATTTGGTGGCAAAACCCTTGTTGGCAGCACAGCAGTCAGACATTTCTTGTAGTTGATGATGAGGTTTGCACACATGTCAGGAGTAATTTTGGTCCACTCCTCTTTGCATATCATTTCTAAATCATTAAGATTTTGAGGCTGTTACTTGGCAACTCAGAGCTTCAGCTCCCTCCTTATCTTTTCTATGGGATTATGGTCTAGAGACTGGCTAGGCCACTCCATGCCCTTAATGTGCTTCTTTTTGAGCCACTCCTTTGTTGCCTTGGCTGTATTTTTTGGGTCATTGTCATGCTGGAAGACCCAGCCACGACCCATTTTTAATGTCCTGGCAGAGGGAAGGAGGTTGTCACTCAGGATTTTACAGTACATGGCTCCATCCATTGTCCCATTGATGCGGTGAAGTACTCCTGTGCCCTTAGCAGAGAAACACCCCCAAAGCATAATTTTTCCACCACCATGCTTGACTGTGGGGATGGTGTTCTTTAGGTCATGGGCAGCATTTCTCTTCCTCCAAACATGGAGAGTTGAGTTAATGCCAAAGAGCTCAATGTTTGCCTCATCTGACCCCAGCACCTTCTCCCAATCACTCTCACAATCACCAAGGTGTTCATAGGTAAACTTCAGACAGGCGGCACATGCGCCTTCTTGAGCAGTGGGACTTTGTGGCCACTGCAGGATATTAATCCATTACGGTGTAATGTGTTACCAATGGTTTTCTTGGTGACAGTGGTCCCAGCTGCCTTGGGATCATTAATAAGTTCCCCCTGTGTAGTTTTAGGCTGATTTCTCACCTTCCTCATGATCTTGGATACCCCACGAGGTGAGATTTTACATGGAGCCCCAAATTGATGTGGATTGACACTCCTGTTGTATTTTTTTCCATTTTCTTACTATTGCACCAACAGTTGTCTCCTTCTCCCCCAGCTTTGTCTTACTTATGGTTCTGTAGCCCTCTCCAGCCTTGAGCAGGTCTAGGATCTTTTCCCTGACATCCTTAGAAAGCTCTTTGATTTTGCCTGTGTTGTAGAGGTTGGGCTAAGTTCATATGCTACGTTTTTGCAACGTTTTCTTGAGGATCCGTGATTCCAGTGAAATTCAGTGACGTTTGGCTTCCCAGCAAAGTCAATGCATTAACCCGATTTAGCATTCAGACGCTCCGCCTTTTTGAGGATCCATTATCACTGGAAAGCGCATCCACAAAAAGAATGAACATGTCAATTCTTTGGCGCTCTTCCATTGCCTTCATTGTAGAATGGGTGGAAAAGAAACGCATCCTGAAAAGCGTAATGTGTGAATGGTGATGCTCTTTTTTTTTTTTTTTAGAAAAGCGCATCCGTTTAGCGGATCCTCAAAAAAAGCTGCAAAAGCGCAGCTAAACGCAGCGTTTGAACCCAGCCTTAGCGTCTGACTGATTAATTGAGTGTGTGGACAGAAGTCTTTTATACAGGTGACAATGTAAGACAGCTGTCTATAATGCAGGTAACGAGTTGATTAGGAGCCTCTGAAGTCAGAACTCCTGATGGTTGGTAGGGGATCAAATACATATTTCTCTCTTCAAAATGCAAATACATTTATATAATTACAAATATAATTTTTTGGTTAGCCAATTAAGGTATCACTCCTAGAATACTTTTCTCAACTTTTTTTGGGACTTAAGAATTTACATCTACGGTATATGTATATAGCGCCATTGGTTCCATGGCGCTTTACATAAGAAGTGGGGGGAACAAGGACAAATACAGTACATATGAACAGTGAAGGCTTGCTGATACACGATGGGAGAGGACCCTGTCCATGAGGGCTCGCAGTCTACAGGGGTGGGAGAGAAGACAATAGGAGGGGAAGCGCCAAGCGTACGGTGGTGCTGCGCTGGGTTTCATCACAGGTTGTAGGCTTGTTGGAATAGTTGAGTTTTCAGGTTCTTTTTGAGAGTTCCAGAGTATGGCGGAGGCGCGGGAGAAGTCCTGTATGCGGTTGTGGGAGGATGAGATAAGGGGGAGGAGAGGAGGAGCTCTTGGGAAAAGCGCAGGTTGCGTGCGGGTAGGTATCGGGAGACCATGTCAGAGATGTAAGGGGGGACAGGTTGTGGATGGCTTTGTATGTCAGGGTTAGGACTTTAAATCGAGGTTTCAGGGGGGTGGGGAGCCAGGGAAGGGCTTGACGAAGGGGTGAGACAGGGGAATAGCGAGGAGGCAGATGGATTAGACAGGCAGAGGAGTTTAGGATAGAGCGGAGAGGTGCAAGGGAGGGAGCAGGAAGACCGGTGAGCAGTAGGTTGCAGTAGTTAAGGCGGGAGGTGATGAGGGCGTGAACAAGAGTTTTGGCAGTGTCGTGATTAAGGAAGGAGCAGATCCGGGAAATGTTCCTGAGCTGGAGTCGACAGGAGGTGGTGAGGGCTTGGATGTGGGGCTTGAAGGAGAGGGAGGAGTCGAGAGTAACCCCAAGGCACTTGGTGTGGGGGACTGGAGAGAGAGAGCAGTCATTGACTAGGATGGACAGGGCCGGTAGAGGGGGAGGGCGGCTGGGGGGGAAGACGATGAACTCTGTTTTGTCCATGTTCAGCTTGAGGAAGCAAGCAGAAAAGAAAGATGAGATGGTGGACAGGCATTGGGGGTTTTAGACAGCAGGGAGGTGATATCGGGCCTAGAGAGGTAGATCTGGGTGTCGTCGGCGTAGAGATGGTACTGGAGGTCATGGGACTCTTATGATTTGACCTAGGCCGAGGGTTTAGATGGTACAAAAGGATGGAAGCGTGATGTATGTTTGGGCGCTGAGGTAAGGAAGATCTCTGATGCTGGCTTCTTTTCCGGACTTTATTAAAATAATTGCAGTTATAATTATTCAAGCTTAAGGCTCTCAAAACCCACGATGCATTTCGACGTGCACACACGTCTTTCTCAAGTGAAATGCATCGTGGGTTTTGAGAGCCTTAAGCTTGAATAATTATAACTGCAATTATTTTAATAAAGTCCGGAAAAGAAGCCAGCATCAGAGATCTTCCTTACCTCAGCGCCCAAACATACATCACGCTTCCATCCTTTTGTATCATTCTGACTCCCTATGGGGAGAGTGGTGGAGTGAGCTGCAGAGGAGGGAGAGGACCTGAGAAGACGTCAGCTGGATCAGCCCCTTTACTAGACACGTGACGCCGCCCGGCACTAGTGTTTCCCCGGAGAAGACCTCGTAGGAAGCACGAGGACGGAACCGGAGGATTCCGCTGCTTCATATTAATAAGCTTATCTACGGGCTGTGGTTTACAACCAGACCAGGTGAGTTTAAACGCAAAAGAACCGCCCGTTAACAGCCCCATGTGTACAGGCGCACTACAAGCTGTTGTTGTTTTTTCTTTACATAGAGGGTTTAGATGGAGAAGAGTAGTGGTCCCAAAACCGATCCCTGGGGGAATGCCGACCGTAAGGGGGTAGGACGAGGAAGAGGTGTGGGAGTGTGTGACGCTGAAAGTGCGGTATGAGGAGATCCAACAGAGGGCAGGGTCAATGATTGTTCATGTCTTTGTCAGTGGGCAAACTTACAAAATCAAGGGATCAAATAATTATTTCATTCACTGTATATAGTACAGTGCTAACTACTGAGTCATCATACTGCCCTATATATAGTAGAGTGCTAACCACTGAGTCATCATACACTGCCCTATATATAGTAGAGTGCTAACCACTGAGCCATCATACACTGCCCTATATATAGTACAGTGCTAACCACTGAGCCATCATACTGCTCTATATATAGTACAGTGCTAACCACTGAGCCATCATACTGCCCTATATATAGTACAGTGCTAACCACTGAGCCATCATACTGCTCTATATATAGTACAGTGCTAACCACTGAGCCATCATACTGCCCTATATATAGTAGAGTGCTAACCACTGAGCCATCATACACTGCCCTATATATAGTACAGTGCTAACCACTGAGCCATCATACTGCCCTATATATAGTACAGTGCTAACCACTGAGCCACTGTGCTGCCCTATATATAGTACAGTGCTAACCACTGAGCCCAAATTCTGCCCTATATGTAGTAAAGTGCTAACTGCTGAACCCTGCTGTTGCCCAATATACACTACAGTGCTAACCACTGAGCCATCTTGCTGCTCTTAATACAGTATAGTGCTAACTACTGAGCCCCAATGCTGTGCTATATATAGTACTGTGCTAACCACTGAGCCACTGTGCTGCCCTATATATAGTATAATGGTGACCACAGAGATTCCCTATATATTACAGTGCTAACCACTGAGCCACTGTGCTGCCCTACATACAGTACAGTGCTAACCACTGATCCACCATGCTACCCTATATACAGTACAGTGATGACCACTGAGCCACCGTGCTGCCCTATATATAGTACAATGCTAACCACTGATCCACCATGCTACCCTATATACAGTACAGTGATGACCACTGAGCCACCGTGCTGCCCTACAAACAGTATAGTAATGACCTCTGAGCCCCCGTGCTGCCCTGTATTTAGTACAGTGCTATCAATTGAGCCACTGGGTTGTCCTACATATATTACAATGCTGACCACTGAGCCACTATACTGCTCTATACATAGCACAGTGCTAACCACTGAGTCACTGTGCTGCCATACATATAGTACAATGGTCACCACTGAGCTGCCCTATATATAGTACAGTGCTAACCACTCAGCCATTGTGCTGCCCTAAACATTGTACAGTGCAAACTCTGAGCCCCGACAGCCCTATATACAGTACAGTGCTAACCACTGAACCACCATGTTGCCCTATATACAGTACAGTGCTGACCACTGAGTCACCATGTTGCCCTATATACTGTACAGTGCTAACCACTGAGCCACCATGCTGCTCTATATACAGTACAGTGCTAACCACTGAGCCACCATCCTGCTCTATATACAGTACAGTGCTAACCACTGAGCCACCATGTTGCCCTATATACTGTACAGTGCTAACCACTGAGCCACCGTGCTGCCCTATATATATAATACAATACTAACCACTGAGCCCCCGTGCTGCCCTACAAACAGTATAGTGCTGAGCCCCTGTGCTGTGCTATATTTAGTACAGAGCTATCCATTGAGCCACCGTGCTGTATATATATAGTACAATGCTGACCACTGAGCCACTGTGTTGCTCTATATCTAGCACAGTGCTAACGACTGAGCCACCTTGCTGCCCTATATATAGTACGGTGGCAACCACTGAGCCACTGTTCTGCCCCATATATAGTGCAATGGGGACCTCTGAGCGGCCCCAAGTATAGTACAATGCTGACCACTGAGCCACTGTGATGCCCTATATACACTGTGTGCAGAATTATTAGGCAAGTTGTATTGTAGAGCATTATTTTTATTACTAGATGGTGGCCCGATTCTAATGTATCAGGTATTCTAGAATATGCGGGTGTGCGGCGATGCAGGGGTGTGGGTGTGCGGCGGTGGCCCCCCTCAGTTCTCACCCGCTCCAATCTTCTGTCCAGCCGCCTGTCACCCCAGCATGTCTTCTATTTCTTCCTCCAGCATAGACGTCAGCAATTCCAAGGCCTCGGGGGGGGGGGGGGGGGTGGAGTTAAGAGGGGGCATCATAATAGGCGTGTCCAACCACATAACCCTGATGTGGTGGGCGTGTCCTTGTTCACGGCCATTACGACGCCCCCTTTCGTAGCTCCACCCCACGGCCTTTAAATTTCTAAAGTCTATGCCGCGAAAAGAAGAAGAATGGCGGGGAGATGGAGCGAGTGAGCAGCGGGCGGGAGACCAAGCGGAGGGGGGCCGGGAGACTGGGCAGACTGTGCCTGTTTCACTGTAACGCAAATTCCGTGTCGCTGATTGGTTGCGCTCGGCCAGCCGCAACCAATCAGCGACATGGGATTTGCGTTAGAGAGAGACAGTGTGACGCGCGTGCAGGGCAGAGTGTGACGCGCGTCCAGGACAGAGTGTGACGCGCGTGCAGGGCAGAGTGTGTGTCTGCGTGTTGAGTGCAGGACTGAGTGTGACTGTGTGTAGTGTGTGTCTGTGTGTAGTGAGTGTGGGACTGAGGTTATGGTGACTGTGGTCTGGGGTCATTAGGCTGCAGTACCTGGCTGTGGCTGCAGCTGCTGCCGTGTTTGCTCCCCCAGTCCGTGAAGCTTAAGGACCTGAGGTGATGTCAGTCATGTGACATGGCTCCTCCCATGATTCTGACATCACCACAGGCTCTCTAAGCAAGTTTTAACCTATGGAGGAGCCAGGCAGGAGGGCTGTGAATGGCTGGGAGCAGCCAGAGAGGAGCGGGCATCGGGCTGCTGGAAGCAGAGGTGGGTGCAGTGGGAAAGCCGACAGTGATGTCGGCTGTCCCGCCGGCTGTTTGAAGTGAACAGCAGCCTGTTCACTTCAAATAGCAGTGAAGCCTGTCTGTCTGTGACGGGAATCCCGCGTCGCTGATTGGTTGCTAGGCGACCAATCAGCGCTGGCGTGCGATTTCCGTGACAGACAGAGAACCTTAGGCAATTATATAGTAGATTGATCAACAACTGTTCTCAATCATCCCAAAAGACTCATAAATATCAAAGCTTAATATTTTTGGAAGTTGGAGTGGGTTTTTTTTAGATTTGGCTATCTTAAACGATACCGACTTCTTCCTGTACCACTGCTTGAAGAAGTTGTCTTCCAGAAACTGGCAGTAGGTCCGGGAGTTGAGCTTCACTCCATCCTCAACCTGAAAAGGTCCCACAAGTTCATCTTTGATGATACCAGCCGGAATTCCGCAGTTTAAGCAGTGTTCGCGGAGCATAGATGCGTCCAATCGACGCAGCACGGAGGCAAAGGGTACCCGCCTCACTCGAGCAGTGCGTGGTTAAAAAAATTGCAGTGTTTCGGTGAAAGGTTAATGCTGGGAATACCGTTTCATCCGGCTAACGCGGCTTGACTTCTCCCGGTCGGATTTTCGTCGAAATGGTTCCGTGTTGTTCCGGACTTTGCGGGCGCGCCACGGGCCGGGAAACGGAAACGTCTCTGCCAAGGTGCAACGAAGCCGAAATTGGAACTTTTTGTAAGTTACACCCCCCATTTGACCCCGTCCCGAGCGCTATCTCAAAAACGTCGTCGGAAGGGAGTCCTGCTGTAACACATGCACTCTTTTGTTATGACTTGGGTTTCTCTGCTTTCCATCCCCCGCTGCTCTTGTGTTTTATTATAATTATTATTATTATTTAAATCCAGGCATAAGTACTATACTATACTTATACCTGGTTTTACTTATACACGTGGGTCTGCTGCAGCCATTGTACGCTGTACATAGTGGTTGCGTCTCTTTCTAGTCCTAACCAGGCTAGATGTTATATTGGATAAGACCCTATTACGCTTTTTCTCTGATTTTTTTCAACTATCATTATTATATTATATCATTTATTCCATGGCAATTTGTATGTGGAAAGGGTATACTTCAATAAGTACTATAATTATGAACAATACAAGGTTCACAGTCTACAGGCGATGGGTGAGGATACATAAATAGATTAGTCGGGCAGCAGAGTTTAGGATAGATTGGAGGGGTGAGAGAGTGTTAGACGGGAGACCACAGAGCAGGAGGTTGCAGTAGTTGAGGCGGGAAGTGATGAGGGCATGCACGAGTGTTTTTGCATATACTTGGTTAAGAAATGTATGGATCCAGGAAATATTTTTGAGTTGGGAGGATGTGGCAAGGGCTTGGACATGTGGCATGAAGGAGAGGACAGAGTCGAGGATTATCCCCAGGCATCGAGCATGCAGGGCTGGAGCAAGTGAGCAGCCATTTACTTTGATGGATAGGTCTGTTGGGGGTTTAGTGAGATGGAGAAAGACAATGAATTCTGTTTTGTCGACATTAAGTTTTGGTTTAAGATTTATGGGGACAATTCTCCTGGGAGTCAGTAGAAGGGACCATGTTATCGGACAGGGTCAGGGGCCGAACCTGCACCCAAGGGTTGACATCCAGCGCTGAATGTTTCATGTAGTTACACTTTGTCACTTTTTGACACATAACATATCTTCTCAGCCTCCTCAGGGCTCCCCGTCCTTGGTGAAATCGTCAGTGAGCCCAGCAGACCCCGCTATGGACAGCCTGTGACTCTGCGCTGCCCGGTGACCAACTCTGTTCCTCAAGACATAGCGGTCACATGGTTAAAGGGTGAGAAACCTCTGGAGAGGAGAGAAGGAATCCAGAAGCAAATCACGGAAAGGGACGGCTCCATATCCTGCTCCCTCCAGATCACGCCTACAGCTCTGGACTATGGAAAGCCTTACAGCTGCTCCGTGACACACAAGAGCACGGGAATGACCCTGAAGAAGAGCCATTATCTACAGCTCCAAGGTAAGAAGGCGGGAGAATGTCCAGTAAATGATAGAATAATGTATACTGCACCTTCCCATCACTGGAAGGGTGTGGAGGGGGCGACACCTGCACTAAACCTGTGTATGACATCAGCAGATCTCCTCAGATTGGGGACAAGTATTGGGGCACATGATGAGGCATTACCTGGTTCAGAAACCTCTACATCTATAACGTATTTCATGGCTCAGATGGCCGCACTACCAAGAGACCACAAGGGACAGTGGCAGATCAAACACTGGGCTTAGATATCAAAAAGGGCCCTATCTTATAGAAAAAGACATGACACAAAACATATAACATGGTGAATAATAAAACAAATCATCTTATTATAGGAGCAAAACCGCCATGATGTAAAGTAATGGAGACATTCATGTACCTGTTTGTGGGAAAGTATTTGTCATGCATAGGCGGCCGTCACACTGTGAGATATCTTTAGCGATATTGTAAGCGATCACGTGCACGCGCAATCGCTTACAATATCGCTCACATCGCTGGTGAGATGTCACACAGACAGACTCACCAGCGATGTGGAGCCGCGTTCTCGCTGGTAACTATGGTACACATCGGGTTACTAGGCGCCGCGCGTCGCTTAGTTACCCGACGTGTACCATAGTTACCATCTCCCAGCATAGGCGCGGTCGCTGGGAGATGGATCATCGTGGTGTCATACACCACGATGATGCAGATCGTTGCATCGTTCATCGCTAGATCTGAGAACCGAACCTCAGATCAGCGATGTCACGATCAAGCGATTTACCATCGTAAATCGCTTGATTACATGCAACGATATCTTGCCGATATCGCTTAAGCGATCAAAAAGGAGATCGCTTAAACGATATCGGCAAGATATCGTTCCGTGTGACGGCCCCCTTAGAGGACAGGGATCAGGTAACTGGATGATGTAATGAGCGAAGGGATCCAGGGAGAGCTAAACTGACCCTTACACTGGGGGTTCCTGGCTCGCCCTGCTCTCGGAGGTACCTGTGAAGGTGAGGAGGTCCTAGTCTCCACCCTATTTTCCTGAACTCCTGAATAGCCCTAGGCTGAGGGCCCCTACCTCCAACCACAGATCCAGAATCTCAGCTACTCCAAAGGCAAAGACTTCAGCCCACATCAAGCATCTGGACAGCACAATAACCAAGAGTAAACTAACTCTATCAGCGGCGTCTGACATAGGAGGGGGAAAGCTATTTAAAGCCAGGGGGAGGGGATTCCAGGTTAGTCACATCCAAGCCTCACATCAACCCCTCATCCAGCATCTGAGCATAATAGTGAGTGCAGCTCTGGAGTACAACACAAGAGGCAAGTCAGGACCAAGACCTTCACAACTGTACCTCATGCAGCTCATGAAGAAATGCAAACACAACACACACAGCAGCATTCAGCAAGGTCAGCGCAATCTAAGTGCGTGACAGTGTTGTATAGTAACCAGAGTATTCTAGGTGACACTAGACCCCAAGTAAGATGTGTAGTGGAGGAGACGTGCATGTGTGGGGGTACAAGTCTTGGTAACCGTACACCCCTTATAAGAGTGCTTGCATCACTTTGATTCTCTGTATCATCGGGCCTGGACAGCAGCATAAATGTGGATATATATCATAGAGAATAGGCAGCACTTTGCAGCACCAAATCTGCTCCACGGCATCAGCCCTGCACTACAGCATCAGCCTTGCTGTGCAGCATCAGCCCCATCCTGCAGCAACAGCTCCGCTCTGTGGCATCAGCCCTGCTCCACAGCATCAGCTGCACTCCACAGACTCAAAGCTTTGCAATTCTTCAGCCTTGCTTCGCAGCATCAGCCCTGCTCTGCAGCATCAGTCCTGATCTGCAACATGAGCCCCGCTCCTCAGCATCAGCCCTGCTCTGCAGCATGAGCCCCGCTCCTCAGCATCAGCCCTGTTCTGCAGCATCAGTCCTGCTCTGCAACATGAGCCCCGCTCTTCAGCATCAGCCCTGTTCTGCAGCACCAGCCCTGCTCTGCAACATGAGCCCCGCTTCTCCGCATCAGCCCTGCTCCACTGCTTCAGCCCTACAACACAGTATCAGCCCTGCTCTGCAGCACCAGCTCCACTTCACAGCATCAGCTTCACTCCACAGCCTCAAAGCCATTCCACTGCTTCAGCTTTCCTCCGCAGCATCAGCCCTGCTCCACAGCATCAGTTGCGCTCCACAGCTGCAAAGTCATTCCACTGCTTCAGCTTTCCTCCGCAGCATCAGCCCTGCTCTGCAACATGAGACCGACTCCTCCGCATGAACCCTGCTCTGCAGAATCAGCCGTGCTTTTCAGCATCAGCCCTCTCTGCAGCATCAGCCGTGCTCCACATCTTCAAAGCCGTTACACTGCTTCAGCCCTGCTCTGCAGAATCAGCCTCCCCTGCAACATCAGCCTCCCTCTGCAACATCAGCCTCCCTCCACAGCATCAGCCCTGATCAGCATCATAGGCTTCACTACGCAGCATCAGCTCTGCTCAACAGCATCAGCACCATTCCTCACCTAAAAGCCACTCCAGTGCATCAGCCCGGCTCTGCAGCTTCAGCTCTGCTCCTCAGCATTAGTCCTGCTCCTGATCAGTCTTGCTCATGAACATCAGCTCCGCTCCACAGTATGAGCCATTCTCCTCAGCTTCAGCCCCACTCTTTAGCATCTTCCCTCTCCACTGCTTCAGCCCTGCTCTGCAGCATCAGCACCACTCAGCAGCATCAGTTCCGCTCAGCAGCATCAGTTCTCCTCAGCAGCATAGGCTCCATTCCGCAGCATCAGCCTTACTCCTCAGCATTAGCCCTGCTCCTCAGCATCAGCCCGCTTCACTGTTCAGCTCCACTTAGCAGCATAGGCTCCACCTCGCAGCATCAGCCTCGCTCCTCAGCATCAGCCCACTTCACTGCTTTAGCCCCGCTCTGCAGCATCAGCCCTCACAACAGCATCAGTTCCGCTCAGTAGTATAGGCCCCACTCTGCAGCATCAACTCCGCTCAGCAGCATTCGCTCCACTTAGCAGCATAGGCTCCACCAGCAGCATCAGCTTTGCTTTGCAGTATCTGATCTGCTCAGCCGCATCGGCCCCGCTTAGCAGCATAGACTCCACTCAACAGCATCAGCCCTGCTCTGCAGCATCTGACGTGCTCCACAGAATCAGCCCTGCTCAGCAGCATAGGCTCCACTCTGCAGCATTAGCTCCGCTGAGCAGCATCGGCCCCGATTAGCAGCATAGGCTCCACTCTGCAGCATTAGCTCCGCTGAGCAGCATCGGCCCCGATTAGCAGCATAGGCTCCACTCAGCAGCATTAGCTCTACTCTGCAGCATCAGACCTGCTCCACAGTATCAGCCCCGCTCAGCAGCATAGGCTCCACTCTGCAGCAACAGCTCCGCTAAACAGTACCTGATCTGCTCAGCATCATCAGCTCCGCTAAACAGTATCAGCCCTGCTCCACAGTATCAGCCCCACTCCACAGTATCAATGCCACTCTGCAGCATCAGCTCTGCTCAGCAGCATCGGTCCTGCTTAGCAGCATAGGCACCGCTCAGCAGCATCACCTCTGCCCTGCAGCATCAGACCTGCTCCTCAGTATCAGCCCCATTCAGCAGCATTGGCTCCACTCTGCAGCATCAGTTCTGCTCCACAGTATCAGCCCCGCTCCTCAGTATCAGCCCTGCTCCACAGTATCAGCCCCGCTCCACAGGATCAGCCCCGCTCCACAGTATCAGCCCCGCTCCACAGTATCAGCTCGCTCCACAGTATCAGCCCCGCTCCACAGTATCAGCCCTGCGCCACAGTATCAGCCCCGCTCCACAGTATCAGCTCCGCTCCACAGTATCAGCCCCGCTCCACAGTATCAGCCCCGCTCCACAGTATCGGCCCCGCTCCACAGTATCAGCCCCGCTTCACAGTATCAGCTCGCTCCACAGTATCGGCCCCGCTCCACAGTATCGGCCCCGCTCCACAGTATCAGCCCCGCTCCACAGTATCAGCCCCGCTCCACAGTATCAGCCCAGCTCCTCAGTATCAGCCCCGCTCCACAGTATCAGCCCCGCTCCACAGTATCAGCCCAGCTCCTCAGTATCAGCACCGCTCCACAGTATCAGCCCAGCTCCTCAGTATCAGCCCAGCTCCTCAGTATCAGCTCCGCTCCACAGTATCAGCCCCGCTCCACAGTATCAGCCCAGCTCCTCAGTATCAGCCCCGCTCCACAGTATCAGCCCGCTCCACAGTATCAGCCCCGCTCCACAGTATCGGCCCCGCTCCACAGTATCGGCCCAGCTCCTCAGTATCAGCCCCACTCCACAGTATCAGCCCCGCTCCACAGTATCAGCCCCGCTTCACAGTATCAGCCCCGCTCCACAGTATCAGCCTCAGCCCTCCTCAGTATCAGCCCAGCTCCTCAGTATCAGCCCCCCGCTCCACAGTATCAGCCCAGCTCCTCAGTATCAGCCCAGCTCCTCAGTATCAGCCCCACTCCACAGTATCAGCCCAGCTCCTCAGTATCAGCCCCGCTCCACAGTATCAGCGCCCACGCTCCACAGTATCAGCCCCGCCCCACAGTATCAGCCCCGCTCCACAGTATCAGTCCTGCTCCACAGTATTAGCCCCGCTCCACAGTATCAGCCCCGCTCCACAGTATCAGCCCAGCTCCACAGTATCAGCCCCGTCCACAGTATCAGCCCAGCTCCTACAGTATCAGCCCCGCTCCTCAGTATCAGCCCCGCTCCACAGTATCAGCCCCGCTCCACAGCATCAGCCCCCGTTCACACCAGTATCAGTCCCGCTCCACAGTATTAGCCCCGCTCCACAGTATCAGCCCAGCTCCACAGTATCAGCCCCGCTCTTCAGTATCAGCCCAGCTCCACAGTATCAGCCCCGCTCCACAGTATCAGCCCAGCTCCACAGTATCAGCCCCGCTCCACAGTATCAGCCCGCTCCACAGTATCAGCCCAGCTCCTCAGTATCAGCCCCACTCCACAATATCAGCCCGCTCCACAGTATCAGCCCCGCTCCACAGTATCAGTCCTGCTCCACAGTATTAGCCCCGCTCCACAGTATCAGCCCCGCTCCACAGTATCAGCCCAGCTCCACAGTATCAGCCCCGCTCCACAGTATCAGCCCAGCTCCTCAGTATCAGCCCCGCTCCTCAGTATCAGCCCGCTCCACAGTATCAGCCCCGCTCCACAGCATCAGCCCGCTCCACAGTATCAGTCCCGCTCCACAGTATTAGCCCCGCTCCACAGTATCAGCCCGCTCCACAGTATCAGCCCAGCTCCACAGTATCAGCCCCGCTCTTCAGTACAGCCCGCTCCTCAGTATCAGCCCCGCTCCACAGTATCAGCCCGCTCCACAGTATTATCCCTGCTCCACAGTATCAGCCCAGCCCACAGTATCAGCCCAGCTCCACAGTATCAGCCCCGCTCTGCATCACAACCTGTCTGGTATCTGACACCTGAGGAGACGCTGTACACCAACAGGCAATGATGACAAATGTTGCTTATGTTGTAGAAGATATCACACATTGCGGCTAAACATCAATCTCACCAGTTACATAAAATATGAATTCTGTGCCCAAAAGGTAGAAAAATCTCCCGTACAAATTGTTGCCGCATGAATATAAGGTTTCCTGAAAATGGTTTAGATCTTACAATAAATGAATATTAACCCCAAGATGTATGAGACTGAAAATAAAAAGGGGTGTGGACAGGGGCGTAACTACAATAGGTGCAGGGGTTGCGATCACACCGGGCCCTGCAGCCTAGAGGGGCCCCAAAAGTCCCTTTGGCCCAAAGAAAAAGACTAATACTATTTAAAGTTTTGCAATAATTGGGGGCCCCGTTGAAGCTTTTGCATCGGGGCCCCGGGGCCTGAAGTTACGCCACTGGGCTGGAGGATTGTCAGGTGTGATGACAAGAGGTGGGTAAACGGTGTGTCAGGGGCTCCCCATAATCAGTGTACTATGGGAACGGCTCGGGGTGCGTCTCCCGTCATACACTGACCGGTAACATAATGTTTGGTCTTTTTGCTCCTTTAACGTTCAGACTCCAGGTAATGTGGTTTTGTTCTTCCGCTCATTACAGAACATCGGCTTTTTATGACTTGTTGTACTTTGATGGCCTCCATAACTGATTATATTGGTGGCAGTTAGTAAGAAGGGAATAACGCCATTACTTTTCCTTAGTGTGAGGAAAAAGTGATATATTTACCCTATCAAGCAATATTCCATAAACAAAATCCCCATAGTGTATTTTTACATCTGTCCCCTTGACCTACCATTGTTCAAAGCACCCTAGACCCAGGATGTTACATTTCCCAAACAGAAGGTCCAACCAGAAGGTGTCGCTTTTAATTAACCTCAAGAACCCGGTGGCCTGACATTGCCTCCATGTGGTGCCACAAGCAGCAAGGGAACCCGGTAACTGAACTACACATTTGTCTGTGTATCTGTGTGTATTCCATTTATCTTTTATTTGCATATTGACCGGAAATCTGAAATATCTTTAGCAATAATCTGTATATAAATATCCTATTTTGCCCATACAGCAATTAATATATATAATTTAATCTTGGGTTGCTCTCTTATCTCGATCACGAAACTCCCACGTCCGTGTGTTGGTTTCTGACCCACTATAAACCAGTTAACGGACCAAGCATATATCAAATGAGAAGTTGGTGGCAGCAGTCGATGCTTGTGTTATTCAGGATTTACCAGTGACAGGGTGGCGGTTATTGTATGTACTTCTGGCCTGAAATGGAAGGCATATACCACACTCACTGAGGGGTGCCTTAATAAACCAACACTGACAGGGCAGCTGCTGGTCCATCATTTATCCTCAGTCAGTTCTCTGACTGTCCTGAGTTTAATGGGGGCGCTTGAGAGCTGCCAGGTTCGGTGGCAATTCGTCACACTTAGGACAAATTGTTCAAGGAAATATTGCAAATGGCAGCTCTTATATTAATGTGATATCAGTGTAATGGATGGAGGGAGCCGGCAGCGGACAGAGTCTCGAGGACGAGGCTGGAGGGTCTCTGTGCTGCAGGCCGCTCCGGACAGACCAGTAATCTCCTCTTTCTTGGATTCTCCTGCAGATAAAGCACCAACGTTTTCAGCCATAACTGTGCGGCCGGAGAGACCTGTCCAGGGAAGGAAGCCACATTTACTGTGATGATTCTGGATTCACACCAGAAATTCGAGTGAAATGGTAAAAGACTTCAATCCATTTCCCAGTGATTTTGTGAACACAAGTGATCCGGAGGTTGGACCGGACTCTCTGTGCAGATGTTCCAGCAGCCTGAGGTTCACTCCGCAGGACACTGACCATGGAGCGTCCATCCGCTGTGAGGCGACACATTCTATCACTAAGAAAGTGTATGAGCAGCTGTACAAACTGCACCTGTCAGGTACGAGCCCTCCGCTCTCACATAGGAGGTAACGAGCACACTGTCTGACAGGGACTGTGCTCCACTGTCCGCTCCTGTACACTGATCACACATTGCTTCTGTACTTAGGTAAGACCTCCGGTGACCGATCTCCTCCTACTAGAGATGTCCAGATTCAGGTAAGTGACCGCCATGGGGGCACAAGGGCGTGGGGGGCCCACCAGTTTTTCCATTAGGTTCACTGCATTTGGTGGATTCCTACATTTTTGTAGATTGGGTTTAGCTGCTTCTAGTGAAATAAAACAATACAAATCTCCAGGAATGAGTCCTCAGACCATACATGAGTGTAAGCATCAGGCCCCGCAGGTTGTCCTCCACTCTCACGTGATGAAGACCTTGTGTCCTGGGATTATACTTATTAGAGATTTCTGATCTTCAGGATGAAACCTTTTCAATAATATCATGTAGTAGTGACTCTCTTGCGAGGAAATTGACATATACTCCAGCTTTTGTACCCACAATCTAATTAACCGCGTTATGAATTAAAGCTGAGACCCTTAGGGTACCGTTACACGAGGCCATATCACCACCGATTTACATAGGTGATGCAGGGGCGTGGCCTATCGCCAGGCGACAGCGCCGCTGCGTCGCCTAATGTAAAGGGGCGATGTCGGCGCTAAATATCCCCTCTGAGTGGTCGCCTGGTTTCTCAGCAGTGCTCTGAAACCAGGCGAGTACTCTGGGGCGATGTGTACAAATCGCCACATGTAACATGCCGATCAGCGATGTTACAGGCGATGGGAGCCATAGGCTCCCATGTTGCAGGATTTCTGATGGGGTTTGTGGACACCCCAGCGGTGATGGTGCCTGTAACATCACTGGTGCGTCACCGGAGGTATCGCCGCGTGTAAACACGTGACAGCGACGCTGGCGGGGCGCCAAAAAACGTGCGCACCCCCGTGCGTTGCTGGCGATATCTCCGGCGATATAGCCTCGTGTAACGATACCCTTAGGGCCCCTTTACACGCGGCTACATTTCTTGGGTGGCTACAGGTAACTTACTGGTTGCAGTGAAATCATGGAGAGATTATTCCATTTGTACACAGCAACAAGATAGAACCTTGTCTCCATGATTTCACTGCAACCAGTAAGTTACCTGTAGCCACCCAAGAAATGTAGCCGCGTGTAAAGGGGCCCTTAGAGTCAGTAGACAGACAAAAAAAGTCAAATCCCTTGGGATGGAAGTTGTGTATGTGACCACCATGATCCGAGCACTGGATGATATGGTGTCTGACTCCCCAGCTGGCCTGCTTACAGGACAGGAACCTCTGGGGGCTCCCGCTGCTGCATGGATAGATAGAGTCTGGGGTCTCTCCAATCTCTACAATGTCAGTATGTATCTGTAGGACTTCTCATCCTCAGAGATCTGTCTAGCTTCATCAGGACTATCCAGCTTGTTGTAGAGGAGGGGACCTTCCAGCTTGTTATCAAAGACATGGACCATCCAGATTGTTATCAGTGCACAGTTCTGCATTTCTGGTATATGGGGGCATTACTGTTTATGGAAGGGGCAGCTTACACTTGAAAAGCGCCATCGATACGGCACATATTAGAGAGCTGATAGATGGTATCTGGATGAAGCAGGTGACATTATTAGTATGTAAATGTAGAAATTTATTCAAACAAAATGGAAAAATGTCCAAGATCTGATCTGTTCTCTGTTCTGTATGATAAAATATAGAGATTCCTGGATCATTCTGGTTTTCTGCACATTTTACACCGCGCACAACTGTATATATGAGGTTTTATTTCTATGAGGGCAGAAAGGAAATAAAGAAGCAGTTTATATGCAAAACCATAATAATAAGAAAAGTAAAATAACTGTCCATTATCTTCTTACTCCACAGTGAGGACAAGAGGCATCCAGTGCCTGCCGGAGAGCCCCCGGGTGGGAGATAACGTCACCCTCACATGTTATGTGGATGGATGTGACGCGGATGATTCGGTATTCTCCTGGAGTAAAGGGATGTATCCCATAGAGAGTGATGAACAGAACACGCCGGACGGATCCGGCAGCGTCTCCACAATCACCTTCACTGCACAGGAGACAGACAGAGACTGCACAATCACCTGTGAGGTGACTTATAATCTGGAGACACGAGAGGAACGATTCACCCTGAAGCTTCAATAAGATCTGAATATGCTATATATAAGATCTTCAATAAGATCAGCTGGAATCAATGAAGAGCGAGTCTTCAGTGTCTACAGTACTGGAATAATATACAGCGAGCGCGGACTCGCCAACGTCTATAATCCTGGGATGATATACAGCTAGCCCGGACTCGTCAAGGTCTATAATCCTGGGATGATATACAGCTAGCCCGGACTCGTCAGTGTCAGTGTCTATAGACCTGGAATAATATACAGCTAGCCCGGACTCATCAAGGTCTATATGTGACAGGCAGACTATACTGAGCAGGGCTAGGATGGGAGCAGACTGCTGCTGGAAAAACAGGTGGAAACTGAGTCTTCATTTTAGCCTTAGACAGAAGGTTAATAAAATCATTCATTAGGTGGTGCTGGGGGTCTGCAGAGGGCTGGGGACAGGAGGAGACAATTGTCTCAGCACCTACAGACTGCTCTGGTTCCAGGAGTGAGCCCATCCACTGGTTCACAGCCCATCCACTGATTCACAGCCCATCCACTGGTTCACAGCCCATCCACTGGTTCACAGTCCATCCACTGTTCACAGCCCATCCACTGGTTCACAGCCCATCCACTGTTCACAGCCCATTCACTGGCTCACAGCCCATCCACTGGTTCACAGCCCATCCACTGGTTCACAGTCCATCCACTGGCTCACAGCCCATCCACTGCTCACAGTCCATCCACAGGTTCACAGTCCATCCACTGGTTCACAGCCCATCCACAGGTTCACAGCCATCCACTGGTTCACAGCCCATCCACTGGTTCACAGCCCATCCACTGGTTCACAGCCATCCACTGTTCACAGTTTATCCACTGGTTCACAGTCCATCCACTGGTTCACCGCCCATCCATGTTCACAGTCCATCCACTGCTTCACAGCCCATCCACTGGTTCACAGTCCATCCACTGGTTCACAGTCCATCCACTGGCTCACAGTCCATCCACTAGTTCACAGCCCATCCACTGTTCACATCCCATCCACTGGTTCACAGCCCTCCACGGTTCACAGCCCATCCACTGGTTCACAGCCCATCATGGTTCACAGCCCATCCACTGGTTCACAGTCCATCCACTGCTTCACAGCCCATCCACTGGTTCACAGTCCATCCACTGGTTCACAGTCCATCCACTGGCTCACAGTCCATCCACTAGTTCACAGCCCATCCACTGGTTCACATCCCATCCACTGGTTCACAGCCCGTCCACAGGTTCACAGCCCATCCACTGGTCACAGTCCAGTCCACTGGTTCACAGCCATCCACTGGGTCACAGCCCGTCCACTGGTTCACAGTCCATCCACTGGTTCACAGTCCATCCACTGGCTCACAGTCCATCCACTGGTTCACAGCCCATCCACTGATTCACAGCCCATCCACTGGTTCACAGCCCATCCACTGGTTCACAGTCCATCCACTGGTTCACAGCCCATCCACTGGTTCACAGCCCATCCACTGTTCACAGCCATTCACTGGCTCACAGCCCATCCACTGGTTCACAGCCCATCCACTGGTTCACAGTCATCCACTGCTCAAGCCATCCACTGGCTCACAGTCCATCCACTAGGTTCACAGTCCATCCACTGGTTCACAGCCCATCCACGGTTCACAGCCCATCCACTGGTTCACAGCCCATCCACTGGTTCACAGCCCATCCACTGGTTCACAGCCCATCCACTGGTTCACAGTTTATCCACTGGTTCACAGTCCATCCACTGGTTCACCGCCCATCCACTGGTTCACAGTCCATCCACTGCTTCACAGCCCATCCACTGGTTCACAGTCCATCCACTGGTTCACAGTCCATCCACTGGCTCACAGTCCATCCACTAGTTCACAGCCCATCCACTGGTTCACAGCCCATCCACTGGTTCACAGCCCATCCACTGGCTCACAGCCCATCCACTGGTTCACAGCCCATCCACTGGTTCACAGTCCATCCACTGGTTCACAGTCCATGCACTGGTTCACAGCCCATCCACTGGTTCACAGCCCATCCACTGGTTCACAGCCCATCCACTGGTTCACAGCCCATCCACTAGTTCACAGCCCATCCACTGGTTCACAGCCCATCCACTGGTTCACAGTTGTTTTCTACTCGACGGCCCCCTCTCTGGGGGTGCTGAGAATACGCTGTTCGGCTCCTCCTGATCCTCTTTGCTGGCTGTACGGCTGCTCCCTCATCTTTCTGAGTGTTATCTTGTGCTGACCTCTCTTCTTGATGGCGGCTGGACATGGCAGGCAGGGTCGGATTTTTCCAGGGGTCACGTCCACATCTTAGGATCTTCTAAGCATCTTCTAATCCAGTCTTCTCCTGACTCTGCTCGGTTTTATCTCTCTTTGTCTAATGCTTCAATCTTGGTGCTTCGTTCTTCATTACTGGCACAGAATCCCCTCAGCTCCAGGTATTTAAGAATAAATTCTTCTCACTGATTTTCACTTGACCAATCAAAGAATATATAGAAAACATCTGCTCAGCTACAAGGGCTAAAAATGGACCCGGCCGGTGGCTGAGGACAACTGACCATCCGAACTACCGATAGCATGAGGACCTGGACTCTGCCCGGAGAACAATACAACCATGGAATCACCTCAGGATGAAATCACCTCAAGTCACATGTAATGTAGAGCTGGGACGGCAATGATTCTAAGGGGCCACATAAGAAACTGGGACTGTGGAGGCCGAACCGATCAGCTGATCATAATTCTCCTTCAGGCTTTGTTCACATGCTGCATTTTTACTGCATTTTGTGTCTGTGGCCATAACCTGTTCACTTGGCGGTAAAATACTCAATTCATCGCCGCCATTTTTTTGTTCTTTTTCTACCTTTTTAAGCATTTTGTAATTACATTAATTATTTGTTTTCAGGTCTTTTTGAATAAAGTTTGTTTTATTAATACAAAAGGTTCAAAATCATTCTATTGTGTTTCTGTTCTTTCTCATTGATTTCTATGGGTGAAAAAAAAACTGAAAAACCCTAAAAGAATCGACAAGCCGCAGATTTACAAAAAGCCACAATTCTCAAACTCCGTCAGGAAAAAGTAACCATGTGCCGGAGATTTCTGGGATCTCAGCTTCAGCTCAGACTGTAAAAAGCAGATTTAAATTTCTATAAAAACCGCAGCGTGTGAACATGTCTCAATGATTTTATCACTTTACAATAAGCAATAAGTTTGATGTTTTTGATTGGCTACTACATGTTACAATCTGCCCCATGGTAAACTGTATCAGGCATTAATTAAAGGGAACCTGTCACCTGGATCTAAGTCCCTACACTATCACTACCTGTCCCTGCACCTTCCTAGCTGCTCCCTATCTATCCCTCTCTGAGCTAAATCCGCCCTATAAAACAGCAGAAAAATAACTTATAACTTACAGAAGTCCCTGAGGCTGGGGACTGGAAAGGCGGCCCCAGGCTCCATTCTGCCCCTCTGCGATGCAGCAGCACACGCCCCGCTGGGCGGCATTATTCTTTCTTCATCGCCGCCTCCTCCATTTGGAATCTCCCACCCACTTTACACTGTTAAGGTAGCGGTTAGGATCGGCACGACGGAAGGCAGTGACTCAGGTATTTACTCACACAGTTTAATGGCACAGTTCAGGTATTCACAGATCTCCAGGTTCCGGGGCGCAGCCGAGTACAACCTCATACAATCCCAACAGCTGATATAGAAGCTCTGTACCTTCCCCCGGGTAGGCTGTGTTAGGTCAGCACACAACCTTTCTCTCCTCACCCTCCGCTCATTAGCATCATGAACATCCACTCTGAGAGAGCTCACAGGCTGTGTTAAATCTTCACACAGCTCTCTACACAGCAGCTCCTGATGCTGAACCTGACACACTCCACCCCCTCCCTACAGCCCAGGGCAGCTCATGTCATCTCCTATTCACCTGCACACCTGGGTGTCAGTGCTTTTGTGACGACCATCCCCTGTGAGGCCGAGCTGCTGGTAGGCAGCACCCCGAGAAACCCCGAGACCCTTAACCCCTATACAGGGATCTGGAATTACAGCGGAGCCCAGGGGGTAGCTGCCTATATGAGCAACAGAGCCGGGGAGGTCGCCAGGGGAAAATCAAGACCCGAAAAACGAAGTCAGAAGTCCGAGTCAAAACCGAGAGGGCAGCGAAGGTACAAAATCGTCAGGCAGTAGCAGAGTCAAAAATCCAGGCAAAGGTCAAGGGCAAAAACCAAGAGGGCAGCTGAGGTACAAAATCAATAGGCAGAGGCAGAGTCAGAAATCCAGGCAAGGTCAGACACGAAACTAAACACACACTATCACTGGGGAACCAAAACTATATCTGGCGGCCTGCAAGACAGGCTCCAATGTATTTGAAGGGCGCGGTTACCTCCCATAGGCTGGAGCTCACAGCCTCATGACCTCATCCGGACCGCCCCTAGATCCAGGCCAGATGGAGATGCACGACTGGCTCCACCCACGCCACCTCTGACAGAAGAACGCAGGCTGCGCCTAACGGACACCTCTGCAGGGCCCGCTCCTCTGCGACCAACACCACCCAGAGGGGAAACACAGCGGCGCTCAGCGACAGAGGCAGACGTCGCGGGAGCAGTTCCATATGAGGACAAGGCCCTCCTATCACCAGCGCCACCAGCCGAAGGAATCCGGCTCCTCCCAGCGGCCGAGGCAGGAACACCAGCCACCGAGTCCAATGGCGATGTGACAGCTTTCAATCAGCACTCGGCTCCAGCAGCAGCTAACCCTGCTCCAGCAGAGGCGGACTGGGCCGGGTGCCAGGGAGGCATTTGCCCCCTAGGCTGGTAGATTAGTAACATTTCAGGGCCGCCTAGCTGCCCTGAAAGTGAAATCATCATTGCGGTAGCACGGGAGAGCGGCCGCCTGCTGCTGAGAGATAATTGCCCGCATTATAAACCGCAGGCAGCCGCAGTTTGAGCGATGCTGGGCCCGCCCTGTCACATGACATCAGGCAGGACAGACCCAGCACACAGAGCGCGGGCAGCAGAGTGCTGAAGCCATGCCCACCTTCTCCTGAGAGAGGACGGAGCTGCTGATGGCTCCTGCAGGTGCAGCCCCTGAATTCCTGAAGCCTCTGTGTGGAGTAGGTGAGCCTGGCTGTTTAGTTTCCCTTTGTAGTACAGTAGATCACTTGCTGCTGCACTGTGTATACAGTGTGTGTCTACAACTGTGTATGCAGTGTGTGTGTGTGTATATGTGTGTGTCTGTGGGTGTGCCACTGACTGGGTATGCAGTGTGTTTGTGTCTGCCACCGTGTATGCAGTGTGTGTGTCTGCTAATGTGTATGCAATGTGTGTGTGTCAGCCACTGCATATGCATTGTGTATGTATGTGTGTGCCACTGTGTATGCTGTATATGTGTGCCACTGTGTATGCAGTGTGTGTGCCACTGTGTATGTAGTGTGTGTGCCACTGTGTATACAGTGTGTGTATGCCACTGTGTATGCAGTGTGTGTATGCAATGTGTGTGTGCCACTGTGTATGCAGTGTGTATGTGCCACTGTGTATGCAGTGTGTGTGTCTGCCACTGTGTATGTAGTGTGTATGTGCCACTGTGTATGCAGTGTGTGTGTATGTATGTGTGCCACTGTGTATGCAGTGTGTGTGTATGTATGTGTGCCACTGTGTATGCAGTGTGTGTGTCTGCCACTGTGTATGTAGTGTGTATGTGCCACTGTGTATGCAGTGTGTGTGTGTGTGTGTCTGCCACTGCGAATGCAGTGTGTGTGTGTCTGCCACTATGATTTGCCACCACTGCTTTATTAAGTATAGCCCTATGTTATGGATAGCAATGTATATAAGGCCACGTTCACACGTTCAGTGTTTGATGAGTTTTTTACCTCAGGATTTGTAGACAAAACCAGGAGTGGAGCAATCAGAGGAAAAGTCTAATAGAAACACGTCACCACTTCTGTATTTATCATCCACTCCTGGTTTTGTTTAGAAATCCTGAGGTAAAAAACTCATCACTGTGTATGCAGTGTGTGTGTCTGCCACTGTGTATGTAGTGTGTAGATGAAGCGACCGGTGGCAAGGCCGCGGGTGTGTGTGTATGATCTTTCTCAACAGAATCCCCATACTCAGATTTAACCGGTAGTAACATTTCTTTACTGTAAAACATATTTATCTCACAGTCAACCGAACTATATGCGCACTGGTATATATTAGAGTCTCTGGATCTTCACTTCTGCCGGGTACGCAGCAAGAAAAAAACACAACAATGAAGGTATCTTTCCCTAACTTTCCCTAAAATCACGTACCAGTCTATCACAGAAGAAGATGTCGCTCCCACGTAGCAGGCCTGGGGATCTCCTCAGTCTTCTTCTTTGGTCTCCTTCCGCAGGTAACAGAATTTTTCTTTTAATGTCTCTCCCAGTCTCAGGGCACACCGAGCAGCAGCAGAAGGGAGATCACAACAGCACAGAAGTCTCCCTTATGTCGGTCACGGCCCCTGCACATGCACTCTGGGTGCTCGGCGGGCAAGGTTTTGCAGAGCGGCCAGAGTCACAGCACCAAAGTCCAGTGGCCCAGGATCAGTCACAGGGGCCTCTGCGGGGTGATTTTTCCGGCAAGATGTAGCAAAGTAGTCCACTTTGAACAGACATCCGCAGGCAGATCTTCTCTGGTTCAGCTCTGAATCTCGACTGCACTGTTTCTCTTCCTGGGTAAACAAAAGAGAGGGTGGGGGCTTTCCAACCTCTGTGATTGTACAGTCCACTAATGCCCCCTGGTGGACAAGTGCGGACTGTGCACAGCTCATTTCAGTGTCAATTTCAATAATACAATCGGAATTGTACACCTCATTACATATGTGCCACTGTGTATGCAGTGTGTGTGTCTGCCACTGTGTATGTAGTGTGTATGTGCCACTGTGTATGCAGTGTGTGTGTATGTATGTGTGCCACTGTGTATGCAGTTTGTGTGTCTGCCACTGCATATGCTGTGTGTGTCTGCCACGGTGTATGCAGTGTGTATGTGCCACTGTGTATGCAATGTGTGTGTCTGCCACTGTGTATGCAGTGTGTGTGTCTGCCACGGTGTATGCAGTGTGTATGTGCCACTGTGTATGCAATGTGTGTGTCTGCCACTGTGTATGCAGTGTGTGTGTCTGCCACTGTGTATGCAGTGTGTGTGTCTGCCACTGCGTATGCAGTGTGTGTGTCTGCCACTGTGTATGCAATGTGTGTGTCTGCCACTGTGTATGCAATGTGTGTGTCTGCCACCGCGAATGCAGTGTGTGTGTGTCTGCCGCTATGATTTGCCACCACTGCTTTATTAAGTATAGCCCTATGTTATGTATAGCAATGTATATAAGGATGAAAAAAAGGTTCTGCATGCCGCTGTTTTTATTATTTGCTTCTACAGATGTGCACCTTTGTGCTAATCACTGTACTTATCACATGATCTATAAAAAGATGATCATGTGACATGTCACATGGTACTTCGGGTACTAAACAGCCCCGGGCCCTGGCTACTCTTAATCCGCCCCTGGCTATGGCACCCGGCGGCACGCAGGGATTGGATGAGCCAGGGTTCAGAGACGTGTCATGTACAGCGTGCTACGTCAGCACGCCTCTGACTGAACCCTGTCTGAACCCTGCAGAGCGGAGCGCAGACTGCGCAGTGAAGACAGGGCCAGGAGCAGGCGGTGCTATTACTGTCTGGACTCACTGTTGTGTCTGTGAGAGGCTGGCGGCCGCCAAATGAGGGGAGAAGACCAGTCTGAGTCCCCCACTCCCTGCCTGCTGCAAAGAAGTGTTGTTCTGTAAGTGTCCATCCATATCCTCCATGATATCCTAGCTGCTGTGCTGTTAGTGGCCATCTGATCCTGCACTGCATTGATGTATTATTCATCATCATCATATATTCTCTCATGATATATTGATCTATTGACAATAGATCAATATATCATGATGAGAAATGTGTATAGTGCACCCCCCTATATATACTGCACCCTGTATCTAGTACGTATGTATAATGCACAGGTACTAGATACAGGGTGCAGTATACACAAGTACTATATACAGGGTGCAGTATGTACAGAGGGTGCAATATTATACAATGTGTATACTGGACCATGTATATAATGCTTGTGTATACTGCACCCTGTATCTAGTACAAGGATAGAATCACAATTTTTCTATGAATTCCTATCACAATTCCCTACCTATCAATGGAGGTCTAAGGGCCCTTTCACATCAGCATTTTTTGAAATTCGCGGCAGATGCGGTGAAAAAACCGCATCTGCCGCGATTACCGCATACCGGCTGCACTTGCGGCGCGGTTGTGGTAAACGCCATGCAAAGTATAGGCGTACTTGCGGCAGGTGCGGCAAGTGCGGTTTTGCACTTGCGGCAGGTGCGGCCGCGAAAAAAAACGCGGTCAGCCGCGGTTTTTTTCGCGGCCGCACCTGCCGCAAGTGCAAAACCGCACCTGCCGCAAGTACGCCTATACTTTGCATGGCATTTACCGCAACCGCGCCACACGTGCAGCCGGTATGCGGTAATCGCGGCAGATGCGTTTTTTTCACCGCATCTGCCGCGAATTTCAAAAAACGCTGATGTGAAAGGGCCCTTACACATTTAATTAATGGTGCCCCCATTCATTGGCAGTTGCCCCTTAATCACAAAGGTTGTGTCAAAAAGATTGATTCTTGGGTTAATTTATCTCAGTTTGTGAGTCCCAAGAGACTTGATAGAACAAGAAAAGACAGAGACAGAGAGCGCACGTAAGAGGTACCTGGTGGTCTAGGGGGGATCTTATCCGAGGTGTGTGGGGATGTGCCGCTCACCTGAGGTGGTTGTAAAATCCCTGCACAACCTCTGTGTGATGCCTGGGAGTAGCGCTGTTCCAAGACCGCCCAACGATTTCTCCTGGTCTGGGTCACGTGATAGTTTGGTCACGTGATCACGCGTTGTCCTGACATCATGGCTGGTCCTTCACTCACAATACTGGACCATGTATATAATGCTTTTGTATACTGCACCCTGTATCTAGTACCTTATTATACATAGGTACTAGATACAGGGTGCAGTATACACAAGCATTATATACATGGTCCAGAATACACATTGTATAATATTGCACCCTCTGTACATACTGCACCCTGTATATAGTACTTGTGTATATTGCACCCTGTATCTCGTACCTGTGTATTATACATAGGTACTATATACAGGGTGCAGTATTATACACATTGTATAATATTGCACCCTCTGTACCTACTGCACCCTGTATCTAGTACTATAGTACTTGTATATACTGCACCTGGTAAATGGGTTGTTGGAAGGTGTACCTCTGTCACACATGTGGAGACCCAAGACTTAAGATGGGCCGCAGCCCGCATCATGATGGGCCACTGCATTGTACTTGCCCCCCAGGCTAAAATTTGCCAGCCAGCCCCTCGGTGAGGGAGAGCAGAGTGCGGGAGGAACACGGAGCTGTAAAGCGCAGAGAAGTGCCAAGAGTCACTAAACTTGAATGATTACCAAGACACATCGGGCAGAGCACTGACTGGCGGGCGCCGGAATTTAGTGTCTAGCGACGGCCCTGCACTATAACACACGGAGCTAAAATGTATGTATAGGGGGCATGGCCGGCAGCTACTCACTGCTGTGCAGGAAATGTAACCTTCTGGGCGGGACAGCGACTGAAAATCGGGAGTGTCCCGCTGGATCCAGGATGGTTGGGAGGTATGGGGACTGGTAAGCACGTTAAAGGCAGCCCTGAAATGGCTTTGATGTCTCTGCTCCCTGGTTCGGTGAGAAAGATATTCTAAGATTCTGCCTTTCTGCGGCTAGAGCTGTGATTCCTCATCACTGGAAGGATCAGAACCCACCAACAATCATGGAATGGTATTCTGAAATGGAGACAATATGTAGAATGGAGGAGATTTCTGCTGGGTTATCGCAAACGCTGAACACCTTCACCATTACGTGGTCTGAATTGATCCTGTTTAAAGATGCTACTAACTTTAATGATCTGTTTTCCCAAGTCAGCCTACCATATAAATGTCCCTATCGTGTTACCCAAATGATTAGACGTTAGTCTTCGAGCTACATAACCTAGCATTTATAACTACATTTATTTCTCGTTCCTTCTTTCCTACTTATCCCTTGTACTCCTTTACCCTGGACGGCCTATGGTTGAAATAGTGGTAAGATGTTGCCTCCTGTGGATATAACAGGAGGGAACTGGTATTGCATTAAGATCTTCCTTGACTGGAGGAGATCTGTACTAACTGGTATGTAAGTTCTTCTTTTTTTGTTTTCTTGTTTTGCTTAATAATAATAATAATAATAATCGAGCAGCTCTATACAAGGTGACTAAGCGTAATGCGTTATACTTTCTTGGAATTGGTTGTGTAAGGCTGCTTTCACATCAGCGTTTTGCACTGATCGCAGCAGTTGCGGTGAAAAAACCGCAACTGCCACGATTACCGCATAACGGCCGCACTTGTGGTTCACCTGTGGCAAGCCCCATGCAAAGTCAATGGGGCTTGCGGTAAGTGTGCGACAGGTGCGGCAAGTGTGGTTTCGGCACTTACGGCAGATATGGCGGCGGGAAGACCGCGTTTTTTTCGCGGCCGCAAGTGCCGAAACCGCAACTGTACCGCACTTGCCGCACCTGCCACAAACCCCGTAGATATTGCATGGGGCTTGCCACAAGTGAACTGCAAGTGCGGCCGTTATGCAGTAATCGCAGCAGTTGCATTTTTTTCACCGCAACTGCCACGATCAGCGCAAAACGCTGATGTGAAAGGGCCCTAAGATGTAAAATTATGCTGTATTTAATGTGAAATCAATATACCTTTTTACTGTTTGAAATTGTAAATCTAATACATATAATACTAGCTGTACTACCCGGCTACGCCTGGGTTAATAAATAACTGCTGTTAGCTATAACAAAATAGAATTTGAATATGTCATATTAATGACCTGTAGGAAAATAGAAGCTGAGCTGTGATTGGTTGCTATAGGCAGCCTGATAAATCTCCAGCCAACAGTAAACCCTCCCCCGGCCGGGCAGTATATGTTACCTCACACATACACATAACAGACGGCTCATGTGACTGACATCTGCCTTAATTCCCTATATGGCACATGTGTTGCACATTGGCTGTTTTTAATCAGATGTTTAGTTTTGGAAATTAAAGATACCAGACGTATGAGGCGAGTTGTGTGAGGTGATTTGTGCAAAAAAGTGCAAAAAGTTTTTATATGATAAAAAAATCCAATATCCCATTTATAATAGTTTTTTTTATCATATAAAAACTTTTTGCCCTTTTTTATCTATCCTGGTTGCAGTTGGGCCCCTAGGGGCGCCATTCATCTAGTGGTGCAGAAGTATTGTACTTTGCAGCCCAATGCTCAGGCAGAAGAGCGGTTGGGTAGCTTTCAGACACTCTGCATCATATGTATCAGTGTGAATGGTGTCCAAAGCGGCCGTCACACGCTACCATTTTAAGCCCGATATCGTTTAAGCGATCTCCTTTTTGATCGCTTAAGCGATATCGTTTGGGCATCGTTGCATGTAATCAAGCGATTTTACAATGTAAAATCGCTTGATCATGACATCGCAGATATGAGAGCAGGACCTCATATCTAGCGATGAACGATGCCACGATCTGCTTCATCGTGGTGTATGACACCACGATGAACGATCTCGCAGCGGCAGAGCCTATGCTGGGAGATGGTAACTATGGTACACGTCGGGTTACTAAGCGCCGAGCGACGCCTAGTAACCCGATGTGTACCATAGTTACCAGCGATCTCACTGGTCCACATCGCTGGTGAGTCTGCCTGTGTGACAGCTCACCAGCGATGTGAACGATATTGTTAGCGATCGCGCGTGCACGTGATCGCTAACGATATCGCTCACGATATGGAAGCGTGTGACGGCTGCTCTATGTGGGTCCATTGTATGCATGGCAGGTTGAAGGTGAATTATCAGCCTGCACCTGGGCTTGCTTCACATTTGGGCTCGGACTGCATCCCGTAAGTGCACTTGGTTTCTGTTTTTGGCATAGATGAAAAGATTTTAGCCGCACAGTCAGCAGCAACCAATCAGTGAGGCGTGATTTAAATCGCTCCTCGCGCCTTGAATTTGAAATTTGAAATCTCCCGCCAAGGCGTGAGGCGCCTCCCTGATTGATCGCCGCGCAGTCAGCAGCGACCATTCACCGAGGCGGCGCGATATTGCCCGGGAGATTTAAATCAGCCCGCCAGTACCACTCAGCTGATTGGTCGCACGCTACCCTGCTCTCGACCAATCAGCTGAGGGCAGGTTTAAATCTCCCGCCAATACCACACTGCTCAGAGGTATTGGCGGGAGATTTAAAGCTGGCTCAGTGGTTAGCACTGTATGGTGGCTCAGTGGTTAGCGCTGTATGGTGGCTCAGTGGTTAGCACTGTATGGTGGCTCAGTGGTTAGCACTGTATACAGTGGCTCAGTGGTTAGCACTGTATGGTGACTCAGTGGTTAGCACTGTATGGTGGCTCAGTGGTTAGCACTGTATATGGTGCCTCAGTGGTTAGCACTGTATGGTGGCTCAGTGGTTAGCACTGTATATGGTGGCTCAGTGGTTAGCACTGTATGGTGGCTCAGTGGTTAGCACTGTATGGTGGCTCAGTGGTTAGCACTGTATGGTGGCTCAGTGGTTAGCACTGTATGGTGGCTCAGTGGTTAGCACTGTATGGTGGCTCAGTGCTTAGCACTGTATGGTGGCTCAGTGGTTAGCACTGTATACGGTGGCTCAGTGGTTAGTTAGCACTGTATGGTGGCTCAGTGGTTAGCACTGTATGGTGGCTTAGTGGTTAGCACTGTAGATGGTGGCTCAGTGGTTAGCACTGTATATGGTGGCTCAGTGGTTAGCACTGTATATGGTGACTCAGTGGTTAGCACTGTATAGTGGCTCAGTGGTTAGCACTGTATGGTGACTCAGTGGTTAGCACTGCATGGTGGCTCAGTGGTTAGCACTGTATACAGTGGCTCAGTGGTTAGCACTGTATGGTGACTCAGTGGTTAGCACTGTATGGTGGCTCAGTGGTTAGCACTGTATATGGTGCCTCAGTGGTTAGCACTGTATGGTGGCTCAGTGGTTAGCACTGTATGGTGGCTCAGTGGTTAGCACTGTATATGGTGGCTCAGTGGTTAGCACTGTATGGTGACTCAGTGGTTAGCACTGTTTGGTGGCTCAGTGGTTAGCACTCTATGGTGGCTCAGTGGTTAGCACTGTATGGTGGCTCAGTGGTTAGCACTGTATGGTGGCTCAGTGGTTAGCACTGTATACGGTGGCTCAGTGGTTAGCACTGTATGGTGGCTCAGTGGTTAGCACTGTATACAGTGGCTCAGTGGTTAGCACTGTATACGGCGGCTCAGTGGTTAGCACTGTGTAGTGGCTCAGTGGTTACCACTGTATGGTGGCTTAGTGGTTAGCACTGTATATGGTGGCTCAGTGGTTAGCACTGTAGATGGTGGCTCAGTGGTTAGCACTGTATATGGTGGCTCAGTGGTTAGCACTGTATATGGTGGCTCAGTGGTTAGCACTGTATATGGTGGCTCAGTGGTTAGCACTGTATGGTGGCTCAGTGGTTAGCACTGTATACAGTGGCTCAGTGGTTAGCACTGTATACGGCGGCTCAGTGGTTAGCACTGTGTAGTGGCTCAGTGGTTACCACTGTATGGTGGCTTAGTGGTTAGCACTGTATATGGTGGCTCAGTGGTTAGCACTGTAGATGGTGGCTCAGTGGTTAGCACTGTATATGGTGGCTCAGTGGTTAGCACTGTATATGGTGGCTCAGTGGTTAGCACTGTATATGGTGGCTCAGTGGTTAGCACTGTATGGTGGCTCAGTGGTTAGCACTGTATGGTGGCTCAGTGGTTAGCACTGTATGGTGGCTCAGTGGTTAGCACTGTACGGTGGCTCAGTCGTTAGCACTGTATGGTGGCTCAGTGGTTAGCTATTTATATGGTGGCTCAGTGGTTAGCACTGTAGATGGTGGCTCAGTGGTTAGCTATGTATATGGTGGCTCAGTGGTTAGCACTGTATGGTGGCTCAGTGGTTAGCTATGTATATGGTGGCTCAGTGGTTAGCACTGTATATGGTGGCTCAGTGGTTAGCACTGTATATGGTGGCTCAGTGGTTAGCACTGTATATGGTGGCTCAGTGGTTAGCACTGTATGGTGGCTCAGTGGTTAGCATTGTATGGTGCCTCAGTGGTTAGCACTGTATATGGTGGCTCAGTAGTTAGCACTGTATAGTGGCTCAGTGGTTAGCACTGTGTATGGTGGCTCAGTGGTTAGCATTGTATGGTGCCTCAGTGGTTAGCACTGTATATGGTGGCTCAGTGGTTAGCACTGTATAGTGGCTCAGTGGTTAGCACTGTATGGTGGCTCAGTGGTTAGCACTGTATGGTGGCTCAGTGGTTAGCACTGTATATGGTGGCTCAGTGGTTAGCACTGTATACGGTGGCTCAGTGGTTAGCACTGTATATGGTGGCTTAGTGGTTAGCACTGTATGGTGACTCAGTGGTTAGCACTGTATATGGTGGCTCAGTGGTTAGCACTGTATACGGTGGCTCAGTGGTGAGCATTGTATAGTGGCTCAGTGACGGGAGGCAGAAGGCACAGAAGAGGCAGTGGTACAGGGGAGGGAGAAGGCACAGGGGTGGCAGAGGCACAGGGGGAGGGAGAGTTATAGGGAGAGACAGCGCACACAGGGAGAGACAGCGCACACAGGGAGAGACAGCGCACATGGGCTGAGAGCACACAGAGCAGAGAGAAAGGCACAAGTAGGACAGAGTGCACAGGGGAAGAGACAGCACAGAGGAGAGAGCGCACAAGAGGAGACAGGCACAGAGACTGCCCTCCTGATGCAATAGCATCGGGCCTATTTCTAGTAAAAATATATTTACCAAAAAAAAATGATGTGTATGAATGTAGCCTAAGCTGTGAGAAAAATGTTTATGGTTATATATATATAAGATGAAAGTTTTTTTTTTACTGGTTAAAAATGTTTAATAAAACTCAATAAAAGGCCATGACCCATTTCATGCACCAGATCCAATGTGGCTTTTATTTCATTAATAACATTTACTGTTAGGTGTTATTATCAGGCTATGTGCCCACAGGTCAGCTTTGCTGCGGTTCAGACCTGCGTTTTTTTGTGTTTTTTCTGCGCTTTCACTGTGTTTTTGCTGTATTTGGGCTGCAGCGTTTTATCAGCATTTTTGCCATTGTCTGCAGCACAAACGCAGAAAAGATAGGACATGCTGAATCTTTCCTATCCGCAGCACAAACAGAGGGATTTAACACTTGCAAAACCAGAGCGTGGGCACAGCGTTTCTGTGAAACACATTGGTTTTGCAGGGAAGCCCAACCGCAGAAACAAATTACCATAAATTAGCATAAAACCAAGGTGAAAACGCAGCAAAAACGCAGGAAAAACATCCTGTGGGCACATACCCTTAATGTTTTTGTTTGATTGAATTATGTAATTGTGGCGCCCCTGCGTACAGGTGGCCACAGAAGGGTACTGCAGCCAGGCAGTTAGGACATAGTAAACACTACACCCCCACAGCCCACATCCCCACGCATAGAGAGGGTTCACATCCAGCTCTGAGGTCGGACACTATATGAGACCAGAGGAGTGGTGGATGAGGAGTGGGTTGGGCACACCAGAAGGTCAGGTGACTGACAGTATATAGAGAGGGGGAGGAGTGAAGGAAGTTTAGTAGGCTGAAGTAGCTGAGATGTAAAGGTTGAAAGAGATTGCACGTCCTGGAAGAGCCTAAGCTGAGGAGCGCAGACCCGTACTGAGCCAATGCGAGCCAGATGGGGGGGGAAAGCCCGTCCAAGATGCTGAAACCACCAGGAGTGTGACAGACAGAGAAGGGACGGTGCAACCCGTGCCCTGGACAGCAGCAGAAGCTACTAACAGCAGGTGGAGAAGCCCTCCTAGATAGAGAAGGAAACAGAGGAAGGAGCCTGGTAGTTTAATGCTGTGGACTATTGCAGGCTGGGCTAGAGCAGAGTGTCAGCTCTGAAGGGGACCGACGATTCACCCGGTATCCCCAGATTCACTGACGGGGAGCTTTAGTTTCAAGCTGGAGTTCCTAACCCAAAGAACAGGCAGCACAGTGACACACTAGGACTCACAGAAGCCCGAGTCACCGCTATACTGTTCAGCGTCCGCATACACCCGTGTAAGACGAGAGAGAGAGAGTAAGAGCCCGGAAAGGCACACTTAAAGACGGTGTGAGGGGTCACAAGGAGAGAGGAGCCTGGCTGCAGACAGAGAAGGGAACCCGGAAAGGGAGAATGCAACTGAATGTTAAGAGCTGTGTAAAGAATTGCAGATGACCTGTAGACTGCTTGAAAGAACTTAAGCAAAGCTTTGGAAACCCTGCATTGTCTCCTGCCTGCTTCCATCTGCAGACCATTTCTCCCATACAGGCTTGCACTGGAAAGATCTCAACCTGCAGAGCTACAGCCTGTCGGCACCAGTCAGGAGGAGAGATCCCTGCAGCTGCAAAGTAAGTGTGCTCCACTACACCAAATAGACTTTAACTCCTTACTGCCCCGGGGGATACAGTTCTCCCCACTAGAACTATACCACCTTCGCTGCCCTCACATCACCCCCGGAGGTTCTGCAGCAGCGGCGGCCCCCATTACTGGCCGCATCAAGTGGGTGGCGTCACCCGTGACAATATCCCTTGTAAATAATCCCTTTTATTGTGCTGAGCCAGGGACACGGTCCGGACCAGGCCACCAGTGACATCCCCAGCAGCAGATCGGTCCGGTACCGAGTACCCCACGTCCCTTGGGGCTCCACATAATGCCATATATATCCAGTAGACAATGACGGGATATACGGTGTGTAGTGATGGTATATACGGTGTGTACTGATGACATATATGGTGTGTAGTGTCGGTATATAGCAGTGTGATATATGATGTGTAGTGATGGGATATATGGGGTGTAGTGTCGGTATATATGGGGTGTGTAATATACAGTGTGTAGTGACGGTATATAGTGGTGTGTAGTGATGACATATATGGTGTGTAGTGTCAGTATATAGCAGTGTGATATATGATGTGTAGTGATGGGATATACAGGGTGTAGTGTCGGTATATACGGTGTGTAATATACAGTGTGTAGTGACGGTATATAGTGGTGTGTAGTGATAGTATATATCCAGTAGATGTCAGGCTTTTTCTTGTTTTTACAAGTGAAAGTAAAAGCTGTTTCCATGAGGAGGAAGAGGAGGAGGAGGAGGTGGAGGAGGTGTCAGTGATCTGCGGCCATTACGGGGAGGAATCTCTGGATCAGACTGTGAGGATATGAAGACTCTGATATATCCCCTCTATATACTGCTGATATCACTGGCGACCACAGGTTAGTGTCAGTTCAGAGTCATTACCACAGGTTAGTGTCAGTGTGCAGAGTCATTACCACAGGTTAGTGTCAGTTCAGAGTCATTACCACAGGTTAGTGTCAGTGTGCAGAGTCATTACCACAGGTTAGTGTCAGTGCTGGGTCATTACCACAGGTTAGTGTCAGTGCAGGGTCATTACCACAGGTTAGTGTCAGTGCAGGGTCATTACCACAGGTTAGTGTCAGTGCCGGGTCATTACCACAGGTTAGTGTCAGTGCTGGGTCATTACCACAGGTTAGTGTCAGTGCAGGGTCATTACCACAGGTTAGTGTCAGTGCAGGGTCATTACCACAGGTTAGTGTCAGTGCAGGGTCATTACCACAGGTTAGTGTCAGTGCAGGGTCATTACCACAGGTAAGTGTCAGTGTAGGGCAGTGATGGCGAACTCCAGGCCTCGAGTGCCACCAACAGTGCAGGTTTTCAGGATTTCCTCAGCATTGCACATAGGTTGGAATCCTCACCAGTGCAGGTGATTATATTATCACCTGTGCAATATAAGGAAATCCTGAAAACCTGCACTGTTGGTGGCACTCGAGGCCTGGAGTTCGCCATCACTGGTGTAGGGTCATTACTGCAGGTTAGTGTCAGTGTAGAATCATTACCACAGGTAAGTGTCAGTGTAGGGTCATTACTGCAGGTTAGTGTCAGTGCAGAGTCATTACCACAGGTAAGTGTCAGTGTAGGGTCATTACTGCAGGTTAGTGTCAGTGCAGGGTCATTACCACAGGTAAGTGTCAGTGTAGGGTCATTACTGCAGGTTAGTGTCAGTGCAGAGTCATTACCACAGGTAAGTGTCAGTGTAGGGTCATTACTGCAGGTTAGTGTCAGTGCAGGGTCATTACCACAGGTAAGTGTCAGTGTAGGGTCATTACTGCAGGTTAGTGTCAGTGTAGAATCATTACCACAGGTAAGTGTCAGTGTAGGGTCATTACTGCAGGTTAGTGTCAGTGCAGAGTCATTACCACAGGTAAGTGTCAGTGTAGGGTCATTACTGCAGGTTAGTGTCAGTGCAGAGTCATTACCGCATGTTAGTGTCAGTGCCAGGGTCATTACCACAGGTTAGTATCAGTACGGGGTCATTACCACAGGTTAGTATCAGTACGGGGTCATTACCGCAGGTTAATGTCAGTGCCGGGTCATTACCGCAGGTTAGTATCAGTACGGGGTCATTACCACAGGTTAGTATCAGTACGGGGTCATTACCGCAGGTTAGTATCAGTGCTGGGTCATTACCACAGGTTAGTGTCAGTGCAGGGTCATTACCGCAGGTTAGTGTCAGTGCAGGGTCATTACCACAGGTTAGTATCAGTACCGGGTCATTACCGCAGGTTAGTGTCAGTGTAGGGTCATTACCACAGGTTAGTGTCAGTGCAGGGTCATTACTGCAGGTTAGTGTCAGTGCAGGGTCATTACCGCAGGTTAGTGTCAGTGCAGGGTCATTACTGCAGGTTAGTGTGAGTGCAGGGTCATTGCTGCAGGTTAATGTCGGTACTGGGTCATTTCCGCAGGTTAGTGTCAGTGCTGGGTCATTACCGCAGTTTAGTGTCAGTGCAGGGTCATTACCGCAGGTTAGTGTCAGTGTCGGGTCATTACCGCAGGTTAATGTTGGTACCGCAGGTTAGTGTGAATGCCCAGTCATTAGCTGCTCCCTGAGGATGGATGAGATGCTCGGCTCGTGGTACCCTCGGGATCAAAGGGACATTTTTGGTTGTTTTTCTTTTGGGGTGAAGATTTCTTAATGATGGAGAAGTCGAGGCCTCGAGCTCAACAGATGTCACAGTAATAAAGGGTTAAACATGGGATCCGGTGGTAGTGAGCGACACCACACACAGGGGCCATCACTACAGAACCCTGGAAAAGTTTCCACACCCCGAAACGTCTCCACATGGTTTACTTTATACCCACAAGCTTACATGTATTGTATGTGATAGCAATGTAATGGCGCTCCACCATAGCAGGGATGGTGACGCCCGGGTGCACTTACTTATTTTCTGCTTCTCAGTGCATTTCCATTAATCCAGTGAATAGGAGACAAGGGGTGAACTGCAGCCATTTACATGTGAAGGAATAACAGCTCCGTCTATGTGAACGGCTTATTAGTGATCACCGATCTCCGGAAGGGTCTGGAGCCATTCTGTGAGTGGGATCTATAGGGATCCTGTCAGCAGTTTGTCCCCTATAAGCTGCAGCCTCCACCAGTGAGACCGTATATAACTCATTCTAGAATACTGTATGTCCCTGGGCCGATCATTAAACAGCTTTTATTATACACAACGGGGGTGGACCACTCTGATGGTCATTGCTGGTGTCGGTCCGCTCTGATGGGCATTTCGGGTCTGATGGCCATCACAGATCTTGGCCCAGTCTGATGGCTGCCGCTGGTCTCTGCCCGGTTTGATGGCCATTGCTGATCTCAGCCTGGTCTGATGGGAGTTGCTGGTCTCGGCCTATTCTGATGGGAGTTGCTGTACTTGGCCCGGTCTGATGGGAGTTGCTGGTCTCGGCCCGGTCTGATGGGAGTTGCTGGTCTCGGCCCGGTCTGATGGGAGTTGCTGGTCTCTGCCCGGTCTGATGGGAGTTGCTGGTCTCAGCCCCTCGCGCGCTCCAGGCCCTCGCTGTCTGCAGACACTGTGCGCTTCGGGCCCTCGCTGTCTGCAGACACTGTGCGCTCCGGGCCCTCGCTCTCTGCACTCAGTGCACTCTCTGCAGACTCTGTGCACTCCGGACCCTCGCTGTCTGCAGACACTGTGCGCTCCGGAGCCTCGCTCTCTGCAGACACAGTGCACTCTGGGCCCTCGCTCTCTGCACTCCGTGCACTGTCTGCATTCTCTGTGCGCTCCGGGCCCTTGCTCTCTGCAGACTCTGTGCGCTCCGTACCCTCGATCTCTGCAGACTCTGTGCGCTCCGTACCCTCGATCTCTGCAGACTCTGTGCGCTCCGGGCCCTCACTGTCTGCATACTCTGTGCGCTTCAGGCCCTCGCTGTCTGCAGACTCTGTGCGCTCCGGGCCCTCGCTCTCTGCAGATTCTGTGCGCTCCGGACCCTCCATCTCTGCAGACTCTGTGTGCTCCGGGCCCTCACTGTCTGCAAACTCTGTGCGCTCCGGGCCCTCACTGTCTGCAGACTCTGTGCGCTCCGGGCCCTCACTGTCTGCAGACTCTGTGCGCTCCGGGCCCTCACTGTCTGCAGACTCTGTGCGCTCCGGGCCCTCACTGTCTGCAGACTCTGTGCGCTCCGGGCCCTCACTGTCTGCAGACTCTGTGCGCTCCGGGCCCTCACTGTCTGCAGACTCTGTGCGCTCCGGGCCCACGCTCTCTGCAGACACTGTGCACTCCGGGCCCCACTCTCTGCACTCCGTGCACCTCTGCTCCTTCTCACCTCGCTGTCTGCAACACTGTGGCTCTGGCCCTCCTCTCTGCACTCCGTGCACTGTCTGCAGCTCTGTGCGCTCCCAGCCTTGCTCTGCGCACTTTGTGCACTGGTCTGCAGCTCTCTGCCTCCGGCCGCTGTCTGCATCTTTGTGCGCTTGGCCCTTCGCTGCTGCAGACACTTGTTTCGGCCCTTCTGCTCTCTGCGCTCCGGTCACTGTCTGCATACTTTGTGCGCTTTGGGCCCTCGCTGTCTGCAGTACCTGTGTCCTCCGGGCCTCCTCTCTGCACTCCTGCAGTTCTCTTGGCGCTCCGGGCCCTCCGCTGTCTGCAGATTCTGTGCGCTCCGGGCCCTTCGTCTGTCTGCAGACTTGTGCGCTCGGACCTCGTTGTCTGCAGCCTGTGCTTTCGGGCACTCGATCGTATGCGCTAGGCGTGTACGGTATGCAGCGTTTTGGATGCTTTTCTGCTGGTCCAAAAGACTGCTTAGTACAGTATAAGCATAATGGATGGGATTTCAAGAAACCTGACCGCAGCGATCTGACAGCTTTGGTGCGGGTTGCCGCCATTCCACTCCTCCTCCGCATGTTCATTTCATGCTGCGGAGTCGGAAGCAGCTGCCATCGGGTGACTGCAGGGAGAAGCCGCCCCGCACCCTCCGCACATGGTGAGTACAGGGCGGCTGCGGTCTCCCTGCGGCCACCCGCGGCTTCCCTCAGGTCCGGAGGAGCAGCGTCCAACACGCAGCTCCTCCGGACCGTGTGCACACAGCCTGAGACCCCTTTCACATCTCATGCAGTTTTGCTTCATTTGCATTTCTATGTGTTTTCACCGCTAAAAACGCATCAAAACGCATGCGTTTTTGCCCCCATTGATTTTAATGGAAACGCATTAAAAAATGCTTGTGCGTTTTCAAAAACGCAAAACACATGCGTTTTTGCAAATGCAGACCAAAACGTCACAAGCAACGTTTTGGTCTGCTTTTTGATGCGTTTTTAGCGGTGAAAAAGCATAGAAATGCAAATGAAGCAAAACGCAGCCCTGCATGAGATGTGAAAGGGGCCTAAGACCTTGTGCTTTATGTAGAGTCCTGATGAGATTAGTGTGTACAGGAGACTATAGAAGAACTGCAATCACCCTGCTCCATAAACTGCAATAACCGGTTGTGTATGGACACTTCTGCTAGAAGAGAGCAGGAAACATTATCTGCCCCAAGGAACCAACACCCGCACCAAGAGTCTGTGAAGGAAATGAGTCCCCTGGTGTTCTAAATACTTTATAGATATAAATCTGAAAATAGTGCTGTGCATTAGTATTCACCCCCCTGAGTCAGCACTTTGCAGGACCATCTTTCTCTGTCTTGCATTAGTATTCACCCCCCTGAGTCAGTACTTTGTAGGACCACCTTTCTCTGTCTTGCATTAGTATTCAGCCCCCTGAGTCAGCACTTTGCAGGACCATCTTTCTCTGTCTTGCATTAGTATTCACCCTGGAGTCAGCACTTTGTAGGACCACCTTTCACTGTCTTTTGGGTTCTGTCTCGCCAGCTTTGCTCATCTAGAGGTGACATTTTCCCCTCTTCTTTGCTGTCGCTCAGTGATTGGATGGAGACGTCTGTGATGTCACAGATTATGGTAGATTTGGGTGTAGATGGTGACTGGGCCATTCACACATAGGAATATGCTCTGATCTAAACCCTCCCCTGTAGTCTGAAGGATGTTGAGGGTCCTGCTGGTAAGTGAACCTATGCCACAGTCTCAGGTCTTCTGTAGCCTCTAACAGGTTTCTTTCAGGATTGCAATGTATTTAGTTCCATCCATGTTCCATCACCTCTGACTAGCTTCCCTGCCACTGCTTCAGAAAAGCCTCTCCACAGCAGGATGCTGCCTCCACCATGTGTGACGGTGGGGATGGGGATCTCAGGGTGATGTGTAGGGTTAGTTTCCACCACACATGGGGTTTTGTATTTAGCTCAGTTTTCCTATCGTATCCTCTAACCAGAGCCCCGTCCTCCACTGCTCACTGTGACCTCCACCTCAGGGGTGGGCAATTATTTTCAAGAGGGGCCACATGAGAGACCGTGACTTGTGAGGCCAAACCAATACCCTGAAATAATATTAATATTGAGCATAATTTTCACATATTCATTATAATTATTTTATATTCATATTAATTGTATCACGTAATATTGACTAGAATTAAGTATTCTGACATTCCCTGTATGCAGTATGAGCCCCCACATAGCCACTGTATGTTTTATTTCCTTTGTGTGTATTGGAAAAAAAAAGTGAAAACTGCACACCCAGCTTTCTGATACTGGTCTCTACATTACCACCCAAAATCATCTGGTATCTTCAGATTTTATGATGTCTTGTACACAGTCATGACCCCCAGTGCCAGAGGCAACAAAACAATCCAAAATATCTGTATGTGACTGTATGTCCTGTGCTCTTTTCTCTGACCTCCACCATATGTGACTGTATGTCCTGTGCTCTTTTCTCTGACCTCCACCATATGTGACTGTAGGTCCTGTGCTCTTTTCTCTGACCTCCACCATATGTGACTATAGGTCCTGTGCTCTTTTCTCTGACCTCCCCCATATGTGACTGTAGGTCCTGTGCTCTTTTCTCTGACCTCCCCCATATGCCTGTAGGTCCTGTTCTCTATTCTATACCCTGCCCCATATGTGACTGTAGGGCCTGTGCTTTTTTCTCTGACCTCCCATATATGTGACTGTAGGTCCTGTGCTCTTTTCTCTGCCCTCCCCCCATATGTGACTGTAGGGCCTGTGCTCTTTTCTCTGACCTCCCCCATATGCCTGTAGTTCCTGTGCTCTATTCTATAACCTGCCCCATATGTTACTGTAGGGCCTGTGCTCTTTTCTCTGACCTCCCTCATATGTGGCTGTAGGTCCTGTGTTCTTTTCTCTGACCTCCCCCATATGTGATGTGATCTTTTCTTTGTCAACAGTAGAATGATGTACTTTACCAAATAGCTCTATCTTGTCTCATCTGTTCACAAGACACTTTCCTAGAAGGATTTTGGTACCTGATGTACATTTTGTTTTTTTTTCTGTCTGTCAGCAGTGGGGTCCTCCTGGTTCTCCTCTATAGCGTTTCTTGTCATTCATATGAGAATGGATAGTTCGTGCTGACACTTATGCCCCTGACCCTGCATGATGGCTAAAATTTCTTCATTACTTGATTGGGGCTTATTCACCATCCGGACTATCCTGTGTTTCAACTTTTCATCAATTTTTCTCTGTCACCCACGTCCAGGGAGATTAGCTACAGTGCCATGGTTGGAAACTTCTTGATTATGTTGCACTTCGTGAACAAAGAAACCTCAAGATCTCTGGAGATTGTTGAGGCTTTTCCACAATTTTGGTTCTCCCATTCCTCAGACAGTTCTCTTCTCCTCTTTCTGTTCTCCATGCTCAGTGTGGCACACACAGACACGCAATGAAAAGATTGAGGCAACTTCTCTCTTTACCTGGTTTCAGGTGTGATTTTCATATTGCCCACGCCTGTTACTTGCCATAGGTAAGTGTTAACGAGCATCACATGCTGGAAACAAAGGTGTTTATCCACAATGTTGGAAAGGTGCCAATAATATTGTTCAGCCCATTTTTGTGGTTTTGTGTGAAATTATGTCTGATTCGCATTCTCTTTTTTTTGTGTTTTTTTCCGATAAACACAAAGGAAATAAACGTGTATAACAAAATAGGGGAAATTGTAATAACTGTCTTGGAGAAATAATTTTCTGGACACTTTCGGCCATGACTGTACATTGTGAGCCCCACATGCCCTCCTAAATACATGCAAGCATTCCATACACATATATAAAAAAACACCTCACTTCTCTTCTCTCCTTCTTGGGATGTCAGTCTTGGTGGACAGCCATGTCTTGGTCTTGTAGGTTTGCAGCTGTGCCGTATTCCTTAAATTTTTGGGTGATGGACTGAGCAGAGCTCCAGGAGATGTTCAAAGCTTGGGCTATTTTTTTATAACCTAACCCTGCTTTACTCTTCACCACACCTTTATCCTCTGATCTGTCTTGTGGGTTCCTTGGTTTCTCTGATGCTGTTTGATCCCTGGCCTATCTGGTGGGTTCTTTGATTTCCATAATGCTCTTTGATAACTGACCTGTCTGGTGGGTTCCTTGGTTTCCATAATGCTGTTTGATCCCTGACCTATCTGGTGTGTTCCTTGGTTTTCAGGATGCTGTTTGATCTCTGATGTGCTCATTCAAACCTCCGAGGCCCCCATGTTATTTTCTGTGGACAACGTTGGATCTGACTCTGTCCGATTTGGTCCGCTTTGCCCAAAATTGGAGCTGTCTCCGATTCTGGGTACATCAAAAAATTGGACACAATCGGATCTGTGACAATTTGGATACAATCGGATGGCCATATAGGACCGATCCGTGCCCATCCGTACCCAGAGAGATACATGGAGGCCAAATCAGATTCGTGGCTATCCGTTTTACAATGGACAGCCACGGATCCCAGAAAATCGTGATGTGAAGGGGGCCTAAGAAGATGCAATGTTAAGTGTTGCTGCAAAATAATCAATCATGGCACCGACTCTATTGGATGTAACAACACAGAAGAAATGCTTCCAATAAAGCAACAACATGTAACAGCGATTTCATCACACACCGTATTAAAGGGATCCTGTCACCCCCAAAACACCTCTAAACCTATTAAAAGCTGTCCCTAGAGCATATTAACACTTTCCCTACACTCCTTTTACCTCCTAAATGCAGCAAGTGACATTGAAGAAAAACGTTTTTATAGTACCTCATTACTGATGATAATGAGTGACTATGCTATTCATAGTCACTCATCCAGGCTCTCCCACTGCATGATATCACGCCTATTCAGGCGTGATCTACATCACAGATTCAAATTGCCGCCTCCCTGCGCGCCTCCCCGCTCTCCCATTCCGTCAGGGCTTCAGTGTGGGGGCTGTATGACGCGATCCGCGTCATTCCCGGCGCCGGGTGACGTAGTACAGCCGCGCCGCTGCTAGCTTCAAGTCCCGCACTGCGCATGCGCAGTGCGCATTTTGAAGCTGACAGCGCGGCGCGGCTGTACTACGTCACCCGGCGCCGGGAATGACGCGGATCGCGTCATACAGCCCCCACACTGAAGCCCTGACGGAATGGGAGAGCGGGGAGGCGCGCAGGGAGGCGGCAATTTGAATCTGTGATGTAGATCACGCCTGAATAGGCGTGATATGATGAAGAGGGGCAGCCTGGATGAGTGACTAAGAATAGCATAGTCACTCATTATCATCACTAATGAGGTACTATAATAACGTTTTTATTCACTTTGACTATGTGCATTTAGGAGGTAAAAGGAGTGTAGGGAAAGTGTTAATATGCTCTAGGGACAGCTTTTAATAGGTTTAGAGGTGTTTTGGGGGTGACAGGATCCCTTTAATTGCAGCTGCAATACATGGGGCACCGTACAGACAGTCAAAGACACAACGCAACAATGGGTTTATGAAACAGTTTATAGACACGCGTCTAATATATCCCCATTTTATCACATTGGTTTCTGGACCTTTATCATTTGAGAGCAGTGCGGACTTTATCCTCAAATTTACTACCGTAGTTCCTGCATTTTTTATCAAACATAAGAAGTTCTGTGTACAAGTAACCGGAGTGCAACAAACTCCTTGTAATGTAAGAAATTGCAGGAACTCAAGAAATTGACTCCAAAGTCTATATCCAGCAATGTAGTAAAACAAGTAACTTCTTCCTGATATCTCCGGAATGTTCTAGACTTTGTTCATGTGCTGGGCTGTAAAAAAACATTTGGTTTGTTGTTTTTTCTTCTCTTCCCTTTCCTGGTTTGGTTCTATGAGGTGTAATAAGTTTTATTATTCTCTCTTAGTATAATGGGGTTTCTAGTTTTTGGGGTCTCGGGGGTGTAGTACGATATGTGCTCATGTTTCCAATCATCTCCACCTTCCTCCTGTTCTCTACTTCCCCCCTGATGATCTTCACTTCATTTACCCCTGAGGTATACAGAGGACGGCTTTCACATCCCCGGAGTCTGCTCCTGCGACTTCTGCTCCTACCACCAGGCGCCGCTGTGTTCACAAGGTGCAGCCTGTGATGTAGTCTGACTTGTGGATGTGTTTGTATGGCTGCCCAGCTGCAGTCATTAACTCTGACTTCAGCCAATTAGGAAATACTTCAGTCTATTTGAATCCTTTGTGTGCTCCTGCTGGTTGCCAGATATATTCCCTGGTTCACTTTTTGTGTTCCTGGTTTGAGTTATTGATTTTCCAGATTGGCCCCTGCCTGATTCTGTACTATTCTCTACCCTAATGATGTTGTACTTTTCGGACCTCTTGGCGTTGACCCTGCTTGGCGACTTTTCTATTCCTTGACTATAACCCATCTATTGGCAGCAACCCCCTGGACCTTGCAGTAAAGCCAGATCCCTGTATAGGGGTTAAAGGGTGTCTGGGTATCTCGGGGTTCTGCCTGACGGTGCGGTTTGCATTTAGTTTGTCCAGGACTAATTTTTGCCTGTAACTCGGACGGACGTTACAACAGCTGGTTCTTTATAAGAAGTATAAACAGCTTTTATAATTTTATACTTCATGAAGGCGAAGAATTAGCCGAAACACGTTTTAACGATTTTTTTTTTTTTTTATGTAAAATGCAACAACTAAGATACAAATTTGAAGGGTTTCAGGCTTCTATAAAGGGGTTTACAATATATAAATTCCCTAAAAACAATGTGTACTAGATATGCCTTAAAATAATTCACCATAAAAAGGAATTTATCTGCAATATGTGCAATTAATAGGGCAGAAATAGAAGCCCCAGATAAACAGGCTTCTTTTCTGCCATCAGGGGGCACTGGGTTTACCATGAATACCCTAAAAATGTATCCTGGGCACTGGTACCCAAAAATCTGTGCATCAGTGTCAGCACATAGGCAAACCCATGAGGTGGAAGCCGAGGGCATCTGATAAGGAAAATGTTTCCTTACTGCCTCCAGACTTGGCAATCAGACCTGGATCACCGTTACCCTCACAGAATCCCGGTACCTATAGCCCCTGATACAGAACCTGTGAGACTGAAAAATGCAGTTTATGAAACATCTAGTTGTGTGTCACCCGTCTGGTTGTGTGTCGCCCGTCTGGTTGTGTGTCGCCCGTCTGGTTGTGTGTCGCCCGTTTGGTTGTGTGTCACCCGTCTGGTTGGATGTCACTGGTCTGGTTGTGTGTCGCCCATCTGGTTCTGTGTCGCCGGTCGGGTTGGATGTCACCGGTCTGGTTGTGTGTCGCCCATCTGGTTGTGAGTCACCGGTCTGGTTGTGTGTCGCTCATCTGGTTCTGTGTCGCCGGTCGGGTTGGATGTGACCGGTCTGGTTGTGTGTTCATCTGGTTCTGTGTCGCCGGTCGGGTTGGATGCCACCGGTCTGGTTGTGTGTCGCTCATCTGGTTCTGTGTCGCTGGTCGGGTTGGATGTGACCGGTCTGGTTGTGTGTTGTTCATCTGGTTCTGTGTCGCTTGTCGGGTTGGATGCCACCGGTCTGGTTGTGTGTCGCTCATCTGGTTCAGTGTCGCCGGTCGGGTTGGATGTCACTGGTCTGGTTGTGTGTCGCCCATCTGGTTGGATGTCGCCCTTCGGCTTGGATGTTGCCCGTCGGGTTGGATGTCGCCCGTCGGGCTGGATGTCGCCCGTCGGGTTGGGTGTCGCCCGTCGGGTTGGGTGTCACCCGTCGGGTTGGGTGTGGCCTGTCCGGCCTCTGTTCTCCTTTCATGGTTATTCTTTACACTTTGCTTTCTCTAATCATTGTAAATGTTTAAAGTCCCCTTTGTTTGTCTTCTAATATTCATTTAGTGTTTTTTTTTTTTACACCAAATTCTACAACATGCTACACGGAGATCATTAATTTAAAGTAAAGCAAGAATACAGTACTTTTTATTTTTGTCTTATCTTTCTTGTACCTTTTTTATAGCAAAAAGTCACGTTTCACTAAAATATTGCAACATTTGCAGAAAATGTCTGCACCTTATTTAAGACTAACATTCTCCGTAAACTGAACCTCCCACTTCCATCTCCAGGACTTCTCTTGTGCTGCATCAGATTTCTTGAATGCACTACCCTAGACAATCTGAATAATACCCAGCCCCCATATTTTTAAGTGTGCTTCAAAAAGACACCTCTAGACCGGCCGATCCCCTCACTAACGCTCCCCTGTGCGCAGATTGCAGCGTTATGTAAGAACAGGCATATCATTCCCCTTGGGATCTCGATGCCGAAAATGTGTCTGCCATAACTGTAGGACCTACACCCGTCATAAAAACCCAAATATTCATAATTGGAGTCTATGGTATTTCTTTTGAAAGGGGAAGAGTTCTCCACACAGAGGTGAATTTTCTCACCTAACGGCCTCTTGCTCAGACTTTGTGTTACTTTTCCAGCAGAGATACCACCAGTTCAGTTACCTGTCCACACTAGGGGGTCCTGGCTAAAGCGGGATAACATGTCGTTTAGAATGCTGGCTCTTGTCTCATTTCCAAATTATTGTGAAGCCGTGCTCTAATAGATTGGTCCTAATTTACCACTATATAATGACATTCAATACAAAGAAATAGCTGCACTGTGGATGTGTGACTCAGATGAGCGATATCTAATGTTCTCTCAGACAGCACTTGGACACTGCCGAGTCGCATGAGAAAAAAAATGTAATAAAAAAAGATATAGAGGGGGTGCTCCTGGTTAATACCTGGTGGTCTAGTGGTGGAGGGTTGTAGTGTACTGACCTGTCGGAGTTGTGCACCCCTGCACAACTCCGGTAGAAGCTTCCGGCGTTTCTGGCGTGATCTGATGAAGGCAGCTAGACCACCGTAACACGTAGTGAATGTGATACCTAACTAATAAGGGAGATATTCCATAACTATTTCTCCCTGCCTCTGCTACCCAGCGCCTACAAGACTGCTTTATCTCATTACTAGCTGTAGCGCCCAACCAGTGGCGTAAAGATCGCGCTCGCAGCCCCCCGCAACCGCGATCGCAGCTCCTGCTTCACATGGATGTGCGTCCCCGAGGACACCCAACCATGTGACAGCGCGGCTCTTGACACTCCGTGTGTCAGAGGAGAGGAGGTGAAGGGAGGAAGCCTCCTGCTTCCTGTTGCTGCTCCCGCTCCTTCTCTCCTCTGATCTGCTGGCTTCCTGCCCTGCGCTGTACGCTCCACTGGGGAGCGCATACAGCAGGCGGCACCTCCTCCTCAGGCATGGGAGAAAGCAGGTGAGAGGGGGGGCCTGGGACACAGCAGGTGAGAGAGGGGCCTGGGACACAGCAGGTGAGAGGGGGGCCTGGGACACAGCAGGTGAGAGGGGGGGCCTGGGACACAGCAGGTGAGAGGGGGGGCCTGGGACACAGCAGGTGAGAGGGGGGGGCTGGGACACAGCAGGTGAGGGGGGGGGGGCCTGGGACACAGCAGATGAGAGCGGGGCTGGGTGTTTCATATATAAGGCTGCATATATAATACTGCACTATACGGAGAGGCTATGAGGCTGCATTATACTATATGGAAAGGATATGAGGCTGTAGTACACTATATGGAGAGAATATGAAGCTGTATTACACTATATGGAGAGGTTATGAGGCTGTATTATACTATATGGAGAGGCTATGAGGCTGTATTATGCTATATGGAGGGATATGAGGCTGTATTATACTATATGGAGAGGCTATGAGGCTGTATTATGGTATATGGAAAGCTATGAGGCTGTATTATACTATATGGAGAGGATATGAGGCTGTATTATACTATATGGAGAGGCTATGAGGCTGCATTATTCTATATGGAGAGGCTATGAGGCTGTATAATGCTATATGGAGAGGCTATGAGGCTGTATTATACTATATGGAGAGGCTATGAGGCTGTATTATACTATATGGAGGGCTATGAGACTGTATTATGCTATATGGAGGGATGTAAGGCTGCATTATATTATATGGAGGATAATGGGGGTTTATTATAATAATTGACTTACTATGGGGGCTAACTTATGAATGGAGGACTATGGGATGCATTATAATACATAGAGGACTATGGGGGTACATTGTAATATATGGAGAAATATGGGGATGCATTATAATAATTGGACGACTATGGTATCGGGAGGGAAAGACCATATATACCAGGATAAGGGCCATATTCCATTAATGCATAATTAAAGGGGAGAGGGGTCAATTTGTGAGTCTTTAGAGGATTTAAAACGTTACATGAGGCCCATTCATCTGACCAACATGTGTGTGGGAGGGGGGGGGGCCAGGTCTAAATTTCGAACCGGGGCCCGCCAGACTCTGGTTACGCCACTGAGCCCAACGTTGCCATGGTGGAATTCTCATATATGGTTGTAATGCTCTCATATAGTAATGTCGCCCATATATGGCAATATCACCCATATATGGTTATGTATGTGTGTGTGTATGTACCATAGCTCTGCCCCTTCATAGCTCTGCCCTGCTCCTACACATAGCCCCACCTCTCCCAGTAGCCCTGCCCCTTTCATAGCACTACCCCAGTGTATAGTACTGCCCCTTCATAGCTCCACCCCTCCACTTAGTCACATGGCATGAGAAAAAAATGTCAGCATGCTGTGTGTGGCAGCGTATCACGGATGGACTGTAGATGCGTGTGAACCATTGGACTGCACAGATTAATCCAATATAGGTGCACACAGACAATGGAGAAGATGGAGACATTAATCTCTGTCTTCTCTGTACCTGTCATCTGATTTTGACATGTGAGATAATCTGATCACAGTAGATGACGGCTGGTTGCGCTCGCAGCAGACTCTGAGCCGAGCGTCATTTGCAGATCACCTGATTCTCTCACAATCATCACCAGTGTGAGTGAGGGTACCGTTACACGGCAACATTGCATGCAATTTCACTGGCAATTTACTGGCTGCAGTGAAATCATGGACACATTGTTCCATTTGTACACAGCAACAAGATAGAACAATGTGTCCATGATTTCACTGCAACCAGCAAATTGCCAGTGAAATTGCAAGCAATATTGCCGCGTGTGACGGTACCATAAGACCTTACAGCAGGGCTGTGGAGTTAAGGCCCCGTTACACGCCGCGATGATCCAGCGATTTGACCAACGATCCGATGTGGCCGGGATTGCTGGGACATTGTTATCTGATATCTGGTGAGCTGTCACACAGGCAGACTCACCAGCGATCAGCCAGTCTATACCTGACGATCGATAGGATTGTTCAGGGTGTCGGGCGCAGACTGGGAATCGTTGGTCATTGCCCCTGTCACACAGGCCGATGCATGAGTGACAGCGGCAGACCAGTGATCAATAAATGGTCCCGGCCATTCTGCAATGATCAACGACCTCGTCATTGGTCGTTACTACATGTCACACGCAACAATATCATTTCGAGGTCTTTGCTATGTCACATAGTAGTTTTTGTACAATTTAGATAGGACTGATGAGCATGGGATTCCGTGACGTGGATCAGCAGCTTAAATGTCTTGGCCAATACATGAACCAAAATCCCATTTATAAAGGTTTTTTTATTTATCATATAAAAAACTTTTGCACTTTTTTATCCATCCAGGATGCAGTTGGGCCCCTAGGGGCGCCATTCATCTAGTGGTGCAGAAGCATCGTACTGTGCGGCCCAATGCTCAGGCAGAAGAGCGGTTGGGTAGCTTTCAGACACTCTGCATCATATGTATCAGTGTGAATGGTGCTCTATGCAGGCCCAGTGTATGCATGGCAGGTCGCCTCCCACACCTTGCTGGTTGAGGTGATTTTATTAGCCTGCACCTGGGCTTGCTTCACATTTGGGCTCTGACTGCATCCTGTAAGTGCTCTTGGTTTCTGTTTTTGGCATGGATGGTATGGTTTTTTGATGCTATTTTTTTTTCTAGTAGTTTGTCACAAAACCGGTGACATTGCAACAATATCATTAGCGATATCGTTGCATGTAACGGGACCTTTAGAGTCTGAGGCCGGCTTCACACTGCGTGTGTGATCCAATCCGTAGCTGTCCGCTTGAGGCAGACAGCCGCGGACCGGATCAGCACACAGGACTGGGGGGCTATTATGCCCTCCGATCCTGTGTGCAGCGCACGCAGTTTCTGCTGCTGATAGGTGAGGACCGCGGCGCCGCGGTCCTGACCTGTCAGCGGCTGCAGCTGCGTGCGGCTGCACACAGGATCGGAGGGCATAATAGCCCCCCAGTCCTGTGTGCTGATCCGGTCCGCGGCTGTCTGCCTCAAGCGGACAGCTACGGATTGGATCACACACGCAGTGTGAAGCCAGCCTGAGTCGGTGCCCATTTTGGGTGGAGTCGGAGTCGGATACAGGGAAATTGAGGAGTCAGATGTTTGGTTTACTGACTCTACAGCCCTGCCCTACAAGCCACCACAACTGACTGACCTGACTGCCATAAATTGGCCTCAGTTTGTGATGGCAACTACCGGCAATCACTGAATGCAGATGGGTATAAACAGGAAGCTGCTTCATTCAAATAACCCTCTAGATACCGCGCTCACTGCTCACGTTGAATCTAAGGGGTTAAACAACTGCGATCAGATGTAATATTGATCGAGTCAGCAGCTGGTGGCAGCTACAAGCAGCAGCTGATGATCAACCTTCTGCTTGTGATCTGGCACCATCATATATGGTGGGATACGCTGTTGTCCCGCTGCCCCGTCATGTGCAATTAAGTCACATAGAATGGATTCAATTGGAACAAGATGACATTAGATCTCATCAGAGTTCTAAGTAACCAATGATATCTAGCGAAAAAAATGTACCTGACTGTATGTGTACAGCAATATCCATGGGATGCGTCCACTACCTTGCTGGGCACACTGGAGGGAAAAGATGTAAAATAGATATCGGTGTATTCTCAAAATTGGCCACAAGATGGCGGAAGTATCCAACGTGATGGAGTATTCTAAGCTATAACATTTCTCCTTATGGAGAGATTGCTTGTCAGGATGCTCCTCTGGGAAATGTAATATGCAAATTGCCTCTTTAAAGAGGACTTTAACTCTAGCACCACCTATTAGAAGTACCAAGAGAAAGAGACAGACCACACAGAGGGGGAGAGAGAGACAGACCACACAGAGGGGGAGAGAGAGACAGACCTCACAGAGGGGGAGAGAGAGACAGACCCCACAGAGGGGGAGAGAGAGACAGACCCCACAGAGGGGGAGAAAGAGACCACACACAGGGGGAGAAAGAGACCGCCCGCACAGAGGGAGAGACCGTACAGAAGGAGAGAGAGACAGACCCCACAGAGGGGGAGAGAGAGACCTTACAGAGGGGGAGAGAGAGACCCCACAGAGGGGGAGAGAGAGACCTTACAGAGGGGGAGAGAGAGACCTTACAGAGGGAGAGAGAGACAGACCCCACAGAGGGGGAGAAAGAGACAGACCCCACAGAGGGGGAGAGAGAGACAGACCCCACAGAGGGGGAGAAAGAGACAGACCCCACAGAGGGGGAGAAAGAGACAGACCACACAGAGGGGGAGTGAGAGACAGTATAGAGGGAGAGAAAAAGACAGCTCGCACAGAAGGGGAGAAAGAGAGACCCCACAGAGGGGGAGAAAGAGACCTTACAGAGGGAGAGAAAGAGACTGCCCGCACAGAAGGGGAGAGAGAGACTGTATAGAGGGGGAGAAATAAAAAGTAGCGTATCATTTCCTTGCACCCTAATGGGGAAAGTGTTAGAAGTTTCTATATATTATTCAGTTGTCTTTTCTTGAAGGAATCAGAATTATTTACATTTTTGTCTTCTGCAAAATCAATGAGGACGATTTTCATTTGTTCTGGGTGAGAAATAAAGAGTCCAGAGACGCCGCCGTTACTGAAAAGTTCACAAATGTTTGCATGGTGTTTATTAGTACGGTTATGCAGCATTTGCTCTGTCCTCCTACATACTGTAATTCTGGAAGATATAGAACATATCGGTTCCTACACATGAGACCATTGATGATTTCATGTAATAGGAGTAGATCTTTTTCTGGATTTTGCAGGAAAAACCAACATGGTGGGGATGGACAATGAGCCGGTGGAGCTGGTGGAGTGGGGCATTCATGGGAAATATTACTCCATCCGTATGGGAGACTGGGGACGTGGATGTGTGACCCTGCTTGTGTTTTATCATTTGACATTTTTTACCTTTTGATTTTTTAGATGGCCTCAAAGTCGCTATGAAAGAGCCACGTATCTCGGTGCTGAGAGACGCAGATGTGACGATCCCCTGTGAAATATCTGATTTCACACCAGGAAGAACGATTACCGTTTCCTGGACCAAATCACAGAATGGAAATAATAGTGAAGTGTATAGTTTTATACCTGGGCGACCTCAGGCCTTCAGACCAGGATGTTACATGGAGGACGAGAGCAATATACAGAAGGGAAATGCGGCGCTGCACATCCCGCGGGTGCAGTTCAGTGATGATGGAGCATACACCTGTACTGTGATAGTGACCCCAGAGTCCAGGGAGGGGAGAAGCATCCTGGAGGTGTCAGGTGAGTGCAGGTGTCTTGGGAACCACGTTTATGCAGGCATCAGGGGAGCCATGTGTGCGCTTCCCCACTGAGAAGAGGACTTGGGCTGCGTTCACACGCGGCATAATTCACGCGTATTCCATCATTTACGTGGCGCTTTTGAGCGCTCACGTAAATGCAGTGAAACACAACACTGGATACGCATTTCAGCAAAAGCTATGCCCTGTGCATGCAGACACAAACGCTAGTGTGAAGGCAGCCTTATTCCATGATCTCCGTCGGCAAACGCAGCCATACTAATGTGAACGCAGCGGAGAATCTCCGCATACGTTCACATTAGTATGGTGCCCGGCCAGCCAATCAGCTGCCGCTGGGGGCGGCCAGGAGGAGGAGATCAGCGGCAGAGATCTCCTCCTCCCAGCCACAGCTGTTCTCCCGTTGGTGTCAGCAGGGAGATACAGCTGATCTGACAGCTGTTTAAATCTCTTGCGCTGACACCGGATAGGGTGATATCAGTGCAGGAGATAAGAAACAGCTGATCACTGCTTCAAATCTCCCGCACCGACATCACCAATTCGGTGTCAGCGCGGGAGATTTAAACAGCTGTCAGATCAGCTGTATCTCCCCGCTGACACCGGTGGGAGATCAGCGGCAGCTCTGCATGATCTCCTGGTGGCTGCCGGTGATCACCGGCTGCCACCGGGAGAGATTTCAATGGGATCCGCAGCGTTCTCCTGCGCTGTCATGCAGAGGACACTGCGGATCCCTTGAGATCCATGCATTGTTTGTGTGCTTGCCGATAAAACAAGCGCCCACGACCGCACAAAAAATGCAACAAGCTGCGCTCGGAGGGCGCAAAAATTGTACGCATCCGAACGCAAACGCAGCCGAACGCAGCCAATACGCAGGCACATGTGTTCCCATGTTAAACATAGGAACGCAGTGCGCAAGTGTTTGGCTGCGTTCGGTACGCTACGTTTACAAATGCAAATGTGAAGGCAGCTTAAAACAATGCCCAAACATTACAGTGAATACAATTTTACACAGGTTTAGGACATAAAAAAATGTACAGGAAAAAAGGAAAATGTTAATGTTATTTTTACCTTTTTTGGTCCACTTGGGACCTTGGTCTGCTGTCAGTGTAAAGCCTCATGCAGATATCCTGGATGCAGACACTTCCGAATGAGGCTTTACTGCTGTCAACAAAGTGTTACAGAAGAAATGACTGTGGCTGGTTACTGCGCTCTGTACACTGACATTGAATGTGCACAGTGCTATAACAAGGGACAATCATTTATTCTGCGGCATCTAAGATATCCGAATGAGGCTTTACACTAGGGGTGAGGAACCTTATTTTTGCTAGGGACCAATTGGATATTTATTACATAATTGAGGAGCCGTACAAAATTATTAACTAGAAATTTATCCTGCTATACGGCTGTCAAACGTTTAATTATCCCCCCGCCCCCCTAATGTAATGGTGGGAGCTGCTCCTCTGTGGTGAGCAGTGATGTTGGATGGTTGATGATGTTGCTACTCACAATTGCTAGTCCAGATTTGCATTGGTCTTTAGTGCAGTCGATTCTTTTGATGAATTTTGAAAAGAACTCGCAGCAGTAAGTTCTGAACATAGATGTACATTGCACTGCAGGTCTGATAACAGGCGAATTAATCACAGCTGACATCACATTTATAGAACTCAGACGTGGAAGGTCTGAAGTATATACAGTACAGACCAAACGTTTGGACACACCTTCTCATTCAAAGAGTTTTCTGTATTCTCATGACTATGAAAATTGTAGATTCACACTGAAGGCATCAAAACTATGAACTAACACATGTGGAATTATATACTTATCAAAAAAGTGTGAAACAACTGAAAATATGTCTTATATTCTAGGATCTTCAAAGCAGACACATTTTGCTTTGATTACTGCTTTGCACACTCTTGGCATTCTCTTGATGAGCTTCAAGAGGTAGTCACCGGAAATGGTCTTCCAACAGTCTTGAAGCAGTTCCCAGAGATGCTTAGCACTTGTTGGCCCTTTTGCCTTCACTCTGCGGTCCAGCTCACCCCAAACCATCTCGATTGGGTTTAGGTCTGGTGACTGTGGAGGCCAGGTCATCTGGCATCGCACCCCATCACCATCACACCTCCTCCATGCTTCACGGTGGGAACCAGGCATGTAGTGTCCATCCGGTCACCTTTTCTGCGTCGCACAAAGACACCGTGGTTGGAACCAAAGATCTCAAATTTACACTCATCAGACCAAAGCACAGATTTCCACTGGTCTAATGTCCATTCCTTGTGTTCTTTAGCCCAAACAAGTCTCTTCTGCTTGTTTCCTGTCCTTAGCAGTGGTTTCCTAGCAGCTATTTTACCATGAAGGCCTGCTGCACAAAGTCTCCTCTTAACAGTTGTTGTAGAGATGTGTCTGCTGCTAGAACTCTGTGTGGCATTGACCTGGTCTCTAATCTGAGCTGCTGTTAACCTGTGATTTCTGAGGATGGTGACTCAGATGAACTTATCCTCCGCAGCAGAGGTGACTCTAGGTCTACCTTTGCTGGGACGGTCCTCATGTGAGCCAGTTTCTTTGTAGCGCTTGATGGTTTTTGCAACTGCACTTGGGGACACTTTCAAAGTTTTCCCAATTTTTCGGACTGACTGACCTTCATTTCTTAAAGTAATGATGGCCACTCGTTTTTCTTTACTTAGCTGCATTTTTCTTGCCATAATACAAATTCTAACAGTCTATTCAGTAGGACGATCAGCTGTGTATCCACCAGATTTCTGCACAACACAACTGATGGCCCCAACCCCATTTATAAGGCAAGAAATCCCACTTATTACACCTGACAGGGCACCTGTGTGAAGCTCATCAAGAGAATGCCAAGAGTGTGCAAAGCAGTAATCAAAGCAAAAGGTGGCTACTTTGAAGAACCTAGAATACAAGACATATTTTCAGTTGTTTCACACTTTTTTGTTCAGTATATAATTCCACATGTGTTAATTCATAGTTTTGATGCCTTCAGTGTGAATCTACTATTTTCATAGTCATGAAAATACAGAAAACTCTTTGAATGAGAAGGCGTGTCCAAACTTTTGGTCTGTACTGTACATAACATAGGAGACACCAAAACTGCTGTATACATCACATGGGAGATGCTGACACCACTTTATATATCACATAGGAGACACCGCACTGCTGTAGACATCACATCGGAGGCACTGACCCTGCTGAATATACATTATTATTTATTATTATAGCGCAATTTAGCCCATGGTGCTTTACATGTGAAAAGGGGTATACTTAATACAGACAAAAACAATATTCATGAACAGTGAAAATAGAAAAGGTCGGCCACTACTTTGTTGAACCCGTTGAAGTGCAGTGTAGCGTGAAACGGCCGTTGTTCGTTTTGCTATCATCCTCACTCTTGTTCCCATGTCCATGTGATTTTAGCGATGTCCAATATATGAAGTTCTGCATGTCATCTTGTGAGACTGAAACAGTTGGGAAGCAGAGTTTAGGATAGATTGTAGGGGTGCAAGAGTGTTAGAAGGGAGGACAGAGAGCAGGAGGTTGCAGTAGTCCAGGCGGGAGATGATGAGAGCAAGCACTAGTGTTTTTGTATAATCTTGGTTAAGGAATGAGAATAAATGAAGGACTGTACACGGGCATCATTTTGTGTGGGGGCACACTAGTGTCTCTCTACACTCTCTCTACTATCATTTTTCTTTGGTTAAGGAATGTACAGATCTAAGAAATATTTTTGAGTTGGAGTTGGCAGGTGACAAAGCCTTGGATAAGTGACTTGAAGGCGAGACCAGAGTCAAAGGTTATCTCAAGGTACCGAGCATGCAAGGCTGGGGTGAGTGAGCAGTCATTGACTTGATGGATAGCTCTGGTGGAGGGGTAGAGTGAAATGGGGGAAAGATGATGAATTCTGTGTTGTCCATGTTCAGCTTTAGAAAACAAGCAGAAAAAAAGTATGAAATAGCAGACAGACATTGTGGAATTCTGGTTAGTAAGGAGGTGACATCAGGTCCAGAGATATTAGATCTGCTTGTTATCAGCAAAGAGGTGATACTGAAAGCCCTGGGACGGGACTTGATGAGCTGTCCCAGACCGAAGATGTAGATGGATATATACATCACATAGGACGCACAGTATAATGTATATACATCACAGAGGAGACATGGAGACTACTGTACATACATCATATAGTAGACACCGAGACTATTAGTTACATCACATAGACACCGAGACTGCTGTATATACATCATATAGGAGACACTGACACTGCTGTATATACATCACATAGGGGACACTGAGACTGCTGTATATACATCGAATAGGTGACACTGAGACTACTGTATATACATCACATAGGAGACACTGAGACTACTTTATATACATCACATAGGCAACACTGATTGCTGTATATACGTCACATGAGACATAGAGGCTGCTGTTATTTATGTAGTGCGGGGGTCGACTAGCTCTTTCTTTCTTTCACCATATCTCTATCTATCCACTTTTCAGAACTTTCTTGAAGTGTGAAATTCACACAGTGCAATTTTGTTAACATTCCCCAATATTTTATTCTGCGCTGCATATGATCAGTCTTTATGTTGAAGAGATTTGTAATTTCTTTTTCAGCTGTGCCCTCCGCTGTCCTGACACATGGAGATGCCGTCATTGTGGAGCTGGGAAGTGAGAAAGTCGTGTCGTGTGAAGTCAGCAACTTTTATCCTAAGGATGTTACTATTCGCTGGGTGCGACACGAGAAAGATTCCACATGTGTGATCCTGGAGCGAGGAACCTGCACCGGTGACAGCGTTACTAACCTGGACGGGACGTTCAGTGTCACCAGTCACCTGACCTTTTATCCTAAACTGCAGGAGGACGGCTATAAATATTCCTGTCTGGTGAAACACCGAGCTCTGCAGCACGACCTGATGAGGAACTTCACCCTGAAAGTGACAGGTGAGTACTAGCATTGTGAGGGTGGCCCAGGGCAGCAATCGCAGGGGAGGGGCTCTGTCTTCTGCCCGAGGTGGCAGCAGAGGCCACGGGCACCCTGGCCACCTTCACAGAGCAAGGGGGAAGGGGTTGGTCGTGGTGATCCTGGCTGGGTGTGTGGTCTTGGGGTGTGCAAGCCGTACCTGTAGCTAGGCACTCGTGCAGAGCAGAGTTTTGCCGCTGGTGATTGACCCACGAATATAACATTCTATTTATACAATCATTTACTTAACGCTTGGCACCGTATCGTAAACACTTTGAAACGGTACATGTAAGGATCAAACATTTCTTTAAAGTACTATCTACTTTAGGGCACATCGTTACATTCCTGGCACTTAGTTGTTACATGTCCATACTCCTGCACACCACAGTCCGGCACGATAAAGTCAATAAGCCCTCCCTGGCTAGGTTCTCGCTCGTCCCACCCACAGGGACCCGTTCTCAGTAATGGTGCAGACCGCCGTTTGACTAGCCTTGTCCCTTTCTATGCTGACCTGTTTGTCCAGGTCTATGCCAAGTCTCCACTTCAGAGGAACCTCTTGGAGTTCGGGTCTGAAGCTTGAGGCTGCAGGACTGAGGCACTCCTCTGACAATATACCTGTCTGGAGCGTCAGAAAGATCTCTGTCCCTGCCAGAGATCTTAACTCCTTCCCGACCCTTGACGTTATACAAATGTCATGAAAGTCGGTGCCTTCCCGACCCATGATGTTGTACAACATCATGGCAGTTGCCGCGGTAACTGCCATCGGGCCCTGGTGTTTTGTTATTCTTATCACAAAACACAGGGGCTTGATATTGGGGCGGGGGGTGGATTTCCTACCCTGCCCCCAGGATCACTGTGATTGGCTGTTTGAACATTCAATCACAGTGATCGTCTCTCAACCTATTGAAGGGTTTGTCATAGCCCCTTCTATAGGCTGGAGCGCTGGAAGGGGGGGGGGTATCGCCCCTCCACGCTGATGGGGAGTGATCTGATCACTCCTCATCAGCTTGGCGGCGGTGCAGGCATTTGTGTACACAGCTGCCTGCTTCTCCCGCCACCACCACCTGCTTGTCCCACCGCCGCCACCTGCTTGTCCCACCGCTGCTTCTCTGCAGGCCAAACCCCCTATGATCACTGTGCACGGGCTGTCAGATCACTTCACCGCTGGTGATTGACCCACGAATATAACATTCTATTTATACAATCATTTACTTAATGCTTGGCACCGTTAAGTAATCCACTATGTGATCACTGTGCCCCGGTTGTCAGATCACTTCTCTGCAGCCTGATCCCCTGCAGGGAGATCGGGCTGCAGTGAAGTGATCTGACAGCCCGGGCACAGTACACGGGCTGTCAGATCACTTCACTGCAGCCCGATCCCCATGCAGTGGGATCAGGCTGCAGTGAAGCGATCTAACAGCCCGGCACAGTGATCACATAGTGGATCACTGTGCCCGGGCTGTCAGATCGCTTCACCGCAACCCAATCTGTATGCATGGAGATCAGGCTGCAGAGAAGTGATCTGACAGCCCGTGTACTGTGCCCGGGCTGTCAGATCACTTCACTGCAGCCCGATCTCCCTGCAGTGATCATGTGATCTCTGAGACTTGGGTTTGCACAGTGATGCTGCACTGTATCATAATAATCTGCCATACAGTGCATCATCACTATGACACCAGAGACTGCAACAAGAGGACATTTGATCCCTTGCTGCAGTCTCTGGATGTAGCACAGGTGATCAAGCGTCGTGGGACCTTCGTTTTGGACTACGTCGGATTGTTCTAATAAAGATGGAGTCAAATTTTGTTTGTTTGTTTGTTTTTTTCTAATAAAAAGATTTTTTCCTGTGTGGTGTATTTTTTTTACTATTTACTAGATATTCCTAATGACCGGGTCTAACATTGGCTCGACATAATGAAACTCGGGCTTAGTGCCAGCAGCCAATAACAAAGCCTGCATTATCCCCTTTATTACCCAGTTTGCCACCGGCTCCAGGGCAACTGGAAAAGTCTGGGTACAGCGCCAGAAAATGGTGCTTCAATGAATGTGTCATTTTCTAGAGCGGCTGCAGGCTGCAATTCACAGCATGGGTGGCCCAGAACGCTTGGGCCTCTCCATGCTGAGGATTCCAGCCCCCAGCTGCCTAGTTGTACATGGCTGGGTGGCAGTCCGAGAGTTCCAAGTTGTATCTGGCTGGCAACCAAAAATACGGCGAAGCCCACGTCTTATTTTTTAAAAATTATTTCTGCAACTAAAAAAGACGTGGAGATTTGCCATATTTTTGGTTCCAGCCAGGTACAATCTGCCAGCTGGGGGCTGGAATTCTCAGCGTGGAGAGGCCCAAACATTATGGGCCCCCCATGCTGCAAATTGCAGCCCACTGCCACCCAAGAAAATGGCGCTATCATTAGAGGTGCCATTTTCTGGTGCTGTACCCAGACTTCCAGTTGCCCTGGTGACGGTGGCAAACTGGGTAAACAAGGGGTTAATTCTAGCTTTTTTATTGGCAGCTGGCATTAACAGCCCGAGATTCATAATGTCAAGCTAATGTTAGATCCATCCATTAGGAATCTATAGTAAATAATACCCAACACTCAGAGAAAAATAATTTTATTAGAACAAAAAACAAACATCACAATTCCATCATTGTTACTCCCACATAACCCTTCACTATTCTTCATCCAGAGTCTGCAAGGAGAGAACAAGCGTCCTCTCCCTGCAGAGTCTGCAATCACCCTGTCACGGGTGTGTCAGGAGGCACGGATGAGACTGTAGAGGCCACTCGCAGAAGGTCCCAGCTTTTGCCCAAACAGTCCAAATCTTAAAAAAATGTCTCTGTCGCTTTAAGAGGCATTTCCCTTTTAGTGAGAGCTACAGGTCACTAGGACCCAGCTGATCCCTTACCTTGAGCTGTCTATATATTCCCCTTGACTCCCAGGATGCACTGTTGGTGATAGCTTGTCAGGTGTTTGGAGGAAGCTTCTCAGCTCAGCAGTGTATCCTGGAGTTCTGTTGAATTGCTGTGTGGATCTTCTCAAGCTAAGTTTTTTTCCCTTTTCTCTTTGTTTGTTTCCCTTTGTTGGTAGCCGGGCTGACTAGTGTTCACCCGCTATGATCCTTATTTAGTAGACGTTCAGGGTCAGTCAGGAAATAGGTATCCAGGCGGCGACAGCTGCGGAAACTGTATAGGGACGTTAGGGAAGCCAGGTGCCAGCGCTGGTTTATCTAGGGGTCACCATCTCCCCTTTTTCCCTTAGCATCGGGGGTCTCCTTATCCCTTCCCCCCTGTCGTCGTCCAGCGCCGGGTGTCTCCCCACATCCAGCATGACATTATCATCAGCCGCACCTTAATTAAATGAAAAGGGTGAAACTGATTTTTTTTTTTTTTTTTCTATTCATGGATCCTGTGTCTGCTTTGGCCCAGCAGCTCCAGACATTTGGTCGTCTTTGCAAGGTCAGCAGCTGCAGAATGCTGTGGTGGGGAATCCAGGGGAATGGTCAAGTCAGACCTGAACCTAAGATTGCCCTCCCAGACAGGTTTGCAGGAGGCAGAGACAAATGTGCGGTATTTAAAGCAGCCTGTAAACTATACTTTAGGCTCCGGCCCTATTCCTCTGGAGATGAGCAGCAGCGTGTGGGAATTATTATGTCACTGTTGCAGGGAGATGCCCAGGATCTTGTTACCACATGACTCTGATTGTCTCCAGTCTGTAGATGCGGTTTTTGATGCTCTTGGACTCATGTATGATGATCCTGAATGTGTCTCTTTGGCCAAATCCAAATTTCGTCACCTCCAACAGGGTAATCGGTCAGCAGAGACTTACTATTCTGAGTTTCAGAGGTGGGCTACAGACATGAAGTGGACTGATCCGGCCCGCAGAAGTTATTTTTGCCAGGGACTCTCAGAAAGGTTGAAGGATGCTCTGGCGGTTTACGAGACCCCGGAATCTCTGGAGGCTGCTATGTCTTTGGCTAGACGTATGGATAGACGCCTTCAGGATAGAAAGGGTAAATCACTTTCTCCTGAGAACCTTTTGTCGAGGTAGTACCCTATTGCCAGGTGGGCAATCCGAGGGTGAGTCGTTTTTCCAGAGCGTGGATGAACCCATGCAACTAGGAGGAGAAACCGCCTCCAAAGTTTCTTCTGGCGTTTACCAAGGAAAAAGAAGAGGGGTCTGTTTTTCGTGTAGTAAAAGGGACCATTTTATTGGAGCCTGTCCCTCTGCTCCTAAACGGAGTGGAATACCTGGGACTCAAGTTGCCATGGGTGGTGTGAAGGTAAATGAGCAGGAGGTGTGTATATCTTTCACATGTAATTCCCGTTTTCTCCTGAGAACTGAGGTGGCGCTAGAGAGAAAAACCAAAAAAAATTCTGTTTTTGTGTATAGTTGAGCGGGGGTCAGCATGGTGGATGCTCATTTTGTAAAGACTCATGGACTTCCCTGCAGTTTGTTGTCTAAACCCATTCATATCTATGCTATCGACTCAGCGCCACTCGCTCAGGGAAGTCTAGCACAAATTGTGCATAATATCAAGTTGAAGGTAGAACCCCCAACATCAGGAGACAATTTCTTGGTATGTTCTGGAGGGTCTCCCCGCTCCCATTGTTCTGGGCCTGCCATGGTTGGTTAAACATAATCCCGCGGTGGATTGGCAGTCTAGAGACATTGTGGAGTGGAGTGATTTCTGTGTGGAGAATTGCTTGAATACATCTTTTGCTGCTGTCTCTGCTGTGTCATTGCCTGCATATCTATCAGAGTATGAGGATGTGTTCTGAGTTGACAGGATTTGCCTCCTCACCGTGCATACGACTGTCCTATTAACCTCATTCCTGGAGATAAACTGCCCAAATCCAGGCTGTATAATATATCTGGTCCTGAAAGACAAGCCATGAAGGATTTCATTGCCGACAGTCTGGAGAAGTGACATATCAAACCCTCATCTTCGCCAGTCGCAGCAGGATTCTTTTTTGTTAAAAAAAAAAAAGATGGGGGCCTCCGTCCTTGTTTAGATTTCCGGGAATTGAATCAGATAACTGTCCGTGATCCAAATGCCCTTCCTCTGAATCCTGATTTGTTCAGTCAGATTGTGGGAGCTAAATGATTCTCCAAGTTGGATTTGAGGGGGGCCTACAATCTGGTTAGAATCAAAGAGGGGAATGAAGGGAAGACTGCTTTTAATACTCCTGAGGGCCATTTTGAGATTCTCGTGATGCCGTTCGGTCTGACAAATGCCCCTGCAGTTTTTCAACACTTTGTGAATGTTAGTTTCCATCATTTGGTGGGTAGATTTGTGGTAGTTTACTTCGATGATATTTTGATCTACTCACCCGATATGGCAGCTCATGTTAAACAGGTGCTACAAATTTTAAGGGACAACAAACTGTATGCTAACCTGGAGAAACGTGTTTTCGCCGTTCAGGAGGTCCAATTCCTGGGGTACCTGTTGTCACCTTTGGGTTTTCGGATGGATCCAGAGAAGGTCCGGGCGGTGCTTGACTGGGATAATCTGGAAAACCTGAGGGCATTGCAATGTTTTTTTGGATTTTACCAATTTCTACCGTAAATGAATTATTAAGAATTATTCTGTAATTGTGAAACCTCTCACGGACATGACAAAGAAGGGGTCGGATTCTTCTAAGTGGTCAGACTTTGCTCAGCAGGCTTTCTCCTCCCTGAAGAGATGCTTTGCTACCGCACCTATCCTCTGTCAACCCGATCTTTCTCAGCCCTTTATTGTTGAGGTGGATGCATCCGAGGTGGGGGTGGGGGCAGTGTTGTCACAAGAGCCGTCTCCCGGTAAATGGTTGCCATGCGCCTTTTTCTCCAAAAAATTATAGTCGGCCGAAAGAAATTATGATGACGGTAATAGAGAACTTTTGGCTATTAAGTTGGCTTTTGAGGAATGGTGTCACTGGTTGGAGGGGGCTGTCCATCCCATCACTGTTATCACTAACCATAAGAACTTATCATACCTTGCATCCGCCAAGCGTCTGAACCCCCAGGCAAGCCAGATGGTCCTTGTTTTTTACAAGATTTCATTTCACCGTCAACTACCGTCCGGGGATTGAGAATGTGAAGGCAGATGCGTTATTACATAATTTCCCGGGTGATAGTAATCAAGAGCGCCCCGTTCCCATTTTACAGGAGGGGGTGATTGTTTCGGCTCTTTACCCGGATTTGGAGGGGGAGGTGTTGAAGGCTCAGGGGGGCGCTCCTGTCTCCTGCCCTTTAAGGAGACTCTTTGTACCACCTGATTTGCACCTCAAGGTAATTAAAGAACATGATGACTCTACTGGCAGGTCATCCGTGTAGTAGGGCCACCTTGGATCTTCTGTCTCGTCATTTTTGGTGGCCAGGGTTGCAGAAGGATGTGACTAACTTCGTGTCTGCTTGAAGTGTTTGCGCACACACTAAGGTTCCGCATACCCCTCCGTCTGGATCTCTCATGCCATTGTCCATTCCTGAAAGACCATGGACACATCTGTCTATGGATTTTATAAGGGATCTCCCTGTGTCTGCAGGCAAGACGGTGGTTTTGGTAGTGGTTGATAGGTTCAGTAAGATGCTACACTTTGTGGCACTATCAGCACTTCCTAATGCCGAGACACTGGCACAGGTGTTTGTCAGTGAGATCGTGAGACTTCATGGGGTTCACTTGGGTGTGGTCTCAGATCGCGGTACTCAGTTTGTTTCCAAGTTTTGGAGAACCTTTTGTACTAGATTAGGGGTGAAGTTGTCCTATTCTTCTACCTTCCACCCTCAGTCTAATGGGCAGACTGAGCGCACAAATCATAATATGGAGACTTATCTTAGGTGTTTTGTCTCTGAAAACCACGAGGATTGGGCATCTTATTTATCTTTAGCCGAATTTGCCATAAATAATCGTTGAATATTCAAGAAGAAAAAGCCAGCACCTGATCCATAGGGTTAAACGACTTCTTCTTTATTTGAACTCACATACACATAATTAAAAATCGCATCCGTATGGCAGATGTTGCCAGACGCGTTACGGTTACAGAGAACCTTAGTCTTTGCACCAAAAACAGACTGACATACAACAATATATACACATACAATTTACAACACATGTGAGATTCATTGATTTCAGATGTTAGTAATTTACAAAATTATCGTTTCTACAGCAACAGTTATACAACAGTTGTACTACAGCTAGTTATAAATAAATGTGTAAAGGTAATGCAGCCCATAAGATCCAATGTGTGCGTGTGTCTAAAACGATGGGCAGTTATATATTTTTATAAATTTAATTCTCCAAAATAGAGACATATTATAGAATGCTATATTATTAAAATGAATATCTACCCTGCACAAAATGTCCGACACACAGACTCATGTGTTTCATATATCATCCAACAATGAGACTCTTATACAGACAGAATGGAACAATATGTTATAGAAACAAGAAGTATGAACAAGACAGAAAAAATGGAATGGAACGATGAAACAATTCTCAGTGCAGATCGATGTACATATGTCTACATAGAATTGATACCCATATAATTAGTAGTATAGTTCATTCTTATACCATTTTTGCAGTCGCAAGACTATGGAGTCATACCATAAAAAGTACGATAAAAGGGAATTCGACCCATCTCACACCTCTGGGCTGTCTCACAACTCCCACCCCTCTGAATGGAGATATAGATATGCAAAACGTACTATCTGCCATAGCTTTGTCTATAAATGTCACAGACAGAAGACAATGCTCTCATATTTTCAGTTATGATTTTAGCTTCGTCTGGGTATAAAATATGACTATTCTGAGAGCATCCTACTAGCCAGTATCACGTTTAGATGCCTTACGGTCGTCACACATGTATGTAAAGCTATGGATGGTGACCGTCTGAATGTCGAGATCGCATATCTATGCTTGCCATGTTTGTAGCCAGCACGACTCATGAGATATTAACGTTATATTCCCGACACCGCTCTGTCTGAGCTGAATGAAAGGATTTCCTTCCAATATGTAGTACAAGGAAATTAGGTTTGCTGCTTCTCTGCAAACCACAGCAGGGAGTCATCCTTTTGATAATGGCTGGGTACAAAGTGTCATCTACTCTCCATTTCCTAGGAAGCTCCATATACCTGGCTAAATGACATTTCCTTAGCTGATTAGCATACACCACTTCTCAGAGATAAATTGCCTCTGGCTACCAAGGGTGGGGACTTATCTCTTATGAGTGAGATGTGTCTTATCTGAACAGACAACTATTGCTTTCTGAGACAAAATGGAAGCTGGGGAATATGGCAATATTCCTTACAAATATTGCTTATTTATTACATAAAGATTTTACATTTTTTTTTGCATATCAGCCATCATAGAGAAAATTCCTCATTTAAATAAGAAAGAGTAGGGTATACCAGTAATTTTAAATGTGGACAAAAGAAATGCAACCTATGTAGATACATTTTTACAACGGATACATTTGAAGACAGACATATGGGGAAAATACACAAATAAAAGCTGTATATATTGCTCTACCACTTATGTGGTCTATTTGGCAACTTGTGCTATTTGCAGTGTAGATTATGTGGGATGCACATGTCGCCCCCTGAGGAAACATATTTCGGAGCACATCTCTGGCTCGGATCCTTTATCATCAATAGGGAAATCTATATCGGGCTTGTTGAAACATTTCCTAGAGAAACATTTTGGCCAGATGGATGGTCTGGAGGTAAAAAGCATAGAACGTGTATTTAAGCCAATGAGAGGAGGGGATTGGGTTTGTGCCATGCGTAATAGAGAAAGTTTCTGGATACTGTATTTAAACACAAGATTTCCAGCTGGTTTGAATTATAAGAGTGATCTTATGTATTTTTACTAAGGATCTTTCTTATTTAACTGAGGAATTTTCTCTATGATGGCTGATATGCAAGAAAAGAATGTAAAACCTTTATAACCCTATTCACACAAGTCTTCTAATTCCCTTTTATCGTACTTTTTATGGTATGACTCCATAGTCTTGCAACTGCAAAAATGGTATAAGAATGAACTATACTACACTGTGTGCAGAATTATTAGGCAAGTTGTATTTTAGAGGATTGTTTTTATTATTGATCAACAGTTATGTTCTCAATCAACTGAAAAGACTCAAATATCAAAACTTAATATTTTTGGAAGTTGGAGTGGTTTTTTTTTTTTAGATTTGGCTCTTAGGAGGATATCTGTTTGTGCAGGTAACTATTACTGTGCAGAATTATTAGGCACCTTAATAAAAACCTTGGCCATGTCCCTGAGTATGGCACACCTTGTGCTTCTTGATACTCCAGTAACGTTGCAGCTCTGAAATATGGCAAAACTGGTGGCAAATGGCATCTTGGCAGCTTCACGCTTGATTTTCCTCAGTTCATGGGCAGTTATTTTGCGCCTTTTTTGACACACGCTTCTTGCGACCCTGTTGGCTATTTGCCATGAAACACTTGATTGTTCGGTGATCACGCTTCAAAGGTTTGGCAATTTCAAGACTGCTACATCCCTCTGCAAGACATCTCACAATTGTGGACTTTTCTGAGCCTGTCAAATCTCTCTTCTGACCCATTTTGCCTAAGGAAAGGCATTTGCCTAATAAATTAATCACACCTTATATAGGGTGTTGATGTCATTACACCACACCCCTCCTCATTACAGAAATGCACATCACCTGATTTACTTAATTGATAGTTGGCTCTCAGCCTATATGGTGGGTTTACACGTTGCGATATCAGCGTCCAACTCCGACCCAATTCCGATCAAAAGTCACGTGGTTCGTGAGTTGGACCCAATATCGTTCCTGCGTTGTACGGTCTGAACATCCGATACGATGCAGGAACGATGGCAAACCGATATCGGGGGTCGAATTAGCATGCTATTCAACCGCCCGATATCGGATGCCAGTTGTAGCCGCATCATCCCATCTGACAGCCCAACTCCGATGTGTACTGCCACGTCACCCATTCACTCCCATGTTAAATGGTCGTTCCTGGGTTGGGGGGCGTACACATAGTCGGGACGTTGTATCCCGATATCGGGCTGTCTAAACCGGCGATGCGATGCAGGGAAAAGCGCACTCAAAAATCACGCTCCCGCGCCGTTGGCTGCGATATCGGGCCGATATCGGGACGTATAATCCCACCAATGCAGCTTGGAGTAGGACAACATGTATAAAAAGTATCGTGATCACAATACTCATTTGCCTATTAATTATGCACTTAGTGTATTGAATCATATGTGTATCAATTCTATTCAGACATATGTACATCGATCTGCACTGAGTATTGTTTCATTGTTCCGTTCCATTATTTCCAGGATTCCTTGCACAATCAATTGCTGTAGAAACGATAATTTTGTAAATTACTAACATCTGAAATCAATGAATCTCACGTGTTGTAAATTGTATGCGTATATATTGTTGTATGTCAGTCTGTTTTTGTGCCAAAGACTAAGGTTCTCTGTAACCGTAACGCGTCAGGCAACATCTGCCATACGGATGCGATTTTTAATTGTGTGTATGTGAGTTCAAATAAAGAAGAAGTCGTTTAACCATATGGATCAGGTGCTGTCTTCTTCTTCTTGAATATTCAACGATTATTTATGGCAAATTCGGCTAAAGATAAATAAGATGCCCAATCCTCGTGGTTTTCAGAGACAAAACACCTAAGATAAGTCTCCAAATTATGATTTGTGCGCTCAGTCTGCCCATTAGACTGAGGGTGGAAGGCAGAGGAATAGGACAACTTCACCCCTATTAGACTACAAAAGGCTCTCCAGAACTTGGAAACAAACTGAGTACCGCGATCTGAGACCACAAAAACCCCCAGACTAAGGTTTTCTGTAACCGAAACGCGTCTGGAAACATCTGCCATACAGGTGCGATTTTTAAATATGTGTATGTGAGTTCAAATAAAGAAGAAGTCGTTTAACCATATGGATCAGGTGCTGGCTTTTTCTTATTGAATATTCCATGGAAACTTGTGGACGCCAGCCACTGCCGCTGCACCTGACTGGGTCTTATTGGAGGCACAAGGATGAGCTTATCCATTCCCCTTTCCTTGCACTCAGTTCATAAATAATCATCACCAGGAGTCCACCGGCAAGTCACTCTTTTTGGTGCATATGAGTTTCATCCTCAGTTTGGTACCTTTAGTGGTAAAGATTCTTCAGGAGTTCCGGAGGAGGAACAATTTGCCTCTTCACTCTCCTCTGTATGGCAGGGGGTGCAGAGTAACTTGAGACTTTTGGGTGACAGATACAAACGTATGGCTGAGAAGAAACGCTCGCCAGGTCCGGACCTATGTGTGAATGACAATGTGTGGTTGTCTATCAGGAATACTAAGATGAAGGTGCCTTCATGTAAGCTGGGACCTAGGTTTATTGATAACCGCCATCATTAACCCTGAAGCGTTTCGTCTTGAGTTGCCCAAGCACTCAGGATTTACAACAAAACCAACATATGTGCCTTCATCTGACCGTCTCCTTTGCCGCCAGAGCCCGATCTGTGTGATGGGAATTTAGAATTTCAATTTCTAAGGTTGTGGATTTCGCATGTTGCGCTGTTCCCTTCAGTATGGATGTGGGGGACACCCTAGGGGTGAAAGGAGTTCAAACACATGCATACACACATGTACTCATGCACGCATATACACACATACACATACACACCCACATACATGTTCACACACTCATGCACATACAGAAATACACACATGCACAAACATACAGACACATACACGCACACATAGGCACTACATACACATGCGCATACATACAGGGCACACATGCGCATACACATATATGCGGCATACATACAAGCATACACGGACACATACGCATACACACCGGATGCCAAGTGGATAACGAGGTGTCTATGTCCATTTTGTATGTAATAAAACATTTCTGTGTGTGGTTTAGTTTCCCCTCTACTGAAAGTATTGCTAATGGACGGCTGTGAAACTGACGGCTGACATTAGCAATACGGCTTGTATCAGCTGCCAAAAAAAGCTGACATCAACCCCTTTATTACCCAGTCTGCCACCGCTACATGGCAGCTGGAAGAGCAGGGTAACTGCCAGTTTTGGCATCTCTCATAGAGGCACCAATTCTGGGACGGCTGGTGGCTGCAATTCTCAGCATGGGAAACCCAGAACGCTTGGGCCTTACCACTCTGACAATTCCAGCACCCAACTGTCTGGGTTACCTTGGCTGGCAATAGAAAATACGGCAAAGCCCACGCCAATTTCTTTTCAGTTATTTATTTAAGTAATTAAAAATTAAGGCTTCCCTGTATTTTTCATTACCAGCGAAGGTAACACCAGGCAGCAGGGGTTGGCAGCCAGTAGCTGCTTGGTTTACCTGCGCTGGCAAGACAAATTACAGTGAAGCCCTACACATTCTTTACCAGAAAATTAAATAGCATCGACCCACATCTAGTAATACATACTGTAGAGTCATTACAGCGTGATCTATTTCAAGTGTTTATTTCTGTTAATGTTGATGATTATGGCTTGCAACCAATGAAAACCCAAAGATTATTATCTCAGAAAATGAGTAGGGAGGATGAAGGGTTAAATACCACGCTGTCGTATTCCACGAGACATCAAAGGGTGAATGTAATATTGATTAATTAGTCAACACGTTTCAGGTCCCCTCCCTCCTCAGGATAAATCAATATCATATTGCCATGTTTCAGGGCGTTTCAGGGAGACCTGAGATGTGTTGACTAATAAATCAATATTATATTCACCCTTTGATGTCTTGTGGAATATAGCAGTGTGGTTTTTAACCCTTCATCCTCTTTACTTTAATTTTCTGAGATAATGACCTTTGGGTTTTCATTGGCTGTAAGCCATAATCATCAACATTTACAGAAAGAAACACTTGAAATAGATCCCTCTGTGTGTAATGACTCTATATAATATATGCGTTTCACTTTTTGTACTGAATTACTGAAAAAAAATAACCTTTTGGTGATATTCTAATTCATTGAGATGCACCTGTATATGGCTGAGGAGGGACAGATTGACCGGTAAGTACATTTTGGTGTGTAGGAGGACACACTTCCACTTACAAAAACGACTGGATACAATGTCTTCATATGGACAGGGACCGTTATCCCTCCCCCTCCAGTTTAGTGTAGAGCTAAAGGCTCCATACACATTAGAAATGTGTCAAACAACCAGTTGTCCGTCCGTCATACACAGGAACCCTTGGCTTTGTGGAGCGCTTTGTGTTCTCTAGGGGAGGACAACACGTCGGCCATTCAGACCGGATCCTTCTCCCAGACATCATCTGTTGGTGTAGAGAGTCCAGACACCCCATACACATTAAGTTGTCAGGAATTAGGGCTAATGTGTATGGGGCCTTACAGATCCCTGATTTATAGCAACCCATTGTAGGCTCTGCTGTATCAGCTACATATCCCGATGTGATCCATAGGTATAATGTATGGGTAATATAAGCAGGGACTCCATGGACCGTTACACTCCACTAGTCCATGTAATTACAGATCCCCGATTTCCTCCACATGATTGTAGGCTCAAATCCATCCACCACGTCTGAATATTTGTTCCTTGTGATTACAGAGAGAGAAGATAACACAGGAACAGTAGCTGGAGCCGCGATTGCAACAATACTCGTCATCACTGTATTATGTGGTGGTGTCCTGTACTATGAAGTCATGAAGAAAGGTACGTGCTGTCTGGGCAGTATTAATTAATTATCAATTCTCAGTGTTCGGTCTTCTGTGCACTTAAGGTGGCGTGACACGCATTAATATCGTGAGCAACATCGCCGAAAAGTGACGCATCAGCGATGTCGCTCACGATATCGCAAGTGCGTCGTGCTGTGTAACAGTGCGACGCAACTGCGATCTATCGCTGGTCGCAGGTTGACAGGTTTACCAGCATGAAGGTAAACCTGTCAATCTGCAACCAGCGATTAGGCTGGATCGCGCTGTCTGACACCGCAATAGCAATGTTGGTGGCGATCCAGCCTATACCGCAGTATTGCTGTGGATCGCTCGCTGGGCTGATCCCAGCTCAGCGAGCGATGGCTCCGCCCGCATCGCTGCGGCGTCACCGGCAACATCCTGCCGTGTGACACCAAGGCTGCAATGTCGGAAGCGGGCGCACACCTGCGCATCCCTTCCGACATCGCAGCTTTGGTTGCTGCATGTGACGCCGGCTTTACACTGAGGTGTACCTGCTGCTCATCTGGCAGACTTTACATGTCAGGATATGGCCACTGGTTGTGATTTACCTGTCAGGATATGGCCACTGGTTGTGATTTACCAGTCAGGATATGGCCACTGGTTGTGATTTACCAGTCAGGAAATGGCCACTGGTTGCAATGGTTCCTGACCTGTGTTTGTCTCTCTCTTTTTTTCTGCAGAGCCCCCCACAATTTCTGATATCACCGGCAGTGATCAGTTGATTGACATGACCAGGACCACGCTGACATTTTATGTTCAGAACTTCAAGCCTAGTGATCTGAAGATCTCTGTGCGTCTGAAGAGACGAGGAGAGGATATGAAGACGATCCACACCTGGAAATCTGGATCCCAGGCTCCCTCAGCCCGAGCGAGGAGGGATCAGGATGCTGGGAGTAATAGTGTGAATATAGACATAGAGCAGCAGAGGCTGATCAATGGGGCTGTCAGTCACATACAGGGGCCGCTTCTCCTGGAAATAGTCCCAGTCATAACCCCCAGTAGATCCGGTCTCCTCCGCTTCATTCGCTGGCAGAGACTTTGCACTTACAGCTGTCAGTGTCTTATTCACATTACTCCCAGCTATTCAGAGGATGATGGAGCGGAATTGTCTGTCCGTGTATCGCACCCGGCACTGACAGAAGACGTCTCTGTGAGCAAGACCCTGCGGGTCACCGGAGGTAAGACCAAGTGCCCGGGTTACATGAAATGTTTTCTCACTTCTCTTTGACAATAGACAATGAAAAATCAAAAAGTTTCTGTTCCCAGCAATTATTCAGCGTCCTTTATGACTGCTGGATCTTTTATCTCAGCCAGGGCAGATGAGGTTCTGTCACAAAAGGGACAGGTTCACACACGGCGGCAGTACTGCATCAGTTCACACAGCACGGGTCTCTCAACACAAGAAATGGAAACTTACTTTTGGGAATGGACTTGGTCCCCCTATTTTGGCTCATCCCTCTTATTGAGGTGACATGGACTCCAGCAGCCTAAGACACAGTTACATATGGCAGAAATTGGCATATAGTACTAATTCAGATAATGGATGCACAAAAAGATGGCTATTCATTTATTAAAATGGGTGCCTCTTACTCTGGCACAGCACTGCTGCATATGACGCCATATCAAGCGCCAGCCTGAGTAAACCCCCCATTGATTACAGTAAAGTTTTACTGTATTTTTCAGACCATAAGACACTTTTTCCCCAAAACATTTTGGGGGAAAGTGGGGGGTGCGTCTTATAGTCCAAATATAGGACCTGTGGGGCTGTGCTGCGGCTCTGCAATGGGCTGGGAGGAGGCTGCAGGGGGCTGCTGACGCAGCGGGAAGTCACATGCTCCCGCTCAATATGCACTGCATCCCGCTGTCCATCAGCTCAGTGCTGAAGCCACACTGAGAGATGGCGAAGGGATGCCGTGCATATTAAATTAAGTGAGGTGTACACCTCCCCATCACTAGATACGTCCCCCCATCATCCTGGATATGCCCCCCCCCCATGCTGCCGCACACAAGAAAATAACAAACAATGTAAAACTCACCCTCCGGCGCTTGCCTCCATCTCTCCCTACTGCCAGCACTCACGGTCTGAGTCCTTCTGCATCAAGGGAGGAGCCGATCATGTGATCGGGGCACGCAGTGATGATGTCACCGGGACGCAGAGGGACTCAGACTGCGAGTGCAGGCAGTAGGGAGAGACGGAGGCAAGCGCCAGAGAGTGAGTTTTACATTGTTTGTTATTTTCTTGTGTGTGGCAGCATGGGGGGCCATATACAGGAAGATAGGGGGGCATATCCAGGACGATGGGGGATAATATCCAGTATGTGGGGGTAATGATCCTGGATGGTGGGGGCTATATCCAAAGGTTGGGGGGGGCTGTATACCAGGATAGGGAGCTATATCCCAGGGTGGAGGCTGTATACCAGGATTAAGGGGGCTACATACCAGGGCGGGGGGGGGGATGTATCCCAGGATGTGGGGCTATATTCAGGATGGGGGGGTTGTATACTAGGATGGGGGGCTATATACCAGGATGTGGGGGCTATATTTAGGATGGGGGCCATATCCATGATGGGGATGCTATATACCAGAATGGGGGACCATATTCTAGATGCGGGGCTATATCCTATGATCAAGGGCTATATACCTTGATTGGGGGCCATATCCAGAATGGCGACAATATGCCAGGATGGCGGGGCCTTATATTACTTGGAAGGGGCCCAGGATGGGGACATTACCCCCATAATTGTCAGCAGCACACCCCCCCATAACAGTGCATTATAACCACATTTTTTGCTTATTTTTTTTTCTCTATTTTCCTCCTGTGAAATCTGGGTGCATCTTATGGTCCAAAAAATATGGTAATTAAACACAGCAGCAGTGCTGTGCTGCATTTCGAGGGTCTGTGTGCGGAGTGTAACTGGCAGTAGCTGTGGACATGGTACTCGTCTCCTCATAGGTGTTTGTGATTTTTATGTGAGTTTTACCGTGATGATACATACGCCTTTGCAGACTGCATGTTACCATTGGAAATGGTAGACCAGGACCAGAAGGTTTACATTGATTTGAATTGATTTGAGGGAGAGCAAAGGCCAAAAATACATCAATGCTTTGCGAACACAATCGGGGTACTCTTCAGTCAACTGTTGACTAGCATCCGATTACAAGTCCTCTTTCTGTTCCCCTTTACATGGGTCTTCTACTTTCCCTGGGTATTGTTTATCCTCCCTGGTCTCGCTTCCGGTCTTTTGAATATTCTGATTAATTGAATGATATGATCTATCAAATATCTTGTTCTATTTCCTTGGTCCTTTTGATGTATTATCTTATGTCTTCCTTGATCTCTGCACACACACCTGTAACACAGCAGTCTGATAACGTCAGACCTTAGGTCTGGCACCACTGAACTCTTGGCCATCTGAAGAAGACGGAGCTGATAAAGATAAATAAGAAAACATAGAATAAATAACCTGGGATAACTAATATAGATTAGGTAGCTAGTACATTAGTACATAGATTATGCTATACTCTTCCGGGACAGTACAAAAGAATATAATTTCTTACAAAATTTACTATATATAATAAAAATGAATGTAAAAAGAATACAATTTCTTAAAAAATGTATTTATTTAAAATGAGTATGATGTACAAGGAATAATTCCTAGTATAAATATAAGCTAGCTAATAAATATCATGAATAGTAATAGCAGGGTTTAAATATACTAATATATAAAAATTAATAAATAGCTCTAAATAGCATACATAGTGTTAATTGACCTTGGGACATATCGGGGAAGAAAGTCCAGGAGCCCAATGCACGTTTCGCGTAGCTTCCTCAGGGGGTGTGGGAGCCCAGTAACTGTAATGCCTGTCTGGTTTCTGGCACATGGTGGCTTCTTTTTCCAGTGAAAATGATGAATGAAACATAATCTGAATTTAGGGCCCAGTCACTTCCATGTGGGGTTCATTGTGCACATTATTATTAACATGGTGTAGACAGGCTTCTTTATGACTTCATTACCCAAATTAAATAGGTTAGTTTAATGAACATTTAACACTTATGATGATGACGGCACTAAACAGCGCAAAACCCCCAACAACACAGAGTCATGCCTGTCAGTGCCCATACTGTGCGGTGTGGACAGAGCTGCTACAATGGGGAGAATGAACGGCCCGAGTACAAGGGGGTGAGAATTGTCCTTCAGCTGTCATTATACATTCTTCTTCTTCCCTCCTCTAGTTGCTCCGACATTACTGAAGATCGTCCGTCCGGCACATGTGACACACGGGGAACCGACCACACTGACGTGTCCAATCATGGGGTTTAAACCCAGGACTTTACAAATAACATGGCTGAAGAAGGATCGGAGAGACCGAGAGACAGAAATCGTAACCTGGAAGTCAACTGATGAGAAAAACACAAACCAAAGCCACGAAATAACCGAGCAGGAGCATGCAGACAAGTCCTACAGTATTCTAAGTGCCTTAATGATCAGACCAAGTATCCAACATGATGATGGAGTCTCGTACATCTGTAAAGTCTATCACTCTGCCACGGAGAAACGGGTAGAAGAAACCGTGGTCATGGAGGTCACAGGTGAGAGCTGCAGTGATGTCATGGACATGGAGGTCACAGGAGAGAGCTGCAGGGGTGTTGGGGGTTATGGAGGTCACAGATGAGAGCTACAGGGGTGTTGGGGGTTAAGGAGGTCACAGGTGAGAGCTTCAGGGGTGTCGGGGACATAGAGGTTACAGGAGAGGGCTGCAGGGGTGTCGGGGTCATGGAGATCACAGGAGAGAGCTGCAGGTGTGTCGGGGGTTATGGAGGTCACAGATGAGAGCTACAGGGGTGTCAGGGACATAGAGGTCACAGGAGAGAGCTGCAGGGGTGTCAGGGACATAGAGGTCACAGGAGAGAGCTGCAGGGGTGTCAGGGTCATGGAGATCACAGGAGAGAGCTGCATGGGTGTCAGGGTCATGGAGATCACAGGTGAGAGCTGCAGGGGTGTCGGGGGTTATGGAGGTCACAGATGAGAGCTACAGGGGTGTTGGGGGTTAAGGAGATCACAGGAGAGCGCTGCAGGGGTGTCGGGGACATAGAGGTCACAGGTGAGAGCTGCATGGGTGTCAGGGTCATGGAGATCACAGGTGAGAGCTGCAGGGGTGTCGGGGGTTATGGAGGTCACAGATGAGAGCTACAGGGGTGTTGGGGGTTAAGGAGGTCACAGGTGAGAGCTTCAGGGGTGTCGGGGACATAGAGGTTACAGGAGAGGGCTGCAGGGGTGTCGGGGTCATGGAGATCACAGGAGAGAGCTGCAGGTGTGTCGGGGGTTATGGAGGTCACAGATGAGAGCTTCAGGGGTGTCAGGGACATAGAGGTCACAGGAGAGAGCTGCAGGGGTGTCAGGGACATAGAGGTCACAGGAGAGAGCTGCAGGGGTGTCAGGGTCATGGAGATCACAGGAGAGAGCTGCATGGGTGTCAGGGTCATGGAGATCACAGGTGAGAGCTGCAGGGGTGTCGGGGGTTATGGAGGTCACAGATGAGAGCTACAGGGGTGTTGGGGGTTAAGGAGATCACAGGAGAGCGCTGCAGGGGTGTCGGGGACATAGAGGTCACAGGTGAGAGCTGCAGAAGTGTTGGGGGTTATGGAGGTCACAGGAGAGAGCTGCAGGGGTATGAGGATTAGAAGGCAGGACACACACTAATACAGTCATGTCACAGACATCAGTGATGGACAGAGCATGAGCCCCGGACCATGGATGGAAGCAACACTGGTGCAATGAATAAACTTGCTCTGACCTGCAGGCTGGTACTGGTGACCTCCTAATCTCCAGAATCTTATCCGGTCCAGGACAGCAGTATGTGCTGCAGCCTCATGTGAACGCTGTGCCCTGGAGAGGCCACACAGCACAATCTGCACATACAGGGGTCAGTGCCGTATTCACTGAATCACTAAATGTAACAGGTGAACAATGTGAAACGTCTGAGGTAATGACTGCACTAAACACCAGGTAGTGAGAAACAAAGCTCTGCATGTTGTAGTGTGACACACTGGGGCTGAGGTTACACAGCTTCGGCTGCTGCAGATGTCTTCTTATTCTCAGAATTTTCTAACTAGACAGAGTCAACAATAAGATATGGTTACAATAGTGATAGGAATACAGACCGGGGTAATAGGCAGCAGATCCTCAAGGCAAATGATACAGAGAAGGACATCCAGGGTCCATGGCAGGGTCTTAACACTGCACGGCATTAGGGTCCACATTGACCAAGCTGTGGCTACAAGGCCATCCTCCCCCTCATTGACCGGTGAGCGTAAAGCTGTACTATTAAAGGGAATCTGTCAGCAGGTATATTCTCCCTCATCTGAGAGCAGCGTGATGTGGGGAGAGAGACCCTGAATCCAGCAATGTGCTGGGTGCGCAGTTCTGACACGAGGTGACACTTTAGCAAAGCTGAGAGAGCTGCCCCTTCCCTACCATGGCTATCCCTGCCCACACCACAGCTATCCCTGCCCACACCACAGCTATCCCGCCCACACCACAGTATCCCCGCCCACACCACAGCTATCCCCGCCCACACCACAGCTATCCCGCCCACACCAGGCTATCCCTGCCCACACCAGTCTATCCCTGCCCACACCACAGCTATCCCCCCCACACCACAGCTATCCTGCCCACACCACAGCTATCCGCCCACACCACAGTATCGCCTGCCCACACCACAGCTATCCCTGCCCACACACAGCTATCGCACCGCACACACACATGGCTATCCTGCCCACACCATAGCTATCGCCACCCATACACAGCTATCACCGCACACCACAGCTATCCCTGCCCACACCATGGCTATCCCTGCCCACACAGCTATCACCCGCCCACACCACAGCTATCTACGCACACCACGGCTATCTACCGCCACGCTATCACGCCCACACCACGGTATTCCCGCCCATAACCACAATGCTATCCCTGCCCAACACAGCTATACCCTGCCCACACCACAGCTATCACCGCCCACACAAGCTATCACCGCCACTCCAGCTATACCCGCACAACATGGCTATCCTGCCCACACACATGCTATCCCACCCACCACGCATTCCCTGCCCACACCACAGCTATCCTCCCCACACCAAGTACTCACCGCATACCACAGCTATCCCTGCCCACACCAGCTATACCCGCCCACACACAGCTATCCCTCCCCACACCACAGCATCAACCGCCACCCTCAGCTATACCGGCACATCATGGCTATCCTGCCCACCACAGCTATCACCGCCCACACCAGGCTATCACCGCCCAAGACCCCACAGCATGTCCCTGCCCACACACAGCTATCCCTCCCACACCACAGCTCCACACCGCACAGCAAGTATCCCAGAAAACACTGCAGTCTATAAAGAACCCCGATTGACAATGACACATCATTCATTCTATTACCCCTACAGCATGCTGTCCTCAATTACATAGCTATCCTGCCCACACCACAGCTATCACCCGCACACACCATGGCTATCCCTGCCCATAGCACAGCTATCCCTGCCCACACCACAGCAATCACCGCACACACCATGGCTATCCCTGCCCACACCATGGCTATCCCTGCCCATAACACAGCTATCCCTGCCCACACCACAGCAATCACCACCCACACCACAGCTATCTCCCCCACACCATGGTTACTCCCGTCCATACCACAGCTATCCCTGCCCACACCACAGCTATACCCGCCCACACCACAGCTATACCCACCCACACAACAGCTATACCCGCCCTCAGCTATACTCGGCTACATAATGGCTATCTTTGCCCATACCACAGCTATCCTCGCCCACACCATGGCTATCTTGCCCAAACCACAGCATTCCCTGCCCACACCACAGCTAACCTCTCCCACACCACAGCTGCCACACCCATAGTCACAGCAATGATAATGCCCTAGTGATAAACACTGCAGTTTAATTAAAGAACCGCACCGGAGTTGAAAAGTGACACATCATTCAATTCTGTATTTTAACCCCTACAGCATGCTGTCCTCATATTACATAGCAAAAGGCTGCTGACAATTCCCTTTACCTTGAGATAGAGAATGGATGTGCAGGACTACAGGCCATTAGACAGTAATCTGTGACTGCTGGACGGGAGCCTGTGACTCTCCTTACTGCCAGCTGACTGGTTGTTTTGATTAATTGGTGTGATGTCATCATTACAGCACGACGTACACATGACATCATCCCAGCCTGGCTAATTAAAAGAACCAGTCAGCTGTGAGGTAAGGAGGGTCGCAGGCTCCTGTCCAGTGGTCACAGATAACTGACCCATCTAATGGCCCGGAATCCTGCACATCCATTCTCCATCTCTACAATTAACCATTACCACTCTGAACCTCTCACGTATATGACGAAACTCAGCACTGGGGCAATCAAGCCAATGTTATTTTCTTGTGCACAAAGGACAAACTGTGTGTGAGAGTCACGGACAGCTGACATATTTTCTAAAAAAAAAAAAAATTGGAAAACCAAGATAAATACCAAAGATGAAGTGATCGGCCTGTAGATTAGCAATGTAACACCTCTATAAGAGGCTCGAGGGCAGGGTGTCCAGGAGTTCTCACCTCAGTATGGCGCAATGCCCCCATCCCAATCTTCCTGGAAGTTGTAGGGGAATTAGGAGGGTCTTCCTCTTCTGCCAGGGTTGACCCAGAAAACCCTGGTCCCTGCTCCATAGACATCAAGATTGAGATTAAAACAGCCCAACGGGTTCATTGTACACGAGTTATTGGTGTAGAAGGTCACAGATGTTGTCGCGCTTCTATGAACCGTTGGTGCATTTAATAATTAATAAGAGCAAAATGCCTTCTTGGATAGAAGTGGAACCACAAATCCAGTAGTAGCTACTTACTCCTTGACTCCTTGATGTAGAGGGCTGGGGTCACACAGGGATCCAGCTTAGGACTGCAGGGTCCAGGTACCTGGAACTCAGGGAATGGATGGCAGGATCCTCCTGTGAGGGTACGCCAGGCGGCGCTCCGCATCTCCCCAGGACACGGCTGCTCTGCAGATGTGGTTCAGCTCCAGGATTCCCTCCTCACACACTGAGCTGCGGAGCTGTCAGCACTCACTCTGTCCTCTGTTCTCTGCACAATGTCGGTTCTCCGCAGTCTGCAATGGAGGGAGCGCACACACATGTCCTTGTGCCCATGTTAGCTCTTCCTTTCTTCTACAACTTGCTCAGCCAATCAGTCTCTTCCTCTGATACTGCTCATCCAGGATGTCAAGAGGAGTAAAGTCTACTGGGAGTTGTAGTCCAGGGGAGTGCAGCTGCTGTGAATGTTTGCCGGTTCCTAGCTGCAGCAGTCTCGGTACGCTATGCTCCCAGTTTTACAGACCGTCTTCCAGACATACCATCCCATGTTATAGATCACAATCAGCCCAGAACTGTCCACCACATTCTATGGTTTTACAGGCAATCCAAATTCCTTTGTATCATTTTTACCTTTTAGACATATTTATAAATGTCACTCACTATTTTTCATGCATTTTGCTTGTTTGTCCTTTGCTTGTGTTCTTCAGAGGAGGCTGCTCCAATGCATTTTCCCTGTTTTAACCATAAGTCTGACTTGTGACGTTTTTAAAGGCCGTACAACATGTTGTAATTTCACTCCAGTTATCGATGGTCAGAAAGGTGGAAACAGCTTAGGATGCTCCTGACTATCAAACACTATGGAGCACTTTGATAGAATAATGGCCACAAAGCCACTAGCAAAACTGACCTGATTCCCTCCATGATGAATCCTCCTCATTGACCGCTCATGGGAAGACTACTGGTGAATGTAGAGTTTGTGTCTGATGTCTCCTTGTGATCTTCCCGCAGCTGTTCCTGTGCTGGATCCCATAAGGCAGAAAGAGGAGAAGATCCGTGTGGGCCATGAAATGAAGCTGTCCTGTAAGATCCACTCGTTTTATCCGCCTCCTGTACAGGTTACATGGTACAGACATGATGGCCAGGTATTGCCCTGTGTCATCAATGACCCCCTCCAAGACCAGTCCGGTCTATGTCACGCCACAAGCTGTATGACTTACACCCCAGAACTGAAGGATCGGGGAAAGACAATCAGGTGTGAGGTGAAACATGAGAAAACACAAGAATTGAGGACGGTGACATGGGACCTGCAACATCTGAGTGAGTGGTGCAGAACAAGACTTCTATCATTTATAAAACTAAAATATACTGTAGTCCTATGCGTAACCCTATGTGATCAGGCACACTCTTCTGTTACTGCCACAAAATCTGGAAACATCACTATAATTTCCTGCATAGGGGGTCTAGTAAGAATTCACCTGCCTAAGAAAGTGGTCAGGCCTGACGGCACCATGGCTGGGACTGTGATGGCGACCATCTACGCACTACAACGTGACTTGGGCTACAATGGATTTTTCGGGTAGCTCTTGCAGCCTGCTTGCATAGATGTACAGGAGCTTCTCTGAGCGGTACCCGGAAGTCACAATAAAGTGGGTACCGCGGCGGCTCCCTGCCTGTACAATGGACAGGGGCATGCTTAACTTTCCGGGGACCTCGTGTTTGAGACCCCTGGTGTAGACAGCGACCTGGGACTGAAGGAGGTGATTACTGTACAGGAGTAGAAGATGTGTAGACAGTGACCTGTGACTGGGGAGATGATAGTATAGATGGTGAGCTGGGGCTGGGAAAGGTGATTAGTCTACAGAAGAAGAAGATAGTGTAGATAGTGACCTGAGACTGTGGAGGTGATTACTGTACAGGAGGAGAAGATAGTGTAGATAGTGACCTGAGACTGTGGAGGTGATTACTGTACAGGAGGAGAAGATAGTGTAAAGCAGGGGTCTCAAACTCCAGGCCTCGAGGGTTGCACACAGTGCAGGTTCTCAGGATTTCCATAGCATTTGACAGTTGGTGATCAAATGACCAACTGTCAAATTCTAAGGGAATCCTGAAAACCTGGACTGTGTGCGGCCCTCGAGGCCTGGAGTTTGAGACCCCTGGTGTAGATAGTGACCTGGGGCTGGAGGAGGTGATTATTGTACAGGAGAAGAAGATAGTGTAGATAGTGACCTGGGACTGGAGGAGGTGATTACTGTACAGGAGGAGAAGATAGTGTAGATAGTGACCTGGGACTGGGGGAGGTGATTACTGTACAGGAGGAGAAGATAGTGTAGATAGTGACCTGGGACTGGAGGAGGTGATTACTGTAGAGGAGAAGATAGTGTAGATAGTGAGCTGGGGCTGGGGGAGGTGATTATTGTACAGGAGAAGAAGATAGTGTAGATAGTGACCTGGGGCTGGAGGAGGTGATTACTGTACAGGAGGAGAAGATAGTGTAGATAGTGACCTGGGACTGGAGGAGGTGATTACTGTACAGGAGAAGATAGTGTAGATAGTGAGCTGGGGCTGGGGAGGTGATTATTGTACAGGAGGAGAAGATAGTGTAGATAGTGACCTGGGCTGGAGGAGGTGATTACTGTACAGGAAAAGATAGTGTAGATAGTGACCTGGGACTGGAGGAGGTGATTACTGTACAGGAAAAGATCGTGTAGATAGTGACCTGAGACTGTGGAGGTGATTACTGTACAGGAGGAGAAGATAGTGTAGATAGTGACCTGGGACTGGGGAGATGATAGTATAGATAGTGAGCTGGGGCTGGGAAAGGTGATTAGTCTACAGAAGAAGAAGATAGTGTAGATAGTGACCTGGGGCTGGAGGAGGTGATTATTGTACAGGAGGAGAAGATGGTGTAGATAGTGACCTGAGACTGGAGGAAGTAATTACTGTACAGGAGGAGAAGATAGTATAGACAGTGACCTGTGAATGGGGAGATGATAGTATAGATGGTGAGCTGGGGCTGGGAAAGGTGATTAGTCTACAGAAGAAGAAGATAGTGTAGATAGTGACCTGAGACTGTGGAGGTGATTACTGTACAGGAGGAGAAGATAGTGTAGATAGTGACCTGGGACACTGGAGGTGATTACTGTACAGGAGGAGAAGATAGTGACCTGTGACTGTGGAGGTGATTACTGTACAGGAGGAGAAGATAGTGTAGATAATGACCTGAGACTGTGGAGGTGATTACTGTACAGGAGGAGAAGATAGTGTAGATAGTGACCTGAGACTGGAGGAGGTGATTACTGTACAGGAGAAGAAGATAGTGTAGATAATGACCTGAGACTGTGGAGGTGATTACTGTACTGGAGGAGAGGATAGTGTAGATAGTGACCTGAGACTGTGGAGGTGATTACTGTACAGGAGGAGAAGATAGTGACCTGTGACTGTGGAGGTGATTACTGTACAGGAGGAGAAGATAGTGTAGATAATGACCTGAGACTGTGGAGGTGATTACTGTACAGGAGGAGAAGATAGTGTAGATAGTGACCTGAGACTGGAGGAGGTGATTACTGTACAGGAGAAGAAGATAGTGTAGATAGTGACCTGAGACTGTGGAGGTGATTACTGTACTGGAGGAGAGGATAGTGTAGATAGTGACCTGAGACTGTGGAGGTGATTACTGTACAGGAGGAGAAGATAGTGACCTGTGACTGTGGAGGTGATTACTGTACAGGAGGAGAAGATAGTGTAGATAATGACCTGAGACTGTGGAGGTGATTACTGTACAGGAGGAGAAGATAGTGTAGATACTGATCTGAGACTGGAGGAGGTGATTACTGTAGATGGTGACCTGTGACTGGAGGAGGTGATTACTGTACAGGAGGAGAAGATAGTGACCTGGGACTGGAGGAGGTGATTACTGTACAGGTGAAAATAGTGTAGCTAGTGACCTGAGACTGTGGAGGTGATTACTGTACAGGAGGAGAAGATAGTATAGATAGTGACCTGGGACTGAGGGAGGTGATTACTGTACCGGAATAGAAGATAGTGACCTGGGACTGGGGAGGTGATTACTGTACAGGAATAGAAGATAGTGACCTGGGACTGGGGGAGGTGATTACTGTACAGGAATAGAAGATAGTGACCTGGGACTGGAGGTGATTACTGTACAGGAGAAGAAGATAGTGTAGATAGTGACCTGGAACTGGAGGAGGTGATTACTGTACAGGAGGAGAAGATAGTGTAGATAGTGACCTGGAACTGGAGGAGGTGATTACTGTACAGGAGGAGAAGATAGTGTAGATAGTGACCTGGAACTGGAGGAGGTGATTACTGTGCAGGAATAGAAGATAGTGACCTGGGACTGGGGGAGGTGATTACTATACAGGAGGAGAAGATAGTGTAGATACTGATCTGAGACTGGAGGAGGTGATTACTGTAGATAGTGACCTGTGACTGGAGGAGGTGATTACTGTACAGGAGGAGAAGATAGTGTAGATAGTGACCTGGGACTGGAGGAGGTGATTACTGTACAGGAGAAGATAGTGTAGATAGTGACCTGGGTCTGGAGGAGCCGACTACTGTACAGGAGAAGATAGTGTAGATAGTGACCTGCGACTGGGGGAGGTAATTACGGTACAGGAGGAGAGGGTAGTGTAGACAGTGACCTGGGATTGGGGAGGTAATTACTGTATAGGAGAAGTTAGTGTACTTAGTGACCTGTGACTGGGGAAGGTGATTACCGTACAGGAGAAGAAGATAGTGGATGGGGGGGGGATGATTACTGTACTGGAGGAGAGGATAGTGTAGATAGTGACTGTGACTGGGGGAGGTGATTACTGTACAGGAGGAGAAAATAGTGTCAATCAAGGGTCTCAAACACGCGGTCCCTGGGGCTTCACAGTGCGGCCCGCAGCACTCCGCAGTGCAATGTGTAGGGGAATGCAGCCTTATTATGCATCCAGCGTCCACTCCATCAAGCTCCTTCACTCAGCTATATCAATAGAGGCCGGCTGGCCAATCAGATCACAGACCAGCAAGTGACGTTGGCGTCTGACGTCACCTGGGATTTCTGATTGGCCCACCGGCTTCCATTGATGTGGCTGAGTGAAGGAGCTTGATGGAGTGGGCGTAGGATGTCACTGCACCACAGCACCCAATGCACACTGGACCCTGGCATAGTTAAGGTGTGTGTGAGAGAGAGAATGAGTGTATGTATGACAATGTGTGACTGTGTGTATGAGAGTGTGTATGAGAGAGTGTATGTTGAGTGTGTATGGGAGAGTGTGCGTGTGTATATGAATGTGTGTATAAGAGAGTGTGTGTGTATGAGAGAGTGTGTGTATCAGAGTGTGTCTGTGTGTATGAGAGAGTGTGTATATGTGTATGAGAGAGTGTGTATATGAGTGTTTAGTGTGTTTATGTGTGTATGAGAGTGTGTGTATGAGTGTATGTTTATGAATGTGTGTATGAGAGAGAGTTGTGTATGAGAGTGTGTGAGTGTGTATGAGAGTGTGTGTATGAGAGTGTGTGCGTGTGTATGAGAGCGAGTGTATGTGTGTATGAGAGAGTGTGTGTGTATGAGTGTATGAGAGTGTGTTTATGAGAGAGTGTATGTGCGTGTATGAGAGCGTATGTATTAGAGCAAGTGTATGTTTGTATGAGAGAGTATATATGAGAGTGTGTGTGTGTATGAGAGTGTGTATGAGAGTGTGGGTATGAGAGCAAGTGCACATGTGTATGAGGGAGAGTGTGTGTATGAGAGCGAGTGTATGAGAGTATGAGAGAGTGTGCGTATGAGTGTGTGTGCATGAGAGTGTATATGAGAGTGTGTATGAAAGTGAGTGTATGAGAGTGTATGTGTGTGCATGAGTGTGTATATGAGAGCGTGTATAAGAGTGTGTGTGTGTAAGAGTGTGTACATGAGATAATGTGTGTGTGTGTGTGTGTGTGTGTGTATGAGAGAATGTGTATGAGAGAGTGTGTATGAGAGAGTGTGTATGAGTGTGTGTGTATGTGTGTGTGTGTGTGTGAGTATGTGAGTGTGTATGAGAGTGTGTGTATAAGAGTGCATGAGAGAGTGTGTATGTGTATGTATGAGAGTGTGTGTGTATGAGAGAGTGTGTATATGAGTATGTATTTGTGTATGAGAGAGCGTGTGTATGAGAGATTGTGTATGAGAGTGTGTGTGTATGAGTATGTGCATATGAGAGTGTGTATGTCTTTGTATGAGTGGGTAAGTGTGTATGTGTGTCTATGAGAGAGTGTGTGTGTGTATGAGAGACTGTGTCTGTGTGCGTGTGAGTGTGTGCGCGTGCGCGCAAAAAGAAGAGACACCAGGTTGGGACATCACTACACAATGGCATCAGGATGGGGACATTACTACAAGATGGGCACCAGGATGTGAGACATTACTACAAGAAGAGGACTAGGATAAGAACATTACAGAAGATGCGGACTAGGATGGGAAACATTAATATAGGGGTGGGGACATTACTACAAGAAGGCGATCAGGATTGGGGACATTACTACAAGAGGGGGACGAGGATGGGGGACATTACTACAAGAAGGCGATCAGAATTGGGGACATTACTACAAGATGGGACCAGGATGGGAACATCACTACAAGAAGAGGATGAGGATGAGGACATTACTACAAGAAGGGGAACAGTATGAGATATTACTACAAGAAGGGGATCAGTATAGGGACATTACTACAAGAAGGGGATCAGGATGGGGACATTACAACAAGAAGGGGATCAGGATGTGGACATTACTACAAGATGGAAATCAGGATGGAGACATTTCTGCAAGATGGGGACCAGGATGGGAACATTACTACAAGAAGGGGACCAGTGTGGGGATATTATTAAAAGAATGAGATCAGGGTTTGGACATTCCTACAAGAAGGGGATCAGGATTTGGACATTACTATATTGAGCGAATAATTCTGGAACTACTAAAAATGTCACTTAGTCCCACACTGACCGTTTTTACCCCTTCCTGCACTTAGTCCTACAAGGAATGCGGCCACCCGATATCAATTTTTTTCTATGTGTGGCCCATTAACCCAGCTGAGTTTGAGACCCCTGGTCTAGATAGTGACCTGGGACTGGGGGAGGTAATTACTGAACAGGAGAAGATAGTGTAGATGAAGACCAGGGACTGGGGGGAGGTAATTACTGTACAGGAGAAGATAGTGTAGATGGAGACCAGGGACTGGGGGAGGTAATTACTGAACAGGAGAAGATGATGTAGATAGAGACCTGGGAGTAGGAAAGGTGATTACTGTGCAGGAGAAGATAGTGTAGATGAAGACCAGGGACTGGGGGAGGTAATTACTGAACAGGAGAAGATAGTGTATATAGTGACCTGGGACTGGGCAGCTAATTACTGTACAGGAGAATATGATGTAGATAAGAGACCTGGGACTGGAGGAGGTGATTACTGTACAAGAGAAGATAGTGTAGATAGTGACCAGGGACTGGGGAGGTAATTACTTACAGGAGAAGATAGTGTAGATAGTGACCAGGGACTGGGGGAGGTAATTACTGAACAGGAGAAGATGATGTAGATAGAGACCTGGGAGTAAGGAAGGTGATTACTGTACAGGAGAAGATAGTGTAGATAGCGACCTGGGACTGGGCAGCTAATTACTGTACAGGAGAATATGATGTAGATAGAGACCTGGGACTGGAGAAGGTGATTACTGTACAAGAGAAGATAGTGTAGATAGTGACCAGGGACTGGAGAAGGTGATTACTGTACAAGAGAAGATAGTGTAGATAGTGACCGGGGACTGGGGAGGTAATTACTTAGAGGAGAAGATATTGTAGATGGTGACCTGGGCCCAGGGGAGTTAATTAATGAACAGGAGAAGATAGTGTAGATGGTGACCTGGACTGAGGGAGGTAATTATTGTACAGGAGGAGAAGATGGTGTAGATAGTGACCTGTAACTGGGGAAGGTGATTACTGTACAAGATAAGAAGATATCGTAGATAGTGACCTGGGACTGATTACTGTTACTGTACTGTATAGGACTAGGGATGGGCGAACTGTTCGTTTTTTGCTGTTTAACTGTTTGCTTAGTTTTCTTACTTAAACAGGGAAAAGCCAGTCACAAGCAGTTCGCCCATCTCTATATAGGACATGTTGCTAACTCCATGCTGTGCTGCATAGGACAAGTCGCTGAGTCCATACTATGTTGTATGATATGTCACTGTACTGTATATATCACTATTTTCTGTCTTGCAGAGTATGAACCTCAGGTCTCACTACACTATGACCTATATATTACCACCACATAGTGTCTGAAAATAACCACCATCATACAACTGTACAAAACCCACCATACCAAGATCAATATAGTAATAATAACATGTACCAGGGACACATACTGTCACACCATGACCACATATTACTGGCACATACAGAGGTTCCCAAATGATACCAAGATGCTGATAATGAATAAAAGCCACACTGCTGACACTAATGTTATCAGTGGAGACATTATACACAGGAGCTCTGTAAATAGTGTATATGTAATACACTGATCACTGCTTATAGTATACACAGGAGCTCTGTATATAGTGCCAGTGTACTAGTAAAACTGATCTCCACTGACATTATACACAGGAGCTCTGTATATAGTGTATAGATCAGGGGCGGAACTACACTGGTGCAGCTGCACCAGGGCCCCGACCAGCTAGGGACCCCCTTCAAGCCTGGAGGGGGGCCCCCAGCCGACCCCCGCAAGCCGCCGTCAGAGGAGAGGAGGGTCATGCAAGGGAAGCAGAGAGCTTCCTGCTTCCCTTGCCTGATCCCGCCCCTCTTCTCTTCTGCCCCTCCGGCCCGTAGGACGGCTGCAAACAGCCGGCGCGGCTCACTAGGTAGGAGACCACTGCGCCGGCGGCCCTCAGCAGCATCCACCTCCCCTCCATCGGGCAGCAGCTATTCCTCCCCCCCCCCCCACGGGCCGCGCCGACGGCCGGTATATAAACAGGAGCTCTATATATTGTATATAATGTGCAGGTAATACAGTGATATCCAGTGACCTTATACACTGGAGCTCTGTATATAATTATTTAATGTCTAGTATTAAATATGAAATATAAAAACCCAAAGCTGTCACAAGACTCCTACTGAGCCTTGGCAATATAGTATACAGGTAATAAAGTGATCACCAGTGACATTATACACTGGAGCTCTGTATATAGTGTATAATTTACATGTTATACAGTGATCTCCAGTGACATTATACACTGGAGCTCTGTATATAGTGTATAATTTACATGTTATACAGTGATCTCCAATGACATTATACACTGGAGCTCTGTATATAATGTATACTTTACAGGTTATACAGTCATCTCCAGTGACATTATACACAGGAGCTCTGTATATACTGTATAGTGTACAGGTAATACAGTGATCTCCAGAGACATTATACACTGGAGCTCTGTATATAGTACAATTCCCCATTTTGTGGTATATGACACAGCTGTTCTTCCATATTGCACAAATACTCCCTACAATACAATAATGATACATCTTACTACTATATATAATTGTATTTTCTGTCTTGCAGAGTCTGAACCTCAGGTCTCTGATATTCGCTGTCGTCCTCCTGCTCCTGGGTTTGGGTCAGTGGTGACTTTATCCTGTGACGTCAGTGCGATGTTACCCTAAAGAATTTCAAGCCCAGTGGTATAAAGGACGGAATAGGATGTCATCAGACATGTAAAGAAGATTTACAGGAAGATCCGGAGTCTGGCACGTTTGGGGGAACCATAGAGCTGACCTTTACAGCGGACAAGAGCTGCCATCAGGAGAAGTTCCGTCTGGAGCTGACACACTGCGGAAAGACTGTTCAGAGGCACACCATACTGAACCTAGGAGGTAAATATCTGACCGTCCTGTAGAGGAAATAGAGGGAACAATTGTCCAATTATCAGCCAGAATATTACTGCCAGCTCCTAATATTGTACAGTACGTAGGTCGTGATGTGTCCTGTAGAGTTGGCTCGCACCGGCGTTCCTGACATTCACTACTGGTGTATGGGCAGATCACTGACACAACCCACGTTTTTTTGGCCTTCTGTGTTTTCCTCTCTTTCTTTCGAGACTTAAATCTTTTTTTTTTTCCGTAGTTGTTTTGGGCTTATTTTCTGTGGGATGAGTATTTGTTTTTCCGTATTATATACCGAAACATGGGGAAAAAAATCCAACTAGGATGAAATGTGAAGAAAAAATGCAATTTCTCCATTTGATTTTTTTGGCTTTGTTTTTCTGTCTTCATTGTGCAGCAAAAGTATTATGGTACCAGACTGAAATGATGTCTTTTTTTATTTTAACCCCATAGCGACAGCCTTACGTTTACAGACGTCGTAAAAAAAGGGTACTTATGCCTAGCCGACGTCTGTAGACGTCAGCCAGGAATAAGCCCTGGTGCACCCCCCAGTGAGCAAAAATCTCCGGGTTTTCAGCTACCGGGGATAGCTGAGACCCTGGAGATTATGGATTGGCTGCTTTTTTACCAGCACTAGTAATGTGATGACCGTAAACCGTTACGATCATCACATTAGCAAAAAATGACATTGCCGGTAAAAAATGCTTTCACTTTGATCCGACATGAAAAGACATGTCGGATCAGAGTGAAGCATTAACCCCTAACTGCCTGAAGACCCCCGAAACCGGTACCGATACCTTCCTCCCACCCCCACCGCTGTCAAAATGGTGACGGCCGCCGGTAAAACCGCCGCCTCCGCTGCATCTCCATGTGATCTGACAGGTCAGATCGCATAGAGATGCCATCCCTGGTGGTCCCCCACAGTGCCCTCCAATGCCGCCGCTCCCCCCCTACCCATTCTCCCTGACCCCCCTCTGCCGTGATCTCCTCCCTGCTTCACGCTCCCCTCTCCCGGTGCCTCCTCCATAACTCCCTCCGATCTGATCAAACGTCAGATCGGATGGAGTTTTCCCTGTCAGGTCCTCACCTCTCCGGGCATCCCCCGCCCCCCTTCCCCCAGGTCCTCACTCCTCCGGTTATCCTCTGCCTTCCCCCAGCTCCTCGCCGCTCCGGTCATCTCCCCCCCCCAGGTCATCAGCCCTCCGGTCATCAGCCCTCTGGTCATCCACCGCTCCCTCTCACCCCCCCACCCGTCCGCTTATCCCCCAACTTCCCCCTTCCCTGCATCTCATACTCACCTGCCTCCGGTGCCGGCCATCCTGCTGCATCTTCTCTCTGCCTCTGTCCCGGCGCCTCTGCTCTGTGTACGCGTGCGCCGGGACAGGGGAAGTATGAGTTAACCCCTTTGTGGTCACACAGGGGTGATCTGCAGTTAACCCCCTGTGTGGTCACAAAGGGGTTAACTGCAGATCACCCCTGTGTTATCAGACAGGGGTTAACTGCAGATCAGTTAACCCCTGTGTGAGCACACAGGGATGATGATCTGCAGTTAACAACTTTGTGACCACACAGGAGGTTAACTGCAGATCAGTTAACCCCTTGTGACCACACAGGGATGATGCTCTGCAGTTAACCCCTGTGGGTCACCCCATGTCATTTTATCCTGTTGCCCATGTGAAAATGAAAAAATTGAGGCTAAAAGAACATTTGTGTTGGAAATATTAAAATGTCCATTTTTATTTCCACTTTGCTTTAGTTCCTGTGAAGCACCTGAAGGGTTAATAATCTTCTTGAATGTAGTTTTAAGTAGCTTGAGGGGTGCAGTTTTTGGAATGGTGTCACTTTTGGGTGTGTTCTGTCATGTACATCCCTCAAACGGACTTCAAATGTGATGTGGTCACTAAAAAAATGGTTTTGTAAATTTTGCTGGAAAAATGAGAAATTGCTGATGAACTTTGACCCCTTATAACTTCTGAACCCCAAAATTTGTTTTCCCAAAATTGTGCTAATGTGAAGTAGACATATGGGAAATGTTATTTATTAACTATTTTATGTCACATAACTCTCTGGTTTTAGGCTGGCTTCACACCTCAGTTTTTTTGATTCGAGGCTGTCCGGTGTAAACCAGACAGCCCCGGACCAGTTTTTGGCCCCATAGCAGCCTATGGGGCCAGATGGAGCCGGATGGCAGCTCTCTGCCATCCGGTTTCATCACTCCAGGACAATCCGGGGGAATATGGATATTCTGCATCACATGATCTACCAGGCTTCAATATGCGCATTGCACATGCGCGGAGCCGGGCCGATCACGTGATCCGGCCCATAATGCACCAGGGCCGGATGGGATGTACCTGCTGGTGCATCAAAGGAGGAAAAGAGGGCGGGAGATTCCAAATACAGGAGGAAATAAATACAGAATAATGACGCCCAGCAGGGGCGTGCGGAGAAGCAGCGAGGAGGGGACAATGGAGCCTGGAGCCGCCTTTCCAGTGTCCAGAGAACGACCTCCAGTAAGTGCAAAGTCATTTTTCTAACTCTTTACAGGGCGGATTTACAACAGAGAGGGATGGTTAAGGTGCACCTAGGAAGGTGTAGGGGCCGCTAGTGATAGGTCAGGGGTTAATTCCAGGTGACAGGTTCCCTTTCACCTCTGCGACGTGTCAATGGCTGTAAACGAAGAGAAACTTGTAAATAACTCATGAAAGAATAGTTACATTAAAACCAAGCACACCATTGTTTTTCTTATGAAATTCTCGGTAAGTTTGATGTGTCACATGACCCCTCTTCCCATTGAAAAAAATAATGTTGGATCCAAAATGGCCGACTTCAAAATGGCCGCCATGGTCACCGCCCATCTGGAAAAGTTTTCCCCCTCCCATATACTAATGTGCTACAAACAGGAAGTTGAAGTCACCAACCATTCCCATTATATTTAGGTGCATCCATATAAATGCCCCACCCTGTATAACAGACACCTGCTTCTCTGGTAGTCAGCGACATAAACGTTCTGTGCAAAGCAAATGGGGTTGACTTGTTTGACATACATCAGCGCCAATATGGCAGGGGTGATCCTGCACCTGATATGGAAGAAGCACAGTGTGTACAGGGAGCTCGGTTGCTGGATACAGAATGGAGCCATGTCACACAGCAGCATTATGGCAGAAGCGACTTATGTGGATTTCTTTTAATTTTGAACCAGCCACTTTAACGCTTTCGTAACCCCCACCACAAATAACTGGTGGCTGTCTGCAGTTCCCATATACAGTGCAGGGATGTAATGGACCATCAGACAACATTGCTGCAATAGCCACAGACCCTGCTGCAACAGCCACAGACCCTGCTGCAACAGCCACAGACCCTGCTGCAACATTCACAGACACTGCTGCAACAGCCACAGACCTGCTGCAACAGCCACAGAACCCTGCTGCAACATTCAGAGACCCTGCTGCAACATTCACAGACCCTGCTGCAACATTCACAGACCCTGCTGCAACAGCCACAGACCCTGCTGCAACAGCCACAGACCCATCTGCAACATTCACAGACCCTGCTTCAACAGCCACAGACCCTGCTGCAGCAGCCCACAGACCCTGCTGCAACAGCCACAGACCCTGCTGCAGTAGCCACAGACCCTGCTGCAACAGCCACAGACCCTGCTGCAACAGCCACAGACCCTGCTGCAACAGCCACAGACCCTGCTGCAACAGACACAGACCCTGTGCGAACAGACACTGCTGCCATTAATGTTGGCTATTTAACCCTCTAGATACACTTACAGTAGAGAGGGGGCACATACTTTTCTGCATGAAGTGAAAGTGGATATGAAACCTTTGTTTCCTAGGCCACGAAACGTCGTTGGGGTCGCCACTCCTACCTTCCCGATGCATGATATACTGTGATAGGGGTTGACAGCTCTCTGTATAGTACTTTAGACTGTGTATGTTACCGTAGTTCTGACAAATTGTATTAAGACTAACACCAATAATAGCTGTTGGATTGTGAACAAACCATATGTATGTACCAATGTACAGTCCTTTGGATAAGTGTACCATGTATCACTGGTGATGGAGCACTGCTACTGCCCTCACCTTGCCCTCCAAGCCAGTTCAAATAAAGTCACTTTGATTGCACTATAAGCAATTATTCCTATTTCTTTGTTTGCATATATAACTGAGTAGCTTGACAGAGCACTCATTTCCCAATGGGTGTTTTGTTATATATGGAATTTTCTATATTTATTCATCTGAAAGCAGCATAATGTAGGAAATGCGATTTTGAGTCCAGCAATGTATCACTTCAATTACTGGGGGCAGCGATTCTGACAGAGTTTTTAGGTTTAACATGTAGCAGATGTTAAAATGCTTACCCCACCCACACCACAGCTAATCCTACCCACACCACAGCTAACCCTGCCCAGACCAAGCTTTCTATGTACATTCTCTATAGACAGTGATCTGCTAATCACACTGGGGAGGAAGGGGTGGGGGACGTATTAACTAGCTGATCTAGTCAGGCAATGATAATCTCCACAAACTAAAACAGTCATTACAGGTAAACACCAGCACACAGTGTGATAACAGACACATCACTGAGTTCTGTGTTTGTAATCAGGTGATTGGATGCAACAGACCAGAGAATGAGGAGTCCGTGTTGACTGAACTAGTAGTGGTTTTATTAACTGTGTACAAATTAAAGAATATGAGAGATAATGAATTGTATAAGTAACAGTGGTAAATCAGAAAACTTCAAACAGGATAAACCAGCAAAAGAGATTTCGTGAATACAATCACAGTATTATTCTTTACCACTTAAGGTACCTTTACACGCCGCTACCGAAGGTTAGAAACCACCGGGTCTCAAAGACAATTGTACCTTTTACCTTCAAAACACCGCGTAGTGGCGGCGTGTAATTCAGGTAGCACCGTCCTGTCTCTTTGGATACCTGTCTTTCAGTCGTGCTGAAAAACAAGCAGGTATAACCCCTATGGTGGCGGCGTGTAATCGGGGCACAGGTACGGTATTTGAGTTACCTGGGACGTGCATGAGCGTCATGTATACCACGCCCCATCAGCTATCATTGATGGTGACTACTGTGTACCCATTGGCTGTCCCTGCACAGGGCGGCATATTTAATGAGATGACCAGTCACTACACATTTGCTATAGCGTCATGTATTAGGCAGCCTCCCTGCGATGCCTGGCCAATCATGATGTTATTGCATTGTCCAATCACCGTACGAGCGCTGCGTAATCCACAACTCTGGCACGCCTATGTGTTGTCCCTGCTGCCCCAGGTCCTCCCATATTACCTTGTGGTAGCGACGTGTAAATGAGGGAAGGTGCTCTACAGAAGGTAACCTGCGGCACCCATCAATGCTTCCAGGGATCGAAAAAACCTACTGTGGAGCACCTTGTAGCGGCGTGTAAATGCAGCATCAGGTACCGTTAGGAACCGTTGAAACGCGCGCGTGCACGTGCGACACCCGGTGGTTTCTAACCTTCGGTAGCGGCGTGTAAAGGTACCTTAAGTGTTACCGTACTCTAGATCCCTCTAGCAGGGAAAAATCAGTGTCACTCTATTCGCTACTGTAGTCTACTGAACAATATCATACAGTTTACAGGTCCTAGCAGGGTCAGACGCTACTCGCTAGGCCACAAGTCCAAATTGGGGGATCTCCCTCTACTGACTGCACCACTTTGTGCTCTGAAGTGAAGTCTAAATCACTGCTCAACACCATAGCACTGTGCAGGATGCAATGCCCCGACTTTGGATAATGACTGGCGTAATCTGTGGCTTAACCGCAAAGTCGGAGTTCTGGACCTTGACTGGCATACACTGGTCTTCCTCAAGTACTTGTATTGGTGCTGATCACGGCTCTTCTACTGGCGTGGGTCTCTGACCTCTAATGGTTCTTCTACTTAGCTTAGGTCACGGATCTTCCTCTCAGCTCAGGTCACCCATCATCCTCTCAGGTCACCCATCATCCTCTCAGGTCACCCATCATCCTCTCAGGTCACCCATCATCCTCTCAGGTCACCCATCTTCCTCTCAGCTCAGGTCAAAGATTTTCCTCTCAGCTCAGGTCACCCATTATCCTTTCCGCTCAGTTCATCGCTTATCCTCTCAGCTCAGGTGACTGATCATCCTCTCACCTTAGGTATAGCTTAGGCCTTCTTCAGGATCTAACTGCTCTAAAACCCTTTTGTTGCGTTGGAGCAGTACGCTCACTTCACTGCCACACAACCTTCCTGGAACAGGATTCTGGTGTCGTCTCCCCTCCTCTTGGTCCAACCAGGCCTTTTATATTTTGCAACTGCGACACAACTGTTACCTGTACCAGCATCTCTTCTAAACTCTTCCCTCCAGGAAACACTCAACTCTTTTAGTTCCTGCTTGCTGTTTTTACCTTCGGCCAGCAGATGGTGATGTTTCCTTGCAGACACAGAGGTTAGCTGAATGTGTCCTCTGCTTATTAGACTTCCTTACATGCTAACCCCCACAGCACATTGTCTTCAGATTCCCTTTCAACTGAATGCATGTTACATACTATCAGGGGTGCAGGTTTTTAAACTGCATTACTGTTGTTGTTTTTTCTGTGATATTTAGGCATCTAAAATCATTTGAAAAATTGTATGGTCAATACAAATAATCAGATAAAATATGTGTCTTTTGCTGTGGTGCTGTAAGCCTGGGAGGTTGCGACAATACAAGGTTAAGAGTGCGTGCACACGGTCCAGAGGAGCTGCGTGTTGGCCGCAGCTCCTCCGGACCTGAGGGAAGCCACGGGTGCCTGCAGGGAGAACGCAACTGCCCTGTACTCACCATGTGCGGTGGGTGCGGGGCGGCTTCTCCCTGCAGTCACCCGATGGGAGCCGCTTCCGACTCTGCAGCATGAAATGAACATGCGGAGGAGGAGCGGACTGCTGGCAACCCACACCGCAGCTCCAAACACGCTGCAGGCGGGTTATGCATAGTGAGGATGGGATTTCAAGAAGTCATATCCACTATGCTAGTACTGTACTACGCAGCGATTTGGACGCAGCGGCAAGACGCTGCGTCCAAAACGCTGCGTACACTGATCGTGTGCACGCACCCTTAATTCTACATAGTATAAAGTGTGATACGGCATGTGTTCTTCACCCTTGCGTGCCCAGTCAGACGCTGGCGCAAAGGGTGAAGGGAAAGCTGCCGAATGTTTTATGCAGGCTTCATTTTGATTGTCACTTTTTGACACATAACATATCTTCTCAGCCTCCTCAGGGCTCCCCGTCCTTGGTGAAATCATCAGTGAGCCCAGTAGCCCCCGCTATGGACAAGCTGTGACTCTGCGCTGCCCGGTGACCAACTCTGTTCCTCAAGACATAGAGGTCACATGGTTAAAGGGTGAGAAACCTCTGGAGAGGAGAGAAGGAATCCAGAAGCAAATCACGGAAAGGGACGGCTCCATATCCTGCTCCGTCCAGATCACGCCTACAGCTCTGGACTGCGGGAAACTCTACATCTGCACCGTGACACACAAGAGCACGGGAATGACCCTGAAGAAGAGCCATTACCTACTGCTGCCAGGTAAGAAGGCGGGAGAACGTCTAATAAATGGTAAAATTATGGATGCCGCACCTACCTGTCACAGGGCGCGACACCTGTACTGATCCCATGTGTGATAAAAAACAGCCATTACCTAGGTCTGAAGGCAGCTGAGGATTGTAACATTAGGATGACCCTCTGGTTTCACAATCATTCAATAGTAAAGCCACTATTTATCCAGAAAACCCCAGGCACGTACTTGTCCAGAAATGGCGGCTTTCCCATTGCAATCAGACGCCATCAGGAGCGATTATTGTGCATACACCAGATAATGTTATATTTTAATAGAAATACTGAGAGTCACTTTCAAGGAGTTGTCCATTATTTTGACATAGACGATCTATCTTTAAGATAGGTAATCAATGCTTTGAGATGAGAAGCTCCGACCCTTGGCTGTCAGCTTCGTGGTGATGAGATGTAGAGTGGATGGAGCAGAACTGCTTGGCCTTGTGCTTTGATCATTGCTGAGAACCGCGCTGAATAGGGACCCCTACACAGAGAACAGCACTCTGTTTTACACAGTCCACCAGCAGGTCAGATAACAGCTGATCAGCGTCCCCAGGAGCGGCCCCTACACAGAGGACGACCCTCCGGTTTACACGATCTACCACCGAGTCAGATAACAGCTGATCAGCCGTCCCCAGGAGCAGCCCCTACACAGAGACGACCCTCCAGTTTACACAGTCCACCAGCAGGTCAGATAACAGCTGATCAGCAGCCCCAGGAGCGGCCCGTACACCGAGGACGACCCTCCAGTTTACACAGTCCACCAGCAGGTCAGATAACAGATGATCAGCAGTCCCCAGGAGCGGCCCCTACACAGAGTACAGCGCTCTGTTTTACACAGTCCACCAGCAGTCAGATAACAGCTGATCACAGTCCCCAGGAGCGGCCCTTACACATAGGACAACCCTCCAGTTTACACAGTCTACCAGCAGGTCAGATAACAGCTTATCGTAAGTCCCCAGGAGCAGCCCCTACACAGAGGACGACCCTCCAGATTACATGATCTACCGCTGGGTCAGATTAACAGCTGATCAGCAGTCCCCAGGAGCAGCCCCTACACAGAGGACGACCCTCCAGTTTACACAGTCCACCAGCAGGTCAGATAACAGCTGATCAGCAGTCCCCAGTAGCGGCCCCTACACATAGGACGACCCTCCAGTTTACCCGGTCTACCGCCAGGTCAGATTAACACCTGATCAGCAGTCCCCAGTAGCGGCCCCTACACAGAGAACGACGCTCCAGTTTACACGGTCTACCGCCGGGTCAGATTAACAGCTGATCAGCAGTCCCCGGAGCAGCCCCTACACAGAGGACGACCCTCTAGTTTACACAGTTCACCGCCAGGTCTGGTAACAGCTGGTCGGTGCTGGTGACAGATCTTGGGCCCACACTGATCTGATATTGCACAATGTCTCTTTAGACTACAAGGTGCAGTAGATTACAATATATGACTATGACATCCTGTACAATGAGTGACCGTGTGATGGAGGGAGCCGCAGCGGACAGAGTCTCGAGGACAAGGCTGGTGGTGTCTCTGTGCTGTAGGCTACTCCAGACACACCAGTAATCTTGCTCTTTCTTGGTTTCTCCTTCAGATAAAGCGCCAACGTTTTCAGCCATAACTGTGCGGCCGGAGAGACCTGTCGCAGGGAAGGAAGCCACATTTACAGCAGTGATCTCTGGATTCACACCAGAAATTCGAGTAAAATGGTATAAAGACTTCAACCCATTGCCCAGTGATTTTGTGAACACAAGTGATCCGGAGGTTGGACCGGACTCTCTGTGCAGATGTTCCAGCAGCCTGAGGTTCACTCCGCAAGATACTGACCATGGAGCGTCCATCCGCTGTGAGGCGACACATTCTATCACTAAGAAAGTGTATGAGCAGCTGTACAAACTGCACCTGTCAGGTACGAGCCCTCCGCTCTCACATAGGAGGTAACGAGCACACTGACAGGGACTGTGCTCCACTGTCCGCTCCTGTACACTGATCACACATTGCTCTCTGTTCTTAGGTAGGACCTCCAGTGACCGATCTCCTCCTGCTAGACCTCCAGGTTCAGGTAAGTTACTGCCATCCGGGCACAAGGATGTGGGTGCCACCAGCCCCATCAGATTCACCAAAATCACCATGCGGATGTGAATAGCGAGATGAAGGAATCATGATCTTAGATCTGTCTAATAGTTGTCTTGGACAGAAGTATCATTTTCACCCATTACATGATTTCTGGAGGCAGCTGCTTTCACACTGCGTTTTTCTGTGATCCGTGGCTGTCCGTTGTAAAATTGACAGCCACAGATCCAATTTGGCCCCCATGTTAGTCTATAGGCACGGATCGGATCAGATTTGCCCTTAGTGGCATCCGATTATTGCCGGATCCGATTCTGTCCGATTTTTTGCTGTGCCCAAAATTGCAGACTGCTGCGATTTTGGGCACAGCGGATCAAATCGGATCAAATTGGATCCGACCTGATCCATGCCAAATAAAATGGGGCCTATGGAGCGTGGGTCCGAGGAAACAGCTGATCGTTCCTCGGACCCGATTTTAGTGTACTGAGCATGCTCAGTACATTAAAATCGCTCTGTGCCATCTAATTTCACTTCTGCAATGTATATGTACATTGCAGAAGTGACATCTAGTGAAAAGAAAGGGTTAAAAATAAAAAAAACTTTATTCTCACCTGTCCCGCGATCCACTGATGCCTCCAGCGCTCGATGCTTCTAGGACCTGGCGTGATGTCACAGTCACATGACCGGTTACTGCAGTAACCGGTCATGTGACTGTGACATCACGCCAGGTCCTGTGGATCAGATGAAGATAGCAGGAAGCGCCGCGGAAGTCGTGGATAGGTGAGAATAAAGATTTTTTTTATTTTTTAAGGTATGGAAAAGAGGGGAGAAAGGGGGACAAAGGGGAGAAAGGGGGACAAAGAGGGAGCAAGAGAGAGGAGGGGAGAAAGGTGACAAGAGGGAGAGAGAAGCGAGGTGACAGGAGGGAAAGAGGAGGGGGAGCGAGGTGACAGGAGGAGCTGGGAGAGGAGGAGAAAGGGAGAGGATCCAAACTGATCCTGCAAAATATCGGAATCGGATGCCTATTTGGCATCCGATTGCAGGTATCAGTTTGGATCCGTTGCTGTCCGAGGGGTCTGCAAAAAGTTGGATCCCCTCGGACAGCACAAAACCGCTGTGTGAAAGCAGCCTTATTTGTTAGCCTGACATGAAAAAAACCTTTGGAACAGAAACCACAGGTCTATGATTAACCAATTCACGCCCCATAACGTTGTACAACATCACGGGCCGTGTCCCGGTGTTTTATGTAAGCTCCGGCGCGGAGCTCCCCCCCGATCCGTGTCTGCTGTTAACACACGTTGGATCACTGTCAATCACTGACAGCGGGATCCAAAGGCGCCACGTTGGGGAACGCACTGTTTCCCGCCTGCTCCGGAGATCTCGCAATATTATCTTATTCCTGGCTTGACCCCGGAAGCTGTCATAGAGCACTTCCGGTGAGTGGTTAGCAAGCGCTGCCAACCACTCACCGTCTGCAATTCTGACAGATACCGATCGGACTGTAGATCCCTGTGCCTCTCTATGGGGCAGTGTAAAAATAAGAATGATTGATTAAATAAAGTTTTTATAAATAAGTAAAAAAAAACAAAAACATAAAAGTTCAAATCACCCCTCTTTTTCCCCAATCACAATAAAAGTATTAAAAAAATTAAAAAATACACGTTTGGTATTGCTGCGTTCAGAATCGCCCGATCTATCAAGATATAAAATCAATTAATGAGAGCAGTAAACTGTGTAACAGAAAAAAAGGTCCAAACGCCAAAATTCCGTTTTTTCGGTGATTGCAACATTGCTATAAAATGCAATAACGGGCGATCAAAACCGCGCATCCACCCAAAAATGGTATTATTAGAAACGTCAGCTCAAGACACAAAAAACAAGCCATCACCGAGCCCAAGATCCCGAAACGTGAGGACGCTACGGCTCACAGAACATGGCGCAAAAGTGCAATTTGTTTTTCTTCAAAATTCTGTATTTTTTTTCACCACTTAGACAAGAGTAATGGGCCACTTTACACACAACAACTTATCTGTCCAACTTCTGAACAACTTACTGGTTGCAGTGAAATCATGGACACATTGCTCCATTTTGTGACTGTGTACAATGGAACAATGTGTCCATGATTTCACTGCAACCAGCAAGTTGTTCAGAAGTTGGACAGATAAGTTGGTGTGTGTAAAGTGGCCTTAAAGGTATACATGTTTGGTATGTATGAGCTCGTACCGACCCGAGACATCACACCATCATGTCAGTTTTACCACATAGTGAACATGGCTACTAAAAAAAAACAAAAAAAGAAATTTTGTAATTGCACTTTTTTTTGCAATTTCGCTGTACACTATATGGTAAAATAAATGATTGCATCTAAAAGTACAACTCGTCCCGCAAAATACAAGCCGTCATATGTCTATATTGACGGAAAAATAAAAGAGTTAAGGCTCTTGGAAGCTGGGGAGCATAAAACGAAAATGAAAAACGAAAAATTCCAGGGTCATGAAGGCGTTGAAGGATCCTGTCACCTCCAAACGCCTCCTAAGCTAGCAAAACATGTCCCTGCAGCATCCTATCACTAATTCCACACTTCTTTTGTCTCCTAAAAGCATCCTGTGAAAGTGCATAAAAACGTTTTAATACTCACTCATTAGTGATTATAATTAGCAGGGACTATATTCTTTAGTCACCAGGGCGGGCTGTTTTGCGCTCCAAGATCCACCCTCTCTCTGTCTGTGTGCTTTGCTTGTGCAGGCTTTACCCTCCCCCCTCTCTCTATCACTCACAGAATGCAAATCATTAGTCCTGCCTTCAGCTCCACATCACAGCAGCCAGACAGAGAGAGGGTGGATCATTCAGGCTGCAAAACAGCCCGCCCTGGTGACTAAAGAATATAGCCCCTGCAATTAACATTGCTACTGAGTGAGTATAAAACGTTTTTCATCCCCTTTCACAGGATGCTTTTAGGAGACAAAAGGAGTGTGGGATAAGTGATAGGATGCTGCAGGGATATGTTTTTCTAGCTTAGGAGGCGTTTTGTAGGTGACAGGATCCCTTTAAAGGGTAAATTCACACCATGACCCATTTTGACAGCCCTGATGGGGTCTGTATGGTCAAATCCCCTGTAGACGGTGGTGTCTACTTTACTACGACTTGCCAGGGATAGGAGATCACACACCCACCATGGACATGGAGTCCTATAGATGGAGGTGATTATGGGTTTCACTATTCATGAGGTTTAGTTGTTTTCTAGTGGTGAAAATCACCATTCCATTGAATGTGAATCTTTAGGCCAAACATGTAGTTCTGCCTCGGCCTTCACAGAGTGATCACTTTCACATGATGGATGTGTGTCCGGGGATTATACTTCTTGTGATCCTGTGATCGTTGACCTCCTTAATATTGTGTAGTAGTGATTCTCGTTGAGGAAATAAAGGAGCAGATAACTGTCCATTATCTTCTTACTCCACAGTGAGGACAAGAGGCATCCAGTGCCTGCCGGAGAGCCCCCGGGTGGGAGATAACGTCACCCTCACATGTTATGTGGATGGATGTGACGCGGATGATTCGGTATTCTCCTGGAGTAAAGGGATGTTTCCTATAGAGAGTAATGAACAGAACATGACAGACGGATCTGGCAGCGTCTCCACAATCACCTTCACTGCACAGGAGACGGACAGAGACTGCACAATCACCTGTGAGGTGACTTATAATCTGGAGACACGAGAGGAACGATTCACCCTGAAGCTTCAATAAGGTCAACTGGAATCAATGAAGAGCGAGTCTTCAGTGTCTACATTACTGGGATAATATACAGCGAGCCCGAACTCGTCAGTGTCTATGTTCCTGGGATAATGTACCATGAGCTCAGACTCCTTGACGTCTATAGTCCTGGTATCAAACACAGCGAGCGCTGACTCATCAGTGTTTATAGTCCTGGGATAATATACAGTGAGCACGGACTCATCAGTATTTATAGTCCTGGGATAATATACAGCGAGCATGGACTCATCAACGTCTATAGTCCTGGAATAACATACAGCGAGTGCGGACTCATCAGTGTTTATAGTCCTGGGATAATATACATCAAGCGCAGACTCATTGAGGTCTACAGTCCTGGAACGATATAAAGCGAGCGTTGACGCATCGACGTATACAGTCCTGGGATACAATACGGTCAGCGCGGACTCATAAGTGTCTATAACACAGTTCAGTTACTCTTTCGATCACTCTGCATGTGAATCTCCATCTTTATAAACAGATAACACTGATTTGAGCTTGAGCAGATTCTTGAGCAGAAGATCCATGGAAAATTTCTACTGATTTTTTGGAATGGATATGGTCCTGATGGAGCGCTTGAGTACCCAAAGAAAACACTAATGGTACCTTTACACGCCGCCACAACAGGATGGATACAACCCGCTACAGGCTACAAATGTAGCTTGTCGCGCCAATATCGCCCGTAGTAGCGGCGTCTGAAGACGGGACGACACAGCCGGCTACAGATACCTCTGTATCCGTGCACTGCCCATAAACATATGGCTACATCGCCGATTGTAGCGAGCTGTATCGGCGTGTAAAGACGTTACGGAAGGGAACTCGGGACAGCCTGCAATGTAGCTAAGGCGTGACCCTGGCTCCGTGTTACCGCTCCCCATGTGCGATCATTGGTGGAAGCTGCTGCATGACGATTGGTAGTCGCTGCATAGGGAGGCATATTTAAGGAGCTGACGAGTCACACTACACAATCGCTCGAGCGTGCTGTATTACTCAGCCTCCTGCGATGCCTGGCCAATCAGGATGTTATTGCTTTGTCCTATCAGCGAACGGACGGCTCGTACTCTCAATTGTGGCACGCCTATGTGCTGTCCCTGCTGCACCAGGTCCGCCCATAGTAGCTGGTTATAGCGGTGTGTAATTGAGCTACAGATGGCTACTTGCGACACCCGGCGATGTAGCTAGCTGTAGATGTAGCGTGGCGTAGCGCACCTTGTGGCGGCGTGTAAAGAGGGTGCGGTTCCCGTTGGTAACCGTTCGGCTGTGCTCGTGCACGTGAAGTTGCCGTTGGTATCCATCCTGTTGTGGCGGCGTGTAAAGGTACCATAATGGATCTCTTCCTATAGAAGGTTCACTGAAAGTCTCCTTCAAAATCCCTGAAATGTTCAGAGAGACCTTTAGAGGAAGTTGTGGAGACCCGGGGGTCAGTGGGTGCTCTCGTCCGCTGGAACGGCCACCTTTAGAAAGACCGCATAGACCAGGGCTCATCCCAACTGAACACTTGGACTCCTTAACCGTGGGCAGAACACTACTCAGGCAACACAGAGTGAGGGAACCACACAATGGTAAGACTTTACTGGAACCCCAACAGTCAAAAGCATGTAACAGGCAACAGAGTCTCACCCTTCCGTTGGCTCACCAGCAATTCATGCCTTCGGGACTTTCAGTGCCACTTACCCAATTCAGCAGCACCCCGCTTTCGGCGGGCACCCAGTGAGAAAGAAATAGCGGCAAGCTAAGAAAGTCGACCGAGCACAGCATAGTCTGTAGCCAGGAGACCGAATTGTCCCAACCATTCGGCCAGGCAGAGTATGAAGACACGATGTGATCCTGGCAGCCAGAACTGAAGTTCCTAGGCTGAAGTCATTGTAGCAAAATTTCCTTTGCTGACTGAAGCAAGTCCTATTTATATCCTGAGCCCTCACCTCCGGGTATATTGTGTTCTTACAGGATGGGTATTTTAAGGCTGCTTCCTTATTGGTTTACAGTTCAATCTGTTTGCATAATTCTCCTCCAAATGAAATAAACAGAGGGGGCCAAGTTAATGTCCAGTTAGGCAATAATACACAAACTGGACAATGGAGTCTCCAAGCAGTCTGATAAGAAGCAATGACCCATTTCCCATGAGTCAACAAACAAAAGAACAATACGTCTGGCCAAATTAAGAACATTAACACACGACACACATTTAAAAAGACTGTGTCATCACAGAGGTAACTCACTTGTCCACTTCCAGTGTCGTGTTTGGGCTCCAGACTATTTTTTTTAGTAACCAAGGAAGGAATATCCAGCTCAACGGACGAACAACATTCTTTATTTGGGTGAATACAATGGATATAGAGTAAAACTTCAAGTTAATGATACTATGATTGAGGGTGCCGTGACAAATGAAACGCATAAATACCATCAATGTTCGATGTTTTACTCAGGCCATTGGATTCACCTGAATAAAGAATGTTGCTCATCCATGGAGCTGGATTTTCCTTCCTTGATTAATTTATACACCTGACCTGTGGCAGAGCCCTTTCTGTGCTCCAGATTGCTAAGGATATTAAGTGGTGAGCTGAGATTTTTTCTAATTTCTTTTTTTATATCATGCCTGATGAAGACACCCAAGTAACCGGAGAGCTGCTAGTAACATGATTTTCTTTTTTCTGTAAGTAATTAAAGGTCTCTTCTCTACACAGTTGTTTCTCTTCTAGCAATACGTCTTCAAGTTACCAAGTGACCAAGCAAAGCAGAACAGCTTGTAGAAAATAAGTGGCTGTGAAATCATTAGTCTGTGGTAATATAATCAGGAGCGTAACGTTCACGGTCGCAGGGGTCGTGGCTGCGACGAGTCCTGGGCCTATAAGGGACCGCGTTGCCAGCTGCCCCCTGCACCCGCCGATCCCAGCGCCAGTCGCTCGCATCACATGGATGTGCGTCCCCAAGAACGCACATCCATGTCACTGCGCGGCGGCAGCACACGCCATATGGGGCCCACGTGTCGAGGAGAGGACGGGGGAGCCTCCTGCTTCCTGCTGCTCCCGCCCCTCACTTCCTCTTTAGTCTGGTGCCGCCTCCTCCACACTAGGAGTAGGCGGCACTTCCTGCTTTATGCAGTGTACGGTTCCTCCTCCTGAGTCTTATCTTCAGCAAGGAGACCAGAGCAGCGAGGGAATGGGGAGAGGTGACCACAGAGGTTTTTTTAGTAAATGAGTTCTCAGTGGGCAGAGGATTATGGGTGTGGAGAGGGTGTATTATACATATATAGAGAGTTATGAGGCTGCACATATAGATAGGCTATGAGGTTGCATAATGAGCTGCACATATAAGAGCTAGAGGCTGCATATATAACGCACTATAGAGAGAGATAGAACGCTGCACTATATGGAGAGCTATGAGGCTGCATATATAAGGCTGCACTATATGAGGCAGTACTATATGGGGAGCTATGAGGCTGCATATATAAGGCTGCACTATATAGAGAGATATAAGGCTGCACTATATGAGGCTGTACTATATGGAGAGCTATGAGGCTGCAAATATAAGGCTGCACTATAACGGCTGCACCATATGGAGAACTGAGCCTCCATTATACTGTATATAGGGCTGTGAAACTGCATTATACTATATGGAGGGCTCTGAGGCTGTATTATACTATATGCAGGGGCTATTAAGCTGTATTATACTATAAGGAGGGCTGTAAGGCTGTATTATACTACATGGAGGACTATGAGGCTATACTATATGTAGGATAATGGGGGTGCATTATAATAATTGGATGACTATTGGGGCTACCTTATGAATGGGGGACTATAGGATGCATTATAATACATGGAGGACTATGGGGGTACATTGTAATATATGGGGGAATATGGGGATGCATTATAATAATCGGAGGACTATCGTGGCAGGAGGAGGAAGACGATATAAACCATGATGGGGGACATATATTCCACGATAAGGGCCATATTCCAGGAGGAAGACCATATATAGCAGGATGGGAGACATAAAGTATATAAAAAGATAAGCTCCATGTTTCAGTAGGAGGACCATACGTATAGCAGGATGAGGGACATAAATACATAATGAAGGGGGAGAGGGTCAATTTGTGAGTTTTTATAGAACTTAGAACGTTGCAAGGGGTCCATACATCCGACCAAGTGTGCGCGCGCGGGGGGGGGGGGGTGGCCAGGCCTGAATTTCGCATCGGGGCCTATCAAACTCTAGCTACGCTACTGACTATAATGTTTTTAAAAGGCAAAAAATACAATAGGACAGAGTTACATTTCAAATCAATTAAAACCAAATAGAATGGTGGTCGGGGCAAAAGTGCCTGATTTGGTATACAGTTGAAGCTAGAGGTTTCCATACACTATATAAAAAAAACAAAACTGCACGTTTTTCTCACTATCTGACATGAAATCAGAATAAACCTTTCCTGATTTAGGTTAATAAGAATTATCATATTTATTAATATTTGCCATATGCCAGAATAATGAGAGAGAATGTTTTAAGGCATTTTATTGCTTTCTGCAAAGTCACAAGTGCATACAAAGGGATGGAACAACACAGAGATGAGGCCCAGAGCCACAAATCGTATGCGTTCCACAAATACTCATACTGGGCAAGGGCAAGAGCGCTAGTAGAGCAAATGTTCAATCATAAACCGTAAAAACACAAAACTGGAAACAGAGGAAACTTTTTTTTTAATAATAAAGCAGAACAAAAGTTCAGTTATAATAACAAAGTGAACAAAATATGGTTGTGATTTTATATTATAATGAATTTGTCAGTGAAAAATGAAAAGTTAAAATAAAAAAAAAGGGAATGACAAACTTATGACATAAGCTTCTAATAGGACAAGTACATTGTGGTCCGAGCTGCTGTGTTCTATGATGTAAAAACCAGATACAGCGGTATGTCTGGGTATAGTATTAGCTGTTTATTTTCCGACGCGTTTTGGAGTCATATCCCAAACTCCTTCCTCAGAGAACATCCTGGATGCAGTCTTGAAATTGCCAAACTTTTGAAGCATGATCACTGAACAATCAAGCGTTTCATGGCAAATAGCCAACAGGGTCGCAAGAAGCGTGTTAGGCAAAATAAGCGCAAAATAACTGCCCATGAATTGAGGAAAAGCAAGCGTGAAGCTGCCAAGATGCCATTTGCCACCAGTTTTGCCATATTTCGGAGCTGCAACGTTACTGGAGTATCAAAAAGCACAAGGTGTGCTATACTCAGGGACATGGCCAAGGTAAGGAAGGCTGAAAAACGACCACCTCTGAACAAGAAACATAAGATAAAACGTCCAGACTGGGCCAAGAAATATATTAACTCATTTTTCAAAGGTTTTATGGACTGCTGAAATGACCGTGATTCTTGATGGGCCAGATGGATGGGCCAGAGGCTGGATGAGTAAAGGGCAGAGAGCTCCACTCCGACTCAGATGCCAGCAAGGTGGAGGTGGGGTACTGGTATGGGCTGGTATCATCAAAGATGAACTTGTGGGACCTTTTCGGGTTGAGGATGGAGTGAAGCTCAACTCCCAGACCTAGTGCCAGTTTCTGGAGGATAACTTCTTCAAGCAGTGGTACAGGAAGGAGTCGGTATCGTTCAAGAAAAACATGATTTTCATGCAGGACAATGCTCCATCACATGCATCCAACTACTCCACAGCGTGGCTGGCCAGTAAAGGTCTAAAAGAAGAAAAAATAATGACATGGCCCCCTTGTTCACCTGATCTGAACCCCATAGAGAACCTGTGGTCCCTCCTAAAATGTGAGATCTACAGGGAGGGAAAACAGCACACCTCTGGGAACAGTGTCTGGGAGGCTGTGGTGGCTGCTGCACGCAATGTGGATCGTAAACAGATCAAGCAACTGACAGAATCTATGGATGGAGGCTGTTGAGTGTCATAAAGAAAGGTGCCTATATTGGTCACTAATTTTTTTGTTTGTTTTTGCACGTCAGAAATGTTTATTTCTAATTTTTGTGCAGTTATATTAGTTTACTGGGTGAAAATAAACAAGTGAGATGGGAATATATTTGGTTTTTATTACGTTGCCTAATAATTCTGCACAATAATAGTTACCTGCACAAACAGATATCCTCCTAAGAGCCAAATCTAAAAAAAAAAACACTCCAACTTCCAAAAATATTAAGCTTTGATATTTGAGTCTTTTGGGTTGATTGAGAACATAGCTGTTGATCAATAATAAAAATAATCCTCTAAAATACAACTTGCCTAATAATTCTGCACACAGTGTAGGTGTACGAATATAGCACCAGGTCCACCATCAGTATAAGAATACATCACCATAACCACCATCAGTCCATAAGTACAGCACTAGAACCACGATCAGTACGTAACCTCATGATTAGAACTACCATCAGTAGATGAATATATGGTAGCACCAGAACCATCATCAGTATATAACTACACCAAAACCATCATCAGTATATAACTACACTAGTACTATCATCAGTACATGAATACATCACCAGAACCACTATCAGTACATGAGTACATCACCAGAACCATCATCAGTAGAGGAATATATCACCAGAATCACTAACAGTACATCAGTACATGAATTTAGCAGCATAACCACTCAGTACATAAACATGGCACCAGATACACCATCAGTATGTGAATTCATCACCAGAATTACTATTAGTGCAGGAATATGCCACCAGTACCATCACAAGTAAATATATATAAAAATAATCAGAGACACACCAGCGATCGAACTGTCAGGGTTCCTTATGTGATGCATACAGCTGCAAGTAGAACAGACTCCAGGTGTTAGTCTCAATTAGGAAAAAATATAGAAGTAATAATTACTACTGCGTTAATACCTCTAAAAATAAGATTCATTGCTCTAAGTGGGAGAAACAAAATAATAATCTTGTAGTGTGATACCTTTTATTGGCTAACAAAAATAAAATAATTGATGTTTGGGCCCTTTCACATCAGCGTTTTTTTCAAATCGCGGCAGATGCGGTGAAAAAAACGCATCTGCCGTGATTACCGCATAACCGCGACACTTGCGGCAAGCCCCTGCAATGTCTATGGGGCTTGCGGTAAGGGTGTGGCAGGTGCGGCAAGTTTGGTTTCGGCACTTGCGGCAGGTGCGGCCGCGAAAAAAAACGCAGTCCGCAGCGTTTTTTTTTGCGGCCACACCTGCCGCAAGTGCCGAAACCGCACTTGCCGCACCCTTACCGCAAGCCCCATAGACATTGCATGGGGCTTGCCGCAAGTGTGCCGCAAGTGTCGCGGTTATGCGTTAAACGCGGCAGATGCGTTTTTTTCACCGCATCTGCCGCTAATTTCAAAAAACGCTGATGTGAAAGGGCCCTTACAAGGCAAGCTTTCAAGACGACTCGGGTCTCTTCATCAGGCATGGTATACAAAACGTTTAAAGAAACAGAAATATATACCAAACTAGAACGGATACAAGTTAAACTAAATGGCCATTTAAATAAACAAACGGAACCTTGAGAGGATCCTTAATTAGGCTTAGTGGTGTGAAGGTTTTATGGCCCTAATGTATATGCAAACCTGGTGCCTTCACTGTCTCTGGAAAACATTCCTCAGATGTTGTAAAAAATGTTGTTTGTACTGTGTTAGCCAGTAGATAGAAAAATCTCAGATTTTAATATTTTTCTTTAGATGTTGTAATGAGTAATGTAATGTTGTAATAAATCCTTTTGATAGGTTTAACCCTTATCAAACAGAGTCAAAGGTTTGAATGCGTTTGTATTCACAGACACGTCTATGTTTTTGTGATTTGAAATTGCCTTTTCTGGTCATCATAATGGGAGACCCAGACAATGGGGTTTAGGGCTCTGCCCTCCGGAGGTCACACTAGGTACTACAAGTTTGTAGACACCGCCTCCTCCGCTTATAAACCCCCACCGTAGGAGACATCCTCAGTTTTAAACTTAGTGTGCTCGGAGGATCACGCTTTGCTTGCACTTCACTGCATTCTCACAACTTACGTGATGGCGTCTGAAGACAAGGTAAAATGGTCCCCGTCGGGGACCCTCGACAGTCTCCCCGCTCACCCTTTGTGGAACACGCAGGTGGAGGTACCGGAGGGCAAAATGCCTGGACACTCTGTGTTCTCCCGGTACGCTGTCGCACTCCTTTTTCCATCCCTTCCTGGGGGCTCTGGAGAATGGGAGTTGGGAGCCTTGCACAGCTCCGCTCCGTCCGAGGCCTCCCTAAATGGTGCTTACAGACCGGACTGGAGCCAGCCCAGTCTGAGGCCTCCCTAAATGGTGCTTACACTCCAGACTGGTGCTGCACCCCCGTCCGAGGCCTCCCTAAATGGTGCTTACAGACCGGACAGGCACTGAGGCCCGTGCGTCTCCTGTGTGCCTGGGGGTAGTGTCGGACACTTTATGTGTCCGGACACTCAGACCGCGCGTACCCTCGGGTCCGCGGTTCTGTCGGTGTGCCCTGTGCTGGGGTCACCCTGGCTGACCGCCCTGTGTATCACAGGGGCTGCGGCTGTGGACTGCAGGTGTTTGTATATACTGACAGTCTGTGTGTGTATGTTGTATTCACACTTTCCCGCGCTGCGGGCTCTAGTCACCTCCATTACTGAGGCTGCCTGGAGGATGGGAAGCAGCCCTTGCGGTGACGTCACCGATGGGCGTGTGTGTGTGCTTCCCGCGTGTTCTCGGCGCCGCCCACGACTTTGCTCTCGGCGGCCATCTTCTCCCTCACTTCCCGGCTGGGATCTATCGACAGCACGTGTCGGCACTCAGGGGAGACCGGAACTCGCGGAGGTCACACACACACACCGCTTCCTCCTACCGCTTTACTGCGGTCGGTAAGCCACCGGGTTTCCCGGTTTGTTTTGTGAACGGCAAATTGGCTTATATTCTCCCCACTGTGGCGATGTCCTCAGTTGGGAAGCATGCTGCTAAGGCGGCGGTGGTCACCATTACCTGTGCTACATGCAACGGGACACTGGTGGAGGGGTCCTGCAATAACTGTGGACGCCCAGAGACCCGGACTGCCACTACTGAGTCTGCAAATCCGGGATTATACCCTGAGGTTCAGGTGATCCCAGGGCCATGGGAAACGCAGAATAGGATCAATGAATCCCTGCTGTCCCAGATGTCCTCCATGTCGCAATCCCTGGAGGCACTTCATAGGAGACTGGAAAACCCAGCTACTCCGTCCAGTTACCCCCGGGTGTCTCCCTCTTCTGCTGTGAGACCCCTTAAGCGAGCTCGTCGTGAGGAGTCACCCGAGCTCCAGGCTCTCTCTGAGGAGGAGCGTTCCTCTGATGGTGAGGAAGATGATGGGGGTTCTACTCTCGGGTCTGTGTCTGAACCTCCAGATGGGGTGGAGGATCTGGTGTCCTCCATCAATGAGACATTACGTCTTGTCACTCCTCCTGAGGAGGTGACTGTACACCCCAAGGAGGTCTATCAATGGCTACGGCCGGAGGCTAGACCAAGTGGATCCTTCATGGACCACACTAATTTTGGAAGGGTGATTAGAGCACCCAGGTTACACCCTGGGCGGCGTTATGTCCGTAAACCCAAGGACAATCGCTTTCCCTTTCCCCAGGAGGTGCTTCAGGAATGGTCGCAGTCTCCAAAGGTGGACGCTTCCATGACCAGGATTGCTGCACGCTCCTTGTTTTCTGCCTCTGATAGCTCCTCATTGAAGGATGCTACTGATAGACAGGTCGAGCAACTCGCCAAGTCTTCCTATGAGGCTGTGGGGTCTTCATTTGCCCCTAATTTTGCCGCGGTCTGGACCCTACAAGCGATTACCACCTGCTTGGATGGTATCACTGAACTAGCTAGGTCCAGTCCAGAGGTCCTGGCGCTTACCGACAGAGCAAGGGCTTATGCGGATTACGCCAGGACGGCAACTTTGGAAACTGCCACTCGCTCTGCTGTGGCCTCTGCCAATGCAATTGCGATCCGCAGGCTGTTGTGGCTGCGTCTTTGGGACTCAGATACCACATCTAAGAAGATTTTGCAGAATCTTCCATTCGCTGGTGACAGGCTTTTTGGCACCGAGCTGGACAAATTGATAAAGGATTCTGCTGAGTCTAAGATCCCGCAGAATAAGCCTAAGCCACGGTATACCGTGAAAAGGAACCCGAAGCAGTGGTCCTTTCGCTCCAGCTCACAGTCATCGACGACATCCGCTCGCTCGGACCGAGGGGGCAAGCCTGCTACTCAGTGGCGTTCCAAGAGTCGTCAGAAGAAGCCGGCGGGGGCAGCGGCTGCCACCCCCAAGCCCGCCTCGACATGACTCGCTCTCTCGTCCTGCCTCCCCACAGGTGGGGGGACGCCTGTCTCGATTTCAGGACAGGTGGCTCCTTCACGTTCAAGACCAGTGGGTTCGAGATGTAGTCTCACGAGGTTACAGGATAGAGCTGACGTCAAAACCAATACCCCGATTCCATCGGTCGGTTCCATCTCCAGAAAAGGCTCAGGCTTTTCACCTGGTGTTGGAGGGACTCCGCAGAGACGGAGTGGTGGTCCCAGTGCCTACGGAAGAGAGGTTCAGGGGTTTTTACTCCAACCTCTTTATTGTCCCAAAGAAGGACGGCTCTTTTCGCCCGGTTTTGGACCTCAAGTTGTTCAACCGTCACGTGTTGGTTCGGAAGTTCCGCATGGAATCCCTGCGCTCCGTGATCGCGGCTGTGTCGCAGGGAGACTTCCTAGCGTCCATCGATATCAGGGACGCTTACCTTCACGTGCCCATTGCACCAGCTCATCAGCGCTGGTTGAGATTCGCAGTGGGGGAAGAGCACTTCCAATTTGTGGCACTGCCATTCGGGCTAGCCTCGGCACCGCGGGTGTTCACAAAGGTGATGGCCTCCATGATGGCTCTCCTGCATGTGCAGGGACACGCCGTCATACCCTATTTGGACGACCTGCTGGTCAGGGCGCCATCGGAAGACCTTTGTCGGGTGAGCCTGGAGGTGACCATGAAGTCTCTGGAACAGTTCGGGTGGCTTCTCAACATTCAAAAGTCGACCCTGGTTCCGACCCAGTCATTGACGTATCTGGGCATGGACTTTCACACGGACTCAGCCCTGGTGTCCCTACCTCAAGCCAAACAGCTAGCGATCCACTCAGGAGTGCAGAATGTCCTCCTGTCACCACAATCATCCCTACGGGTATTGATGAGACTGGTGGGACGCATGGTAGCGGCGATAGAGGCGGTGCCGTTCGCACAGTTTCGCCTCCGTCCTCTCCAGCTGGAGATTCTTCGCAGATGGGACAAGAGGACGATCTCGCTGAATCGGCTGGTGACGCTGTCACAACCGACCAGGGACTCCCTACAGTGGTGGCTCCAGCCACATCACCTGTCACGAGGCCGGTCCTTCCTAAAACCGTCATGGTTAGTGGTGACCACAGACACCAGTCTGAAGGGCTGGGGTGCGGTGTTCTTGCACCACAGGGCTCAAGGCCTCTGGACTCAGTCGGAGTCGGCATTGCAGATCAACGTGCTGGAGATCAAGGCGGTCTATCTGGCGCTCCTGGCGTTTCAGAAATTCCTGTCAGGACACCCCATTCGGGTGCAGTCCGACAATGCGACGGCCGTCGCCTACATAAATCATCAGGGAGGGACCAGAAGTGCTCAGGCCCTCGCCGAAGTCCACCGCATTCTAGCTTGGGTGGAGGAAAACGGCTGCCTGATCTCCGCAGTTCACATCCCAGGGGTCGAGAACTGGGAGGCCGACTACCTGAGCCGGCAGGGGATGGACGCCGGAGAGTGGTCTCTACATCCAGACGTCTTCCGGGACATCTGCGGCAGATGGGGCACTCCGGACGTGGATCTGATGGCCTCACAGCTGAATCATCAGGTGTCCCGGTACATGGCAAGATCATGGGATCCTCAGTCTCTGGGGGCGGATGCCCTGATCCTGAGTTGGTCCAGCTTCCAGCTGCCATATGTGTTCCCGCCTCTGGCTCTGATTCCCAGGGTCCTGTGGAAAATCAGGATGGAATGCAGAGTAGCCATTCTAGTGGCTCCAGATTGGCCCAGGAGGTCCTGGTACCCGGACCTGTGGCAACTGTCAGGCGGACACCGGTGGGCTCTTCCAGAACGCGCAGATCTACTCGCGCAAGGCCCATTCTTCCACCTCAATTCCAGGGCCCTCAGATTGACTGCATGGCTCTTGAGGCCTGGCTGCTGACATCCAGAGGCTTCTCTCCTACAGTGGTTGCCACTATGAATAGGGCTAGGAAACCTGTTTCCAGGAAGATATACCACAGAACGTGGAAAATCTTTTTCTCCTGGTGTGCCTCTGGTGGACGCTCACCGTGGCCATTGTCCATCCCGACATTGTTGGCCTTCCTACAGTCGGGGTTGGAGTTGGGATTATCCCTTGGATCTCTGAAAGGTCAAGTATCAGCACTTTCAGTGCTGTTTGACAGGCGCTTGGCGCTCCTCCCGAAGGTCCGTCAATTTCTGCAGGGGGTATCTCGGGTGGTTCCGCCTTACAGGCGACCTCTGGACCCTTGGGACCTCAACATGGTCCTGGCGGCTCTGCAGAAACCGCCGTTTGAGCCACTGAGAGACATCTCTCTCTCTCGTCTGTCCCAGAAAGTGGTCTTTCTGGTGGCAATTACGTCTCTGAGAAGGGTCTCAGAATTGGCTGCACTTTCGTGCAAGTCACCCTTTCTGGTGGTTCACCAAGACAAGGTGGTGTTGCGCCCACGGCCAGAATTCTTGCCGAAGGTGGTTTCAACGTTTCACCTAAACCAGGAGATTGTTCTCCCATCATTTTGCCCCGCTCCCGTTCATCAGGTTGAGCGCGACCTCCATACTCTGGATCTCGTGAGGGCTGTACGCATTTATGTGTCCAGGACCGCCTCCTTTAGGAGTTCGGATTCCTTATTTGTCCTCACGATGGGTCGCTGTAAGGGGTCCGCGGCTTCAAAGTCGACCTTGGCCAGATGGATCAAGGCTCCCATTCAGGAGGCTTACCGGTCTTCTGGTTTGCCTCTCCCGGTGGGTTTGAAGGCACACTCTACTAGAGCTGTAGGTGCGTCCTGGGCCTTGCGACATAGAGCGTCTGCTCTACAGGTGTGTCAGGCGGCCACTTGGTCCAGCCTGCACACTTTCTCTAAGCACTATATGGTGCATGCCCATGCCTCTGCGGATGCGAGTTTGGGCAGGCGGGTTCTCCAGGCGGCGGTTGCCCACCTTTAAAGGGAACCATGTGTTATCCGTCTTGTTGAGGAACTCTTCCCGCCCTGGGGTATTGCTTTAGGACATCCCCATTGTCTGGGTCTCCCATTATGATGACCAGAAAAAAGAGAATTTTGTTTACGTACCGTAAATTCTTTTTTCTTTAATCATCAATGGGAGTCCCAGCACCCACCCAGTTGTTCCGTTGCATGTTTTTGCATTTGATCTGTTCTCTGTTGAGACAGTGTTTTCCGGGTTGTTACACCGTCTGTGCACGGCATTCTTCCCGATGTTTCGGGTGTGGTTTATTTTCTCCTCGCAGCTTATGGACTAAACTGAGGATGTCTCCTACGGTGGGGGTTTATAAGCGGAGGAGGTGGTGTCTACAAACTTGTAGTACCTAGTGTGACCTCCGGAGGGCAGAGCCCTAAACCCCATTGTCTGGGTCTCCCATTGATGATTAAAGAAAAAAGAATTTACGGTACGTAAACAAAATTCTCTTTTTTAATATGGCAACTTTCATAATTTTCAATGCTATGTCCTGGATTACAGAAATGTTTGGCTACTGGTAAATGGATTGTTTTGTGTGTAATTGTGTGACAATGAGACCTTATCCTTAAGGCCCCATTACACGTAGCGATATCACTAACGATATCGCCGCAACGTCACAAAACCAGTGATATCGCTGCGTGTGACACGTAGCAGCGAGCGGCCCCAGCTGTGAGACCAGGGACTCCCTACAGTGGTGGCTCCAGCCACATCACCTGTCACGAGGCCGGTCCTTCCTAAAACCGTCATGGTTAGTGGTGACCACAGACGCCAGTCTGAAGGGCTGGGGTGCGGTGTTCTTGCACCACAGGGCTCAAGGCCTCTGGACTCAGTCGGAGTCGGCATTGCAGATCAACGTGCTGGAGATCAAGGCGGTCTATCTGGCGCTCCTGGCGTTTCAGAAATTCCTGTCAGGACACCCCATTCGGGTGCAGTCCGACAATGCGACGGCCGTCGCCTACATAAATCATCAGGGAGGGACCAGAAGTGCTCAGGCCCTCGCCGAAGTCCACCGCATTCTAGCTTGGGTGGAGGAAAACGGCTGCCTGATCTCCGCAGTTCACATCCCAGGGGTCGAGAACTGGGAGGCCGACTACCTGAGCCGGCAGGGGATGGACGCCGGAGAGTGGTCTCTACATCCAGACGTCTTCCGGGACATCTGCGGCAGATGGGGCACTCCGGACGTGGATCTGATGGCCTCACAGCTGAATCATCAGGTGTCCCGGTACATGGCAAGATCATGGGATCCTCAGTCTCTGGGGGCGGATGCCCTGATCCTGAGTTGGTCCAGCTTCCAGCTGCCATATGTGTTCCCGCCTCTGGCTCTGATTCCCAGGGTCCTGTGGAAAATCAGGATGGAATGCAGAGTAGCCATTCTAGTGGCTCCAGATTGGCCCAGGAGGTCCTGGTACCCGGACCTGTGGCAACTGTCAGGCGGACACCGGTGGGCTCTTCCAGAACGCGCAGATCTACTCGCGCAAGGCCCATTCTTCCACCTCAATTCCAGGGCCCTCAGATTGACTGCATGGCTCTTGAGGCCTGGCTGCTGACATCCAGAGGCTTCTCTCCTACAGTGGTTGCCACTATGAATAGGGCTAGGAAACCTGTTTCCAGGAAGATATACCACAGAACGTGGAAAATCTTTTTCTCCTGGTGTGCCTCTGGTGGACGCTCACCGTGGCCATTGTCCATCCCGACATTGTTGGCCTTCCTACAGTCGGGGTTGGAGTTGGGATTATCCCTTGGATCTCTGAAAGGTCAAGTATCAGCACTTTCAGTGCTGTTTGACAGGCGCTTGGCGCTCCTCCCGAAGGTCCGTCAATTTCTGCAGGGGGTATCTCGGGTGGTTCCGCCTTACAGGCGACCTCTGGACCCTTGGGACCTCAACATGGTCCTGGCGGCTCTGCAGAAACCGCCGTTTGAGCCACTGAGAGACATCTCTCTCTCTCGTCTGTCCCAGAAAGTGGTCTTTCTGGTGGCAATTACGTCTCTGAGAAGGGTCTCAGAATTGGCTGCACTTTCGTGCAAGTCACCCTTTCTGGTGGTTCACCAAGACAAGGTGGTGTTGCGCCCACGGCCAGAATTCTTGCCGAAGGTGGTTTCAACGTTTCACCTAAACCAGGAGATTGTTCTCCCATCATTTTGCCCCGCTCCCGTTCATCAGGTTGAGCGCGACCTCCATACTCTGGATCTCGTGAGGGCTGTACGCATTTATGTGTCCAGGACCGCCTCCTTTAGGAGTTCGGATTCCTTATTTGTCCTCACGATGGGTCGCTGTAAGGGGTCCGCGGCTTCAAAGTCGACCTTGGCCAGATGGATCAAGGCTCCCATTCAGGAGGCTTACCGGTCTTCTGGTTTGCCTCTCCCGGTGGGTTTGAAGGCACACTCTACTAGAGCTGTAGGTGCGTCCTGGGCCTTGCGACATAGAGCGTCTGCTCTACAGGTGTGTCAGGCGGCCACTTGGTCCAGCCTGCACACTTTCTCTAAGCACTATATGGTGCATGCCCATGCCTCTGCGGATGCGAGTTTGGGCAGGCGGGTTCTCCAGGCGGCGGTTGCCCACCTTTAAAGGGAACCATGTGTTATCCGTCTTGTTGAGGAACTCTTCCCGCCCTGGGGTATTGCTTTAGGACATCCCCATTGTCTGGGTCTCCCATTATGATGACCAGAAAAAAGAGAATTTTGTTTACGTACCGTAAATTCTTTTTTCTTTAATCATCAATGGGAGTCCCAGCACCCACCCAGTTGTTCCGTTGCATGTTTTTGCATTTGATCTGTTCTCTGTTGAGACAGTGTTTTCCGGGTTGTTACACCGTCTGTGCACGGCATTCTTCCCGATGTTTCGGGTGTGGTTTATTTTCTCCTCGCAGCTTATGGACTAAACTGAGGATGTCTCCTACGGTGGGGGTTTATAAGCGGAGGAGGTGGTGTCTACAAACTTGTAGTACCTAGTGTGACCTCCGGAGGGCAGAGCCCTAAACCCCATTGTCTGGGTCTCCCATTGATGATTAAAGAAAAAAGAATTTACGGTACGTAAACAAAATTCTCTTTTTTAATATGGCAACTTTCATAATTTTCAATGCTATGTCCTGGATTACAGAAATGTTTGGCTACTGGTAAATGGATTGTTTTGTGTGTAATTGTGTGACAATGAGACCTTATCCTTAAGGCCCCATTACACGTAGCGATATCACTAACGATATCGCCGCAACGTCACAAAACCAGTGATATCGCTGCGTGTGACACGTAGCAGCGAGCGGCCCCAGCTGTGAGATCGCTGATCGTTATGGAATGGCCTGGACCATTTTTTCATCGTCGGTCTCCCGCTGGGCATGCTGCATAGGTGTGTGTGTGTGACAGGAAAAACGACCAATGATCTCCATGCTATGCCCGTGACAGATCCCAACGACCGTCGGGGATCGCCGCATCGGTGAGTAGATCTGCCTGTGTGGCATCTCAACAGCGACCACTTAGCGACATTCCAGCGATCCCTGACAGGTCAAATTGCTGTCTGGATCGCTGGAATGTTGCTAGGTGTAACGGGGCCTTTACTCTTAGCCGTTGTCCTGTCACCGAAACATAAAAAGCCCCCACAGGACATAGAGTGCACATAATTAAATGCACAACATTGGAAGAGGAGCATGTGAATGTCCCGGGAATCTTATCTTATAGTGTTGTGAGTTGGGGATCTGAATCCTGTCTCTGCTCTCTATGTGAGCACAGGTCTTGCAGCTCTTCACATTGCATGGATAAGTTCCTTTTGGTGTATCGAACTCCGCATAATGTTCCTTAAATTGGGAGGCTGCCTGTAGCACAGCAAAGGAGGGTCTTTAAATATTATTTTTAGTCGGTCATCCTTGTGTACGATGTGGTGAAGTTTCTTGGCAGTTTTTCTTAGTACTTCAAAGTGTGGGTTGTAGGTCACCACCAGGGGAACACGTTGGTTCTCTTCTTTTTCTCTGTATTGGAGTGCTTGACTTCTAGGGATCCTTGTAGCTTTAATGATCTGATCCTCAATGGAGGTGGGGTGTTAGCCTTGGTTCAAAAATGTCTTTTTGTAGATGGTTTAAGTGTTCATCTCTGTCCATCGGGTTGGAGCAAATACGGTTATATCTGAAGGCCTGGCTGTAGACAATGTGGGGCGGTCAATTGGTCTCCGATATGCCGATGTCTGGAGCAAACTATTTAGAAGTTTTATGGTGGTATCCAGAAAGTTTATTTCTGTTTTTGAGTGTTCCAGTGTCAAGTTTATGGTGGGAAGAAATTTGTTGAAATTCTCATGGAATTTTAGGAGTTCATGTTCAGACTCAGTCCAGATTATTAAAATGTCATCAATGTACCGGAAGTAGGCCAAGGGTTTGATGGGGAAGTCATTTTCCAGTTTATCCATTAAAAGATTGGCATACTGGGGGGCCATTTTGCTTCCCATAGTGGTTCCAGTGCGCTGTAAATACAATTCCTCACTAAAAGAGAAAATGCGTGAGGATAAATCTGATGAGTCTTAGTTCTGATTGAGAAGGGATCCCATTGATTTCAAGAAACATTCAGCAGGCAGTAAGTCCATCTTCGTGTGGGATGTTGGAATATAGGGATTCCACATCCATGGTAGGATAAGATGGTACTCTCGGGGAGGGGACCTATTGTAGATAGCTTATTTAAAAGGTCCTTGGTTGCTGTATATAGCTGGCTGTCCTCCTTACCAGCGGTTTAAGGTCATTTTCCACCCACCCAGAGATTCTTTCAGTAAGTATTCCCACCCCTGAGATGATCGGTCTCACAGGGTTATACCTGGCTTATGAATCTTGGGAAGCATATAGAAAATTCCCATCCTTGGATCCTCAGGTATTAAGTCCAGAAGTTTTGTGGAATCTGTAAACAAACATTTGATGACTCTTCTCAACTCCATTATAATTTGGAGGTGGGTCCTGATCCACTCTGGTGTAGTACTGTATATCCATCAGCTGTTTAAGTGCTTCTTTAATGTAGTCCATTGTATTCAGTAGAACTATGGCCCCACCTTTTTAGAGTTATGGTAGGAAGCGTTGATAGGCAACGCAGTCCTTTGTCAAGCCTGAGAGTGTGCGCTATGGCAAATGCTATATAGGCTACCAATCTTCAATTGTAACTGATCGGTGCAGGTGTAGTTAATTAATTTACCTAATTGCAGTGCAAAAGTGCAGACTCACAATACATTTTACAACTTAGTGCAAAATACAAAAATAAAACATATGAAAAAGGGACAAAAAATAATCAAGACAATGAACACAAACAGCAAAATTCAACAATTACTGAAAACATGTGAGAGTGACTCACTAACACTGCTCACCTGTGTCCAGATAAGGAAACACCATGGTTTGTTCAAGAAGGGAGAAGCATGATTTTTATTTCACCTCGGCCAATGTTTCGGTTCTATGACCTTACGGCCGGCAAAGTGGCAAACAGGAGTGTGTAGGAGAAGTGTGTGACCTGTGTGTCTGTGCCCCGGCTGTCAGTGTGCTGTAGCTGTGGGGAGGGATTTGCCAGACTCCTGCAGTTTTTTTTTCAAACTGCGCCAAGGAGGAAAGGTAGCGCCCCAGGTAGTCACCCTCCCTACTCCTTGTTTCAGCCCCGCTCATGTCTGTGTGATCCCGATCATGTATCCATTCACAATTCTCATGTTGGGCGGCATATTAATGCTTGTTTTTAAGGGCAGACTACAACTTTCAATGACAGATTATAACTTACCTTCTCGCGGGACACTGCAGGATCACGTTCCTCACATGGACACTGCAGGATCACGTTCCTCGCGCGGACACTGCAGGATCACGTTCCACATGGACACTGCAGGATCACGTTCCTCGCGCGGACACTGCAGGATCACGTTCCTCACATAGACACTGCAGGATCACGTTCCTCGCACGGACACTGCAGGATCACGTTCCTCACATGGACACTGCAGGATCACGTTCCTCGCGCGGACACTGCAGGATCACGTTCCTTCGCGCGGACCTGCAGGATCACGTTCCTCGCGAGGACACTGCAGGATCACGTTCCTCGCGAGGACACTACAGGATCACATTCCTCACATGGACACTGCAGGATCACGTTCCTCACGCAGACAATTCAATCCTCGTGCAGACACTGCAGGATCACGTTCCTCACGTGACGCTGCAGGATCACGTTCCTTGCGAGGACACTGCAGGATCACGTTCCTCACGTGGACGCTGCAGGATCACGTTCCTCACGTGGACGCTGCAGGATCACGTTCTCGCGAGGACACTACAGATCACATTCCTCACATGGACACTGCAGGATCACATTCCTCACATGGACACTGCAGGATCACGTTCCTCACGCAGACACTTCAGATCACATTCCTCGTGCAGACACTGCAGTATCACGTTCCTCCAATGGACACTGCAGGATCACATTCCTCACGTGACACTGCAGGATCACATTCCTTGCGCGGACACTGCAGGATCACATTAATCGCACAGACACTGCAGGATCACGTCCCTCCAGTGAACGCTGCAGGATCTATTCCACATTTGTCTCACTGCAGAGTTTTTAATCCATATTTAGTTTTGGTTCACAGTCCTGCAGCTGCAAATGAATTCTGTGATGTTTTATGTAACTCTATGTGTAATTTATGTATTCAAATGCATGAAGTGTTTTAACCTCGACCCTTTACTGGCAAAAAAAGCAAAACGATAATTTTAGATGTTAAATGTCAAATCACCCGACACTGTGTACGCTTATCAGCTGATGATGGTTCCTGTCCGAAGTGAAGACCAGACATGTTGTGAACACTTGGGGGGCCTGCAAGAGAAGAAACTTCAGAACAACCACAACCCACACACCGTCATCTGTGGAGGCGCTCGCTCTCCTGTATTGTCCTTCAGTCTTCATGCATTGTGATCATCAACCTGCTAAGAAGTAGAGACCTTATAGTAGCTAAATACAGAATCCAGCGGCATTTCATCTCCATCAGCTGCCAAGAACGTGGCCCTACGCTGCCAGAACACTCCCCACCGCGGCCATAGACGGGCCACACTGTTGCCAAGGATGTGCCCCACTGCTGTCAGAACATTTCCCACTGCTGTCAGAACATTCCCTACAGCTGCCGAAGATGGGCGCTACTGCTGCCAGAACATTCCCCACTGTTGCTGAGGATGCACCCCACTGCTGCCAGAACATTCCCCACTGTTGTTGAGGATGCACCCCACTGCTGCCAGAACATTCCCCACCGCTGCCAAGAATGTGTCTCACCACTGTTGAGGATGCGCCCCAGTGCTGTCATGGGATGTGCCCCACTGCTGCCAGAATAATCACCACCTCTGCCAAGGATGTACTCCACTGCAATACAAACATGCCCTGCTGCTGCCAAGACGTTGCCCACCACTGCTAGAATGTGTCGCACTGCTTCCAGAATGTGGCCCACCGCTGCCAAGTACGGACTCCACTGCTGCCAAGGATGTGCCCCATAGTGGCCAATAGATGAGTATTTCCAACACATTTTCATGACCTTCAACTCCCAGACTATTCAGAACCACTATAAAATGAGAGGATTCTACAACATGTCCAGATGTATAGAGGGGTAGTTCCCACAGAAGAGGCCAATGTGGATGTGGAGAAGAGAGCTAGGACCACCCTCAGGGAACTCGCCAGATCATTGCAAAAAATACTCTATACCCTATAAAACCTCACTGCTAGGGATGAGTGAGTAGTCAAAAACTCGGACTGGCTATACTCGTGCCGAGTAGATCGTAATACTTGGGTATTCAGTGCGAGTAGCGAGTCCAATGTTAGTCAATGGGAAATGCAAGTAATTGTCTACTGGACCCAAAAACCAAAAAAGTGGTCTGGAGCTGAGGAAAAGTCTGAAATAGGTGCAGGATTGCCGTAAGAGCGAGTTATGATGGAGGAGTCTTCTGACAGCTCAGTGTGTAAGTGGTGTAGAGAATGATCTGCCCTAGGGGCTGTGTGATGGTTAATGTAGGAAGAAGCCACCCATCATTATCATCATCACAAGGGCTTCACAATTATAAAGCTTGTCTACTGGCATTGTTGTTCCACTGCCACCTCACAATGTGCAGGCATAGTGTCTCCAAAAATTTGCCCAAGGGGCTGTATCATGGTTGATGAAGGAAGCAGGCCTCAAGGGCCATACAATTATGAAGCTAGCCTAGGATTACTAGCACATTAGTTGCAGTGCCCAATGTCCAAGCATAGCCATAGTGTCTCCAAAAAGTAGCTCAAGGGGCTGTACCATGGCTGACGAAGGAAGCAGGCCTCAAGGGCCAAACAATTATGAAGCTAGGACTACTAGCATAGTTTTTGCAGTGCCCGATGTTGAGGTATAGCCATAGTATCTCCAAAAAATAGCCCAAGGAGCTGTACCATGGTTGATGAATTAAGCAGGCCTCAAGGGCCAAACATTTATGATGCCAGGACTACTAGCACAGTAGCTGCAGTGCCCAATGTCCAGGCATAGCCATAGTGTCTCCAAAAAGTAGCTGAAGAGGCTGTACCATGGTTGATGAAGGAAGCAGGCCTCAAGGGCCAAACAAATATGATGCCAGGACACAGTAGTTGCAGTGTTCAATGTCCAGGCATAGGCATAGTGTCTCCAAAAAGTAGCCAAAGGGACTGTATTATAGTTGATGAAGGAAGGAAGGGTCTCGTCACAAGTGCCTTCGATGGTAAATATTAATTAACAGAACATTGTTTTTAGCATATTGACCATGAGGTACATGTTGCAAAAGCAGGATTTAAAAACATGTGTAAAAAGAAGAAAAGGGGTTTGTATGGGAAGGGATGGACATGGTCACCAGTTGCCTAAAATAACATTTTGGGTGACTTTAGGTTGGGATACTGTCATCAGGAGGGCTTTAATACTCTTGCGAAATCCAGTCCTTGTTAAATTTTATCAGAGTCAACCTGTCTGCATTCTCTGTAATCAGCCGTGTGCGTGTATCTGTGATGATGGCCCCAGTGGCACTGAAAACACGCTCTGACATCACACTAGCAGCAGGGCAGGCCAGCACCTCCAAGGCATATGAGGAGAGGTCTGGCCAACTATGCAGCTTGGATACCCAGTAATTAAACAGAACAGAACCGTCAGGAAGGACACAGGTATAGTCACTTAGATAGTCGTTGACCATCTTGTGCAGCTTCTCCTTCCTTGACATTGTTACCGGTCCAGCTAGAATCACTGAAGTAGGACATAAAACTAAAGATAAAGTCACCAAAAAATAGCCATCTCAAACATCCATTGTATGTAGCAGGAGGCTGCCAGCTAGCTCCACTGAGAGGCAACACAGGTGTCTGAATACCGGTACTCAATCTCCTGCAACCAACCAAGCATTGGGGGCGGTTGTGGCACCTGCGACCAGCCATGCTATGGGGGAGGTGATTGGTGGTATTTATAGACACAAGGTTGCCAGGTCCACTCTGGACATCCAGGCCTTTGAGTGTTTTGCTTCAACTCAACTTCAGTGCATCATCTGAGTTTTGCTCTGTCTCCAGTTATTCCGGGTTGGCTCTTTTCACCTTCTCTGAAGTCATCTGCTCTGCTGGCCTCACCTGTACTCAGTTTGCCTTCTAGCAACAGGCTGTGCTCTGTAAAGGATTGTTCCTGCTACCTTCAGTCTGCTCTGCTGCACGTAAGCTCTGCTACACTTAAAGTACTGCTGCAATTTAGTGTGGTGCTCTGGACACTTTGGGACTCTGGTATTTAGCCACACCACACTGTGCCAAGTTCAGGACTTTGTTATCAGGTGGCACGGTGGCTCAGTGGTTAGCACTGCAGCCTTGCAGTGCTGAGGTCCTGGATTCAATTCCCACCAAGAATATCTGCAAGGTGTTTGCATGTTCTCCCTGTGTTTGTGTGGGTTTCCTCCCACATTTCAAAGACATACTGATGGGGCTCACAATCAAACATCTTAAGAGGGACAGTGTTGCAAATGTATGTAAAGTACTATGGAATTATTAGCGCTATATAAATGAATAAATATTATTACTCAAAGGCTATTACTATTACTGGCCTCGCAATGTGTGAACCTATAGACTGTGTTTCTGGTATCAGCCTTGTTCTACGAACTGTTTACCTAGCACTATTTATTGCCTAGTTTTTTAATTGTTTTTTGAAGGACTTAATCTCGCCCCTTCTTATTTGACCTGATTCTTTGTTTGCTGCAGCATCACCTGAACCTGTTTTGTTGCATGTGTGTTAATAGACTTGAACTGAAACCTAGTCTCTGTCTTGTCTTGCCCTACGCAATCAGATTCCTGAAGGTATCCACATAAAGTGTTACATCGGCTCTCAGAACTGCAGTTTTTCAATCCAATACACTTTTCTGTGTTTTTGAAGTTCTATGTGATTGCCTCCCCTCTCGGCTGACCCACCTGCTGCAAGAATGAAATCTCAGTTGGGAAATATTATGTCTTTCAATGTGAGCGTTTTTCTGTATCGATGTGATACTAATCGAGAAAGGCTCAAGTGAGAAGCTGAAATGCGTCTTTCTGTTATGACGACGGAGTGAAAATAAAAGTCAGAGGAAGATGAAAAAAATCTTGATGATCCTTCTATGAATCTGCTGTAGACATTGTGTCATGTTAGGACATCTACCATGATTGTCTGCACTCCGGAGCCATATAATATCCCTCCCAGAAGGCATGAAACATGCATTGGGTAAGGGGCCGCACTTTATCAGGTATTAGACCCCTGGTTTAGCTCAAGTTACATCTCTGCTGTTATACTATATCTACCAGTGTGGGATGAATTGACTACTTGGCATTTGATACTTTACCCCCATTATACTCTTATTTGGCACCCAAACATATGGGCATCTTATACAGTAGTTGTGGTCATAATTTCATAGTTGGTATATACTGTGATATTAATTATATTTTACTATCACATTTCTATGTACTATTTTGTTACCCACCTTAGCATATTGTGTTGTCGCTGCTGCCTTCTGGTTATCTCGCTGTTTCACAGCTGTCCACAATACTATTAACCTTTTAATATATTCTGATAAATATTGTTTATTTTATTTTGTGATTTTGGACATATTTTTTATGTCAGGTATTTATTATGTAATGTCCTGCCCCTGTTAAAGGGAACCTGTCACCAGTTTTTTGCAACCTAATCTGAGAATAGCTTAATATAGGACCAGAGATCCTGATTCCAGCAATGTGTCACTTACTGGGCTGCTCAGTGTAGTTTTGATAAAATCACTGTTTAATCATCTAGAGATTATCATTGCTGCCAGGAAGTGTGGCATATTCACAGACTGAAAGAAAATATTAATTACCAACCTAATTAATTCATATAAATTAAGTTTAAAAACATATTCTGCTAAATCTGCAGCAGAGACAACAGTAATTTTATCAAAATGACAGCAACCAGCTAAGTAAATGACACATCACTGGAATCAGGGTCTCTATTTCTACATTATGCTGCTCTCAGATTGGATGGCAAAAACCTGGTGACAGTCCAGCCACAGACATGAGGTTTCACTAATACAATAAAGGCCATTCCGGAAATGTGAAATTAATGGTTCTTGGCACTCAAATAGCCTGAAGATAAATTGTTATATTTTGATGAATGGGTTTGATATCCAAAATTAACCTGTCGACCACAACTAGACCTTCATCAGTGCGGATTGCTAGGAGGCGTCTGTGTAAAACAGTAGATAAGTTCCGTGTCCACAGCTTATTGAAAGGCGCGGATATTTGAGTCCAGGACTAGGCACATACGGCCTTTAAAAATATTAATTCCCTGTGATCTTTTCAACATTTTTCATGTTCCACTCACAAACTTAAGTGTATTTTATTGGGATTTTATGTGACACCAACACTAAGTACAAATATTTGCGACCTGTACAGGAAATGATTCCAGGTTTTCTACCACATCCCCACCATCACATATGGTGGAGGCAGCATTCTGCTGTGGGGAGGCTTTTCTTCAGCAGGGGCAGGGAAACTGGTCTGAGGTGATGGGAAGATGGATGGAGCTAAATACATTGCAATCTTGGAAGAAAATCTGTTAGAGGCTAAGGAAGACCTGAGACTGGGGTGTAGGTTCACAGCAGGTTCCAGCAGGACAAGGACCCTCAACATCCTGCAGATGTACAATGGAGGGTTGACATTAGAGCATATGCCTATGTGTGAATGGCCCAGTCACCGTCCAGATCCAAATCCACCCAGAATCTGTGACATCACAGACATTTCCATCCAATCACTGAGCGAGAGCAAAGAAGAAGAGGAAAATGTCACCTCTAGAGGAGCAAAGCTGGAGAGACAGACCCGAAAAGACAGAGAAAGGTGGTCCTACAAAGTGCTGACTCAGGGGATGAATACTAATGCAAGACAGAGAAAGGTGGTCCTACAAAGTGCTGACTCCAGGGGCTGAATACTAAAGACAGAGAAAGGTGGTCCTACAAAGTGCTGACTCAGGGGATGAATACTAATGCAAGACAGAGAAAGGTGGTCCTACAAAGTGCTGACTCCAGGGGCTGAATACTAAAGACAGAGAAAGGTGGTCCTACAAAGTGCTGACTCCAGGGGCTGAACACTAATGCAAGACAGAGAAAGGTGGTCCTACAAAGTGCTGACTCCAGGGCTGAATACTAATGCATGACAGAGAAAGGTGGAGCTACAAAGTAGTGACTCGGGGCTGAATACAAAGGCAAGTCATAATATTCAGATTTATAGAAATAAAATATTTAAAAATCCAGTAATCATTTCCTTACACATCACAGATTCTTGCACCCACATAAAATCCCAATAAAATACAAGTGCATCTCAATAAATTAGAATATCACCAAAAGTTAATTTATTTCAATAATTCCATACATAAAGTGAAACACATATACTATATAGAGTCATTACACACAGAGGGATCTATTTCAAGTGTTTATTTCTGTTAATGTTGAGGATTATGGCTTACGGCCAATGAAAACCCAAAAGTCATTATCTCAGAAAATTAAAGTAGGAAGGATGATGGGTTAATGGGACTCTGTCAGGTCATTTTTCAGTATGATACTAATATTACCCTTGAATAGTGCCTGGGCACACCTTTTACAAACATGTAAAATCATTATTGTACCCTTTCTAGTTTCCATGTTATAAGCATTTTTAGGCCCTGCAGGGAGCTGGTACATTAGTCATCTCCTTTTGTATTCACAGCTGAATAGTCTGGCTGCTGTATAAGTGCTATTTAAATATCCACACCCAAGCTGGTGTTCTGTCCCTCCCCTCTGTGCTGGGAGGGGGGAGGTGTTTTGTGCTGCACTGTGGTGTCTGTAAGATTTCTATTAAATTAAGGTTGGTTTTCCTGCAGACATGTAATGTGTGTATCTGCTGAACAATTGATCAAATGTTCTTATAATCACATAGAAATATCTGACTGCACTCACTACCCACATGTCTATAAACACCATAAATATCTCTAAGAGCACACACCTCCTCCCCCTCCTTTCTGCTCTGCAATGAGGAGTCACACAAAATAACAGATCATAGTGGCCAGGACAGGATAATGTGGCGCCCCACTGGTTGGGACACCATAGAAGGATACTGCACCCAAATAAGAGTGTGTGGTATTCCTGTGACTAAGGGAACTGGGATGGTGAATAAGGGACCCTAACAACACCCATTCATACACACCCTAGAGTAGGGGACTGTGGGTGAACCCGCTGTAGGGAAGACCCAGTCCCATGGGAGGAGTCACGTGGGTAGAAAAGTGTATGGGTGGGAGGAGAGATAGCAAGTTAGACAGAGAGACAAGTGGAGGACGATGCAGGCGAAGGTCGTCATAACAGGAAAGGGACCCTAGGAGCACCAGGTATTACGGTGCAGCCGAATCTGGACCCAGTACTACCGACTAGAAGGATCTGGTCCTGAAACCGGCTCTGGACACTGTGTGGGAGTTCAACCCTGAGTCGTTAAACAGGAGGCCCTGAGCTTCTGCAGGAAGCCGCGGCCAAAGACCCGGCGTATACCTTGAAAAGGCACACCGAACTAGGGTCAAGGGGACCTGAAGAAGAGTCGCCCACCAAAGACCCGTGGGAGCTGGCTCGAGGCTCTGCACAGTAGTGAGAAGAGGATAGCGCAGTGAAGGGACTGGAAGGGAACGGCAGGTACACCACCGAGGGTCCTAAGTGAATTATCCCGGTAGCCTGGTGACTGCCCAGGCCAGAAAGACCCAAAAGACTGCATCATATGTCTTAAGAACTTGCAAGTAAACCCGATCAAAGTTAATGACTGGTGTGACGTACGTTATTTTACTCGTCTAAGGCAGTGTTTCCCAACTCCAGTCCTCAAGGCACACCAACAGGTCATGTTTTCAGGATTTCCTTAGGATTGCATAGGTGATAATTTAATCACTTGCACAGGGAATAATTCCATCATCTGTCTAATGATAAGGAAATCCTGAAAACATGACCTGTTGCTGTGCCTTGAGGACTGGAGTTGGGAAACACTGGTCTAAGGAGCCACACACTGCTGCATTGGAAGCATGGGCGTACCCAGTGTGGGGCAGCGGGGGCAGCTGCCCTCCCCCCTCCCCCAAGAGGAAGGGGTGAGCGGCACTGAGCGCACGTAATGATCGCGGTCGCAGCAGTCACGGCTGAGACCAGGCCCGGACCTGTGGGGGGCCAGCGCCTCCAGCCGCCCCCCACGACGACGATCGCAGCTCCTGCTTCACATGGATGTGAGTCCCAGAGGACACAGATCCATGTGACAGCGCGGCTCCGACACTCCGTGTGCCGGAGGAGAGGAGGGGAGCCTCCTGCTTCCTGCTGCTGCTCCCGCCCCTCCTCTCCTCTGATCTGCCGGCTTCCTGACCTGCACTCCAGTGGCCATCAGCAGGTGGCACCTCCTCCCTACCATGGGCAGGGAGAAACTCAGGTGCATGGGGGCTGGGAAAGAAGGTGAGAGGGGGGGCTGGGACACAGAAGGTGAGGGGGGGGCTGGGACACAGAAGGTGAGAGGGGGGGGCTGGGACACAGAAGGTGAGAGGGGGGCTGGGACACAGAAGGTGAGAGGGGGGGCTGGGACACAGCAGGTGAGAGGGAGGCTGGGACCAGCAGGTGAGAGGGGGCTGGGACACAGCAGATGGAGGGGGGGGCATGGGACACAGAAGGTGAGAGGGGAAGCTGGGACACAGAAGGGGAGAGGGGGGGCTGGAGACAGCAGGTGAGGGGGGCTGGGACACAGAAGGTGAGAGGGGGGCTGGGAACAGCAGGTGGGGGGCTGGACACGGCAGGTGAGAGGGAGGCTGGGAGACAGCAGGTGAGAGGGGGCTGGGAGACAGCAGGTGAGAGGGGGCTGGGACACAGCAGGTGAGAGGGGGGCTTGGGACATAGCAGGTGAGAGGGGGGACTCCCATATCATATAAAGCCCCTATAAGGCTCCCATATCATGTACAGCCTATGATATAGGAGCCCTATGGGGGCTGTTGTATATGATATGAGGACTGTATGGGGTATTGGGGGGCTGTATACGAGATGGGACTCCAATATCATATACAGCCCCTCATAAGGCTCCCATATCTTATACAGCACACCCCGTAGGGCTCCTGTATCATATACAACCCCCCATAGGGCTCTCATGATGGGAGCCCTATGGAGGGGCTGTATATGATACAGGAGGCCTATGTGGGGGCTGAATATGATTTGGGTGCCCTATGGCGGGGTTATATATGATATGGGAGCCCTATAAGAGGGCTGTATATGATATGGGAGCTCTATGGGGGCTGTATATGAGATGGGAGCCCTATGGGACATTGGGGGGGCTGTATATAAGATGGAAGTTCCCCATAAGGCTCCCCAGTGGCGTAACGAGTCTGATAGGCGCCGATGCGCAATTTAGACCCCCACCTTCTGTGTGCACGTTGGTCAGATGTATGGGCCCCTTATAACGTTCTAAATCCTATAAAGACTCACAAATTGACCCCTCTCCCCCTTCATTATGTATTAATGTCCCTTATCCTGCTGTATACCGTATATACTCGTGTATAAGCCGACCCGTGTATAAGCCGACCCCCCTACTTTTGCCCCCAAAACCTGGGAAAACCCATTGACTCATGTATAAGCCGAGGGTGGACCCCAGCACAGGTATACAGCCCCCAGCAGTGTGCTATACAGGCCTCCCCAGTGGTAGTATACAGCAGCCTCCCCAGTGGTAGTATACAGCAGCCTCCCCAGTGGGAGTATACAGCAACCTCCCCAGTGGGAGTATACAGCAACCTCCCCAGTGGGAGTATACAGCAACCTCCCCAGTGGTATATACAGCAGCCCCAGTGGTATATACAGGCCCCAGTGGTGGTATATACAGGCCCCAGTGGTGGTATATACAGGCCCCAGTGGTGGTATATACAGGCCCCAGTCGGTATACAGCCCCCCCCATCGGTATACAGGCCCCAGTGGTGGTATATACAGGCCCCAGTCGGTATACAGCCCCCCCCATCGGTATACAGGCCCCAGTGGTGGTACATACAGGCCCCAGTCGGTATACAGCCCCCCCCCCATCGGTATACAGGCCCCAGTGGTGGTATATTACTGGCCCCAGTCGGTATACACCCCCCTTGGTGCCGCAAACCTGTAAAGCTATAATCATTATACTTATCCCTGTCCTCGCCGCCGCCTCCATCGTGCTCCTCGGGCTTCATCCGGCGCACAGACAATGACGTCATTGCCTGCGCCACACCGGCGATGAAGCCGGATGAAGCCCGAGGAGCACGATGGAGGCGGCGGCGAGGACAGGGATAAGTATAATGATTATTCCTTTACAGGTTTGCGGCACCAAGGGGGGAGGCCTGTATACTGATGGGTGGGGGGCTGTATACCGATGGGGGAGTCTGTGTATACCGATGACTCGCGTATAAGCCGATGGGGGGACTTTTCAGCCCAATTTTTGGGCTGAAAAACTCGGCTTATACGTGAGTATATACGGTATGTGTCCTCCTCCTGGAATATGGCCTTTATCATGGTATATATGTCCCCCATCATGGTTTATATGTTCTTCCTCCTCTGCCACCATAGTCCTCCAATTATTATAATGCATCCCCACATTCCTCCATATATTACAATGTATTCCCATAGTCTTCTATGTATTATATTGCATCCCATAGTCTCCCATTCATAAGGTACCCCCATAGTCATCCAATTATCATAATGCAACCCCACTATCCTCTATATAGTATAATGTAGCCTCATATGCCTCCATACATTATAATGCACCGTTCTAAAATTTTACAACGTGAACGACCATGGCTTGCCCCCCCCCACCCCTAGTTTTGATCCTGGGTACGCCCATGTTTGGAAGGACAAGTTACAAACCTGTGTGGTAAACTGCCTCCTTGTGTAAAAGCTATTACAACTGCCCCGGGGATCCCGCTCCATCTACATGGATAGTAACCATCTTGCTGCCCTACCATCACCCCGGATGTCTGACCTGCAGCTGCAGTAACCACACCAGAACCGTAGGTGGCGTTACAAATTCCTTTTATTTTTATTATTCTTACTCTTTTCAGCGACCACGGGAACGGGCACAGGCATGATGTATGAATATTCATTCCTTGGGGAGTGGGCAGCAGAGAGCTCACTGTGATTGACAGATGGGATTACCCTTTTATTTTGAAGTTTACAGAAGATAGGAGGGAAGTATAATAATAGAAATAATGAATAGAGAGAGCTTAGAGAAAGGAATTAGAAAATGATAGCAGTTACATATGGAGTTTTGCCCTGACAGGTTCCCTTTAAAAACCGCAATGCCGTATTCCACGAGACATCAAAAGGTGAAAATAATATTGCTTTATTAGTCAATGTGTTTCAGGGCTCCCAGAAACATATTAGATTCTAATTCATTGAGATGCACTGATACATTTGTTTGTGGATGTAACATGAAAAATTTGGAAAAGCTCATGGGGTGTGAATACTGTTTCAAGCCACTTTAAAAAGACGGGATTACACATAGAAAGGTGTTCACATGTCGGGGTCGGACTGAGTTGAATGTCTTCCGTAATCCATTTCTCCTTCCCTCAAGGAAACATATAGGTATTTCTGTTATTTCTCCCTTTTTTCTATAACTGCATGTTTGTGTGTCGCTTTATTTTCCTCGTTACCTTTTCTTGTCAGTGCTGTCATTTTTATATTAAAGCTTAAAACTTGCCCCTGTCTGCTCTAAAGCCCACGTAGCCTACAGAGATTGTGCGGCCCCCTTTGATTCTCAGACAGATGTACCGTATATATTTTGTGGACCCATCACCCTGTGTGTCTGATGAGTGGTGGCAGCGTGTTGTGTAGCCAAGGTGTGGACAGTATCGGGAGGAGGGGGGGGGGGGGGGGGAGTTAATTTACGATCAATTTATGGCCTATCCCAGAGGTTGAGTGATTAGATAAATTGAATCTTGCACATGCTGAGAAGTGAGGATGTAATCCCCCCTCTATCATATGTGACCCCTCCTTTATTATACATGACCTTCCTCTATTATATGACCCCCTCCTCTATTAGATGACAACCCTCTATCATATGTGATAACCCTTCTATTGTATGTGTGATTCCTCCTCTATCACGTGACTCATCCTCTATTATGTGTCCCCCTCTCTATTACATGTGACCCCCTCCATACACTATGGTTGTACAGTCGGCTCCTCACTCCCTCGTAGACTGTCAGCTCTTAGGGCGGGGCCTCTTTTTTAGGGTTCTCTCATATCAGCGAATAAACTTGGCGATTGCAATCTGATAAAACACGGGAGTTCCACTGGCAAAAATGTTATACTGTAGTACAATGCCCATCTGCGAGAAACAAGCAAAGGAAAAAAAATCGCAACATGCTGCGTGTGGTAGCGGATCTCTCCGACATTTCCCCAATGCAAAAAGTTACAATAGATAGATAGATAGATAGATAGAGCTTACCAGTCTCCTGCTGCTGCTTCCAGGGCCACTCACAAAGGGTGCCGTCACACGCAGCGATACCATGAACGATATTGTTAGCGATCACATGCACGTGCGATCGCTAACAATATCGTTCAGATCGCTGGTGAGCTGTCACACAGGCAGACTCACCAGCGATCAATGGACCAGAGACATCGTGGAAACGATTTAAATATCGTTTCCACGATGTCTTGCTCCCGCTGCCAGCCTGCGGTAAGCGGGAGCAGGCTGGTCTCCAAGGTAAACTGCGGGTATCTAGGCAGCGCGCGCTGCCTAGATACCCGATGTATACCTTAGTTACCAGCCTCCTCCGCTCACCGGCTGGTATCTAAGGTACACAGCGGGTAACTAGGGTCCCTAGTTACCCGCTGTGTACCTTAGATACCAGCAAGGGAGCGGGAGGAGGCTGGTAACTAAGGTATACATCAGGTATCTAGGCAGCACCGCTGCCTAGCTACCCGCAGTTTACCTTGGATACCAGCTCCCAGGCTTGTGAGAGGCGCTGAGAGCTGGCTTATCGGTCGTCACCTGGTGTCACACGCAGCGATGCTGCGTGTCCACCGGGCGACCAACAATTGATTTGAGGACAGGACCACAAATCAAACGATGAACGATCAGCCGACTGATCGTTCATCATTAATAGTGTCACACGCAACGATGTCGTTTCGACATCGTTCAAGCGCCACAAAACACGTGACTTTTGAACGATATCGGCAACGATATCGTTACGTGTGACGGTACCTTAAGCTTCATGCATATTCACTGCACTGACCAGCAACAGCCAATCACAGACACTCATGCTCTGTGACAGCGCCTGTGATTGGCTGTTGTAATCAGAATGTGTTCCCACAATCTGTACCGATGTCTGTGCTTGGTTGCCGTACATCGTATATGTGTTAAATATATAAGTGCTGGGAAAAAAATGTGTAAGGGTCCCCTGTATTTTAATTCTCAGCACAGATAAAGCGGACAGCAGCAGGCTGCAGCCCCCAGGTGTGCACTTTATATTGGCTGAGTATCAGATACAGGGACCCCACGCCGGTTATTTTTAATTAATTATTTAAATAAATAATTTAAAAAGCTGTGGTATGGGGTCCCCCCAAGATTCAGTCAAGATAAAGCACATGGCTGGTGGTTGTTATTCTCACCCTGGGGAAGCACACAGTTATTGCCTCTTCCCCCTAGGTAATAATAGTTTGGCGCATTCATTACAAGCGCCAAAACCTGGTGCTTTTACCGGCCCTTTGATGCCCTGGTGAGGTGGCAATTGGGGCAATAAAAAGGGTTAATGACAGCTGAGTATTGCCAGCTTGTCATTCATACATGGATTGATAATTGGCGTCTATGAGACCCACACATTACCTATCCAGTAAATAAACAGTTAATAAAAACACACAGAAAAAAATCTTTTATTAGTGATAAAACACACAAATAACCCTTTTGTTCCCATTTATTACCCCAAAACATACCCAGCTCAGGTGATAATCCACAACTCTGCTGCATCGGAGGTTGTGCTGAAAGTGAAGCATCCTATCAGCGCGACCTCTGAGCAGATAATGAGTGCACAAAAAGCTGCAGCAGTGCAGTGAATTAGGTCACCTATAGACACAGCTGACAGTTACCATGGTAACCTCATCGACTGTGTCCTCAGGTGACCTCATTCATGGCATCACTGGCACGGCCAAAGCTCTCAGTGCCCTCACTGTGTGCCCGGAGGTCGTGCTGATAGGGTGCTTCACCTCCAGAACGATCTCTGATGCAGAAGAGCAGAATGTGCTTCAAGTGACATTACTGTGGATTATTGTCGGAGAGAAAATGAGGTTGTGGGTTTAATTTTTAATAAAGGATTTTTCTGTGTGTCTATTAACTAGTTACTTACCAAATTCGTAATGTGCGAGTATTATAGACACTTGAACATTACCAATCTGGGATTAATGACAGCTGTCAATACTCAGCTGTCATTAACCCCTTCTATTACCCTGATGCCACTGCTCTAGAGCAACTGATAAGAACCGGGCCATGATTGGCACATCTTATGGAAGCGCCAGTTCTGGGGTAGTTGCGGCCTGCTATTTTTAGGGTGGTGAGGGCCAATAACCATGGTCCTTGCCACCCTGAGAATACCAGACCTGAGCTGTCGGCTTTATCTTGGTTTTCCAAAATTGGGGGACCCTATGCTGTTTTTTCGAATAATTTATTTTAAATAAATAATTTGAAAAAACAGTTTGGGGTGACCTCCGTTTTGGAAAACCAAGGTAAAGCCACCAGCTGTGGCCTGCAGCCTTCAGCTTCACCCTAGCTGGCAATCAAAAATAGGTGAACCCCACGTTGTTGTTTTTTTAAATAATTATTTATTTTTAGCTAAATACAAGACTAAACACCCTTTAGTGCCACATGAAAGACACTAAACAGTGCAAGCTGAGAATATATAGGGGGAGAGGGACATTATATAGCTGTTTGACATCTATCCTAGATTTTCTGATGTTAAAGACCATGTTAATAACACATTGCACACATGTAATACGGAGAACAAAATGCATGACACTCGGCTACTTGTCTTGGAAAGAATCTCACTAATGCGTGATGTGACGAACCATTACGTCTGTGTACAGCGCTCTGCAGGTGAAGGCAATATATAACAATGGAAGAGCCGCAATCAACTACGTTCAGCAGATTCAATTTTATAATAATATTAGAAAACTCGAGCAATCAGACATGAAGAATGGAAGCAGCTGCTGCAGAACCTCCCCTCCCAACCTGGAAGCCATAAGTGTCTTAAGAGAGTGGTGAGGACGTGGTGGAGCTGCAGTCACTGGGTATAAATAGTACATAGTAACTCGGTCCTCCCCCACAAGAGGAATCCTGGAGACCCGGCCAAGAAAGTGCGAGGCAAGAAGTAATGGTGGTGAGATGGAGACTGTGGCACAAGGGTGAGGAGCGCTCTGCACGGCGTCCGGCAGGAGACTGAGGCCACATAAACCATAGCGACCGCCACAAGCAAGTCCCAAAAATGACCATTTATCACTCTAGTGAGTTTTCACTTGCGGTCCCCTCATGTGACCCCACTAACCTGCAGTACGCTGCACTGAGCGATGGGCACCCACGTTACCAGTGTCATAGCCACTGTCCAGCCCCGGCCTGATGGTCCAGGATCTCACACACGGTTCTGCTGTTCCTGAGATGCCATTACTGCATAGAAGACCCCCAATCTAGGACTATGGAGGGGCCCGGGGTCAGGACGGCTCCTCGTCCACCAGCGAAAACTTTGGCTTTACCCTGACGGTCATGTTCCTTTTGCGGATGGCGCTCTTGGGGGAGAAGGATCGGGGCTCCTGAGGGTCCTCATCCAGTTGTCGGGCCGTACAGGTCGGGGTGGGCACTTTCACCGTGTTCCCGAACTTGGAGTAGTCCACAGCGTAGCGTCCGTCCTCCTCCGATATGATGGGCACGAAGCGTTGACCCCACAGGATCTCGTCCGCCAGGTAGGAGGTGCGGGCCTGGGTGGTGATGCCGGTGGTCTCCACCACCCCCTCCAGGATGACGATGATCTCCAGGTCCTGATGGTGGGTGAGGTCGGTGGCGGAGAGCTCGTACAGCGGACTGTCCTTGGTGATGGTGTGGCAGATGATGAGTGGTGAAACCAGGAAGATGCCGCTGGTGCTGATGGGATTCTCCATCTGGATGTCGATCTGGTGGAGGGGCAGCACCTCGCCCTCTGCGCTGCTGGACTTCCGGACCACCTGCATGCGGATGGTGGCGCTGATGATCATGCTCTTGCGCAGGTCGCCCACCCGTAACATGAAGCACAGCTTACCGTTGCGCAGGGCGATGACCGCGTGTTTGCTGAAGATGAGGGTCTCGGCTCGGCGGTTCGCCTGCGCCGTCTTCATGAAGATACAACCCAACATGATGGCGTTAATGACCAGACCCACAATGTTCTGGACGATGAGCACCAGGATGGCAACCGGCACTCCTCCGTCACCATACGACCCCCAAAACCAATGGTCACCTGTACCTCGATGGAGAAGAGGAAGGCGGCGGTGAAGGACTGGACGCTGGTCACACACGGCACAAAGTCCTCGTCCTGGAGGTCCAGGTCCCCATGAGCGAAGGCGACCAACCACCAAACCATCCCGAAGAGCAGCCAGGTGCAGAGGAAGGACATGGTGAAGATGAGGAGCGTGTGGCGCCAGCGCAGGTCCACCACCGTGGTGAACACGTCCAGGAGGAAGCGGCCCTGCTCGCGGATGTTCTTATGGGACACGTTACACGTCCCGTCTTTATCCACAAACCGCGACCTCCGCTCCTGCGCCCGGTACCGGGGCTCCTGCTGCTCCTCCGCCAGGCGGGGACTCAGCACGTAATCCTCCGGCAGCAGAGCCTTCCGGGACAGCATGGCTGCAGCCGCCCGACCGGGGAAGAGCACGGACCGGACACAGCCGACTCACCACCGCCGCCGGGAGAGAGCACTGGACGGACGAGCGACAGACCGGGAGCTGCTCCATCTGCGGCCGCCAATCACCGGCGGGGGGTGCGGGGAGGAGGAAGGCAGAGAGCTGCAGACCCGGAGCCGCAATGGAAGGTAGCGACACCTGCAGACCGTGCACATGGAGGAGAAAAACCGCACACCGTGCACCCGAGGAGAGAAACCGCAGACCGTGCACCCGAGGACAGAAACCGCAGACCGTGCACCCGGAGGAGAGAAACCGCACACCGTGCACCCGAGGAGAGAAACCGCAGACCGTGCACCCGAGGAGAGAAACCGCAGACCGTGCACCCGAGGAGAGAAACCGCACACCGTGCACCCGAGGAGAGAAACCGCACACCGTGCACCCGAGGAGAGAAACCGCACACCGTGCACCCGAGGAGAGAAACCGCACACCGTGCACCCGAGGAGAGAAACCGCAGACCCGACACCTGCAGACCGTGCACCCGAGGAGAGAAACCGAGAGCCGCAGATTGTGACGCGGAGGAGAAAAATGCAGCCCCGAAAGACAGGGCCGAAAAACCGCCGCAGACCCGGGAGCTGCAGATCGCGCACCTGAAAACGCAACGAAAGATAGCGAGTAGCGACAACTGCAGGTAAAGCATACCAAGAGCCGCCACCAGAGGGCGCAGGAGGCCAGAAGAGGACAAAGACGAGACATCCCAGGAGCCGCCACCAGAGGGCGCAGGAGGACGGAAGCGGACAAAGAGGTGAGGAGATATCCCAGGAGCCGCCACCAGAGGGCACAGGAGGACTTTTAGCGGGCAAAGAGGCTAGGAGATATCCCAGAAGCTACCACCAGAGGGCGCAGGAGGACGGGGGCAGACAAAGAGGCGAGGAGACATCCCAGGAGCCGCCACCAGAGGGCGCAGGAGGAAGGGTTCGGACAAAGAGGTGAGGAGATATCCCAGGAGCCGCCACCAAGGGCGCAGGAGGACTTTTAGCGGGCAAAGAGGCTAGGAGATATCCCAGGAGGAACCACCAGAGGGCGCAGGAGGACGGGAGCAGACAAAGAGGCGAGGAGACATCCCAGGAGCCGCCACCAGAGGGCACAGGAGGACTTTTAGCGGGCAAAGAGGCTAGGAGATATCCCAGAAGCTACCACCAGAGGGCGCAGGAGGACGGGAGCAGACAAAGAGGCGAGGAGACATCCCCGGAGCCGCCACCAGAGGGCGCAGGAGGAAGGGTTCGGACAAAGAGGTGAGGAGATATCCCAGGAGCCGCCACCAGAGGGCGCAGGAGGACTTTTAGCGGGCAAAGAGGCTAGGAGATATCCCAGGAGGAACCACCAGAGGGCGCAGGAGGACGGGAGCAGACAAAGAGGCGAGGAGACATCCCAGGAGCCGCCACCAGAGGGCGCAGGAGGACGGGTGTGGACAAAGAGGCAAAGCGATATCCCAGGAGCTGCCACCAGAGGGCGCAGGAGGACTGGAATGGGCAAAGAGGCTAAGAGACATCTCAGGAGCCGCCACCAGAGGGCGCAGAAGGACGAAAGAGGACAAATCCAAGGAATGGCCACTAGAGGGTACAGAAGGCCAGGAACGGACAAAGAGGAGAATCCCACGAATCGCCATCAGATGGCGCAGGAGGCCATGAGGAGACATCCCAGGAGCTGCCACCAGAGGGCGCAGGAGGACGAAAGCGGACAAAGCAGCAAGGAGACATCCCAGGAGCCGCCACCAGAGGGCGCAGGAGGACGGGTGCGGTCAAAGGCGAGGAGACATCCCAGGTGCTGCCACCAGAGGGCGCAGGAGGCCAGAAGAGGACAAAGACGAGACATCCCAGGAGCTGCTACCAGAGGGTGCAGGAGGACGGGGGCGGACAAAGAGGACACATCCAAGGAATGGCCACTAGAGGCTGCAGGAGGCCAGGAACAGACAAAGAGGAGACTTCCCACAAATCGCCATCAGAAGGGCGCAGGAGGAGACATCCCAGGAGCCGCCACCAGAGGGTGCAGGAGGACGGGTGCGGACAAAGAGGCGAGGAGACATCCCAGGAGCCGCCTCCAGAGGGCGCAGGAGAACGGGAGCGGACAAAGAGGACACATCCAAGGAATGGCCACTAGAGGCTGCAGGAGGCCAGGAACAGACAAAGAGGAGACTTCCCACGAATCGCCATCAGAGGGCGCAGGAGGAGACATCCCAGGAGCCGCCACCAGAGGGTGCAATAGGTCAGGAAAGGACAAAGGGGAGAGAAGGTCATCCTAGGACTGGATTCTGAGGATGGAGAAGATGGGCGGTCACTGAATACTGAGGATGGAGGAGACAGGCGATCACTGAATACTGAGGATGGAGGAGACGGGCGGTCACTGAATACTGAGGATGGAGGAGACGGGCGGTCACTGAATACTGAGGATGGAGGAGACGGGCGATCACTGAATACTGAGGACGGAGGAGACGGGCGATCACTGAATACTGAGGATGGAGGAGACGGGCGGTCACTGAATACTGAGGACAGAGGAGACGGGCGATCACTGAATACTGAGGACAGAGGAGACGGGCGGTCACTGAATACTGAGGACAGAGGAGACGAGCGGTCACTGAATACTGAGGACGGAGGAGACGGACGGTCACGGAATACTGAGGACGGAGGAGACGGGCGGTCACTGAATACTGAGGACAGAGGAGACGGGCGATTACTGGATATTGAGGACAGAGGAGACGGGCGGTCACTGAATACTGAGGATGGAGGAGACGGGCGATCACTGAATACTGAGGATGGAGGAGACGGGCGGTCACTGAATACTGAGGACAGAGGAGACGGGCGATCACTGAATACTGAGGATGGAGGAGACGGGCGGTCACTGAATACTGAGGACAGAGGAGACGAGCGGTCACTGAATACTGAGGACGGAGGAGACGGACGGTCACGGAATACTGAGGACGGAGGAGACGGGCGGTCACTGAATACTGAGGACGGAGGAGACGGGCGGTCACTGAATACTGAGGACGGAGGAGACGGGCGGTCACTGAATACTGAGGATGGAGGAGATGGGCGGGCACTGAATACTGAGGACAGAGGAGACGGGCGGTCACTGAATACTGAGGACAGAGGAGACGGGCGGTCACTGAATACTGAGGACGGAGGAGACGGGCGGTCACTGAATACTGAGGACGGAGGAGACGGGCGGTCACTGAATACTGAGGACGGAGGAGACGGGCGGTCACTGAATACTGAGGACGGAGGAGACGGGCGGTCACTGAATACTGAGGATGGAGGAGATGGGCGGGCACTGAATACTGAGGACAGAGGAGACGGGCGGTCACTGAATACTGAGGACAGAGGAGACGGGCGGTCACTGAATACTGAGGACGGAGGAGACGGGCGGTCACTGAATACTGAGGATGGAGGAGATGGGCGGGCACTGAATACTGAGGACAGAGGAGACGAGCGATTACTGGATATTGAGGACAGAGGAGACGGGCGGTCACTGAATACTGAGGATGGAGGAGACGGGCGGTCACTGAATACTGAGGACAGAGGAGACGGGCGGTCACTGAATACTGAGGATGGAGGAGACGGGCGGTCACTGAATACTGAGGACAGAGGAGACGGGCGATTACTGGATATTGAGGATGGAGGAGACGAGTGATTACTGGATATTGAGGGGATCCACATTTGTCTTCAGTCACTTTGTATTTTGTGCATTAATAATATGCATTATCTTCTATGTAAGGCGGCGTTCACATCTGCATTTAGTGCGATTTGCAGCAGATCCGGCAGCTTTGCTCGCAGCATTTTTTTTGCGCGCCCACATGTGCTGGATCTGACAAAACCGCATTTGCCGCACCTGACCGCACGTCCCATAGAGAATGAATGGGGCCTGCCGCAAGTCAGCTGCTATGTGTCCGATGCGGCAAAGCTGCCGGATCCTCCGTGAACTGCACCAAACGCAGATGTGTAAGCCGCCTAAGAATCTTTTGTTTTTTCAGCATTTTTTTCCAAAGTTCTGGTAGTGTAGGGGTTAATGAGCGGTCAGATGACACTGGGCATCAGCAATGCTTCGTCAGCAGCCGGCAGATAGCGAGCTGGTGAATAATTTACTTCATTATCGTATTACAGAGCCTGGCTCCGTTATTCAAGAAGTCTGCAGGATGTGAGGGGTCGGTAGAGGCATCTGTGTAGGGTGTGAAGTGCAGCGAGCGCAGTATGACGGCAGGATTGTGCTGAAGAATTACCGACACGATGACAGCTGCACCGGTGAAGCTGATAAAGTTTTAGGCAGTTGTCAAAAAAAACAAACGAAGAGTAAAGAGTAAGAAGCTTCAGGCTACGGGCACCAAAAAAGGTGTCATGCCAACCATGCGTTTGTTGGCGCAGAAAGGTGGCGATTTTTGTTCTGCCATGTCAGTGACACAAAAAGGGCTCGTGTCCTATGTTACTAGAATGTATAGGCTGATTGCAGATAACTCAAACAGCCAATCACAGACACCTTATCTGTGTGACAGCGTCTGTGATTGGCTGTTGGGCCCCTCACACATAGTAGTGTAAAAATAAATAATTTAAAAATATGACATAGCATTTCACAGTATTTTTGATTCTCTTACGGCTGTAGACTGCCACCCTCAGCTGCCTGGGTTTACCTTGGCTGGCAATGAAAATATAGGGAAGCCCATTTATTTTTTTTAATTATTTAAATAAATAATAAAAAAAAATGCATGGGCTCCCACTCTATTTTGATCACCAAGGGGCTGGGATTCTCAGCATGGTAAGGCCCAAGAGTTCTGGGCCTCCCACACTGAAAGCAGCAGCTGCTCCTGAAAATTGCCCGTTCATCATAGCGCCATTTCCAAGCACTATACCTGGCTCTTCCAGCAGCCCTGGTTGGGGTGACATGCTGGGTAATAAGCTGGTATTAACCCCATTTGTGTTCTCAGCTGGTGCTAAGCCCGAAATTCATGATGTCAGGCCAATATTAGACCCAGCCATCACAAATTTCTAGTAAACATTAAAAAAAAAACAGCAGAGAGATATTTTTTTTTTTATTCGAAATAATACAAAAACCACATTTAGGGACTCCATCTTTAATTGCAAAGAAAACCCTCCCTCTGACATAATCTACAGGCACAGCATGTTCAGCTCTGCTTCATCGCTCTGAACAAACACGTCTGTTCAGAGGAACAAACAGGCTCTGGCTGAGCTGGGTGCTGTGAGAAAGGTCAATTGAGTTCATAGCTCAGGGGCGAACTGGCCCATGTGGCAGGGGGGCAAGTGCCCCCTGGGCTGGTGGTATAACCCCCACCTGGGGCCGCCCACCCACAGAAACGGGCCGCCCCCCCCGGACCTCACTGAAGGGCTGGCGGGACTGTGATGGGCCACCGAAGAACTCCAACAGCACCCCATCCCCCAGTCCTCACCTAAGGGCTGGGGGGGTACAGACATGGGCTGCCGAAAATTTCCGACAGCACCCCCCCACCCTCCCCTAGTCCTCGCCATGAACTCGGGTAGCCCCGACTCTGACGTCACTGCGAACACTGCTGAGAACTGACTGGTTTGCGACATTGCAATGAATAGCCCCAGAAGGTAATGAGCGGCCTCGGAAATAGATACAACAGACTGCAGGACGCACAATGATGGGAAAGCAGGACCTGGTAAGTCTAATGATGATGTTAAGTAATTATATGCTCTCTTTTACAGCCCTCCCGTCCCATCCCATGAGTAAAGTCCAAGCTCAGGGTTCAGACGCAAGTTCAAGTTATGTCCGGCCCCGAACTCAAACTTTACAAAAAGATCCAAGCAAGTTCGCCGAACACGAGCATCGGCGGGTTCACCCATCACTATTCGAGCCCAACGGGTACACCAGTGGGCATATCATGGCAACAAACCTCCTCCCTCCCAGATATATGACTTGCTGCATCTGGTGCAAAAATGGTTGTAGCCAGAGTTCTCCACCACAGCGCAAATCGTGGAGCGGGTCATAGTGGACAGATTTGTTCATGTCCTCCCGAAGCCAGAACATACTTAAGTGGCTCAAGGCCCAGTTACACACACAGATAATTGTGCAGAGATTGTTCGCAGATCTCTGGTTGCAGTGAAATCATGGACACATTGTTACATTTGTACACGACCACAAAATAGAACAATGTGTCCATGATTTCACTGCAACCAGAGATCTGCGAACAATCTCTGCACAATTATCTGTGTGTGTAACTGGGCCTTTAGGGAGACCCCCCCAGAATGCCAATGACCTGGTTGGGCTGGTGGAGATGTACCAGGTCGTGTAAAATTCCCTGGGGAATCCTTCAGAGTTACCATTTACATACTGGAGGGTTCAACCGGTGGCTGACACCCAAAGGAAGGGTACTAAAGCCGCAGGGGATGGGAGCCCGAGGGGTAAGTGGGGGGTTATTGAAAACCACAGCCAGTGATATACTCTGCTGGAGGTGTCAGGGCCCAAGTCATGGACAGTGAATGCAGGGAGGACCCACAGTCCTGTTAAGGTGATGGATCTGTTTTGGACTCAGGTAGTTTGGTGACCCAAGGTCATGTGTATTGTAGTCGTCGCCCTGTTAAAGGTCCAAAGCCCAACCCTCAGTTCCAGGTCCACATCAGTGTTGATCGGTCAAGTCAAGGTCTACAGATTAGTTATATAACCTGCTTAGCAAACAAAACATAGCCTGACGCGTTTCGCCTCTCAATAGTTTGAGAGGCTCGTCAGGGGCGTTATGCAATATGCTTCTACAGTAGTATAAGGATCAAATCTATTTATGTTTGATCCTAGGTTATGAGTCCATTGAAACAGATTCCAGGATGGTTCCAGATGCTAGGAGAACATATGAGGCAGTCCTTAGTGGTTCAAATGGTATCCTCTTCACAATACCACGTTATAAGGTTGTGGTCTACACCTGGTATGGTGTGCCTTGTCATAGTCTTGTCCTGTTACAGTCTGTGTGCCATCCAAAAGGCTGAGGAAGGACAGAAATTGGTTATACCCCTACTGTGGTGACCACCCTGGGGAACTACCTTATGATAATGGTAGTACCTTTGCTGGTTAGGCCCTTATATATCCATCGTATGGTAGGTATAGTGTAGTTTCTTTAGAGGTCTGCCACATTAGTGTTCCCCTTGTTCAGTATATGGATAATAGAGGTTGATTCATGCTGATAATAGTAAGGTCACTCTTGTCAGCTTTATACCATTCCTGACCCTGATATCTAGTCAGCCTTCTATATAAGGCTCTGCATTACCAGGTCTAAAGGTACCTTTACACGCCGCTACAGAAGGTTAGAAACAACCAGGTGATGCTCGTGCACGCGCGCGTTTCAACGGTCTCTAACGGTACCCGATACCGCCTTTACACGCCGCTACAAAGTGCTCCACAGAAGGTTTTTTCTATCTCTGAAGGCACCGACGGGTGCCGCAGGTTACTTTCTGTAGAGCAGCGTCCCTCATTTACACGCCGCTACAGAGTTGTGTATTACGTGATGCTAAAGCGTTGATTGGACAACGCCTTAGCGTCATGATTGGCCAGCCAGCGCAGGAAGGCTGGCTAATACATGACACTATTCCAAATGAAGGCTATGAATGGACAGCTCTTTAAATATGGTGCCCTGTGAAGGGACAACCAATCGTAACACAGGAGCCTCCACCAATGATCGCTGATGGGGCGTGGTATCCATGACGCTGTGGCATGCCCCAGGGAGTTCACTAGGTGACGCAAAAACCATCCTGTTCCTCATTTACACGCCGCTACCATCGGGTGCTCAAAAACAGGTGTCGACAGTGACCGGTGGCAACAACCCTATTTACACGCTGCTACCTCGTGGTGTTTTGGCGGTGCAAGATACAATTGTCTCCGACACCAGTGGTTTCTAACCCGCGGTAGTGGCGTGTAAAGGTACCTTTAGCGATGTCCTCAGCCACTTATAGAGTTTGATCCCACAGTTAAGTAATAGTAGTGATTGGCGTGCACACCTGTTGGACGTAGTAGAGGTGCTATTGTAGGGGGCCCTTGGGTCCCGTTGTCAATATAGTTTTCCCAAAAACACTGCACACTCCAAAAGATTTTTCAAAGTGAAATTGTGTGTTTATTTATGGTGCATATTGACATTTTGTGCGATAGAACTTGACGTTTCGACCACGTCCCGTGGTCTTTATCAAAATATCGCTGTCTAGTCTTATGAATATGGATATATTGCACTTAGGGAACTTGTAGGTCCTGTATTGGCTAGTCGGTGCTTTTTGTTGATCTCTGGTGGTAGTGGTTGTCTTTAGATATATATATACATCAGATATGGTTCGATGGGGGTATGTCTTATTCTGGTCTGTGCCCCAAGTAATGCACTTCCTCAGATCTAGCACTGTATACAGGATATGTCCCTCCTGTTCCAGGGTCTACCAGCGCGTCCAGCGCCTTGGCTGTGACGCTGGACGCGCTGGTAGACCCTGGAACAGGAGGGACATATCCTGTATACAGTGCTAGATCTGAGGAAGTGCATTACTTGGGGCACAGACCAGAATAAGACATACCCCCATCGAACCATATCTGATGTATATATATCTCTAAAGACAACCACTACCACCAGAGATCAACAAAAAGCACCGACTAGCCAATACAGGACCTACAAGTTCCCTAAGTGCAATATATCCATATTCATAAGACTAGACAGCGATATTTTGATAAAGACCACGGGACGTGGTCGAAACGTCAAGTTCTATCGCACAAAATGTCAATATGCACCATAAATAAACACACAATTTCACTTTGAAAAATCTTTTGGAGTGTGCAGTGTTTTTGGGAAAAATTATATTGATCCCACAGTTAGTCTTAATGGTTGATATATCAGTCAGGCTCCTCTGCTGGTTTACATCTGTTGCTGCTATCAGTGAATGGAGTTAGCTGACTAACTGACATCAGTTGCTTCACTGGAAGAGAAATCTTTTTTCGGATTTATCGGGACGTGCGCAGGTTGTAGAACATGAAGTTCTGACTGAACCACATGTGAGAGTTAACCTGAAGCCGCACTGGATCCCTGAAGCTCGATGAGCAGGGATTTAGAAAGAAGTAAAGACAATGTTGAGCCTCTGCGTGATTGAGGGATCTAAAAGGGCTGGTTCAGTCCCATCATACTTGTACCAGAGCCAGATAGAGAATGGCGGTTTTGTAATGATTATGGGAAGTTGAATGAAGTCTCCAAATTTGATGCATATCCGATTCCCCATATTGATGAGCTCATCAAGAGGTTAGGACCAGCAAGCTATATCTCCACCCTTGACCTGACAAAAGGATACTAGCACATACCAATGTATCAGAGTGCCAAGAAAAAGACGTCTTCCTCTACTCCCGAAGGTTGTTTCCAGTACACTAGGATGCGGTTTGGGCTGCAGGGAGTTCCGGCTACCTTCCAGAGGCCATCGTAGCCTGCCATAAGCAGTATGTCGCAGCCTATCTGGATGATATTGTGATATTCACTTCAGACGGGTGAAGTCACCTGCAGAAGGTCCAGGCGGTGCTGGATGCACTGAGGAAGGCGGATATACAATAAACATGAAAAAGTGCAACATAGGAAAGGAGGAGGCCAGGTACTTCAGTTATATTGCTGGTAGGGGCAAGATCAATTGAGAAGTGAATAAAGTGTTTGCTGATCCAGAGTTGGCCACAACCCCTCGCTAAGAAGGTCAGAAAGAGAAAAAAAGCGCTACTGTACGCATCAGCTGGTAAAGAAGGCACTTAAGGAAATTTTTTTTGCATTGTCGGATACTATCAGCGGTTTATACCGAACTTTGCCGCGATTGCCGCACCACTGACTGACCTTACAGGCACAAATTCAGCAATGGCCAAGTGGACTTCGGAAGTAGAGATGGCTTTCCAGGAACTGAAGTTAGCTGTGTGTAAGCAACCAGTCTTAATGGCGCCTGACTTCTCTAAGGAGTTTGTGCTTTAGGCCGATGCTTCAGAGGTCAGATTGGGCGCTGTGTTATCACAGGAAATAAATGGCGAGGAACATCCCATCCTGTACCTGAGAAGGAAACTATCCTCCTGTGACACTATGCCGTAGTAGAGAAGGAATGATTAGCCATCAGGTGCACAGTTGATGCTTTAAAATATTTCCTGCTAGGCTGAAAGTTCAGACTAGTGTCAGAACATGCGCCACTGAAGAGGAGAGACCGAAAAGGGAAGAATGCCAGGGTGACCAGGTGGTTTCTAGCCCTTCAAGATTTCAACTTCCATGTAAAGCACAGGCCTGGGAATATGCATGGGAATGCAGATGCCCTGTCAAGGCTCCCCTGTTTGGTGTCAGAAGTTGCCAAAGCCCTCGGCTTTGGCAGGGGGGGAATATGTAAGGTGATCACAGGTAAAGTACAAGAGGGGAGATATGTAGCGTCCAGATTGTTAAACTCGGCCTGGATGTAATGCTCCAATGTAATAAATGCTGAGAGACTTAAATTCTCTTCAACAGGGCCAGGTTTGTTGTGAACAGCTAAAGAGATGGGCGGGACAGCTGTACACCATATCTCCACCTCAAGGGTGAAGTCCAGGAGGTAAAATCAAGGCCTCTAGAATCACTCAGATGTTCTGTGTTTGGAGGGAGCAGACCTCCATATTGCTACTCTCCGTGAGCTGAGTGGAACCCTCAACCTCTACGGAAGGGGGGTAGGAACTTGCAGTTATTTCCACAGTGTTTATATTCAGTTGTTTTTCTTTTGCTGGTAAGGCTGTTAATCCTTTTTCTCTTCTGCAAGCTGGGTTATGGTGCATGAATAAACAATAAACTTGGCTCAGCTGTCAGTATACGGGCTGGGGGGGGGGGGGGGGTTGGGTAGTTACTATCCTCAATGTCTGACCCCTGTTTCCGGCATAATAGGGCATCTAGGATTACAATGTTTCTGCTTTGACTGAATTGCGAATTACCAGATTTTGGATTCTTTTCAATTCATTAAATGCAGTTTGTTGATTTGTTTTTATTTTTATGTGGAGCAATTACCATATTATGAACCAGATGGAAAGCTGGTACCCGGGATGATTTTATGGGGTAATAATACGGATGGGAATTTGAGTTTTGTAGTTGAAGTGTCACTCACAATGGATGAACATACATGAGCCGCACTTGAAATTCCAGCAAGCTGTAAAGCGAGAGCTCGGGACGTGGTGCTGGGATACAGCCCTCATGGACTATGTATTTTTGTCGTTAGCCTTAATTCCTGCTCAGACGTATCTTCCATGCTTTGAATGTGTGTGATGTTCCCTGTGGATTGCGGCATTTGTCCCATTCTGGTAGAATAGTGTCTGTGATTTGTGTGCTCTCCCGCTGGATCATTACATATTGATTTGGTAAATTTCATCACAGAAGACAGATAAACTCAGCGGCGAGGAGCTGACAGCTGACCGCAGCAGGTCAATTAAGTGGGTAATTATCTCCCAGTGTAAGAAATGACTTGTTCTGCGGCAGTGGACTGACTTCTCTCGCTATATCAGAGCTTCACACAGATCATCACAAGCCGTCTGCTACATCGATCTGAACGATAGAGCACGAGGAAAGTTATATGGCTCAATATATCACATATTCATCATATCGTGTGGCTCAGCAGCGAGCATTGTAATGTAACGAGCCAAGTGGTGGAGCGAACCTCATGATGTGACAAGACACGTGGTGTAATAAGAACCATGGTGTAATGAGAAGCGTGGTGTAATGAGAAGCGTGGTGTAACGAGCCTCATGGCGTAATGAGAAGCGTGGTGTAACGAGCCACATGGTGTAATGAGAAGAGTGGTGTAACGAGCCACATGGCGTAATGAGCCTCATGGTGTAATAAGAAGCATGGTGTAACGAGCCACATGGTGTAATAAGAAGCGTGGTGTAAAGAGCCACATGGTGTAATGAGAAGAGTGGTGTAACGAGCCACATGGTGTAATGAGAAGAGTGGTGTAACGAGCCACATGGTGTAATGAGAAGCGTGGTGTAACGAGCCACATGGTGTAATGAGAAGCGTGGTGTAAAGAGCCACATGGTGTAATGAGAAGAGTGGTGTAACGAGCCACATGGTGTAATGAGAAGCGTGGTGTAATGAGCCACATGGTGTAATGAGAAGCGTGGTGTAACGAGCCACATGGTGTAATGAGAAGCGTGGTGTAACGAGCCACATGGTGTAATGAGCCTCATGGTGTAATAAGAAGCATGGTGTAACGAGCCACATGGTGTAATAAGAAGCGTGGTGTAAAGAGCCACATGGTGTAATGAGAAGAGTGGTGTAACGAGCCACATGGTGTAATGAGAAGAGTGGTGTAACGAGCCACATGGTGTAATGAGAAGCGTGGTGTAAAGAGCCACATGGTGTAATGAGAAGAGTGGTGTAACGAGCCACATGGTGTAATGAGAAGCGTGGTGTAACGAGCCACATGGTGCAATGAGAAGAGTGGTGTAACGAGCCTCATGGTGTAATGAGAAGCAGCATGGTGTAACGAGCCGCATGGTGTAATGAGAAGAGTGGTGTAACGAGCCACATGGTGTAATGAGAAGCGTGGTGTAACGAGCCACATGGTGTAATGAGAAGAGTGGTGTAACGAGCCTCATGGTGTAATGAGAAGCAGCATGGTGTAACGAGCCGCATGGTGTAATGAGAAGAGTGGTGTAACGAGCCACATGGTGTAATGAGAAGCAGCATGGTGTAACGAGCCGCATGGTGTAATGAGAAGCAGCATGGTGTAACGAGCCGCATGGTGTAATGAGAAGCAGCATGGTGTAACGAGCCGCATGGTGTAATGAGAAACGTGGTGTAAAGAGCCTCATGGTGTAATGAGAAGAGTGGTGTAACGAGCCACATGGTGTAATGAGAAGCGTGGTGTAAAGAGCCACATGGTGTAATGAGAAGAGTGGTGTAACGAGCCACATGGTGTAATGAGAAGCGTGGTGTAACGAGCCACATGGTGTAATGAGAAGAGTGGTGTAACGAGCCACATGGTGTAATGAGAAAGTGTGTGTAACGAGCCACATGGTGTAATGAGAAGCGTGGTGTAAAGAGCCACATGGTGTAATGAGAAGAGTGGTGTAACGAGCCACATGGTGTAATGAGAAGCGTGGTGTAACGAGCCACATGGTGCAATGAGAAGAGTGGTGTAACGAGCCTCATGGTGTAATGAGAAGCAGCATGGTGTAACGAGCCGCATGGTGTAATGAGAAGAGTGGTGTAACGAGCCACATGGTGTAATGAGAAGCGTGGTGTAACGAGCCATGGTGTAATGAGAAGAGTGGTGTAACGAGCCTCATGGTGTAATGAGAAGCAGCATGGTGTAACGAGCGCATGGTGTAATGAGAAGAGTGGTGTAACGAGCCACATGGGTAATGAGAAGCAGCATGGTGTAACGAGCCGCATGGTGTAATGAGAAGAGATGGTGTAACGAGCCTCATGGTGTAATGAGAAGCAGCATGGTGTAACGAGCCGCATGGTGTAATGAGAAGAGTGGTGTAACGAGCCTCATGGTGTAATGAGAAGCAGCATGGTGTAACGAGCCGCATGGTGTAATGAGAAGCAGCATGGTGTAACGAGCCGCATGGTGTAATGAGAAGCGTGGTGTAAAGAGCCTCATGAGCCTGGTATGTAATGAGCAGAGTGGTAGAACAAGCTTCCTAATGTACAGAGCCGCATGGTGTAACGAGTCTCGTGATGTGACAAGCCGCGCGGTGTAACAATAAGCGTGATGTAAGGTTTCTCATGGTGTAACAAGCCGGGACACCATAATTAAGACTATGCCATACCATGTCGGGTCTTAGGCTGGCTGGTGGGTATTCTTTCCTGTGGTGGTCTATGTCTGTAATGATGATTTTATAACAAAACCAATTTTTGGGATCCAATCCTCAGCACTCCTCATCACAGTATACAGCTCTTTTTCTTCACATGTGGATTTCCAGCCCACATTCACAGGGCAGATCCGTGCTGACAACCTATCTGTGAGCGCAGGAGGATGGTGAGCTGACTTTGTCTGTACTGTAACGAGCCTCATGATGTGAAGTCGTGAGATGTAATGAGAAGCATGGTGTAACGAGCCTCATAATGAAACGAGCCTCATGGTGTAACAAGCCATAAATCACCCAAATCATAACTGTGTATAATGTACAGTATGTTCTGTGCATGATGTCATGAACTGACCTCGGAGGATAACCTAGTAGTTTAGCAAATCGTAAATATTAGTAAATTTCTGACTTTTAGGCTGGAAGCACACTATCCGACTCACGTGCGAGTCTCTCGGATGACACTCGGATCAGTCACCCTGAACGGCCTCCACCCTCTCAGGATGGGAGTGTCAGCTGCTTGTGTTTTTGTGCAGCATCACACTCCTGTCCTGACAGGGGGAGGCCATTCAGGGTGACTGATCCGAGTCTTTTCCGAGACTTGCATGTGAGTCGGATAGTGTGCTTCCAGTCTTAGGATTGCTACCTTTATTAGGTGACATTCGAGTGTGTTTGATTCCTCACTGAAGCGACAATTTGCATATGTCCTTTCCCACTCATTGATCGTATGCTGCACTCCACCTTATGAAGTGACCCCCTGATGGTGCCCTACTAAGAGGGAACCCCCAATAGTGACCTCTGGATGGAGAACCTCAGAGAACTCTCCTGACATTTTAACCTTTTCTTCTTACAAGTTGTTCCTACTTCTACACAGTTCCTGGGAGAAACCGACCATCCTAGAGATGGAGGCAGGAAATCCAAGCCTGTTGATGACAATAAATACCTGGCAATGGTCAGTCACTGATCTGTCAATCACAGCCACCTCTGATCATCTATAAGACGTGTCTACATTGTCTCTCCAGCTGTTTATTTCATTCGGCAGCTCCTGCTGTAGACTGTATTTCAGAGGAGGAATGTTCAGGCCTCTGGGGTCACACAAGTGTTGGACTAGAAATAGACTTTGCTGCGGCTGGACAAACCATGGGTCTCATCACTGGTAGATAGAAACCCATCAGCACCAAGTAATCCCCGACTCATCAACTCCCCGAACTTTGGACTTCCAGGATCATCGCACAATTTATGATCACAAGCTGCGTTATATGAATTTGGTGGATTCTGAGGCAACACCATGTCTACACTAGTATCCTAGTATCCTATCAGACTCATGAATCCTGACTTCAGGTTGCTCCACAATGTACCATTCTCCGAGCGCCACATAGCCGTAAGTATCAGCCTCGGCTTCCATGTGTAGACCTTTATTATAAAAAAATCTCTTTATTTACAAATCATTTACACAAGTAGAAAACTAGATGACGTGAGAATTGCACTTATTAAAGTTCCTTCTTATTTATCGGCTTGTACATAGGAGGTGAACATGCTGTCCTCGCGCTCCAGCAGAACGTCCGGCTTGTCATACTCCATAATGGCGCCTCTCTTCATGACAATCACCATGTCTGCATTCAGGATGGTGTGTACCCGATGCTGCAGGACGAACCACATGTCAGTCATGGGAACAGTATAGAGCGAGGGAGGAAGTCCAGGGGATTGAGAGGGAGAAGAATGGAGCAAGGGAAGATGGTCCAGGGGATGGAGAAGGGGAAGACGTCTAGGGAATAGAATGAGGGAAGCCAGTCCAGAGAATGGAGAGAAGGAATGGAGCGAGGGAAGCCAGTCCAGGGAATGGAGTGAGGGAAGCCAGTCCAGGGAATGGAGAGGAGGAATGGAGCGAGGTAAGCTAGTCCATGGAACTGGATTTGAGGAAGCCAGTTCAGGGAATGGAGCGAGGAAGCCAGTCCAGGGAATGGAGAGGAGGAATGGAGCGAGGGAAGCCAGTCCAGGGAATTTGGAGAGGATGGAATGGAGCGAGGGAACCAGTCCAGGGAAAGTAGAGGAGGGAAGCCAGTTCAGGGACATGAGTGAGGGAAGCAGTCCAGGGAATGGAGTGAGGGAAGCCAGTCAAGGAATGGTGCAAGGGAAAATGGAAAGGGAAGCCGGACCAGGGGAAGACGTCGAGGGAATGGAACAAGGGAAGCCACTCCAGGGAATGGAGCGAGGGAAAATGAGCAAGGAAGCTGATCCAGGGAATAGAAGCGAGGGACGCCGACCAGGAGCAGAGCGAGGGACGCCGGCCCAGGAGGCAGAGCGAGGGACGCCGGCCCAGGAGGCAGAGCGAGGGACGCCGGCCCAGGAGGCAGAGCGAGGGACGCCGCCCAGGGGCCGGCCCAGGAGGCAGAGTGAGGAACTCCGGCCCAGGAGGCAGAGCGAGGGACGCCGGCCCAGGAGGCAGAGCGAGGGACGCCAGTCCAAGGGAGATGGTGCGAAGTGAGGGGAGATGGTCCAAGGAACAGGGTGCCGAGCAAGGGGGACCTCGGTCTAGGAGGTAGAGTGAGGGAAGCCAGCCCAGGAGGTGGAGTGAGGGAGGTCGGCTCAGGAAGCGGAGAGAGGGAAGCAAGCAGAGGAGGTGGTGCGAGGAAAGCCAGTTGAAGGGAGAGTAAGGGAAGCTGGTTCAGAGGTTAAGACCCTTTGTTATCAGGCAGTGAGCACTGTGTCTCCATCTCTTCCCGACACTACTGCACCCTCTTACATACCGCAATAGTGACCACCGTTCGCTCCTGAAATGCAGTCATCACCACCTTCTGCAGGATGTTCTCCTAAGGAAAGAGAGACATTTACCAGGATATCAGAGATGCCCACACCCATCACATTGATCTAAGGAGCCCACATACTGTAGTAAAAGCAGAGAGTGTGTTAATTCAAGAGAGGCAGTACAGAGACCACCCAGGAAATCTCCACCCATATCATGTATTCCGTACATTGGTGCAGATGCTTCTGCCATGACGCTGCGCTCACAACTTCCGAATACCACATATGGGCATTACTATAATATCACACTCCCTAATACGCCGCTGTCGATGTCTTGACTTTAGCATCCACATTATAGACCCGCCATACCTTGCAGAGGGGAACTAGAAGTGTTTAGAAGACACAGGGTCCGGCAGACCCCAGATGATGGCCAGTGATGGCATCACATATGTGGGGTCCTGGTGATTATAGCTGGTGAAAACACCACGGTTGTAATATAAGAGGGGGCTCCTTTGATACCCCTGTAGTGAGACTTACAGTGGCCATGTCTATCGATGCTGTGGCTTCATCCATGATTAATAAGCTGCTTTTCCGTACAAAGGCTCTGGCCAGGCAGAAGAGCTGCCGCTGCCCCACACTGAAGTTCTCTCCTCCTTCTGTGACCACAGCATCTATAGAAAGAGCAAAAGAAAGAATTGGTCAGGAACATGCTGTGTCGGGTGGAGAGAGGAGCCACCCTGACAGTGTCGGACAGGAGAGAGAGAGGAGCCACCTGACAGTGTCGGACGGAAGAGAGAGGAGCACCTGACGTGTCGGACAGGGGAGAGAGAGGAGCACCCTGACAGTGTCGGACAGGAGGGGAAAGGAGCTCCCTGACAGTGTTGGGCGGGAGAGAGAGAGGAGCCGCCTGACAGTGTCGGGCGGGTGAGAGAGGAGCTGCCCTGACAGTGCCGGCAGGAGAGAGAGGAGCCGTCCCCGATGGGCATCTCACCAAGGCCGCCAGGCAGTGCCTTCACCACATGTTTGAGCTGGGCGATCTCCAGGCCTCCCACAACACACAGTCTGTGCATTTATTTTCAGGTCCAGATTAAACCTGCAGAAAAGAGGAGAATCAGGTGAGATGTCAAAACTGTAACAATACCCTGGGCTGATGATCTCACAGCTGGTTACACATTTCTACCTTATGCTCCCACTGAACAATATTGGATCCTGGAGAATGATGGACAGGCGAGAGCGCAATGTCTGCAGAGGCAGTTTAGCAATGTCTATCCCATCAATTATTATCCGTCCTGAAAGGAACAAACATAAAACCAATCAAAACATCGAGGTCTAATACAAGGGACCACATGATGCATGTGTGAGAGGTGTCAGCCCCACTCCCTGGTGATGGACATCACTGATATGACATCACACATGAAACCACACCCCTTATACCCCACAGCACCAGCTCCTTAATCTACATGTGTGTTGTAAATAAATGAGTTAAAGCACAAAAAACTATTTCTAATAGTTGTTATTTCCAGCATTGGGAACATTGCACATATTTTGTAAATCAAAACATGAAAAAAAAAAATGTTGACAATTTTTAACTACTTTACAGAAAATAATAAAAAATTAACATTTGGCTGTTCAAAATAATAGCAGTGCCTGCATTTGAATTTTTTTAGGATTTTGCATTCCTGTGAACCACTAACCTAATATTTAATTGTATAACCACTGTTGTTTTTTTTTTAGAAGTGCTTCACATTTTTAGTTGCATACAGTCAACCACTTCTGGCACCTGTCAACTATTATTCCAGCCCAGGATGCTTTGACTACATCCACAATTTATTGTCCTTTTGTTGGTTTTGCCTCAAAACGGTATTTTTGATATTCCCCCCACAAGTGATATCAAAGTCAGGGATTGGGTGGCCACTATATAACCTTATTTTCTTGGACTGGAGCCAATATTTTGTTGTTTACTGGGTGTTTAGGGTCGTCTCATTGTCCCATTTCAAGGGCAATTCCTTTTCAGCATAAGGCAAGGATATCTGTACACTGGCCTATGATCCCTGGTATGCAGTAAATAGGCCGCACCATATTAAGAGAAACATGCCCATATCATGATGCTTCACCACCAGCTTCACTGTCTTCAGAGTGGACTGTGGTGAGTTCAGAGTTTGGGGGTCGTCTGATGAACCGTCTGTGGCTCTTGTGCCCAAAATGAACAATTTTCCTTTCATCAGTCCACCGATGTTCCTCCATTCCTCTTTAGGCCAGTTGATGTGTTCTTTCTTCAGTACACGTCCTTTCTATAACAGTGGGACTTTGTGGGGACTTCTGGCTAATAGATGATCTTCACACCGGGTCTTCTGTCTCAGTCCTCACAGGTAACTTGAGACATCTTTGATCCTCCTGGAGCTGATCACTGGCTGATATTCTTCCATCCATTCGATGGTCGTCTTCTGCTTTCTTCCATGTCTCTCTGGTTTTCCATTATAAAGCATTGGAGATAATTTTAGCTGAACAGCCGATCATTGTCTGCACTTCTTTGATTAAAATGTTGATTGGAGGATAAAACTTCAAAGTCCACTGTTCTTCTGTACAATGTCTCAAACACTCCCATATTTCTCAGGCTTTCAAGGAGAAATGCATGTACAACATGTGCTGGCTTTACCCTTATATAAGGACCACCTGATTCCCACCTGTTTCTTCACAGAATGATTGACCGCACTAATTGAACTCCACACTGCGATTATTTTGGACACACTCCCTGTTAATTAATTATTCAAATACACAGACTCAAGAATCAACTGCATCAACTGGTGAATTAGTTTGACATGTGGCGATATAATTCTATACCAAAAACGGAATAATCTGGTTAATCATATTGGACTTCTATTATATGAACACTACTATATTACTGCTGACAACCAGCCTATATACATGTGTGAGGTGTCAGTCCTGCCTCCCAGTGATAACATCACTGATATAATTACATGTGTAGGGTGTCAGCTCCTCCTCTGGGTGATGACATCACTCAGCCCCCCCCTGGTGATGACTGATAAAACTTTATTAGTTCTCACCCTGGAAAGTGTCGACCATCCTGAAAAATGCCAGTGAGAAGGAGGATTTCCCGCTGCCTGTTCTCCCACAAATCCCGATCTGTTATGAAAGAGAGAAGGATGAGTGTGTGGAGGACTCGATGACGAGCGCCCTCATCCCCCCTTCCCTCAGAGCATCCCACCTTCTGTCCCGGGGTGATGTGGGCATTCACGTGCTTCAGGACGGGCTTCAGGGAGCTGTCATAGCGCACGCTCAGGTTCTGGATCTGGATCTCTCCGCGGTCGGGCCAGTTCTGTGGGATCTGGGAGGCGGCTGTGGGGGGAGGAGGCTCAGTCATTTTCCCTATGTGGTCATGTGACGTCAGTGGTTGCAGCGGTCACTCACATAGAAGCCCCTTATAATTCTCCGACTCTGTCTTCAGGAGGCTGTTAATCTTCTTCACAGCTCCCAGCTGAATCTCCATGTCGGAGAGGTTACGCACCATCCAGTTCAGGTAGTTGGAGACCTGCGTACACGAAATTCATGACTTTACCGCACTTGAGTAATCACATCAACCACGACGTGGCCAAATCCAGAGAAGCGGCTGAGGTGTAATAAATGACAGACCCTGACGGACCCTCCTGCCTGACCCACTCACCTTCCTCGCCTCGACCCACCCTCCCTGTCCTCTGCCTCGACCACCCACACCTGTTCTACAGAAGATATATATTTGGGGAGAGATAATGTATAATACAAATGTGTAGAAAATCACTTCTCCATTATCACAAGGGTGATATTATGAGAATCACTGAGGTCTATGGTCATCCATGGCACCCCACAACGCTCACCAACCAGGGAGGGTACTGGAGAGACGTGCCCATACACATGAGTAATACTGGGAATGAAACAATACATGAATAACAAATATTAATGGAGGTATTACCTGGTGCAATCCTGCCAAATAAGCCACACCCACCCCTACGCGCGTTTCTATGTACGTTCGTAGCTTTTGCACAAGGTAAATACCTCCACTAATGTCTATATTTTTCTATCTGACAGATTCCCTTTACCAACTAATCTCTCTCTCAGCAGTGGGAGTTTACACACAGCCAGTGACATGTTGCGTGCCGCTGCACCCGGCACAGTCTGCAGCCTTTCCTGTGCCTCACACCTGCCTCTGTGATGCTACAAACCTCCAGCTCCATGTATCTGTACACCTACCGCAGTGGGGGCAGGTCTGTGACACGCGGGGCACAACACTCCCCTCACCACTTAAAATCCAACATATAGATTGTTTGCTTACCATCAGAGCATAAGTGAGTCCGAGCCCGACCTGTCCTGATGGCAGCAGAGAATTAGTGATGGAGGCGACAGCAGCGACCAGCACCACGCATGCGCCAATGTATTCCTGCAACCAGAAGAAGAGGGAGAGGTACGACCACTAATACATGTTCTGTCACTGCCACCAACCCCTCAGATCACTCACCATGCGAACCTCCAGCCATCGGTTAGCCGCTGTGAGGAACAGAGAGGCAATATTATTGGAGTCTGTGAGTTCTAGAAGCTTCTGTCTGAATCGGATCTCGTACCTGCAAAAATCATAAATTCACCGCATCACCCAACATGTACTGAACCCGGACACCGCGTCACCCAACATGTACTGAACCCGGACACCGCGTCGCCCAACATGTACTGAACCCGGACACCACATCACCCAACATGTACAGAACCCGAACACTGCATCACCCAACATGTACTGAACCTGGACACCGCATCACCCAACATGTACTGAACCCGGACACCGCATCACCCAACATGTACTGAACCCGGACACAGCATCACCCAACATGTACTGAACCCGAACACCGCATCACCCAACATGTACTGAACCCGGACACCCCATCACCCAACATGTACTGAACCCGGACACAGCATCACCCAACATGTACTGAACCCGGACACAGCATCACCCAACATGTACTGAACCTGGACACCGCATCACGCAACATGTACTGAACCCGGACACCACATCACCCAACATGCATGGAACCCGGACCCCGCATCACCCAACATGTACTGAACTCGGACCCCGCATCACCCAACATGTACTGAACCCGGACTCCGCATCACCCAACATGTACTGAACCCGGACCCCGCATCAGCCAACATGTACTGAACCCGGACACAGCATCACCCAACATGTACTGAACCCGGACACCACATCACCCAACATGCATGGAACCCGGACCCCGCATCACCCAACATGTACTGAACTCGGACCCCGCATCACCCAACATGTACTGAACCCGGACTCCGCATCACCCAACATGTACTGAACCCGGACCCCGCATCAGCCAACATGTACTGAACCCGGACACAGCATCACCCAACATGTACTAAACCCGGACACAGCATCACCCGACGTGTACTGAACCTGGACACAGCGTCACCCCCATATGTACTGAACCCGGACATCACATCACCCGACATGAACTAAACCCGGACACAGCATCACCCAACATGTACTGAACTCGGACCCCGCATCACCCAACATGTACTGAACCCAGATACCGCATCACCCAACATGTACTGAACCCGGACCCCGCATCAGCCAACATGTACTGAACCCGGACACAGCATCACCCAACATGTACTAAACCCGGACACAGCGTCACCCGACGTGTACTGAAACTGAACCTGGACACAGCGTCACCCCACGTGTACTGAACCCGGACATCACATCACCCGACATGAACTAAACCCGGACATCACATCACCCGACATGAACTAAACCCGGACACAGCATCACCCAACATGTACTGAACCCGAACACCGCATCACCCAACATGTACTGAACCCGGACACCCCATCACCCAACATGTACTGAACCCGGACACAGCATCACCCAACATGTACTGAACCCGGACACAGCATCACCCAACATGTACTGAACCTGGACACCGCATCACGCAACATGTACTGAACCCGGACACCACATCACCCAACATGCATGGAACCCGGACCCCGCATCACCCAACATGTACTGAACTCGGACCCCGCATCACCCAACATGTACTGAACCCGGACTCCGCATCACCCAACATGTACTGAACCCGGACCCCGCATCAGCCAACATGTACTGAACCCGGACACAGCATCACCCAACATGTACTAAACCCGGACACAGCATCACCCGACGTGTACTGAACCTGGACACAGCGTCACCCCATGTGTACTGAATCCGGACATCACATCACCCGACATGAACTAAACCCGGACACAGCATCACCCAACATGTACTGAACTCGGACCCCACATCACCCAACATGTACTGAACCCAGATACCGCATCACCCAACATGTACTGAACCCGGACCCCGCATCAGCCAACATGTACTGAACCCGGACACAGCATCACCCAACATGTACTAAACCCGGACACAGCGTCACCCGACGTGTACTGAACCTGGACACAGCGTCACCCCACGTGTACTGAACCCGGACATCACATCACCCGACATGAACTAAACCCGGACACAGCATCACCCAACATGTACTGAACCCGGACCCCGCATCAGCCAACATGTACTGAACCCGGACACAGCATCACCCAACATGTACTAAACCCGGACACAGCGTCACCCGACGTGCACTGAACCTGGACACAGCGTCACCCCACGTGTACTGAACCCGGACATCACATCACCCGACATGAACTAAACCCGGACATCACATCACCCGACTTGAACTAAACCTGGACACAGCATCACCCAACATGTACTGAACCCGAACACCGCATCACCCAACATGTACTGAACCCGGACATCACATCACCCGACATGAACTAAACCCGGACACAGCGTCACTCAACATGCACTGAACTCGGACACCGCATCACCCGACATATACTGAACCCGGAATTTGGTATTTTATAGCTAAATGTTCCCTCAATCACGAGGCCAGGGTTCGTTAGGTAACAATCCCTTAGCAGTCGTAATGAAAGTGTTCATATCAATGTTTACGGTGTCCAGAGGGTACAAGACATTCCCTTTTGTAGTACAACCATTAGGGAGTGATACATCCAGACTGCGCATCGCCCGGACATGGTACACCACATCGCCTGAAAATATCACATGACCCTGACAGTACCTGAAGGCTCGTATGGTAGTCAGTCCCTCGACAGTCTCGGAGAAGTGTGCCAGCAGGGGGAGCTGCGTACTGTCCTCCAGCTGCTGTAGATCCCTGTAGAACACATTAATAGTGAGATGGAGGAGCTTATGGTGGTCCCGGCCCGACGACACTCCATGTACATGTTTATCATCTGTATGCTTTATTATCTGAATCTGCAATGTGAGTTGGGATTGGTGTGTAACTAAAGGTGCAATGTTCTGCAGAGGAGACATCTGGTGCTGCAGACTGCAGGCACGTGTCAGCCCCTTCATACCACACACAATGGTGGGGGGTTATTAATATGCGGCTTATGTTTCCAAAGCTCCAGGACAAGATCAGGGAATAAAGCTCCAGTGTAACGATGGTCGTCTACGGTAACGGAGTCTTTACATTCCTTAGTTTAATCTCAGTGTGACCCTAATATTAGAGGATTAACCCCCATCATGTAAAAGTCGGATATACACGATACACTTAACACCTGGCACCAAAACAAATGTACACGAAATATCGCCCATATCAGAGCCAGCACTGTGGAGATCACCCCTGATATGAGGATGTGCCACCCACATGCGTCATTATACACATGTATGAGCCATTACCTGGCAGCTACGCGGAAATGCTTCTGGATAAAGTAGCAGGTGATGACCAAAGGGACCAGGGAGATGAGGAAGATGGGGGTAACGTAGGAGATGACGGCCAGCGCCGACACACACAGTAGGGTGGAGCGGCTCAGACATTCCAGGGTGGCCGGGATGTGCTGCCAGGGAACAAGTGACCGTATAAGAGGATATCATGTATGTGGCTCTACCACAATCCATCCAGGGCCCTCTCAAGACTGTCGCGGAGAACTCCTCTCCCACTTCATGTGGAAGGGACTCATTATGTGACCACAGACTAAACCTACTGCCCCACAGTGTAAACATAAGGCCTGTCTCTGTCTGATCCTCCCGCCTCACAGTGCAAACCTACCACCCCACATTCAGAATCGCCCTGCAGTGTAAACCTCCCAGCACTCGGTGTTAACCTCCTGCCCTGCAGTGCAAACGTCCCACCCCACAGTGCAAACCTTCCAACCCACAGTGTAAACATCCCGCCCCACAGTGAAACTCGACTCAATGTACACCTCCCGCCCAATCAGAATCGCCAGTGTAAACCTCCCAGCACTCGTGTTAACTCCTGCCTCAGTGCAAACGTCCCGCCCACAGGCAAACCTTCCAACCCCGGGAAATCGCCCACAGTGTAAACTCCAGCACTCAATGTACACCTCCCGCCCACATTCAGGAATCGCCCCAGTATAACCCCACCTGCAGTGTAAACCTCCCGCCCCACAGTGTAAACCTCCCAGCACTCAATGTACACCTCCCGCCCCACATTCAGAATCGCCCTGCAGTATATAACCTCCCGCCCTGCAGTGTAAACCTCCTGCCTTCGCATTTGGAATCACATTGCAGTATAAACCTCCCACCCTGCAGTATAAACCTCCCACCCTGCAGTATAAACCTCCTGCTTCGCATTTGAAATCACATTGCAGTGTAAACCTCCCGCCCCGCAGTGTAAACCTCCCAGCACTCAATCTACACCTCCCGCCCCACATTCGGAATCGCCCTGCAGTGTAAACCTCCCGCCCTGCAGTGTAAACCTCCCGCCCTGCAGTGTAAACCTCCCATCCTGCAGTGTAAACCTCCAGCCCTGCAGTGTAAACCTCCAGCCCTGCAGTGTAAACCTCCTGCTTCGCATTTGGAATCACACTGCAGTATAAACCTCCTGCCCCGCAGTGTAAGGCCCCTTTCACATCATTGTTTTTGTCCAGATCCAAACAGAAAAATGCATCTGCACTTGCGGTACACTTGCGGTACACTTGCGGCAAGCCCCATGCATTGTCTATGGGGCTTGTGGCAAGTGCAGTATTGCCGCGATCCGGCACTTGCGGCAGGTGCGGCTGTGCAGTATAACTGCAGCTGACCACATTTTTTTTTCGCGGCCACAACTGCCGCAAGTGCCGGGTCGCAGCAATACCGCACTTACCGCAAGCCCCATATACAATGCATTGGGCTTGCTGCCAGTGAACCATAAGTGCGGCCGTTAGGCGGCACATGCAGCAGATGCATTTTTTTGTCTGGATCGGCTGGATCCGCACAAAAATGCTGATGTGAAAGGGGCCTAAAGCTCCCGCCCCACCTAGCCCGGGCTGCCTCAAAGATAAGGGGGCAGTCACTCCCCCTCTTTCATGTCCAAACATACAACCGCTCCTCATACCTGATCGATGGTGTTGAAGTCTGCAGAGAATCGGTTCAGGATGCTGCCGAGAGGTGTCGTCTCAAAAAACCTGTGGAGGAACCAAAACATTCAGGTCAGCAGTAAGGCTCTGTGATGGCCTCTGCTGTCACTATGCTCCCCCTTCCTCCACCTCATGGGCGCCAGGATGATGGCATTTAGGAGACTGTTGTGCAGCTTTTTGGCGACACGTAGCCCGGTCCATTCCACAGCAATGGAGGTCGCAAGGCACATGATGATGGCGAGGCATGACAGAATGCTGAACACCATCGAATATGGAGAGTGGTCAAAGCCGCAACTCTGGGGAGAGAATGGGAGGTATATGCTGGTGCAATTCATCAAGACTATAACTGTAGAGTTACGTGTCACAGACACAATGCGCAGTTTGCTCGGTTTTACCTGCCTGGTGCAGTCTGAGGACGAGGCGTTGGAGATTGTATCTGATGTCCACTTCGCCAGCCAGAAATCAATGGCAACCATGAGCGAATGCTTGAGAAACTGAGAGAAGACGAGGACTGGGAGGAGCAGGATCCCTGCAGAACTCAGGTATTTCCCACACGCTCGCCAAGGCATCTTTGCCCGCTGGTGCAGAACCGAGGAAAGGTTGTCATCATCATCATCACTCTCAGAAATCTCTTCTGTGGATGACAACATAACAGGAGGAACCCCAGCGTCAGGAGAACAAAGTGAAAGCCCTGGTATTTGAGGGGGAACAGAGGAGGAGCCCCGGCGTCGGGGGAACAGAGGGGAAGCCCCGATGTTGGGAGAGCAGAGGAGGAGCCCCGGCGTCGGGAGAGCAGAGGAGGAGCCCCGGTGTCAGGGAAACAGAGGAGGAGCCCCGGCGTCGGGGGAACAGAGGAGGAGCCCCAGTGTCGGGGGGACAGAGGAGGAGCCCCAGCGTCGGGGAACAGAGGAGAAGCTCCGGCGTCGGGGGAACAGAGGAGAAGCTCCGGCGTCAGGGGAACAGAGGAGGAGCCCCAGCGTCGGGGGAACAGAGGAGAAGCTCCAGCGTCTGGGGAACAGAGGAGGAGGACCTGTGTCAGGGGGACAGACGGGAAGCCCCGGCGTCGGGGGGACAGAGGAGGAGCCCCAGCGTCGGGGGAACAGAGGAGAAGCTACGGCGTCGGGGGAACAGAGGAGGAGCCCCAGCGTCGGGGGAACAGAGGAGAAGCTCCAGCGTCGGGGGAACAGAGGAGAAGCTCCAGCGTCGGGGGAACAGAGGAGAAGTTCCAGCGTCGGGGAACAGAGGAGGAGCCCCGGCGTCGGGGGAACAGAGGAGAAGCTCCAGCGTTGGGGAACAGAGGAGGAGCCCCGGTGTCAGGGAAACAGAGCAGGAGCCCCGGCGACGTGGGAACAGAGGAGGAGCCCCGGAGTCGGGGGAACAGAGGAGGAGGACCTGTGTCAGGGGGACAGACGGGAAGCCCCGGCGTCGGGGAGACAGAGGAGGAGCCCCAGCGTCGGGGGAACAGAGGAGAAGCTACGGCGTCGGGGGAACAGAGGAGAAGCTCCGGCGTCGGGGGAACAGAGGAGGAGCCCCGGCGTCAGGGGAACAGAGGAGGAGCCCCGGCGTCAGGGGAACAGAGGAGGAGCCCCGGAGTTGGAGGAACAGAGGAGGAGGATCTGTGTCAGGGGAACAGAGGGGAAGCCCCAGCGTCGGAGGAACAGAGGAGGAGCCCCGGTGTCGGGGGAACAGTCGAGGAGCCCCAGCATCGAGGGCACAGAGGAGGAGCCCCGGCGTCAGGGGAACAGAGGAGGAGCCCCGGCGTCAGGGGAACAGAGCAGGAGCCCCGGAGTTGGAGGAACAGAGGAGGAGGATCTGTGTCAGGGGAACAGAGGGGAAGCCCCAGCGTCGGAGGAACAGAGGAGGAGCCCCGGTGTCGGGGGAACAGTCGAGGAGCCCCAGCATCGAGGGCACAGAGGAGGAGCCCCAGCGTTGTGCGCACAGAGGAGGAGCACCAGTGTTGGGGAAATAGAGGAGCATTGGAAGCAGATACAGTACATACAGTTGCATCTCAATGAATTAGAATATCATCAAAATTAAAAAAATTTTCAGTAATTGAAAACAAAAAGTGAAACGCATATAACATAGAGTCATTACACACAGTGTGATCTATTTCAAGTGTTTATTTCTGTAAATGTTGATAATTATGGCTTACTGCCAATGAAAATCCAAAGGTCATGATCCCAGAAAATTAAAGTAGGGAGGATGAAGGGTTAAAAACCGTGCTGCTGTATTCCACGAGACATCAAAGGGTGAATATAAAATTGATTTATTAGTCGACACCTTTCAGGCAGGGTCGGCGCTAAGGGGAGGCAGACTGGGCAGTTGCCCAGGGCCCCCACTCTCTTGGGGCCTCCAAAGGAGCTGCACTGAAAATAGCATTAAAGCAGTAAAAAAAAAATAAAAAGCACACATATTTGGTATCGCTGCGCTTATAAGAATCTAAGCTATCAATATATGAAGTAAATGAACCCAATTGGTAAATAGCGTAAGGATAAAAAAATAAAAACGGCAGAATTATGTTTTATTGTAACGTTGTTACAATAAAATGTAATAAAAGGCGATCAAAATGTTGTATTTAACTCAGAATGGTATCAGTAAAAATGTCAGCTCAGGGCACATAAAGTAAGCCCTCACATAGCCCTTATCTTCAAAAAGTAAAACATCATGAGTCTCGGAAAATGGCGAATAAAGCAACTTTTTTTTATTATTAATATTATTATTATTTTACAAATGTTCAGCATCTTCTTATTCTGACCCAGATAATCAACTTATGAAGTCACTTTTACCATATAGCTAACATGATAAATACAATGACTCAATAAAAAATTGTGGAATTTCACTTTTTTTTTGCAATTTCAAAGCACTTGGAATTTCTTTCTCATTCTCCAGTAACATTTTGTGGTAGAATGAATGATGTTATTCAATACACCCGGTTGTTTCCACCATCCTGTAGCGGCGTGTAAAGGTACCATTATAGGTAATTTTTAATCAATATAAGGAGTCCTGTGTTCACAATCCCCATCTCCTGGTCAGAGGATGAGAGGTTAGAAAGAGCGACCGTCCCTGGAGGAGCCGTGCTGTGTGACACAGACAATGATGGGAATGGATGTGTGTGTCTATGTGTGTGTGCTCGGTGTATATGTGTAATATATAGTGCTTCACATACCGTATGTTGCGTGTATGTAACATCTACATTCAGAGGTGTAACTAGGTTTTCTGGCACCCGGGGCAAGGATTTATTTTGGCGCCCCCCCCCCCCCCAATCACACCCGCCACCGCCAATTTTTATTTGATGAGGCACAGTGTATATATACCTCAGGTATATATATGTATACATCAGGCAGGCACACTATGAGGTATATATATGTATACATCACCAGGCCGGCACACAAACTATGAGGTGTACATATGATATACACACCTCATAGTGTGTGTGCCTGCCTGATGTATACATATATACACCTCATAGTGTGTGTGCCTGCCTGATGTATACATATATACACCTCATAGTGTGTGTGCCTGCCTGATGTATACATATATACACCTCATAGTGTGTGTGCCTGCCTGATGTACCGTATATATATATATACAATCATCCAAAATAGAAAACACCGGGCACTAAACGCTTATAGTTAGGGCGGGCTGTGACACTTCTGCAGCTGTACCTGGTGGTGCTGGCTCTTGATAGCGGGAATCAGCAATACAAAAGAAAACAATGTCCGCACTCACCGGTAGTTGATCTTGAGACTTTTTAATTCCTGTTCACATCAATGAACAAAGTAAATCAGCAAGGGAGGGGGTGCAGGGGCGAAGGACGACGGCACGCCGTTTCGTGGTTGTGTACCGCTTAGAGGACCCGTGGAAGCGGTACACAACCGCGAAACGGCGTGCTGTCGTCCTTCGCCCCTGCACCCCCTCCCTTGCTGATTTACTTTGTTCATTGATGTGAACAGGAATTAAAAAGTCTCAAGATCAACTACCGGTGAGTGCGGACATTGTTTTCTTTTGTATTGCTATATATATATATAATATATATATATACACACTTCAGGTATATATATGTATACATCACCAGGCAGGCACACAAACTATGAGGTATAATATTATACCTCATAGTGTGTGCCTGCGCCTGATGTATACATATATACACCTCATAACCCCAGCTGGGCCAGCCCGGGACAGGCACCCACCCACAAAACCCCCCAATCCCAACCCCCCGCCTGTTTAGGTTACTTTATTACCGGAACGGAAGACTCAGTCTGAGTCAGGAGGAGGCAGGCACAGCAGCTCCTCGGCACTTCTTCTCCTCTCCGTCCCAGACTGTGCGGCGCGCCGGGTGACGTCAGCCGCAGCGCGACGTGACCGGGGGGCGGGTTTGTGTACATACAGCTACGCGGCCGCCCGTGCACTATATGCGGCGAGGGAGATTAGTTCTGGCGGCGGCGCTGCAGTGCCACCGCCGACGTCTGGTCACCTGATGATGGCACCGGCGCCCCCCACTGAGTGGCGCCCGGTGCAAGAGGTCCGGCTGCACCCCCCTGGATACGCCCCTGTCTACATTTATAAATCCCAGCAGCACAGATTAGAGTTCCTAGGAGTAAACACGTCGGTAATCGCCCAACAAACGAGCAAAATGCGGCTCATCATCGGTTGATCGGATGTTTATGGAGGAACAAGAATCCTTGCTCTCGGCAGCACATCGCCCGCTGCAAACTGCAGAAGAGCTGCCGATCACATGGTCCTGTAGAGGACAGATTGCTCTACCGGTGATTGCTCTGCTCCCATCATTCTTCATCATCCTGTGTAAGAGGCCGGAAACAAGCGCTGAATGACCTGAATATTATAGATCGCGCTCATTCTCCAGTCTGAAATCGGCGCTTGTAAATGTAACCTAAATGTCTGAGTGTGACGGTGCAATATGTGAGCATTTAGGGCCCACTTTAACCTTTTGCCCAGGGCCCCACTGTGCCTAAAACCAGAAACACCCTGAAACATGGCAATATATTATTGATTTGTCCTGAGGAAAGGGCAAGAGAGCCCTGAAACACATTGACTAATAAATCAATATTATCACATTGAAGGAAGAGGCACTCACCTGGTGATAGTTGTTCCTCAATGGATGACTTTAATCAGTATTGTGGTACAGGGTGCTGGTGAGGGGGTGTTGGAGGTGCAGTCACCCTGTACCCCAATACTGATTAAAGTCATCCATTGAGGAACAACTATCACCAGGTGAGTGCCTCTTCCTTCAATGTGATTTTACCTCTCAGGCTGTTACAAGATTGTGCACCCTGGTTCTGCTGCAGTTAACACTGCTGATACCGCTACTTTGGATCCTGAGTGCCCCGTCATTCTGCCTCTTAAACATTTGTCCATAAATCAATATTATACTCCTCCTTTGATGACTCGTGGAATATGGCAGCATGGTTTTTAACCCTTCATCCTCCCTACTCTATACGCACCACGCTGGAGACTGCAGCAGCCGTGATCTGCTTTTATAGTGGTTGTGACTGTCACAACCACACAAGGTGAAGCCTCTGATACCGATTTAGGTCATATTTTATCTCTCAGACCCTTCATTCTCCCTACTATAATTTTCTGAGATAATGACCTTTGAGTTTTCTTTGGCTGTAAGCCATAATCATCAACATTAACAGAAATAAAGAATTGAAATAGATCACTCTGTGTGTAATGACTCTATATAATATATGTGTTTCACTTTATGTATAGAATTATTGACTTTTTGATGACATTCTAATTTATTGAGATGCTCCTGTATTTTGACTCTCAGTCAGGGACATAACATTTGGCCTCACAGACCCTCCCACTGACCCTCATCTTCCTCATCGTCCCCGAGCAGCGCCTCCTGGGTGTACCCTGGTCTCTTCATATTCTTCTTCTCTACTGGAGTCTTCCTCTTTGTGATTTCCTGCAAACAAAAAAAAAAAGTCACAGTCGGACATGGCGGCGAGGACAACACACAGAGAGTCTGTGTGGACATTAGATTGTCAGCTCTACAGTCGCAGAGAGATCCGGATACATCCACTTACAATTAAACGCTCTGACTCTTGTGTCTCCTGAACAATGTCAGGACCTCTGCTTGCTGATAGTGAACTTGTATTTTCCCTAAAATTAATTCTTCGGTAAATTCAATCCCAAAAAAATCTATTAATAGGGGTCAGGTCTGCACCAATGAAAGTGAACTGGAGAAAGCACCAACACAATGGCGCCACATGGTCACCTGTACGATGGATCTAGATGTTTCCTTTATGTGAAATAAAAAGCTGACTGACACATCCTAACAGACAAGTGTGAACAGTGCAAACCGTAACAATGATAAACTAAAAAATAGTCAGCTGCACACTGTGGTGGTAAAGCATGCAATCATAAAATAAGGAATTATGACATGTATTACTGCTGCTGAAAAATAGAAAATTTGAGATAATTAGCAAATAAAGTGGCCAGTTTTATGAGAGCCCAGCAGCCACGACAAGGCGTATCTATTTGTCAGGTTCCTATCTATGAAGATCGTACTCCTCCCACCAGCTTTAGGCAGTTTTCAATTTAGCAGGTTCATATCTGTCCATAAAATTGTAGGCTTTCAGCCTGAATAGGGGCATTTCACAGATAGGTACCTGGCAAGGAGATGCGCCTTGTCGCTGACTGCTGGGCTCTCATAAAACTGGCTTCTTTACGCTCCAAGTATCTCAACTTATCTGTTTTCAATAGCAGAAATGAATGTCCATATTTCCTCTAATTTAATGTTCACATGTTTTACCGCCACAAAGTGCAGCTGATCTTTTTTCAACGTTTCCTTTATGATCCTCAGTTGAAACTTAAAGACGTCTTTGGCCGCACGTGACTGCGACTATACAAAGGTTCAGGCCTCAAATGGGCTGATGCCTCTGGAGACTTCACTGTTCTCAATCTACATCCATAGACATGAATATGGAAAAAAGTATGTACCCCCCCCTCCCCAACATCCACCTCCTGGGGCTTCTCTGTCCTCATCCACATCCATAGACATTACACGGAGGATGTAACATGGCGCACCTTCTCCAGCTCCTGGTCCTGCCGGTTCATCAGCGTCTTCCAGTGCTCATATAGCTCGGGGTCCGATGTCTGGATGTCCTTCAGGGTCCCCTCTCTCTGGATTGTCCCGTCCTTCATGGCAATAATCTGCGATAAAGACAGAACATCGCAGAATGAAGCCTCCATACGTCAGGACCAGTCCACACAAGACTTCCACTCAGACTCCACCCCCTTTGTGGTCCTTTCATGAGACTTCTCCCTCTTGTGATGTAACTTTCCTTTTATAAGACTCCTCACCACAAGGCTCTGGCCCTTCAGTTTATATGATAAATACTTTCTATCCTGGCCCCTGACCATCTTCACAAGGAAACATGCAGTATAAAGTATAGGGGAAAACAATCAGCAGTTTGCAGTATTCAAATTAAACAAAATCTCTAGTAATCATTATAAACTAACTGCAGTGTAAAGCATAAGGGTGTCCGAGGCCTGGTGAGGGTGTATGATCAGTGGTCATGGCCTCCTCGCGCCCCTCACCCAGTCAGCGTGGGGCAGGTACTGCAGCTTGTGTGTCACCAGCACGGTGGTCGTCTTGGTATCTCGCAGCATCTTCAGAATGCCGTCCTGCATCAGGTGATCGCTCAGGTGGATGTCCAGAGCGGAGAAAGGGTCGTCCTGTGGTGGAGAAGGAACCAAAGACCCATTGTTAGAATGAATGAAAGAAACCCTCAAAATGGCTGACAGGCCTAAGAGCAGGCCTACCACAAGACTCGGACCCCCGACATCATGTGGTGAGGGATTGCAGGAGCGAGGAGCCGAGTGCCAAATGAGAGGAGCAGCCTCAAGTAAAGTCATGGAGGAACATGCAGTGCAAAACCCTCAGTAACAGCACTATATCACCCCCCTCCAGTATGAGCACTATAAACCCCCTCCAGCTCTAGCACTATAACCCTCCTCCTGTACCAGCACTATATCACCCCCCTCCAGTATGAGCACTATAACCCCCCTCCAGTCCCAGACTATATTCCCCCTGCAGTACCAGCACTATGACTCCCCCTCCAGTACCAGCGCCAGTCTATATTACCCCTCTCCAGTACCCGCACTATAACTTCCCTCCAGTACCAGCACTATAACACTGAACCCCCATTTCCGGGCCTCTTTTGGGTGTGCAAGAGCAGAGTGCTGCCCACTGAGTGTTTCCTGTCACCCTGTGTCTACAGTACTCCCTCTCCCATCCATATTCTGCTCGCAGTCCTCCCTCCTCTGCCTGTATTCCGCTCTCAGTCCTCACCCCTCTCCACGCACTCTACTCGCAGTTCTCTCTCCCTCGCCCGCACTCTACTTGCAGTCCCCACTCCCCAGCCAGTCTTCTGCTCTCAGACCTCCCCCTCTCACGCACTCAGCTTGCAGTCCTCACTCCCCACCCCTAATCTGTTTGCAGTCCTTCCTTCCCTACCCATCTTCCAATTGCAGTCCTCCCTCCCTCTTCCCGCACTCCGCTCGTAGTCCTCCCTCCCTCTTCCCGCACTCCGCTCGCAGTCCTCCCTCCCTCTTCCCGCACTCCGCTCGTAGTCCTCCCTCCCTCTTCCCGCACTCCGCTCGCAGTCCTCCCTCCCTCTTCCCGCACTCCGCTCGCAGTCCTCCCTCCCCCTCCCGCACTCCGCTCACAGTCCTTCTTCCCCTGCCTGTATTCCGCTCTAGTCCTCCCTCCCCGGCCCGCACTATGCCATACTCAGACATGTGAACAAATGTTGTGGGATTTGCTACTCACCAGGAAAACCACACTAGTCTGCTGGTATAAGGCTCTGGCCACGCTGATGCGCTGCCGCTGACCGCCAGACAGGTTAATACCCTGAAATACAAGACAGGACGTCAGCCACCAGCATCAAAGGAACTACCGGTCCCAGCAGACCCGACATTCCTCTCACGTCCCTCCAGAGCGGCCGCTCACACTCACCCGCTCTCCGATCTGCGTCTGGTCCCCGTGGGGCAGGATGTCGATGTCCGGCTGCAGGGAGCAGGCATCAATGACAGCTTTATACCTGAAGACACAGTGCAGGAAAGGGTTAACAGCGTGGACTATACCACAGAAATAAACGTGTCATTGGGAGAACAAACCCTCAGCCAGGGGCCACGTATATACTAAGTGTATAATGAGGGGCCAGGTATATACTGAGTCTATAATGAGGGGCCATATATGTGCTCATGTGTAATGAGGGACCATGTATGTGCTCATGTGTAATGAGGGACCATGTATGTGCTCATGTGTAATGAGGGGTCACGTATGTAGCAAGTGTATAATGAAGGGCCATGTATATACTAAGTCTATAATAAGGGGCCATGTACAGTATATACTAAGTGTATAATGAGGGTCCATATATGTGCTCATGTGTAATGAGGGACCATGGAAATACTAAGTGTATAACAATAATGAGGGGCCACGTATGTACTCATATGTAATGAGGGGCCACGTATGTACTCATATGTAATGAGGGGCAAAGTATGTGCTTGAGCGTAATGAGAGGCCACGTATATACTAAGAGTATAACAATAACGAGAGGTATGTATGTGCTAGTGTAATGAGGTGTACAATTCAGATTGTATTATTGAAATTGACACTGAAATGAACTGTGCACAGTCCGCACTTGTCCACCAGGGGGCATCAGTGGACTGTACAATCACAGAGGGTGGAAAGCCCCCACCATCTCTGTTGTTTACCCAGGAAGTGAAAGCAGAAAAACAGTGCAGATCCAGAGAGCGCAGCCAGGACAGACATAGGGCTCTTTTGCAGCCAGATTCTTGGGAAGAAATACCCTGTGAAGATCGTTGCTGCAACCCCCGGTCTGCAGGACCTTGCCTTACCGAGGGTCCCACTCAAATTCAGGACATTGCCTCCGGAATTCAGGACATTGCCACTGGATTACATGTGCAGGGGCTGTGACTGACATAAGGGAGCCATCTGTGCTACTGTGATCTCCCTTCTGCTCATCGGTTTGCCCCGAGACTGAGAGAGACTTCTGTGCTGCTGTGGGCTCCCGTCTGCTGCTCGGTGTGCCCTGAGACTGGGAGAGACTAACAAAGAAAGATTCTGTTACCTGCGGAAGGAGACCACAGAAGAAGACTGAGGAGTTTCCCCCTTCAGCGCTGCACCGGGACCCGTCATCGTGAGATCCCCAGGCCTGCTACGTGGGAGCGACACCTTCTTCTGTGATAGACTGGTACGTGATTTTAGGGAAAGTTAGGGAAAGGTATCTCCATTGTTGTGTTTTTTTTCTTTGCTAGCTGCGTACCCGGAAGAAGTGAAGATCCAGAGACCCCACCATATACATGTGTGCAGCTAGATCAGTTGACTGTGTTATAGACATGTTTTACAGTAAAGAAATGTTACTACCGGTTAAATCTGAGTATGGGGATTCTGTTGAGAAAGATCATACACACACACCCGCGACAGCGGCCATGGCAGAGACCGTCACTGTCCAATCTCCCTCTGTAGACGGTGCAAACTGGAGGGGGTTCATAGGGTTCACCTCTTCGGTTAGGGCGTAAACTCGGGCGAGTTGTGTCCCAGCCTCTAGGTCGACGCTCACGTTAGCCGTGTTACCCAGCCTGACAGGAATCCTCCCCTTTCTCACAACGGCTAGCGTTCGAGCAACTAGGGGGTTCAGCTTCCCTTCCTTCGGGGTGCGCGGCTCAATCAGCACCTCCACGCCTTCGAGCTGTCTTGTGGTGCTAAGGGGTAGCGAGATAACGGTCTCCTTCTCAGCAGGTAAAGTTATCCTAGTATGGCGGGGTACGGTGATCGTGGCTAGCGGCAGTTGTTTTTCTGTCATTCACTGGAGATTGCAGGTCCGGACCACTTGTTGGAAGGCTCGGCGGATGGCCCTATGTGTGGTCACTTCTTGCCAGTACTTGGGCCCCCTCTTGGTAACCAACACAAGATTCAGGTCTTTCAAGATGTTCATCCCAATAATCATGGGCGTTTCTGATCCACAGCCTTCCCTGACCACGATTATCCCTCTCTTCCCGAGATCTTGCCCACACACTTCGGTGTTCATCCAGGCAACTCCCGTCACCGGAATGGGTAGATTATTGGCTGCTTTGATCTTGATAGTAGTATCAGGGTCATAGGCAACCCGCGGCTTCAGATACTCTTCGTAAAACTGCTCGGAGATGGTGGATACCTGGGACCCAGTATCCATTAATCCTTGCACGGCGGTCCCTTCCAATAATACTTCCAGGGTAGGGCTGTTTGATGCAAGTTTGTTCCGTGGCTGGCTCTGTTTTCCTACACCCTCTCTTTGGCCTCCCCTGCCGAGTGAGCCTCTTTGGCAGGGGCGTCTAGTTTAAAGGTGGCCGCTGTTGTGGGGCATGACTTGCTGGTTCCGGTATATCGGCCCGTGGATGAACTTGAACGTTCTGGGGGCAACGGTTTGCTCTATGGCGGGGATCACCGCATGTCCAGCATCTTCCCATCGGCCGGCTGGGTTGTTGTCTCGCTTGCCTGTCCGCCTGTTGGTCCAGGGTGAGCTGCAACACCTGTTTCTGCAACTCTGCCACCATCTGCTTCAGTTCTTCCGTGTCACTGTTCGGGGTTCTGATACCAGTTATGGACCTGCAAGCCGCGGTATAAGTCTGGGCCTCCATGACAGGTCCTCTCGAACGTTCTATCGCTTCTTGCTTAACCTCAGCGAACGTAAGGGCCGGATTTATCCGGAGTAGATCTTGCAGTGAGCGGTTAAGGTACGGGTCTCTTAATCCAGTCACGAATTGATCTCTCAACACCAGGTCACGGGCGCCCGTACTAGCTATCTGTTCTTTTTTCCTGCAGACTTGTTCAAGCAGTACTTGGAGGGCGTTGGCATATTGAGGGATGTCCTCCGACTCGAGTTGCGTACGCCGGAAGAACATATACCGTAATGTTCCCGCATATGTGGTAGGCCCATAGGTGTTCTCCAGCACCCGCACCAAGTCATCCAACGTACGCTGGCCCCTAACCGTCTCCAGCCTGACTGTCGTCCACGCTTCTCCCTCTAATGTTAGCATGGCCATTTCTGCTAAGGTCTTAGGATCAATGTTATACATCTCCCCCACTATCTTAAGTTGTTCGGTCCATTCAGTTACAGGATAGTTCCGTCCGTTAAACTTCCTCACCTGATTGACAATAGATGCCGGGGGAGCTGTCCGGTTATAAGTTACTACCGGGAGGAGATTCTGTTGATCACACATCCTGCCGACTACGCCAGACGTAGCGACCGGTGGTAAGGCCGCGGGTGTGTGTGTATGATCTTTCTCAACAGAATCCCCATACTCAGATTTAACCGGTAGTAACATTTCTTTACTGTAAAACATGTCTATAACACAGTCAACTGATCTAGCTGCACACATGTATATGGTGGGGTCTCTGGATCTTCACTTAGTCCGGGTACGCAGCTAGCAAAGAAAAAAACACAACAATGGAGATATCTTTCCCTAACTTTCCCTAAAATCACGTACCAGTCTATCACAGAAGAAGGTGTCGCTCCCACGTAGCAGGCCTGGGGATCTCACGATGACGGGTCCCGGTGCAGCGCTGAAGGGGGAAACTCCTCAGTCTTCTTCTGTGGTCTCCTTCCGCAGGTAACAGAATCTTTCTTTGTTAGTCTCTCCCAGTCTCAGGGCACACCGAGCAGCAGACGGGAGCCCACAGCAGCACAGAAGTCTCTCTCAGTCTCGGGGCAAACCGATGAGCAGAAGGGAGATCACAGTAGCACAGATGGCTCCCTTATGTCGGTCACAGCCCCTGCACATGTAATCCAGTGGCAATGTCCTGAATTCCGGAGGCAATGTCCTGAATTTGAGTGGGACCCTCGGTAAGGCAAGGTCCTGCAGACCGGGGGTTGCAGCAACGATCTTCACAGGGTATTTCTTCCCAAGAATCTGGCTGCAAAAGAACCCTATGTCTGTCCTGGCTGCACTCTCTGGATCTGCACTGTTTTTCTGCTTTCACTTCCTGGGTAAACAACAGAGATGGTGGGGGCTTTCCACCCTCTGTGATTGTACAGTCCACTGATGCCCCTGGTGGACAAGTGGGGACTGTGCACAGTTCATTTCAGTGTCAATTTCAATAATACAATCTGAATTGTACACCTCATTACACTAGTGTATAATGAGGGGCCACATATATGTTAGTGTATGAGGGGCCAGGTATGTGTTAGTGTTCAATGAGACGCCACATACATACTGAATATAATGAGGTGCCACGTATGTGCTCGTGTGCAACAAGGGGCCACATACAGGAGCATCTCAATGAATTAGAATCATCAGAAACGTAATTTATTTCAGTTATTCAAAACATAAAGTGAAACACATATATTTTATAGAGTCATTACACACAGAGGGATCTATGTCAAGGGTTTATTTATGTTAATGTTAATGATTATGGCTTTCAGCCAATGAAAACCCAGAGGTCATTATCTTAGAAAAGTAAAGTAGGGAGGATGAATGGTTAAAAACCACGCTGCTGTATTCCACTAGACATCAAAGGGTTAAGCTAATATTGTTTTATTAGTCAATACGTTTCAGTGCTCCCTGAAACGCCCTTCAAATTGATAAGATGCACCTGTATATGCTCATGTATGATGATGAGGGCCACATATTGTCTAGTGCAGTGTTTCTCAACTCCAGTTCTCAGGACCCACCAACACGCCATTTTTTGGGGCCCTGGACAGCTCACTTAACCCCTTCCTTTCTGGACTGTTCTTCCATACAGAATGGCCCCTCAGTTTAGAGGATTCTTACTTTTGCTTATTGAAGGGACTCTCGAAGGTGATGTTTTCCTCCATGGTGGCGTTCAGGAGCCAGGGCTTCTGGGAGGCGTAAGCTACGGGGCCCCTCCTCCTGAAACAAAAGAAAGGGCGTGAAATAGTGCATGCTCCTGATCCGTGGGATCCAATCCGTCAGATCACAAGAAGGCCAGAGGACAAGTAACCTGGTCCCAGGGTCTGCCATCATCATCACATAAGAGCTCTCAAATCACAAAAGGATCAATCTACAGGAAATCAACCCAATCAGACGAGGCCGAGATCTGCACCTGATGCTCTGCGATAACGGGCATCATTAAATGCTGTAATCCTGCCCTCCCCCCATATACGCTATTGTGGCGCCCCTGCGTCCAGGAGGCCACAAAGGGAACTGCAGCCAGGCCGGTAGGACACTTGTTGCACACCAACACCCTCACAGCCCACATAACCCACGTGTAAGAGGAGGTAACATCCAGCCCTGAAATTAGAGACTCTATGAGATTGAGGGGTGGTGGATTTAGAGGAGTGGGTTGGGCACACACGTAGTCAGGTGACTTGACAGTATATAGGAAAGGGGGAGGAGGAAGGTGTTCAGTAGGCCCAGGGTGCCGAGCTGTAAAGACCAGAAGCTGAGGAGCACAGGCCAGACAACAGCAGCAGGTTGTGCTGAAGCTGAGCAGGAGAAAGCCACACGTTCTGGAAGAGTGAAAGCATAAGGAGCGCAGAATCTGTACCGAGCCAGTGTGAGCCGGAGGAGAGAGGAAGCCCATCCAGAGCTAGATCCCCAGGAGTGTGAGAGGACAAAGAGGGACCGTGATACCCGGGGCCCTAGAACTGCAGCTAAAGCAACTGACTGCAGGCGGAGTAGCCCTCCTATATACCAATAGACACAGAAGGAAAGGAGCCTGGTAGAGCCTCAGGCTTGAGGACTGCTGGAGGCTGGGCTGAAGTAGAGTGTCGGCTCTAGAGGGGACCGTAGTTCACCCGGCATCCCCAAACAACACGACGAGGGGTCTTAGTTCCAGATTGAGATCCCTACCCAAAGGACAGGCAGCTCAGTGACAGACTAAGGACTCACAGGGGCCCGAGAACCGCCATACTGTCCAGCGTTTCACACACACCCGTGGAGACGGAAACCGTTATCGCCCGGAAAGGACACTACAGACTGTGTGAGGGGTCACAGAGAGAGAGGCCTGGCTGCAGGGAGCAAAGGGAACCCGGAGAGGAAGAGTGTGCCCGTGTACTTGTACTGTAAATTGTAAGAACTGCACTGAACTGCAAATAACTTGTGAACTGTCTGAACAACTAAGAGTAAACACGGAAAACCCTGGAATTGCTTCCCTTGTGTTTCTGCATGAAGGTGATTCTCCCCATACAGGATACAGCCTGTCAGCACCAGCAAAGAGGAGAGATCCCTGCAGCATCTGCCAAGTAAGTCTGCTACACACTCTACAATAGACTTAACCCTTACTGCCCCGGGGAACACAGTTCTACCCACTGGAACTATACCACCTAAGCTGCCCTTACATCATCCCCGGAGCTTCTGCAGCAGCGGCGGCCCCATCACTGGCCGCATCAAGTGGGTGGCGTCACGACTGATAACCCCTGTAAATATCCCCTTTTATTGCCGAGCCCGGGACACGGTCCGGACCAGGACCACCCGTGACTTCCCCAGTAGCAGACCGGTCCGGTACCGAGTACCCCCGTCCCAGTGGGCCCGACACTATATATACTATACACACCAAAGATAACTATGCATCAAAGGTTTGGAGACCTCTACTGATGCAATGATTTTCCTTGTTCTTATTGGATTGTGCACATTGTAGATTCAGACTGAAGGCAGCAAAACCAGGAAGGACATATATGGAAACAAGGAGTAAGGACACGTGTGAAACAAACTGGAGTGTGTTAGGCCTCATTCACACAGAGCATTTGGGCTCCGCTTTTGTTGATCCATTTGCATTGCTTTTTTTGCTCTGTTTTCAGGGGACACAGACAGACAGAACACACAGACCGAGACACACAGACACTTACTTAACCTCCCTGGCAATTCCACGGTGACCTCCGGCAATGTCTTCCTTCCGGGCACCGGCAGGACCTGTGTTTGAATACTTACAGGACCTTGCACCATATGACTCTCAGAATGAGTCACATAGGCAGGTCCTGTCAGTACCATTCCCACGGGTCCTGCAATGGGCTCATCAGGGAGGGAAAGTAATGGAGCGTTGAAGGTGTGGAAAGCATACCAGAAAAATTGAGCACTACCGTAATTAACACAGTCATTATTTTCTGGATGCGCTTTCTGCACCAGTAGTGCAGCAGTCAAAAACACGGATGTCTGCACAGCAAATTGGAAATTATATTCACTTTGCTGCAGACGCAGTGACTGATCCGTTTTTGGTGCAGATTAAAAAAAATAATGCAACACCAAAAACGGATCAGAAACGTCTGGTGTGAACATAGCCTTTCACCTCAGATTCCTCCTGGTGCCCCCCTTTTCTTCTGATGACAGATTTACACCCCTCCTTTGCAGCCTCATCAGGTCATCGGCTGGCTCCAATAAGCAGTTCCCCTTGTGAAGAGTTCATGTCAATCATGTGTAGAATCACCAGGCTTCAGAAGGTGTGTGACGATCGGGTGTTTTGCAGGGGCATTGATGGTCCACAGCTTTATACAGTACTGAGCCTATTCTACAACTATTCTAATCCAGAATATGGCAAGAAGCCCTCAAAGAAGAGAACTGACGGTCCATCATTACTGCAAGACATGAAAGTCAGGTCATAAAACTACTATAGCCTAGAAGGAATCCTCAAGTGCAATCATGAAAATCAACAATCGCTATGATGAAACTGCTCTCATGGAAGACCGGCCTAAGAAAGGAGACCAAGAATGACCTCTGCTGCAGAGGATAAGTTCATCAGAGTTACCAGCTTCACAAACTGTAACTGACAGTAGCTCAGATAACCACCCTCATAAATGATCACAGACATCAAGTAGCAGACACATCTCCACACAAGCTGTCCAGGAAAAAGTGAGGAGTGAGCAGTCAAATAGCTGTAAAGAAGGTACTAACCATGCAGGGTGCTCAAACTTTTGTATTGGCCCATTTTCCCTTTTGTAATCATTAAAGTGTGAAAGATGAAGTTTTTTTTTCGCGTAAAACACAAAAAGGAAATGTGTCATCTTTAACATTATGCCTCTTAAGGTACCGTCACACGCGGCAATATTGTTTGCAATTTCACTGGCAATTTGCTGGTTGCAGTGAAATCATGGACACATTGCTCCATTTTGTGGCTGTGTACAAATGTAACAATGTGTCCATGATTTCACTGCAACCAGTAAGTTGCCTGTGAAATTGCATGCAATGTTGCCGCGTGTGACGGTACCTGATCATTATATCTTCAACTTGCTTAACTGTTCACAATAACAGTAATTATGACGAGGGGCGCCCAAACTCTTGCATGACGCTGTATGCTGTAAATGTGTATACATATAGTGTAAAAAGTCCAGATGCCCCCAGGTTTTGTCATTTAAAAAATCCTACCATGAACAATCATTTCTGGACTTTTTCCACCTTCAATGTTGCCAATAATCTGTAAAAATACATTAAGTAACTCAATTTTAAGGATAAAATAAAAAACAAACCACAGTAATTTTGTATTATCAGTGTTCACACCCTCCCATAATCAGGGATATGGTGTGTTCAGGATCACATTTCCTTTCATGTTACACAGTATCAGTGCTCGGCCGCCATAACAGGGATCCTAATTAACCCCAGAGAAAGTGTCGCTGTTCGCGGAGGATTTTCCTGACATTTTCCGGTCTGTAAACAGCTGACAACACAGCAAAGGATCTCACTGCAGAAAGTGATCAGTCAGGAGAAGGGGCTGAAATTTGGCACAACAGTGACATCACGAAGAGCTGGACGACATCAAATATTTAAGACAAGAAGGAAATTAGTCCAGGAGGCTGCAAGAGGCGACAGCAAAGGGAGGCAGAGATCGCCAAGTCTACAGGAGTCGTGTAATAGACTAAGACCCAAAAAGACCGAACGTGCCAGAAATTCACCAAGGTATTAATGTAAGGGCGTGCAGATTTATGCAAACATTAATTTGACCTTTTCCATTCAGAAGGTTTTCAGTTTGTTTCTCAGTGGATTTCTACAGATTAAATATGACATTAAAGGGGGAAAATTCCCAGAATGATTCTTCTTAGATTGTTTTACATGGTAAAAGACCTGGGATTTTGTAGGGGTGTGCAGACTTTTGCTATGCACTGGATGTTTATACACACACACTTTGGCGGTGGACACGGTGTGTGCTATCAGCCTGTAATGTTCTCTGCTCTCAGCAGACACTTAATCTTCACCCGCGTGCTGATCATTACACCGCCGGGCAGATAAACGCTCCCATCTGTCATCTCGGGTTTCTGCACATTATCTTCTGCTCCCAACGGGAAATTCAGTGTAATTAATCATCAGCATTACATTCCCATCATCTGCGCCCAGGGACTCCCATCATCCAGACTCAGCTGCTCATAACCGGAGTGTCTTACTCGCCAGCGTTCGAGGGGCTGTTGTGACCCTGGACCCCCCGCCCTGGCGCTATGTGCAGACTGCTCTCCTATTGGACGAGAGCGCAGTGGGAGGAGCCATAGGTCAATTGCTTTCTGACTACGCAAATCTCAGTGACCTGCACAAGTCACAAGGACGACGAGGCAGAAACAGACTTACCTGATCTCCACGTCCATGGCCGCGTCCCGCTCCAGGCTGTAACGAGATACAGACATGTGAGAACAACATGGCGGCCTGTCCAGACTCCACAGATCCCTACACACGATGAGCGCAGGATAGAGAACTCTGAATGTAGTCGTACATCTGCTCTGTTCTCCATAGAATATCATGGGATGAAAAACAAAAAAAGACATTGATACAGATCTGCTTCATAAAAATGAATAACCGCTCCATGAGCAGAAAAGAACGATGGTGGATGAGCGACAGCAGGAGACGGGCAACAGAGGGAGATGGATGAAAGGCAGAAGACGAGTGACGGCTAGAAGACGAGCGATGGGCAGGAGACAGGTGACTGGCAGAAGACAAGCGACAGGCAGGAGACAGGCAACGGGAGAAGATAAGCAATGGGCATGAGATAAGCGGCGACCAGAAGACGAGCAATGGGCAAGAGACGGGGGACGGGAGAAGACAAGCGACAGGCAGGAGACGGGTGACTGGCAGAAGACAAGCGACAGGCAGGAGACGGGTGATTGGCAGAAGACAAGCGACAGGCAGGAGACGGGCAACGGGAGAAGACAAGCAACGGGCATGAGATGAGTGATGGCCAGAAGACGAGCAATGGGCAAGAGATGGGTGACTGGCAGAAGACAAGCGACAGGCAGGAGACGGGCGACGGGAGAAGACAAGCAATGGGCATGAGATGAGCGACGACCAGAAGAGAGCAATGGGCAAGAGATCGGCGACTGGCAGAAGACAAGCAACGGGCATGAGATGAGCGATGGCCAGAAGACGAGCGATGGGCAAGAGACAGGTGACTGGCAGAAGACAAGCGACAGGCAGGAGACGGGCAACGGGAGAAGACAAGCAATGGGCATGAGATGAGCGACGTCCAGAAGACGAGCGACAGGCAGGAGACGGGCAACGGGAGAAGATAAGCAACCGCCATGAGATGAGCGACGACCAGAAGACGAGCGATGGGCAAGAGATGGGCGACTGGCAGAAGACAAGCAACGGGCATGAGATGAGCGATGGCCAGAAGACGAGCGATGGGCAAGAGACAGGTGACTGGCAGAAGACAAGCGACAGGCAGGAGACGGGCAACGGGAGAAGAAAAGCAATGGGCATGAGATGAGCGACGACCAGAAGACGAGCAGTGGGCAAGAGACGGGTGACTGGCAGAAGACAAGCGACAGGCAGGAGACAGGTGACGGGCAGAAGACAAGCAACTAGCAGAAGGCCAGCGATGGCAGGAGACTGGCAACAGCAGACGACGGCAGACTACGAGCGATGGCAGACGATGAGTGACAAAGGACAAAAAAAAAGATGTATGATGGTAGACAAGCGACAGAGGTCGAGAGGTGAGTATTAAAAGATAAGAGATGGTGAATGAAGGGGAGCACAGGGTGCAGAGGTATGTGAGGGGGAGCTAGATATTTAGCACTCACCACAAATGATTGTTACTTGATATACAGTGCCTTGTGAAAATATTCGGCCCTCTATGTATGTATACCGTGCCTTGTGAAAGTATTTGGCCGCCTTGAACTTTTCAAACTTTTGCCACATTTCAGTCTTCAAACATAAATAATAAAAATAAATAAATTAAACATTTTTTGTGAAGAATCAGCAACAAGTGGGACACAATCGTGATGTTGAACGAAATTTTTTAAATATTTTAAACTTTTTTTTAAATTAAAAATTGAAAAGTGGGGTGTGCAATATTATTCGGCCCCTTTACTTTCAGTGCAGCAAACTCCCTCCAGAAGTTCAGTGAGGATCTCTGAATGATCCAATGTTGTCCTAAATGACTGGTAATGATAAATAGAATCCACCTGTGTGTAATCAAGTCTCCATATAAATGCACCTGCTCTGTGATAGGCTCAGGGTTCTGTTTCAAGTGCAGAGCATCATGAAGACCAAGGAACACACCAGGCAGGTCAGAGATACTGTTGTGGTGAAGTTTAAAGCCGCATTTGGATACAAAAAGATTTCCCAAGTTGTAAACATCTCAAGGAGCCACTGTGCAAGCGATCATATTGTAATGGAAGGAGGATCAGACCACTGCAAATCTACCAAGACCCGGCCATCCCTCTAAACTTTTATCTCGAACAAGGAGAAAACTGATCAGAGATGCAGCCAAAAGGCCCATAATCACTCTGGATGAACTGCAGAGATCTACAGCTGAGGTGGGAGAGTCTGCACATGGTGGTGGCAGCATCATGGTTTGGGCTTGCTTTTCTTCAGCAGGGACAGGGAAGATGGTTAAAATTGATGGGAACATGGACGGAGCCAAATACAGGACCATTCTGGAAGAAAACCTGTTGGAGTCTGCAAAAGACCTGAGACTGGGACAGAGATTTATCTTCCAACAAGACAATGATCCCAAACATAATGCAAAATCTACAATGGAATGGTTCAAAAATAAACGTCTCCAGGTGTTAGAGTGGACAAGTCACATCCAGACCTGAATCCAATGGAGAATCTGAGGAAAGAGCTGAAAACTGCTGATCACAAATGCCTCAATCCAACCTCACTGAGCTCCAGCTGTTCTGCAAGGAAGAATGAGACAAACCCCAAGAGACTGCAGCTGTAATCACAGCACAAGGTGGCGCTACAGAGGATTAACTCAAGGGGCCGAATAATATTGCACCCCCCACTTTTCAGTTTTTTATTTGTTAAAAAAGTTTAAAATATGCAATAAATTTGGTTCCACTTCACGATTGTGTCCCACTTGTTGTTGATTCTTCACAAAAAAATTAGAATTTATATCTTTATGTTTGAAGCCTGAAATGTGGCAAAAGGTTGAAAACATCAAGGGGGCCCAATACTTTCACAAGGCACTGTATGTATTATGGAAGGAGAATCCAAACCTGTGGTCACAGAGGAAAAAAAAAATTGCGGCACGACCGCCCTCCACCCCCCACAGGTAACCCCCTCCACAGATAGGTTAGTAATGGGAGCGCTCACCTCATGTCCTCGGTGGTCTCGCTGTCACAAATCGGGCTGCAGTAAGATAAAACACCATCATTACTGGCAGTAAAAGGCACAATCTACTGCTGAGTACACAGATTAGAGGTAATGAGCACACGGGACATTTACTTATCACCTCCACCTGCTGCTGTATCCACGAGACGAGGCAGCCGCACAATAACAGGAAGCAATCACAGCCACTCATGCATTATATCACCCCCATATACACTGCGTATGTCAGTGTGAGCCCCATATACACCGTGTCCGTCAGTGATACACGGCCTTTATTAGTGACACTCCCATATACACCACATCCATCAGTGTGACCCATATACACTGCGTCCATCAGTGACCCCCCATATACACCGTGTCCATCAGTGTGATCCCCATATACACCGTGTCTATCAGTGTGATCCCCATATACACCGTGTCTATCAGTGTGATCCCCATATACACAGCTGTCAGTGTGACCCCCATATACACCGCGTCCATCAGTGTGACTCCTATATATACCGTGTCCATCAATGTGACCCCCATATACACCGCATCCATCAGTGACCCCCCATATACACATCTGTCAGTGTGACCCACATATACATCGCACCCATCAGTGTGACCAATATATACACCGCACCCACTCATCAGTGTGACCTCTATATACACTACATCCATCAGTTTGATCCCCATATACACTGGGTCAGTCAGTGACCCCTCATAATCACACCATCCATAAGTGACCCCCCCATATACACCGTGTCGGTCAGTGTGACCCCCATGAACACCAAATCTGTCAGTGTGACCCACATATAGGCCACGCCCATCAGTGTGACCCACATATGCACTGTGCCCATCATTTTGACCCCAATATACACTACGTCCATCAAAGTGACCCCCATATACACCGTGTCCATCAGTGACCCCCCATATACACGACGTCTGTCAGTGACCCTCCCATATACACCGTGCTCATCAGTGTGACCCCATATACACCACATCTGTCAGTGTGAACCACATATACACCGCGCCCATCAGTGTGAACCACATATACACTGCGCCCATCAGTATGACCCAGTGTGACACCGTATACACCGCGTCTGTGTGACCCACATATACACCGCATCCATCAGTGACCCCCCACATACACGTCTGTCAGTTTGACCCCCATATACACTGCGTCCATCAGTGACCCCCCATATACACCGCGTCCATCAATTCAACTCCCATAGACAACACGTCCATTAGTGTGCCCCCCCATATAGACGGTGTTCGCCAGTGACCCCCATATATATGGCGTCTGATAGTGCAACCCCCCAGTATGCGGAGGAGCATGGCACCCTGTGCTGTATGTGGAGGAGTGTGGACCCTGGCACTCACCTGTCCCAGCAGACATCCCCGGAGATCTTGTGCATCTCACCCAATGTGGCCAATAAGAGCGAGGACTTCCCGCAGCCCACCTGTCCGACAATCATGGTCAGCTGACCTAGGGGCAGTGATCACAGTGGCCATCATGTATAATGTGCGAGGAGCAGGGCATCATGGGAGACAACAAAATCATCAACAATCACCTCGAGGAATCCGGATGTCGATGCTGGAGAGCGCCGGCGCACCGTCCGGGGTCCACGTGAAAAACCCACTGCTTATCTACAGAGAGAGCAGGGATGACGGTGGGAAATGCCACAGGACAGACCCCTATGAATGAACCCCGTCATCAGGTGTCCACAGATACAGGGAGTCACCCTCCTACCTGTCAATTGGTACAGAGAGAACCCCTCTAACCTGTCCATGGATATAGAGAGACCCCTCCCAACAGTCCATGGATACAGAGACCCCCTCCCACTTGTCCACGAATACACAGACCCCCTCACACCTGTCCATGGATACAAAGACCCCTCCCACCTGTCCACAGATAGAGATACACCCTTCCCACCTGTCAATTTGGTACAAAGACTCCCTTCCACCTGTCAATGGATACAGACACCCACTCCCACCTTTCAATGGATACAGAGACCCCCCTTCCCATAGATGCAGTATCTTCACCCGTATACAGAACTCCTCGGCACCGCTCTCCGGCCTCCGCTGTGGACAGTTGAATGTGTTCCAGTCGTCTCTGATCGGACTTTTCCGGTTGACCACCTTGAGGGGCTGTACGAGGGACACACAATGAGCGCAACGGAGGGTGGGTCATGTGATTGGTTCACGGTTCTCAGACTCACCAGCGCCTGATACTTGTTCCGGTTCCCCGTTTTCTGAGGCAGAAGACATTTATCTGTGTCCTCCCCGATCTCCTCGCTGGAGAAGAACTCGCTCAACTTCTGGACGCTGCAAGAATAGAAAACAGCACTGAACCATGTCACTGTGCCGGATGGCTGCACAGGTCACAATAACCGGGTGTGAAAATGGCATAAACAAGCTGCACAGCCATCCAACCGAAGAAAGAACGTAGCATCACCGGCATCACAGGAGCTGCGCAGCCATCCAATCGAGGACAGAACGCATCACTGACATCATAGGAGCTGTGCAACCATCGAACCGAGGACAGAACGCATCACTGACATCATAGGAAAGAACAGAGGAAAGAACATGGTGTCACCGACATCAGAGGAGCTGCACTGCCATCCAACCGAGGACAGAACGCAGCATTACCAAAATCACAGGAACTGTGCAACCATTGCATTGAGGACAGAAAGTGGCATCACCAACACCACAGGAGCTGCGCAGCTGTCCAACCAAGGGCAGAACGTGGCATCACCGACATCACAGGAGCTGTGTAGCTGCACAACCAAGGGCACAACGCGGCATCACCGACATCACAGGAGCTGCACAGGTGTCCACCCAAGGGCTGAATTCAGCATCACCAACATAACAGAAGCTGTGCAGCCATCCAACTGAGGACAGAACATGGCATCACCAACATCACAGGAGCTGTGCAGCTCCTGTGATGTCGGTGATGCCACGTTCTGCCCTTGGTGGGACAGCTGCACAGCTCCTGTGATGTTGGTGATGCCATGTTCTGTCCTCAGTTGGATGGCTGCACAGCTGTCCCACCAAGGGCAGAACGTGGCATCACCGACATCACAGGAGCTGCACAGCCATCCAATCAAGGACAGAACGCAGCACCACCGACACTACAGGAGCTGCGTAGCCATCCAACCGAGGACAGAACACGGCATCATTAACATCACAGGAGCTGCACAGCTGCCCAACCGAGGACAGAACTCTGCATCAGCGACATCACAGGAGCTGCACAGGTGTCCACCCAAGAACAGAATACGGCATCACTGACATCACAGGAGCTGCACAGTCGTCCAACCAAGAACAGAATACGGCATCACTGACATCACAGGAGCTGCACAGCCGTCCAACCGAGGACAGAATATGGCTTTACCGACATCACAGGAGCTGCGCAGCCATCCAACCGAGGACAGAACACGGCATCATCAAAATCACAGGAGCTGCGAAGCCATCCAACCGAGGACAAAACGCAGCATCATCAACATCACAGGAGCTGCACAGCCGTCCAATCAACGACAGAAAGCAGCATCACTTAAATCACAGGAGCTGCGAAGCCATCCAATTGATGACAGAACGCTGCATCATCAACATCATAGGAGCTGCGAAGCCATCCAATTGAGGACAGAACGTGGCATCACAAGAGCTGTGCAACCGTTAAATCAAGAACAGAGCGTGGCGTCACCGAGATTATAGGAGCTGCGAAGCCATCCAATTGAGGACAGAACGTGGCATCACAAGAGCTGTGCAACCGTTAAATCAAGAACAGAGTGTGGCGTCACCGAGATTATAGGAGCTGCGAAGCCATCCAATTGAGGACAGAACGCAGCATCACTGACATCACATATGCTGTGCAGCCATCCAAGGACAAAACGCGACATCACCAACACCACAAGAGCTGTGCAGCCGTCCAACCGAGAGAAGAGCGCGGCATCACTAACATCACAGGAGCTGAGCAGCCATTCAAGAGAGGACACAAACCATATTTCCATCATCCCAATGAGCACACTCTACATGGCATCAGCAATTCTTGCAGGTCACACAAAGCTGCCAAGTGACATCTCCAAGCAAAAAATGAGCCTCCCCTCCCAGCACCCCCATCATCGATGGCACCTGTCTGTCCTACATTCGAATACCACTCACAGCGCCACCAACACTATGGGTTATGTACCTGACCAGAGCTTTGACGTGTGAGCGGACCACACTGGACAGCAGGAATAATGGAGTCACCAGGATGTGGAACAGAGAGAGGGAGGCGAAAGCCACGGCCGGAGAGAAGTCATCGCGGCTCAATAAATGCACATGAACCACAAACGTCTGGATGAAAAGAGAAGGAGGAAACAGGTCAACACCAGCGACAGCAGCAGAAGAGACAGCAGCAGAAGGGGCAGCGACAGCACATATGGCAGTGACTGCAGCAGAAGGGCAGCGACAGCAGCATATGGGGCAGTGACTGCAGCATAAGGGGCAGCGACCGCAGCAGAAGGAGCAGCGACCGCATCATAAGGGCAGCGACCGCAGCATAAGGGCAGCGACCACAGCATAAGGGGCAGCGACCGCAGCATAAGGGGCAGCGACAGCACATGGGCAGTGACTGCAGCAGAAGGGCAGCGACCGCAGCAGAAGGGCAGCGACCGCAGCAGAAGGAGCAGCGACCGCAGCATAAGGGGCAGCGACCGCAGCATAAGGGTCAGCGACAGCAGCATAAGGCACGACGCAGCATAAGGGGCAGCGACAGCAGCATAAGTTTCAGCGACAGCAGCATAAGGGTCAGCGACAGCAGCATAAGGGCAGCGACAGCAGCATAAGGGGCAGCGACAGCAGCATAAGGGGCAGCGACCGCAGCATATGCGGCTGCGACTGGAGCATATGGGGCAGTGACCACGGCATAAGGGCAGCAACAGCAGCATAAGGGGTAGTGACAGCATCAACAGTGATAGCAAAAGGGACAACACAAGACCAGAGGGGCAGCGACAGCAGTGGGAGGTGCAGTGACAGCATTGATAGCGACAGCAGAAGGGGCAGCAGCAGCAATGGAGTGGGCAGCAGCATCAATAGCGACAGTAGAGGGGGCAATGGCAGCAACAGTAGAAGGGGGGACCACAGTGACAAGGACCAATATACTTACTATAAGCACAGCAGCAATAGGGATGGCTGCATTCATAAAAACTGCAAGAAAAACGACATCAGTACCACAAAACCTGGATGACACCTTTCTTGCTGTCTGTTGCGGGGGCTCTGTGATGTCTACAATATGGGGGGGGGTCACACACTTGATATTAGCGCAGTGTACTGGTGGTGGGTTACACACTTGATATTAGCGCATGATACGGGGGTGGGTCACATTCTGATATTACCGCAGTGTATGGACGGTCACTTACTTGATATTAGTGCAGTGTACGGGGGGGGTCACACACTTTATATTGGTGCAGTGTACTGGGGTCACATACTTGACACTAGCGCAGTGTACAGGAGGGTCACACACTTGATATTGGTGCAGTGTACTGGGTCACATACTTGACACTAGCGCAGTGTACAGGGAGGGTCACACACTTGATATTGGCAAGGAGTGTAAAGGGGGGCACACACTTGATATTGGCACAGTGTACGGGGTGGGTCACTACTTATATTGGTGCAGTGTATGGGTGTGGTCAACACATACTTATATTTGGCACATGGTGTAAAGGGGTGGTCACACACTTGATATTGGCAGAGTGTAAAGAGGGGGGTCACACACTTGCTACTGGCGCAGTGAACGGGGGACCACACACTTTATATTGGTGCACTGTTGGGGAAGGGGTGGGGGGGTTGGATAGGATGACACACACTTGATATGGAAGTGTAGAGGGCAAAGCCCGTAAGCTGGTCATCTCCTTCTGCCTCGTGGCCTCCACGCTGTGGTGGAAGATCTGCTCCCATGAATATAACTTCAGCAGTTTGATTCCGCGCAGCATCTCGTTCGTTTTCTTCAACGCTCGTTGGAATATTCCTGGAGTCGGGAGACAAATATTATAATGGTGACTAATAAAACAGTTTTTGGATTACATGGAGTCTATGATCCCGACATACCACACATGACTATAATAAAGTAGAAGGACTGGAAACACCTAATGTTTAGGTGCAAACTAAAAAAAAAAATCAGTAAATATTAAAGGAGAAAAAGCTGCAACACTAAACATAACATGCACCTGAATAGCTAATGGCCATTGGAAACAGTGAAAGCAGGGCATTATGTACAACTAATAAATGTATGAGGAAGAGGAAAACAGTAACTGCTGTATTAGAAAAAAGAAATGAGAGAGTTAGCTTCAACACTGGCGCCACTGCGAAGAGCCCTGGTAACTGCGTCAAAGTCTCTCATAATACTGGGTCCTATACTAACACTCTATGCTGTGTACTATTGCTTATATGGGTATGTGTGCCTGGGAATGCAATTTAAGACCAGCTGGGATGGTGTGTCTCAGGACCAGGGCTACAGTAAGATGGAGGAATAGGCGAAGTTACAGGGCGGGGGAAGGGTGCACAGTCCAAAATAAGTTAATACTATATACTTTATATATAGTACTATTACTTTATATATAGTATTCACTTATTTTGGACTGTGCACCCTTTCCCCGCCCTGTAACTTCGCCTATTCCTCCATCTTTACTTTATTGTGATTGATCTAGGCCACTGTACACACATACAACGGCCACACCCTGCCCATAGGCTCTACTTGATTGTTGCACATGTGTTTGGGCCTGTTCTACCACCATCCATGGTTGCTGGTTTGGCGGTGTGGGGGTCAGATCTGACAATGTCCGGATGTCATGTCCGGACCTGGTCTGTCTTTATCTGTGCTGCCCTTTTCTGGCGCCGTGGGAGTAGTTTAGAAATGTTTCAGGCACGTGTGCATTTAATATGGTTCTGCTTTTGATGCATTCAGGAGGCCGTAATGGCACAGCGTATATAAAAAGTGTAGAGTAGGACTGCCCCATCTGAGAATGCCGTAACATGGCGGGGTAGCTCAAAGAATTGATCAACTGTTTGCCAAATGTCTCAGTTTAAAGTACAATTAGAAATTAATATGTGCACATGCACTTTTTGTATTGCGTGCTAACCACAGGCAGTGCTGGCTTCTTGGCTTTTTTATTTATAATAAATGAACTCTTACACAGCGGAACTAATGATTAGTCCAGCCTATTACATCTGCCTGCAGGGTGTGAACGTGCTTATAGAAAGAGAATTACAAAGAGTACATTAATGATTTTTACTTATTCTGAAAGGTCTACCTGACCACTATTCAAGTGTACTATTAATATCATACTGAAAAATGACCTGACAGAGTCCTGTTAAGGCCCATAGGGCCACAGGAATTCATGTTAATAACTCAAATAGATTCTTTTGAAAAAGTATTTTAGCATGTCTCCACCTGATCCCAAAGGTTTTACTCTTCCAAACCCACAAATCTTAAGTCAGGGTTACCAGGATGTTTTTCCAACACCTTTAATCAACTTAGGTGACCCCTTTTGTGCGACAATGGGATCATGTGCTCCCTGAACCGAACCAATAGTGGACGATTCATTTTACTGATGTAGAAATGTCCACAGGGACACATCCTGTCAACAACATATATAGTTTAGCAAGTAATAAAATGGATATTTTATGGTGCATTATATGGTTAATCCTAATAGGGTTCGATAAAAGATGTTGGTTACAAAAATTACAGTCATGGCATTTACGATTTCCTTTCAGAACATATTCCTCAGACAATTTTTGTCCTCTTCAGGATTGTCTATAAATCGGTGTTTTTACCAACAAATCTTTGACATTTTTATGACGCCTATATGTGATTAACTGACCCTCTTCCGCGGTTGCTTTCGGATCATGATCCTTTAAGAGAATGGGCCAGTGTTGTTTTAATTGTTCTTCTCATGTCACCATCCACACTGCTAAATTTAAGATTAAACTAAAACCTTCTGCCCCCCTCTTTTTCTTTTAACAGATTCAGGTGTGGCAGTAATCGGGCCTGGGTGTGGCTGCAGAAATTGAACTCAAGTTCCCGAAGATGTAATAAACCACAATTTATGTTTTAATGGGGGGAGGGGAAATCACTTTTTCACACAGGGCCCTGTAGGTTTGGATTTCTTTTCTCCCTTAATAATAAAGACTTTCATTTGTAAACTGCATTTTGTGATTACTCTTTATCTAATATTTACATTTGTTTGGTGATTGGAAACATTTCAGTGATAAACATGCAAAAGAATAAGAAATCAGGAAGGGAGTAAATACTTTTTCACATCACTGCATGTACACATTACACACAACTATTCAGCTTACACCCACACATACTGTATTTACATATTACATAGATTATATATACATATTGCCCACACACTATATACATACTATTATCCAGGGACATATTTACGTATGCTGTATTAACACCGTCTCTTATTCTATTTAGGAACTCTTTAGGATATATGGACAGACCATTGATTCATTTTGAATGATATATTTTATGTTGTATCATGAACATATCCTCCTGGGTATGGACACTATATGATGATGCAGATATTGATGATAGGAATTAGCTATTAGATGATCTATGTGTCTTTTTAAGGGCTTTACATTAGTGATATTGATTGAGATTTGTGATGTTTTATATGGATACTGGCAAAGTTCTAGAATCTGGTTCACCATATATTTATTGCCGTATATGCCGACATACAGGATAGAACTTCTATATGGAGTCTATGACTAAAGCCCCAGTCACACGGGGCCACATCACCGCCGATTACATAGGCGATGTGGGGGCGTGGCCTATCGGCGGCGACATCGCCCCTACGTCGCGTCATGTAAAGGGGCGATGTCGGCGGTGCCGGGCGGTCGCCTGGTTTCAGAGCAGTGCTCTGAAACCAGGCGACCATCATGGGGCGATGTGCACACATCCGGGTGCTGGCGACCAGTCAGGCGATGGGAGCCATAGGCTCCCATTGTCCTGCATCGCCGCTGGGGTTTCCAGACACCCCGGCAGCGATGCCGCCTGACATCTCGCCGGCACGGGGCTGGAGCTGTCGCCCCATGTAAACGGGGGACGGCAACGCTGGCGGGGCGCCAAAAACATGCGTGCACCCGCCAGTCGCCGCCGACATCCCCAGCCCCGTCGCCAGGTGAGACGGGGCCTTAATAGTCATCCTGTGGACAGATTCTGCCCCGAGATGTGATCTCTACGGCTCCTCCATGGACCTCTCGGCTCTTCTCTCTTGCAATTTCACTGGCAATTTGCTGGTTGCAGTGAAATCATGGACACCTTGTTCTTTTTTGTTGCTGTGTACAAATGTAACAATGTGTCCATGATTTCACTGCAACCAGCAAATTGCCAGTGAAATTGCCCAGCAATATTGCTGCGTGTGACGGTACCTTAAGTCTCACTCATTTATTTTGGACCCAATATCCACTTGTGTTGTTCTAGTTGATATTGAGAGTTACCCAATCATGGTAAATGTTAACATGATGAGGATGCTCCGCTGTACAGTCTATATACATGTTTACACAGTGGATGTAAGAAGTCTACCCACCCCTGCTGTACAAATCCATTGTGAAGAAACACTAAATTATTTTGAAGAAGAGAATAAAGATTAAAGCTACAACAATGTGGCTGCATAAGTGTTAGCGCCCGCTTATATCTGGGGCTGTGGTTGTGTTCAGAATGACCGATCACATTTACCCCCTTGTTACACCGTAGTCCAGGGGTTGGGAACTCCAGGCCTCAAGAGCCGCACACAGGTCAGGTTTTCAAGATCTCCTAAGTATTGCAAATATGATAATATAATCACCTGCACTGGTGATGATTCCAACCCCTGAGGAAACCCTGAACACATGCACCGTGTGCGGCTCCTGAGGCCTGGAGTTCCCTGCCCCTGCTGTAGTCGGTGCTTAGACGATTCAGAGTAACAGCTGATCACACAATAAAGGGATCTCATTGTAGAAAGTGATCAGTCAGGACACAAACATTCCCCAGACTTTAGAACTCCGGTGTGGAGACGTCATCAAGAAGGGGAAGAAAGTTGTTACAAAAGTGAAATCACCTACAACTGGACGTCCCCAAAAAACTGAGGAAAAGTCAAGAAGTAAATGGTACGGGAGGCTACAATAGACTGACAGCAACATTAAAGGAGCTGCAGGAATTTCTGGCCAGTTGTGTCCCGCATGTGACATCAATATCCTGTATTTTTCATATATCCAGCCTGTGGGGGAGGGGAAGACAGAAGTCTTTGGCAAATCTTGTTTTGGTCTGAGGAGACCAAGGTTAAACCTCTTTGCAGATGTCGTCTTTGGTGGGATTTGAAAACAGAACTCCAGATGTCATATTACAGAAACACATACATATTATATATATACATACCAGCGTGCTTCTCTGTGCTTGGGAGAGTTTTGTGGCTACAAAATATTGTACGGGGGCTAACACAATGATGACAGCCGCTCCAATTAAGGCACTGATCCCCAGGATGTAATAGAGGAGGATGATCCCGACAATTATCTACAAAAATAAGAACCTCATTGAGGATTAGGACAGCACAAGCTACCCACACTACAGTGCAGCACCACACACTCCACCCACACCATAACAGTGCACCGCAGACTCCCCCCCACACCCCAGTGCAGCACCGCACACTCCCCACACACCATAACAGTGCAGCACCACACACTCCCCACACACCATAACAGTGCAGCACCACACACTCCCCACACACCATAACAGTGCAGCACCACACACTCCCCACACACCATAACAGTGCAGCACCACACACTCCCCACACACCATAACAGTGCAGCACCACACACTCCCCACACACCATAACAGTGCACCGCAGACTCCCCCCACACCACAGTGCAGCAACGCACACTCCCTTCTAAACCACAGTGCAGCACCGCACACTCCCCTCCAAACCACAGTGCAGCACCGCACACTCCCCTCCAAACCACAGTGCAGCACCGCACACTCCCCACACAGCATAACAGTGCAGCACCACACACTCCACCCACACCATAACAGTGCAGCACCACACACTCCCCACACACCATAACAGTGCAGCACCACACACTCCACCCACACCATAACAGTGCAGCACCACACACTCCCCACACACCATAACAGTGCAGCACCACACACTCCCCACACACCATAACAGTGCAGCACCAAACACTCCCCACACACCATAACAGTGCAGCACCACACACTCCCCACACACCATAACAGTGCAGCACCACACACTCCCCACACACCATAACAGTGCAGCACCACACACTCCCCCACACAGCCATAACAGTGCACCGCACACACCCCTCCAAACCACAGTGCAGCACCACACACCCCCCCCAAACCACAGTGCAGCACCGCACACTCCCCTCCAAACCACAGTGCAGCACCACACACTCCCCACACACCATAACAGTGCAGCACCACACACTCCCCACACACATAACAGTGCACCGCAGACTCCCCCCACACCACAGTGCAGCAACGCACACTCCCTTCTAAACCACAGTGCAGCACCGCACACTCCCCTCCAAACCACAGTGCAGCACCGCACACTCCCCTCCAAACCACAGTGCAGCACCGCACACTCCCCTCCAAACCACAGTGCAGCACCCCCCACCACAGTGCAGCACTGCACACTCAGTCCAGACCAGAGTCCACAATCCCCGCATATCGGCACACAAAAATTCCTCCACACCTTATAGCAAAACCCCACATTCCCCCCACAACCCAGAGTGGCACTCCACATTTCACCCAACACAGCTTTTCTCAATATGTGGCGTGGGTTAAATTTTCTTAATTTGGCCAGACTTGTTATGTCATTTTTGCTAAGTCATTGTTTCTTGCCAGACAATTCGGGGCTTTTATTGAATGAGTAGGTGCATTGATAATGTAATGTAAATTAACTCACCCACTCTGTCTACATCAATCAAAGTAAAATTAAGTATTCGACTTGAAATGCCAGCCAATAAGAGACCAACCTTATTACACCAATCCTATTAGGACTTCCTTCAGCCACCAGGAGTCCATATGCTACATGGCTTCAATCTAAGGGCTCTAGTCTCGATTGGAAGTCCATAAGCTCAGCCTAGGAATTTCGGTTCCGGCTGCCAGGATAACATCATGTCTTTACACTCTGCATGACCTCAATCTAGGAGCTTTGGGTCCAACTAGAAGAACACCAGAACTGGATTATATTCTGTAGGAGTGCAGCCTAGGATTCGGCTGGAATATCAGAAACTATTTATGGAAGAAACCCAGGTTGGGACAATTCGGTCACCTGGCTACAGACTTTGCTGTGCTCGGTCAGCTTCCTAAGCTTACCGCTATTCCTCTCTTGGTGGGAGCCTGTCAAAAGCGGGGCGCTACTGGATTGGAGTACCACATATACTCGAGTATAAGCTGAGTTTTTCAGCACAATGTCTGTAGAAGGAGCGCGAGGTCACGTGACCCTGCTCATTAGTCTAATGTAATATGCACTGCATCCCGCTGTCCATCACCGACGGGGAGAGCGGAGCATATTACATTAGACTGCCATGCTGGCGATCACTATAAAATAAAGCTTTGAACTCGCCCTCCGACGATTCTATGCCGGCACCGAGCAACCTTCCTCCGGTTTTCCTGCTTCTTAGGTCATGTGACCGGTGCAGCAGTTATGTCATTGCTGTAAGCCCGGTCACTTGACCTTAGAAGCAGGAAGACCGGATGGAGGACGCTCGGTGCCGGCATAGAATCATCGGAGGGAGAGTTCAAAGCTTTATTAATTTTATAGTGATCGCCAGCATGGGGGCCATAAACTGTGATGGGGGTGTACAATGATTAGGGGCTATATACCAGTGATGGATGGGAGTGTGTGTACAATGATTGGGGGCTATATACCAGGGATGGGGGTCTATATACCTGTGAAAGGGGCTGTAAACCAGTAATGGGAGGCTATATATAGTAATGGGGCTATAAACCAGTGCTGGGGGCTGTAAACCAGTGATGGGGGTGCTATATACAGTGATGGGAGCTATAAACCAGTGATGGAGCGCTATATACCAATGATGGGGGCACTATATACAGTAATGGGGCTATATACCAGTGATAGGAGTGCTATATACCAGTAATGGGGATATATACCAGTGATGGGGGGGTTATATACCAGTAATGTGGGGGGGCTATATACAGTAATGGGGCTATATACCAGTGATGTGGTGCTGTATACAGTAATGGGGCTATAAACTAGTGATAGGGGCTATATACAGTAATTGGTCTATAAACCAGTGATGAGGGCGCTGTATACAGTAATGGGGGCTATATACCCAGTGATGGGGCACTATATACCAGTGATGGGGTCTATATACATATTGTGATGGGGGCTATATACAGTCATTATTGCCATATACCAGTGATGGGGGGGCTATATAACAGTGATGAGGAGCAATATACCAGGATGGCGGTCTGCTGCATTTCTCACCCTAGGATTATACTTGAGTCAATATGTTTCCCCAGTTTTTGGGGTAAAATTAGGGGCCTCGGTTTATACTCTGGTATATATGGTAAGTGGCCCTGGAAGCACCGAAAGCATGAAGATTCCAATCCCTGGTGAGCCAGCAGAAGGGCGAGACTCTGTTGCCTATTATATTGTGTGTTTTGCTTGGTTATGTGTTATACACCTTTGACTGTGTTGTCTGGGTAGTGTTCTGCCCACGGTTTAGGAGTTCGGGCTTTCAGTTGGGATGAGCCGTAGTCCATGCGGTCTTTCTAAAGACAGCCAGGCCAGCGGACGAGAGCACCCACTGACCCCTGTGTCTCCACAATCCCCACACCCCATAATTACCACACACTCTTGGGCAGGGGTCTCAAATACACGGACCCTGGGGCCTCACTATGCGGCCCGCGAAACTGTAGATAGCTTCAACATGCCGGCGGTACAGTTCAGGGGGCCGCCCCAGTCCCCGCTGTGTTACGGCTTCCAGCCGCTGCACTGACAAGGCTCTGCCGCTCAGCAAGCTCTATGCAAGCTGCCAGCCAATGAGAGGCACGCAGCTGCCGTCGGTGTATGACATCACCTGCAGGCCTCTCATTGACTGGCAGCTTGCATTGATCCTGCGGAGCAGCAGAGCCTTGTCAGTGCCGCAGCCGGAAGTCATAACACAGTGGGGACCGCGGCGGCCCCCTGCACTGCACCGCCGGCATGTTGAATGTTAGAAAACTGTGTGTGAGAGAGTGTGCGTGTGTATGTGAGAGTGTTTGTGAGTGTATGTGTGAAAATGTGTGTATGTGTGAGAAAAATATATTGGAATCTGAGAGTCCTCAGTGGTTGATACCTTTTAATGGCTAACTGAAAACATGGTATACATAGCAAGCTTTCGGGACACTGTGGTCCCTTCGTCAGGCAAATAATGACACAGATTCTGAAGACACATACATATATATACATAAGCCTAACGCCCATAGGGAAGTATAGCTGGCTTTGAACCCCTATAACTCCCCAGCGAAGCGTCCGCGCACACTAACCGTGAATCCCCCACCTAATATGACTACGCAGAATATGATGCAACCATCTGCGACCTTATATCTTTCCTCCCCACAGAGTCATGGAGGTTCAAAGTGGGGCAACCGCTACCACCCACACTCTGACCATTTTGGGGGGTTACAGCTCCGGCTAGAAAAGTCAGAGGCACTGCAAATGTTTAGGGGGTGTTCAGAAGGGTCTCTGCTAGACACCCTAGCAATTTCGGGTGCCTCCGACGCTTCTATACTCCCCTTTGGGCATTAGGCGGTACTGCATAACACCCAGAGGGGTGTATCGCTGGCTTTGAACCCCCATAACTCTGTGGGGAGGTAAGATATAAGGTCGCGGATGGTTGCATCAGATTCGGAGTAATCAAATTAGGTGGGGGATTCATGGTTAGTGTGTGCGGATGCTTCGCTGGGGAGTTATAAGGGTTCAAAGCCAGTTATACTTCCCTATGGGCGTTAGGCCGTAAAGCCCCCTGATTGCCACTGTAAGCATCTGAGGCAATGTCACCACATATGGTGATGTGATCATAAATGGTGATCAGTGCCTAGAGCATGACAGGTGATGGCACCACTTATGGTGATGTACCCACAGGCAATGTAAATGCATCCTTACCGTGGCTTTCGCCACAGGTGAAATGTGTGAGTGAGTGTGTGACAGTGAGTGTGTGAGCGTGAGTGTGTATGTGAGAGTAAATGTGTGAGTGAGTGAGTGTGTGAGAGAATGTGAGAGTGAGTGTGTGAGAATGTGTGAGTGTGTGAGAGAATGTGAGAGTGAGTGAGAGAATGTGGGAATGTGGGAGTGTGTGAGAATGTGTGAGTGTGTGAGAGAATGTGGGAGTGAGTGTGTGAGAATGTGTGACAAAATGTGTGTGTGCGTATGTGAAAGTGTGTGAGAGTGAGTGAGAATGTGTATGTGAGAGAATGTGTGAGTGTGTGTGTGAGTGCGTGTGTGAGTGCGTGTGTATGAGAATGTGTGTGTGATAGAATGTATGTGTGTGTGATAGAATGTGTGTGTGTGTGTATATGTGTGTGTGTGTGTGTGTGAATGTGAGAGTGTGTGAGAGAATGTGTGTGTGCGCGGTGTGTAAAGGTGTAGACAGTTGGGACATAAAGTACAAAAGTGGACCAGTATGGGGACATTACTGCACTATGGGGCCAGATGTGGCCATTACTACAAAAGGGGACCAGGATGGGGAACATCACTACAAAAGGTCCAGGATGGAAACATCACTACAAAAAGGTCCAGGATGGGAAACATCACTACAAAAGGTCCAGATGGGACATTACTACAAAAGGGACCAGGATTGGACATTACACAAAAGGGTCCAGGGTGGGACATCATACAAAAGGGGTGTCAGGATTGGGGACATCACTAAAAGGGTATCAGGATGGGGACATCACTACAAAAGGGGTAAGATGGGGACATCACTACAAAAGGTATCAGGATGGGGACATCACTACAAAAGGAGGACCAGGATGTGGGGCATTACTACAAAAGGGGACAGTATGGGGACATTACTACAGAGGATCAGTAAGGACATTACTACAATATGAGGACCAGGATGGGGCATTATTACTAATGGGATCAGGATGGGGACATAACTACAAGAAGGGGACCAGGAAAGGGGACATTTCTTCAAAAGGATCAGATGAGGGTTACTACACGAAGGGTAACCAGGATTGGGAACATTACTACAATATGGGGACATACTACAGATAAGCAGGAGAGAACATTACTACAAGAGGGGATCAGATGGGGACATACTACATGATGAGGACAGGATAGGGCATTAATCTATGATGAACCAGGATGGGAACATTACTACAAGATGGGGATCAGGATGGGGCCATTACTACAATATTGGACCAGGATGTGGAACATTACTATAGGCTAGGGACCAGGTATGGGGACATTACTACAAGAAAGGGACCAGGGTGGGGACATTACTACAAGAAGAAGATCAGGATTTGGACATTACTACATGGTGCAAGAAATTCTGGTATTACTAAAAATGTCACTTAGTCCTACCCACAATGCGGCCCCCCGATATCAATTTTTTTCTATGTGCGGCCCACCAACCCAGCCGAGTTTGATACCCCTGCTCTAGAGCCCTGCCACACATGTGGCACCCTGGCACCCTGGTTGGGGCACCACAGAACTCTTAGTACACAAATGGAATGTACACAGCAAGCAGAACTCACTAACTTAAAACACCTTTTTACACCCCTTTTCACCCCAGGCCTCTAGGGGGAGCTCCACTGGTTACCTTAAGCCAGTTCCCCCTATAAATACGGGTCCTGGAGGGAGAAACGTGGAGTGTGCAGTCACTTTAGAACTGTGAACAGCTAGGAGAGCTGACCTGGTACTGGAGCCACACTAGGCCCATACCAGCACACCCGGAAAAGTGAGAGACCCTTGCAACTGGGGTCATAGGACAGGAGGAGAATACCTCACAGGGACAGAAGAGTTATCCTAACTCTCCCTAACAATCCGGTCACTGGGTCCAAGCTGCAGGAGCCACATCGCTGGCTGCAGAGAAACCAGCACCCCAACCAGGAAGCCTAGCTCCCTGTACACCTGAAGCACCACCAGATGAGAGCCCAGGGAAGGAGCAACTTTACCTAACCCCTTTGATAGTGCCCTCAATGCAGCTAACTCAGGTGAAACACGTTCCACCAGGACGTACAACCCAGTCCGGCAGGATTCCATATCCACCAGACCTCACCAGAACACTGTATGTAAGGAAGCCTACACCACTGCTTGCCGTGGAAACTCCAGGAGTGTCAACCTCATCACCCGGTTGAGTGTACCTGTTGTCATCAGTAAAAGGTACCAAAAGACTTATGTGTCCGTTCATTATTCCTGGACTAAACCGCAGGAACAGCAGAGCTGCCGTATTCCATCAAGTGCAGCTCCTGGCCCGGGGACTCCTGCTCATCCTGTGGGGAGCATCCCATCCATCTGCCGCACATCCCCCGGAGGCCCAAGCAGCGCCGATGCATTCACAGGATTCCCACAGGTGGCGTCACGACAAACAAGAATTATCCCCATCCTGCAATCCCCCTTTGATCTGACCACCGGGCCCCACAGCCTCAGGCGCAGAACCGTGACAAGTGCTGCATCACCTGAGACGTGAGCATCCGGCAACGGTGAGTCAACACACACACAGAAACTGAGCTTAATTCCATATTCTCCCCACATGGCAAAAGACTCCTCCAGCTTTTGAATGATTGCGAGATGCTGCTCAGGGTCCAGGGGCTGTGGTTATGGGGTGTTTGTCAGCTGTTACTCAGGCTCTTGGAAGTTTCAGGAGTGGGATGGGGACATTACAAGATGGGACCAGGATGGGGACATCACTGCAAGAAGGGATCAGGATAGGGGCATTACTACAAGAAGGGATCAGGATAGGGGCATTACTACAAGAAGGGATCAGGATGGGGCATTACTACAAGAAGGGATCAGGATAGGGGCATTTTCTACAAGAAGGGATCAGGATAGGGCATTACTACAAGACGGAGACCAGGATGGGGACCTTACTTCAAGGAGAGGATCAGGATTGGGGCTTACTACAAGAAGGGGATCAGGATGGAGACATTACTACAATAATGAGAACTAGGATAGGAACATTACTACAGAATGAGGACCAGGATGGGGCATTACTACAAGAAGGGGATGAGAATGAGGACATTACTACAAAAGAGAATCAAGATGGGTGCTTACTACATAAGGGGTCAGAATGGGGACATTACTACAATATGAGGACCAGGATAGGGGCACTACTACGAGAAGGGATCAGGATGGAGACATTACTACAAGGAGGGGATCAGGATGGAGACATTACTACAAGGAGGGGATCAGGATGGGCGCATTACTACAATATGAGGACCAGGATGGAGACATTACTACAATATGAGGACCAGGATGGAGACATTACTACAATATGAGGACCAGGATGGAGACATTACTACAAGAAGGGGACGAGGAATGGGAAAATTACTACAAGGAGGTCAGGATGGGGGCATCACTACAGGATGGGGACCAGGCTGGGTGAGATTATTACAACAGGGGGACCAAGATGGGGGACATTATTACAGGGGTTGGTATTGTTACACGATTGAGGCTATTATTACAATATGGAAACATTATTAAAGGATGATGGACATTACTACATCATTTTTCTGTATCTGACCAATTCATTTACTCGAATGATTTTGATACCCCTGTTCTAAGTCATTCACTATGTCAGCCCCTAGACACCCGGAACCCCATAAGGCAACACTACAAACTGCTGCACCTGCACCGGCATCGCCCAGAGGTTGGGGCACAAAAAGAAGAACCACATCAGCTGATTGGTGTCGATGGCCACGAGGTTACAGATCTGACTGGATGTCAATTCCCCCATAGACAGGTTGGACGTGGACAGATGCATAATCTTACTGTAGATTTTTGTCTGTGGAAACACAAGCAGTAAGAAAAGGTTAATTAACTACAACTCTCAGCATCTCACAGTCAGGGAGAAGTAGCACAGCATGCAGGAGAGAGAGAGACGGGGATACGGGCCCAGAGGGAAGAGAAGATGGGTGAACGGGCGAGAAGGGAAGAGCAAGACTAGGGTAGCCCAGAGGGAAAGGCAAGACAGGTACGGCCAGAAAGGCAGGGAAGAGCGAGACGGGGCCAGAGGGAAAAGAGAGACAGGGTACGGCCAGAGGAGAGATAAGAGGGTACGGCCAGAGGAAAAGAGCAGGGGTACGGGCCCAGAGGAGGGGGGAGGGGAGAGAGCGAGATGAGGGTACGGGCCCAGAAGGAAGAGAGAAACAAGGGTACGGGCCCAGAGGAGGGGGGAGAGCGAGATGAGGGTACGGGCCCAGAGCGGGGGAGAGCAAGACAAGGGTATGGGCCCAGAGGTAGGGGGGAAGGGGTGAGATGGTGGTGCCCAGAGGGGGTAGGGGAAAAATGAGATGGTTCCCTTCTTCCCCAGAAGGGAAGAGCAACAAAGGAGTATGGCACAGAGGGGGAGAGTAAGACAGGAGTGATTTCTGAGAGCCCCTGTATTTATCCTCATTGAAACAGACAATCTCTGCATTAGTTCAGATATCTTGTTGTTGCTCCAGTGTCCTCTGGTATCAGCCCGTTCCTTCTGGCAACGGCCGCCTTCTCCATCTCCTGCAAGGAGTTTGTATGTTCTCCCATTGTTTGCGTGGGTTTCCTCCGGGCACTCCGGTTTCCTCCCACATTGTAAAGACACACTGATAGGATGTTTAGATTGTCAGCCTCAATGGGGACTGCATTACTGATATATGTAAAGTGCTATGGAATTAATAGCGCGATATAAATGAATAAAATATTTTATTATATTATCTCTATTGGTAGGCCGCACAGTCTGTTCCTGGCTTAATACGATGTATATAAGCAGCCAAGATGCATCCCTTATCTCTGGGACTCCCACTGCACCAGCCGTCAACATGCGCCATCCGCTGCATCCCCTGCCTTGTGACAATATCTAATGCTGTGCCCCTGCCCCAGGCCGTCTACCTTACCAACCTCTCCCCCAACCCAGTCTCCTTCCCTCTTTAGAACCACACCATCACCACCTGTGCCCCCTTGGACACCAGCCATCACCAGTTGCCCCACCATCACCTGTGCTCTCTTGGACACTCACCATCACCCATGATCCCTCGAACCCCTGCTCCCCATCACCTGTATTGCTCCGCGCAGGTTGATTCCAGTCTCTATAGCGACATAATACGAGGCCTGGAGGAAGGTTCTCTGCAGCAGGAGGGCGAAGAACAGCAGCACCGCCAGAACATAGGCGTTCTCCAGAAACTCCTGCGACGAGATGAACGGAACCCCAAAAAACTCTGCCTGTGGAAGAGGAAGGCAATGAGGGGAGAGCTTGGGGGGCACACAGACAAGGGCACAGCGGGCACCCAACCAGACAATGGGGCAGGGGAAATCTGCACAGACAAGGGCACAAGGGGCGCTCATGCAGACAAGGGGGCTGGAGATGCTTACACAGACAAGTGGGCAGGGGGCATCCACACAGACAAAGTGGCAGGTTGACAACCCCAGACAAGGTGGAAAGGGGCATATGCACACACACAAAAGCAGGAGGCACCGACACATACAAAAGCACGTCCACAGAGACAAGAGGGAAGGGGGTGCCCACACAGACAAGGGGGCATGCTTACAACCCTAGACAAGGTGGAAAGGGGTGTACCTATACGATGGCAGGGAACACATACACACACCAAGCCAGGAGCTGCCGACAAGGGGAAAGGGGGCGTCCACAGAGACAAGGGGGCATAGACATAGACAAAGACAAGGGGCGCCCACAGACAAGAGGACAAACTGACAACACTGAATAATAGCACGGCCACCCTGTGCAGGGACATTACCCGTCGGTGGACAGTCTCATTATCTTGGCTGAGGTTGTGCACGATCCCAGACACACACAGCGGACCTGCGAAGCCCAACATGTCAGCTAAGATCCGGAAGATGCTGCTGAGGATGAGGGGTCTCCCGAACGCGTGGCATAAAGCCCTCCAGATAGAGCGTGAGCCAGGGGGACACGGGGAAGACTTACACTGCAGGGAGGAGGGCAGAAACATTTGTAAAAATTCAGCAGAACATACATCATCTCTGCTTCATGTCAGCAGGTGGAAACCTCAGGCTAAAATCCTTCAGCCAGGGGTGTAACCACAATAGGTGCAGGGGTTGCGATCGCACCCGGGCCCTGCAGTCTAGGGGGGCCCCAAAAGTCCGTTTGACCATAGAAAAAGACTAATACTATTAAAGATTTGCAATAATTGGGGGCCCCATTGAAGCTTTCGCACCAGGGCCCCTGGGCCTGAAGTTACACCACTGCCTTCAGCCTACTACTCCCTGAGGAAGGAGTCGGGACTGGCTCTGAAACCCGTAGGAAGAATAAAAGGAGAATCTTGTGATGATGATCATCATTGTCTTATTGCCTTAATGTAAGCAGTGCAGGTTGTGACACACGAGTCCTTTTTGAATTTGGAAGCCACGTTGATCGTATGAGTGTGGACCGTGCAACAGATATTGTTACCTGCCTTCAAGCTGGTTGTGTGCTACACAACCATCCCAGGTGAGCATATAACTTTTGGTTAGCCTCATCACATAAAAAAGATAAAAGGTCCTATTTGCACTTCTTTCCTTTCTAGCAAATTCAGGATGATAATCTAACTCACTGACAATCAGGGCTGTGGAGTCGGTAAACCAAACCACCGACTAAGACTCCTAAATATGACTCCAACTCCTTCATACATGTCTCATGTTTAAGTGATAAATTTATTATAATACAATGGCAACGTCAAGCTTTAATAATTATTATGATACAATAATCAAGATATATAGATGGAACATAAAAATTATTTATAATAATATTCAGCACATTCTGCATTGAACTACTGAACCCAATTTATTATATATTTTAGGAGTTGGAGTCGGTCTGTGGCGCACCTGCGGTCCAGTCGCCATTAGAAGTTGCAGCAACCGGGATCGGTAAGTCCAGTCACCCAAACACACACCCAACACACTCCGATCAAAAGACTAGGGACTCTATGCCCAGCAACGGGATGGCGGGAGGAGACAAATGGAGGGTGGGAAAGTTAGGACAGGACCCAGGCAGGGGAGGAGACAAAGCCAGAAAACCCCACAGGAACTTAGCCAGTAGGAGCCAAGTAGTTCAGTGAGTTCAGTTTTGTCAGTTGAGTAGGAGAGGAGAGAACACCATCATTACACAGGACTGAAAGGACCCAGACCCGGCGGCCTGTACCAACCTAAGGCTGTTCCGGTCCTGGGCTACAGACCGTAGAGAGACAGAAGGAGTCCTAGAGACACAGGTAGTGAGCAATCCACCTGTGTGCCCGAATTAGCAGGAAAGCTGAAGGACTGGGCAGAAACCAGGGTGTCGGCTATGAGGTGGCCAGGACGCTCCACGCTCCAACCACGAAACCGGTGGGGTGCAGGGTCTTTATGTCCCACAACCCGGTGCAGTGAAGAGAAAGCCACCATACTAGGGCCAGGGGACCAGGCAGGTCGCCCAACAAAGGCCCAAGGCCGTTGGATCATCGCTTTACGTGTGGAAGTGAAAGGAATAGAAGCCCATGCAAAGGAACACAAAAAGGGGGTGACTTGGACAAGCCATCCCGGTTGCTGAAAGACTACCGGAGCAGTCACTTCACTGTCTTGTTACTTGAACACCTGCTGAGAAAGCTAAGTAAACCAGGCTGAAGATCAGCGCTGTGTGAGACTTATTTCTGCGCCCCTGACGAAGCTGCCTTGTGCGTCGATACGCGTCTGATCGGTTCCCTTTACCGACGCTTTATGGCCTTGACACCGGCCTAACCTGGCATGTCGCCTGCTGGCTCTATTTATTGCTTGCACCTCACCCTTCCATCCCGGTCCAAGCTCAACCGCACATGCAAAGGGGTATCTGGTAACTATAGCCTTAGGTCTTCACAGTAACCTCTAGGGACACTTTTACTGTGAATAGAGGCTGCTAGCATGCTTTTTTCAGGCCAGGGCAAGCTGGGCTTATCTTTGAACATTTCAGGCTGACAGGGAATTTATTGCCTGGAGCAACATATAATTGCACTTGGTATATGTTACGGATCTCATTCTGTGTTATCCACTTGTGTTGTATGTACACTTTAACCTTTACATGAGTCCGTTACATCACTTTGCTTTACTGATAGCTTGACATTTAATTGTTTATTGTCCAAGTCAACCTGTTCATAGATAAATTTGATTATTATGCAATGGGATGTGTTGAGACTGGGGACCCCATCTGATCTGAGTTGTGGTAGTGTATTTTAACATTTTGTTGTGTTCTTTACTACTTTAATAAAGTTTGAAATTCTTATATGTCCTAAATATTCGTGTGGTGTGCTGCTTTTTTGGTCAATTCTTGTCTTCTGCTGTTCAATCCAGGGATTCAGACCTACATGGAGGACACGTCTAATCCAGGGCTACTTGGGGTCACGCTTAATTAGATGCAAAATGGGCAGGACGACACATCCAGGGTTTTTCATCCTCAGTTTCATCACCCGCTCCTCAAAATTGTAATTGTAACACCAAAAAGGAAATGTGGTGGTTGATGGAGACATTCCGGATCTGCAGATGATAGAGACATTTACAAACTCTCTGGATTCCTCTAGTATAGACCCTGAATCCCATGCAGACATCCTGGCACTTCTAGCTTTGGCTGACATCACTGAGGTTATTAATGGATGTCGGAGGAAGGTTCTGCCCTGAATGCACTCGTACAAATTATTTCCGGTATAGTCATGACCAATGACAGCGCCAATGTGCTCAATGGGAGGCACGTCTGAATGCACTGCAGCCATGGAAGCAGGTTTAGGCCAGACAGGCTGCTCACAGTAGTAGGAGTAACATGCGACCTGGCGTTCTCGTGTGGAAAAATGGTTCTTGGGACACCATTGAGAAATGGCTGCACAACTGGTTCCATTTGACGACAACATACACTTATAGGAGACTGACACACATGGGAAGCAAAATGGCACCACAATCGACAAATCTGTTCATGGCCAACCTTGAACTTTTTAATCTTCTTTTCCTATCGGGCCTCTGGCCTATTACCGCTACATTGATGATATTTTAATCATCAGGACAGAGTCAGAGCAACAGCTGAAGACGTTCTATGAACACTAATCAGTTTTATAACACCATTAACTTAACATTCAACTACTCCTGCACCAAAATCAACTGTCTGGATACCATCATCAAGATACAGAACAATGAGTAGAGACGTCCCTGTACCGGAAGCCAATTGACCATCCAACATATCTTCAATGGGACAGTTTTCATCCAAAACACATAAAAAAGAACTCTACTGTGTGCAGTCAGGCCATCAGATACAATTGGATATGCTCCAACCCTACAGATAGAGACAATCACCTTGAGGGCCTCAGAAAGACCTTTTTGAATCAGGGCTACCATCCAAGAGCAATCCAGAACCAGATTACAAGAGCCACCAGAATATCAAGAATCATCTCCTACATTACAAAACTAGAGAAAAACAACCAGGTCCCTCTCATAGTCACCTACAATCCAAATCTGGAGGTGTTAAGAGGAGCTGCACGGAAACTACAACCACTACTACAAAAAGATGCCTGACTAAAATCTATATTTCCAGACCTCCTACTTCTGAGTTTTAGATAGCCCCGAATCTAAAAAGCACATTGTCAAAAAGCCCTCTGTCCTCTCCAAAAATAACAGGAACATTTCCCTGTAACCAGAAGTGTAAAACCCAAGATAAAGATTCACAGCTCACATCAGGACTACAAGATCCCAGGTACTTTCAGCTGCACCACAATCAATGTGGTGCACTTTTATGTACCAAATGTCTGAGTGGGGGTCTGTATGTAGGGGAGACAGGACAGAAACTTAGAACAAGAATTAATTCTCATCGCCAAACAGCAAAAGAAAGTTGTATGTATCCAAAGCATTTTTGTAACCCTGATCACAGTGCAATAGACATGAAGCTGCACATATTAAAAGATCATTTCAAGTAACAGAGAGACAAAGAATTTGGGAATACAAGCTGATGATGCCCTTTGACACACTCAGAGGAATTAATGTTTAACATGGAAGTCTTTTCACATCAATTGAAAGGGTATTTGGGACATCAGATCTTTGAACAGACCCCAATTAGAGGGCAATAAACATCTCACACTTATTATTGAACTGTTTCGATATGTATTGCCATAACGGTTTCATCCCATCTCATACTGAATATTCCTGTTCTGCTCCACCTCGTTATCTAAAGATCTGCTGCACTAATCCATGTCATGTTGTGCATAATATATATATTATATATATATTATTTATATTATATTTAATATATAAAGCTGAATGTGCGTGTGTTTGTCCGGGATTGGCATCTACACCGCCGCAACTACAGCCACAAAATTTTGCACAGTCACACATCTGGACCCCGAGAGCGTCATAGGCTATGTTGTGAGGCGAAATTTTAACCCTGCGCGTTTCAGTTCACCAAACAATTTTGGCCCTATCTACATAATGGGGAAAAAGTGACAGTTACCAGTTGACAGTTGTGAATGAGAGGGGCTTAATGATAGCGCCAAAGATTAACAGCATATACCAGCATATAGTCACTAAGGTGGGGCCCCAACATGGGATATTCACCACGCATGGGGACATATATACACACCACACGCACACAAAGAGTAACAGCAAGTGTATAGTCGCTAAGGTGCAGCCACAACATTGAATACTCACCACGCACCCGAACACACACACACACACACACAAAACACACCACAAACAGACACACACAACCAAGAGACACACACACACACACCACAGAGACACCCCCCCACAGGGACACACACACACATACACACCCTATAGGGACACATGCATTCACCCCACAGGGACACACACACACACACACCACAAAGAGACACACACAACACAGAGCCACACACACCACACAGACCCCCCCCCACACACACAAGGACACACACATACACACCCCATAGGGACACACACACACACCACAGGGACACACACACACACCACAGACAGACACAGATGTGCACAAATCACCTCACACAACTCGCCTCATACTTGTACTATCGTTAGTTTCCAAACATAAACATCTGATTAAAAACAGCCAATGTGCAACACATGTGCCATATAGGGAATTAAGGCAGATGTCAGTCACATGAGCTGTCTATTATGTGTATGTGTTAGGTAATATATACTGCCCGACCGGGGGGAGGGTTTACTGTCGGCTGGAGATTTATTAGACTGCCTATAGCAACCAATCACAGCTCAGCTTCTGTTTTCCTACAGGTCATTAATATGACATATTCAAATTTTGTCATAGCTAACATCAGTTATTTATGTATATATATATATATATATATATACGTATATATATATCACATCAGATTTCGTCTTATACCATACTGAAGAAGAGACCCGAGTTGTCTTGAAGGCTTGCTATTATTTACCCTCTTTTCAGTTGGCCATTAAAAAGATATCAACCACTAAGGATTCTCAGATTTTTATATTTTTCCTACTAGTTGCACAAACAAATCAATGTAACACCGAGCAGTTAGCGCCACCAGAAATTATGTCCTCCCCATACCATAATCCCATGAGTAGGACTGGAGTGATGCCCCCTCCTGAAAGCCTCATGATCTCATGCCTCCGCTCTCAAAGATAATCATGATACAGAGCAGGATGGCAATGGTGACGGGAATGAAGGTCTGACATTTTCAGGGAGGAGTTCTGATTATGTCTTGGACATGACAACCAGAGAATGATTTGGAGACCATGTGGGCAATTCCATGAAGAGGAATATATTATACTGCTCCTACTCCTGGATTATAGTAGATGACGATGTCCAGTAGCCGAACATCTCTAATCATAATTCCCGGTGGCAATAACAGCTTGGTGTTAAATTTGTTAGTGGAACCAGTGTTAAGGCCAATTTTCCAAATAGTCCCAGGAGGTATTTTTCCACATGACAATCCCAGGGGACAAGTCCCTCACCCTACTGTGAGCGGCCGGTGTGGCCTAAACCTGCTCCCGTGGCTGCAGCATCTCCGAATGCATCTCCCGTGACTGCAGGGTCTCTGGACTTGTCTCTCATCAAATACATTGGGGACATCATTGATCAATGATTTTACATGAGCTGCCGACAGCGGATCCTGAAGATTTGCACAAGTGCATTCAGGACAAAACCTTCCTCAGATGACCATTAATAATTATGTGATTTCATAAGTCAATGATAGCAACCAAGGCTGGATATTCTGGAATTTCTGCACGGGGTTCAGACTCCAGACTCTAAAAATGTAGAGATTGTGGTATCGGTTTCACAATTTTCAGATCAGAGAGGTCTTCGTTCTAGGTTTTCCGTCATTCCACCACTTTTTCTTCTAGGTGTTGGAATATTAATGATGAGAGTATTTGACCCCACGGCGACATGTGAAGCTTTCCCTCCTTGGCCCTAACCTGAGTGGATACGTCACCTTTTGTGCTTGGAAAGCCTGGTTGAGGAGGACGTAGTTGGTGACAGCCCTCATGGCTATGGGCAGTTTTCCTATTGCTTTCAGGTCGATGGGCTTCTTGTGTGCAGTCTTAATGAAGGTGTTCATCCACCAGTAAGTAGCCTTTGAGAGGAGGTTGACAAAGGGCTGGAGGAAACGCACTCCCAGGTCTTGCAGGTCCTCCGGGGGCTTCACTTCTTTGGGACATTTATAAAATACATATCTCTGGGGAGTGAAAAAAAAAGGTAAAAATTTCTTACAAAGGTTGTCAGTATAATAATATTAATAATAATAATGATGATAAGTGTCAGGCGCAGACAAGAATGACGGCACACATAATACAGAGCCCACGATACTGAACATATTCAAGCGCCACCCAACTGTTACAGAAGGGAGACACATATCATGCCACCTGCTATGTTTTGCCCATACCCCAATCATCATTTGTCATTTCTTTGCTCCCCGATAGGAGGAGCTGTCAGGAGGGTGATAGAAATGTTAAGTGGATGCCTGGGACATCAGGGTGTAAACCCAAATCAGGGACTGAGGACCGCACTGGAAAGACCTGGATGCCTGATTGAATGTGCATGTTGTGTCCCACAAATGGTAAGAACCTGTTGTGTACCGTATATACTCGTGTATAAGCCGACCCGTGTATAAGCCGACCCCCCTACTTTTGCCCCCAAAACCTGGGAAAATCTATTGACTCGCGTATAAGCCGAGGGTGGACCCCAGCACAGGTATACAGCCCCCAGCAGTGGTATACAGGCCCCAGCAGTATGATATACAGCAGGCCCCAGTGGTATTGCAGCCCCTATATACAGCAGCCCCAGTGGTATTGCAGCCCCAGTGGTGTATACAGCAGCCCCTATATACAGCAGCCCCAGTGGTATTGCAGCCCCAGTGGTATTGCAGCCCCTATATACAGCAGCCCCAGTGGTATTGCAGCGCCAGTAATGCAGGGCCCCTATATACAGCAGCCCCAGTGGTATTGCAGCCCCAGTGGTATTGCAGCCCCTATATACAGCAGCCCCAGTGGTATTGCAGCCCCAGTGGTGTATACAGCAGCCCCTATATACAGCAGCCCCCAGTGGTATATACAGCAGCCCCAGTGGTATTGCAGCCCCTATATACAGCAGCCCCAGTGGTATTGCAGCCCCAGTGGTGTATACAGCAGCCCCTATATACAGCAGCCCCAGTGGTATTGCAGCCCCAGTGGTATTGCAGCCCCTATATACAGCAGCCCCAGTGGTATTGCAGCCCCAGTAATGCAGGGCCCCTATATACAGCAGCCCCAGTGGTATTTCAGCCCCAGTAATGCAGGGCCCCTATATACAGCAGCCCCAGTGGTAGTATACAGGCAGCCCAGGTAATGCAGGGCTCCCCCCCTCATGCTCCGGTCACCTGTAAAGCAAATTATACTTATCAGTGCCCGCTGCCGTCCGCGCCCGCATCTGCCGACATCCCGATCCTCCGTCTTCATGCGACTTCTTCCTGTTTCCTGTGCGCGTCGCCGGTAATGACGTCATTGCCTGCGACGCGCACAGAAGCAGGAAGAAGATGCATGAAGATGGAGGATCGCGATGTCGGCAGATGCGGGCGCGGACGGCAGCGGGACACTGATAAGTATAACTTGCTTTACAGGTGACCGGAGCATGAGGGGGGGGGGCCCTGCATTACTGGGGATGCGGGGGCTGCTTTATACCGCTGTATACAGCAGCCCCCGCACTGACTCGCGTATAAGCCGAGGGGGGTACTTTTCAGCCCAATTTTTGGGCTGAAAAACTCGGCTTATACGCGAGTATATACGGTATATTTCTCAGCATTGAGTATTTCCTCCAATCAGTAATTTTCCTTGTTGTTACCAGGTAGATTAGCCAGTTTATTAAGTTTGTCCCTACCTTCTTCCCTTAGCTTGTTTCTGTACAGGATGTCCCTCTCTTCTTCACCAGTTTAGTTTAGAGAAGTCATTACTGAAGGCGCGTGTGTGCAACCCTGTACAGATTATTCCTTTTCGCCTATCATTCCATTGTAACTAATACAAGATTTGGAAAAAAACAACAGCGTTTCTCCTGGTCTTTGAACAGCTGCAGTGACGATCGAGTTGACACTGTCTGTCCATCGTTTGGTGATGTAAGTTACATGCATACAATTATCTAAGGGACTGGTGATTAGAGCGCTTGGGATTTGCAGTCATCAGATGGGGACAGAACAGTGCGTTATTCTCTATCATTGTGATTTTTTATATAAATAGGAAATACACGATCAAACGTTCCATAGTTTGCAAAAAAAAAGTGATTTTTAATGAAGAGTAAAAACCGGGGGTTACAACCACAGTACAAGCAGCAATATGGCAGGCTGCACCACCGACACACACAAGATATATGTGAGAATGGATCAATGCACAAGGTTATTTCACGCCAGAGGATATAAAAAAAAAAAAACCCCACACATAATACATAGTATTAGTACAACATAGTCTATACCCATCATCACCTGATGATGGTGGAGCCGAAATGGCCGTAGGGGTCGGGGGCAACATTGACTGAGAGATGTAAGGAGCACTGTAGCACTTCATAGGTAACTTGCACAGGATATTCTGCCAGATACTGGTCTCAATAGTGTGGTTGCTATATGAGCTGTATATGCAACCAGAGTCTGGGGATATAGGGGACATCCATATCCTAGATCTATTAGGGTACCTTTACACGCAGCTACAGGTAACAGGTTTTCCACAGGTAACTTACTGGCTGCAGTGAAATCATGGAGACAAGGTTCTATCTTGTTGCTGTGTACAAATGGAATAATCTCTCCATGATTTCACTGCAGCCAGTAAGTTACCTGTGGAAAACCTGTTACCTGTAGCTGCGTGTAAAGGTACCATTACACATTGAGCCAAATGTCATTATTATATATACTCAGGTGAAACTGTACCAAGGTTGAATGCGCCTAGCTGGGTATAAAACCTTTATATATTGCACATATGTACACCCATTGGGTATAGACTATGTTGTACTAATACTATGTATTATGTGTGGTTTTGTTTTGTTTTTTCTCTCTGGCATGAAATAACCTTGTGCGTTGATACATTCTCACATATATCTTGTGTGTGTCAGTGGTGCAGCCTGCCATAATGCTGCTTGCACTGTGGTTGTAACCCCCTGTTTTTACTTGTCATTAAAAATCACTTGTTTTTTGCAAACTATGGGACGTTTGATCGTGTATTTCCTAATTTTGTTAGTGGATATAGACAAACCCTAAATTAAGTGTATTAACTTTATGATTTTTGGTTGTTCTCTGTCCCTCATTCTTTTAATCTGAACAATAAACCTTATTTTTTCTGGAAAATTATGAGTGCTGGTGTCTACTTGCATCTACATAAATCCGATACTGCATCCAGGATGGTTGTGACCTTGAATTTTTCTGCTCATTCATTTATAGTTGTAACAACCAGAATTTTTTTGTTGTTTTATCTTCACTATTCGACATCTTGTGCTTTTTTGCAAGGTGAGTAGTCGTTGGTTTTAGTGTCATCTTGCAAAACACATCTATAAGGCCATGTTCACACGCAGTGCTAATGCAGCATTATTTTCTGGAGGTGTCTGCACCACACTGTACAATAACAATCTTTGACTATTGCATTTTTTTTTTTTCCTCTTCCCTGTTCCCGCTTATTTAATGCATTTTTGGTGTGCATCTGAAGCTGCATGATCAATGTTGTTTATACTATAGAAAAGTTTTGATTCCAAACTTTAAAAATAAAAAAGTAGCTGCAGTTTTTCAAGCTCCACATAGAAACCTCTAGACAGAAAAAAAAAAAATCCAAAACCGCAGAGTTCAGTATCATCTGTAGACGGTCAGCGGGGCGCAGATTTCAGCAGCGTTTGTAGACGCACAGCGGGCGCAGGGTTCAGTGGCGGCTGTAGACGTAAAGAGGGCGCAGAGTTCAGCGGCGGCTGTAGATGCATGGCAGGCACAGAGTTCAGTGGCGGCGTCTGTAGACGCACAGTGGGTGCAGAGTTCAGCGGCGTCTGTAGACGCACAGTGGGCGCAGAGTTCAGTGGCGTTGTCTGTAGACGCACAGTGGGCGCAGAGTTCAGTGGCTTTGTCTGTAGACGCACAGTGGGCGCAGAGTTCAGCAGCAGCTGTAGACGCACAGCAGGCGCAGAGTTCAGCAGCATCTGTAGACGGACAGCGGGGCGCAGATTTTAGCGGCATTTGTAGACGCACAGCGGGCGCAGGGTTCAGTGGCGGCTGTAGACGTACAGCGGGCACAGAATTCAGCGGCGGCTGTAGATGCATGGCAGGCACAGAGTTCAGTGTCGGGTCTGTAGACGCACAGTGGGCGCAGAGTTCAGTGGCGTTGTCTGTAGACGCACAGTGGGCGCAGAGTTCGGCAGTGGCTGTAGACGTACAGCGGGCGCAGAGTTCAGCGGCGGCTGTAGACGCTCAGCGGGCGCAGAGTTCAGCGGTGGCTGTAGACGCACAGCAGGCACAGAGTTCAGCGGCGGCTGTAGACGCACAGCAGGCACAGAGTTCAGCGGTGGCTGTAGACGCACAGCAGGCACAGAGTTCAGCGGCGGCTGTAGACGCACAGCGGGTGCCATTCTCATAAATTCAAATCCACTTTGCTCAACAGTTAAACGCAGCAGAAAAAACACAATATCATTTACTCTTCATGTGAACATGGCCTAATGTCTGATAAAATGCTGCCTAGGCCCACTGTTTGGGGTGTTGTTCTAGTGTCTTTTGTACTGAAAACCTGTGGTCATCATCTGGAGCGGATCAGGCCAGAGGAACGTGGACACAGATAACAGGAGGCACGGTGAAGTGATCCGTTATTCTGTGCGTTCAGTGCCTTGATAGCTCAGACGGTGACACAGTTTTCAGTCTTAGTAAGACACAGGACACAGTCCTCATCAGAGAACCTTTTTCTGATTTTAACGATTTTTCTGATTCCTTTACACGATTCACACGTTTATCGGCGAGGCAGATCATCACGTCACTTCGTTCAAACACCATCAACGTGTGGTTCATCTGAGGAGTGCAGCTGGTCGGGAAAGAAGGCGTTCCGGAGTAAAGGACCTTTTTCCAAGCAGCACAAGAGGGACGAAGGAACAGACGACACCAAGCAACATGGCCTCTGAACAGGTGAGTATGAACTTCTCCACCCTTAAACACCTGTGTAGAAATAGCACATTTAACCCAATACTGCCCACCGCATATAAGTCCACAGAGATGCTCTGGTCAACTTTACTGGACCAGGCATACGCACATGATAGAGTTTGTATTAGTAAAAGTGTTTTCCACAAAACTAAGAAACGCCTCCAAATGCTGGCAAAATTAGTGTATACTTTTGAGGACAGCATTTGCAGGCCGGAGCATGTGGAAACACTTGCTACCACAAGAAAGGCAGACAAAGTTTCCACATCGGATAACCTACACTGCCATTGTTGTGTGGAAAGCATAAAACGTATACACACTCTAGAAACTGAGCTAGAAGAAAGGGCCGACAGGGGCCGGGAAATCTGTGTTAGAATCTAGGATATCAGAGAAAGAAACCTATTATTCTGACATGGATAGAGAGCTCCTCAGTCTGTATACTGAGATAAATCAGTTCAAGAGTAGAGTTGCATCCATGGATGCACTAGTGAGCACACTTAGAGAGGATCTGGCTGCAAAGTCGCAAACGATGGTGAATTTGCAACAGGTCATCTCTAATCTGTCACGGCCTGGTACAAATAGCATGGTGCCTTTGCCCACGAAACAGGTTTGTGTTTGGGGTACTGCACAGGATGGGGAGACCACGGCAACATGGTCCACGTCTCCCATGGATCAGAGATCCGGAGCTATAGAGTCCAGGGGACAGGTGGAACGGTCGCTACATTTCACTCAAACACCAAGGGAGTATACACGTAGCGACCGCTTCCAGGGTCAGGACGAGAGTTGGGGATATGGAGGTAGGTGGGAAAGGGATCACACCACTTCCAATCTGCCAAATCGTTCAGTAAGGTCAGATGAATTTTATCCTAACCGTAACAGTATGGAAAGGATAAAATTTCTGTTACGGATCTGCAAGGAGATCCCAAAATTTGATCCCAGTCTAGATGCGTTTACTGCATGTGATATCTTTGAAGGTCACTGCAATAAATATTCTGTGGCTCCAGAACTTCGAATGGAGCTATTCAAGTTGTGGTTGCCTACACACCTCAATCAGAGGTATGAGGCAATGGGGAGCACGGAACCCAGTAATGGACAGTTTCATGATAAGGAAGAACGCCTTTCCTTACTAATGACACTGGCAACGGGCCACGGGGACGTGACTCCAGAAATCCTGATGAAATTCAGACCAACTATACACGATGAACCTTTATCGCTGTGTAGTCGGTTTGAAGCTATGTACAGGAAGGTCACTGTGGATCAAGGTATCGGTTTTCCACAAGGCATGGTCCGCATGTTTGTGGAAAAATTCCCATACCTTGATACTTAAATTAGGTTGAGTGCAGCGAGAGAACCATCGCTCACTGATGCGGCCATGATTATTGAGCAGTGTAGACAAGATCTACTGCACAATAAAAAGTCGGTTAAGGTTAGGGAGCATGTGCCTGTACACGTTAGATCACAAGATGAACGTGTGCGCCATGCTAGAAAGAAGTCAGCTGTTCGCCCCACGGCCCCACCATTTGAGAGGACAGGGAGCATTCAATGCTTTCTATGTTTGCAATTTGGGCACATGAAGAAAAATTGTCCTCAGTGGGTACGGAGCCGAAACAGCCCTGAAAAATCTGGCAATAATAATGGTTTCAAGATGAAACCTAATTATGCCAGAACAGTGGGGGAACAGGCTGATGGGTCTCGGGGATATTTACAAGAGCAGACACCAAAATGTGTTGCCACTGTAAATGCCCCAGTTGATAGTTCAGGGGTTGTGGAATCTACTGATTCCACAACTAGAACTACGGTTGAGGATCTCCAAATTGCAGTATGTATCTCTCAGGTACCTACTGGAAATCTTGTCAACATCGATTGACAATTAGGGATCCCTAAAGAGCTGGCTCCAGTATGTCCTGTCATACTGGATTCTTCAGGGAGGCCCCACATAAAAGCCAGAATTAAAGATCAGGACACACAAATTATGCTTGATACTGGTGCGGAAATCTCCATTACTAATATCAAACATGAGTTGCATCCAAACAGCCCTCAGTGTGTGGTGATCGGATTTGATCACCAACAAGGGGGGGTGAAGGCCCACAGAATTGAGGAAGTGATTGTCCACATTGCCAAACACTTAACCCTCAAGATCCCAATGTGGTATTACCCTGGTTCTGACAACATCATCGGAACTGATGTAATGACCCAAAATGGATGGATCCTGGATTTGGCAAACTGCATTGTGTGGAAGGGACCCAGACAATCCAAGGTGTGTGTCATACAACGCCAGTGTCTGGGACCACCTTTGCCAGCAATGGAGAATTCTGCTGATATGCTCGAACACAAATGGCCAGAGGTCTCTCATAATATAGACCTTGAACCCATTGTGTACGAACATCCTGATCTGTGGGCCCAGGGTAAAAATGACTGTGGCAGATTGATTGGTGTCCAGGTGGACATACAGGGGCCAGACCCACCCCCTCAACGTCAATATCGCTTTCCACCGGAAGCGACACAGTCGATAGTCAACACTGTCCTGGAATTGGAGACCAAGGGTGTGGTCATAGAGGGGAATTCAAAGTGCAACAACCCTCTATGGCCTGTGAAGAAAAAGGACACTGATGCGTGGCGTCTCACCATAGACCTACGTGTCCTTAATAAGTACACTCCGATGTCTGCCCCCGTAGTTGCACAAACTCCTGACATAATGGCGAGGATAAGTGGCAAAAGCCGCATATTCTCGACCATTGATGTCGCCAATGGGTTCTTCTCTATTGAACTCACAGAAAACTGTAGGTACAAATTTGCTTTCACAGTGGGGAACAAACAGTACATGTTTAATGTGCTCCCCCAGGGGTTCCACAGTAGTCCTACGTATTTTCATCAGGCATTGGCGGCCGTACTGAGCGTGTTTTCTCGGCCGGAATGTCTCCTGCAATATGTAGTTGACTTACTCCTGCACACAGAGACCATTGAAGAACACTTGATTCTGTTAAGGGAGCTCTTGGGACTCCTATCTAAATCTGGACTCAAGCTGAGTCCTCACAAGGCAAATTTGGCCAGAACAGAGGTGACTTTCCTTGGGGTGCAGGTCTCTTTTGGAGCCAAAGGAATTGTGGCGGCCCGAGTGGAAGCTATGGTCAAGTTACCTCAGCCTGGCACTCTACAGGACTTACGGAAGTTCCTGGGAGTGGCTAACTTCATGAGGGAATTCATAGAGGATTTTGCTGCCAAAGCGAAACCCCTTTATGAACTCCTCAGAGGAGAAGAACCCTCACTCCTGGCTGGCTCGCCAATTTGTTGTAGGGCTGGTTCTGTTTATCGGTTATATACTATATATATATAGTTAATCAGCATAGGAACAGAAAGTGGTAAGAAAGGGAAGATTCTGGATATCGGTGATTGTGGTCATATCCGACAATAATAACCGATAAACAGAACCAGCCCTACAACACGCTGATAAACGCATTTTTCGGTTCCTTGGTTTCAGCTGGTTTAGTCTCCAACTGTTCGATACAATTTTTTTTTCCTGTTTCTGGAGTCCAAGAACTTTAAAATTTCCCTGGACTTCTCCTTGGTTCATCATCTCAAAGTAATGTGCAGAATGGAAGAATTAATTCATCCAGGGAACAATATTTACAAAAGTCCTGTAATCCTCTCCAAGATAATTGGGCAGACCTGCCCCTCTGGGCCGAAATTATCCATAATAATTGTGTTACAGAGTCTTCTGGGGAATCTCCATTTGTTAGTGTTCGGTCGAGAACTTCTTCTCCATCTACCTATTCCGGCTATAAGTCCACTTTCTGCTGTGAACATTGACCATCAGAACATTCATAACATCTGGACTGAGGTACAAGAGAATTTAGCTGCAGGAAGAGCCAAGACGACTGCGGATAGACAATGCCGACCTGTGCCCAACATCAGAGATGAGGTATGGCTCGCCACAACAATAGTGGATTGAAGACTTGTTGCAAAAAACTAGCACCCACTTCCATTGCCCATTCCAAATAATTAAGCAAGTAACCTCAGTTTAACATGAAGTGTAACTAACTCCTACTCTGAAAATCCCCAATGCCCTTCATATTTCTCTACTATATCTTCTGGTCCTCAATAGGTTCTCACCTGTGGTCAAAACAGTCTTTCACTCAATCAGAGCTAAACTTACATCTCCTCCTCATCTCTGTCTATCATCTACTCATCCTCTCCAGTGCTGCACCACCCTATATCTCCTCCTCATCTATGTGTTAATCTAATGTGCAACATCGTACGCTCACCCTCTGTAACGTCAGACGTCGTACGTGACTTGCCCCGGCGTGTACTGTGGGGTACTCGGAACCGGTCCCTCTCGACATTGTTGGGGCTGAGGGATGTCACAGTGGCGTGACCCGGTCCGTGGTCCCCTCGTCGGGCAATCAGCAAAAAAAGGGGTAGATGAAAAAAGGATGAAAATAAAATAACAGTAAAATAAAAAAGTTTGTGTCGTGACGCCACCCGTGGAAGGCGACCTGTAGGGCCGCTGCTGCAGTCAGGACCTCTGGGGATGATGAGAGCAGCAGCAGTGATGGTTTGGCTCTCCACGGGAAGAGCGGGTCCCTAGGGCAACCGTACAGTCTATGGAGGTGATAAGTTCCTTAGTGCAGGACTTAGTGTATGAAATAACCGACAGACACGGGGTGACAGTCTCCTTTACCTTTACTGTAGAAAGTAGCAGGTTTTTCCAGGGCACTGTCCACAAGTGGTATTAGGAGGTCCGAAGCCTGGAAGCAAGTCGAGATTCTCCACACCTGGCGAGTTCTGAGACCTCCCTACTGTGCTGCTTGTAGCTATGCTGCGACCCTCTCCCCTTTCCTTCTGTCCTGGCCCATATGACAGGCGGCTTCAGCCCTTTTTATGTTACTCTCTTCTCACTGTGTCTCTCTGAGCTCTTTGGTGGGTGAGCGACTTGGACTCACCCGCCCTCCGATGTTGGTTGCTGGGCATAAAGTCCCTTGCGACCTCGGACTCCAGTGTCCATCCTGCGCTCGGTGCTGCGTGAGCTGGCACTGGCTCCACTCCCCACACCTACTCCTCCACTTCCTCAGACCCTCACCTACGGGTTCCTCACACTGGCTAGTCAGTTTTCTCGAAAGAGTCTAACACGGCTCCAGTTCGCAGGATGTCTTCTACAGTCCTCCTAGAAACTGAACTACCTAACCCCGCCCCCAGACCAGAACTTATAGGGGACCTGCCCTTAACTCGGATTTTAGAGCTCCCTCTTCTGGCCTGGAGTTGGGAACGTGTTGTGTGTGCGTTTCACCTGATGTGGGTACCTTTTCTTGCTTCAAAGCACAGTATTGTGGCAACCGGACACTGAGGCGCCACATACGCGCACCCTCTGTAATGTCCGACGCCGTACGCGTAATGTAATTGGCTGGGGAATATATTAGCGCTATAGAAATAAATGATCCTACACACAGAGGGCTGGGAGTAAGTACAGCTCTGCACATCGGACTGGCATGCACATCTATACAGTCTATAACCGGTGCTATTGCTCACCCGCACTCTGATGACATTGACTTCCACACTCAGCAGCATGCCATAGAAGATGGCCAACAATCCCGTCAGGCAGTAGCGCAGCTGCAGGAACCCGATGCCGTTGTCACAGAACTTCACAAACTTTATGGTTTTTGTAACAAAAGCTAAAGTCCAATAGACGAGTAATGCTGCGGGAGAAGAGCGAAAATGGGTCATATAAGAGTACGGGATTATAATACTACATTCCCAGTAGGGCAATCACCTCCATCATCCCCACCAGTGAGATCACCTCCATCGTCCCCAACAGGGCAATCGCCTCCATCATCCGCACCAGAGCAACCGCCTCCATCATCCGCACCAGAGCAACCGCCTCCATCATCCGCACCAGAGCAACCGCCTCCATCATCCGCACCAGAGCAACCGCCTCCATCATCCGCACCAGAGCAACCGCCTACATCATGCCCACCAGTGACATCAAAGCAGAGCGCCTTGTGTTTTCCACCTTTGACAACCATGCTAAACCCGATATTGCCATCTCTGTGTGCCATAACCGCGAAGCAGCACGCTCACTGTCTTGAAGTTATATTTGACAGATTTCTCTTCTGCTCCCTGTATCCAATCATTCGTGTCACCTGCACCTCTAAAACATCTCCACAATCAAACTTTTTCTTACGTTTGATTCTGCAAAATCTATTACTATTTCGATTCATTCTTGTCTGGACTAGTGCAACTGTCTATTATTGATCGGTCTCTCTCTTACTAAATTCTCTAAAGGTACCGTTACACGCTACAATGTCGTAACGATCTCACGAACGATCTCATGGGCGTGCAGTCGTTGGGACATCTTTTTGATATCGGTGAGATGTCACACATCTAGATATCGTGAACGACGCACCAATGATGTAGTGAGCAGCTATAGCTCACAGAACCCAGTGAACGATACTTGTTCACTGATGTAAATGGGCGAAGTCGTTAACGACATCGTTATCACGGTGTCACACACAACGATGCAGCAGGTTGGCTGAACGACGCTCGTCTGATTTGAGAACATGTTCTCAAATCTGTAATCAGCGATCCAACAATTTATCGTAGTCATATCTCGGTGTCACACGCAACAACGTACTAACGATGTCGTTTCAACACCTCCAAACCCCGTGACGTTTCAGGGACATCGTTCACGATCTCGTACCGTGTAACGGTACCTTAACCCATCCTGAATGCAGCAGTCAGAATCATATTTGTGTCCAGCCATTGCACAGATATCTCCACCCTGTGCCAGTTATTGCATTGGTTACTCATTCGCTACAAAGTACAATATAAAATTATCACTCTCACCCACAAAGCTCTCCCCAGTTCAACACCCTCCTCCTAATCCCTGTCTACCACCCTACTTGTCCTCTCCTCAGTGCTGAACTACCCTACATCTCCTCATCTGTCTTATCACCTACCCATCCTTTCCACAGTTCTGCACCTCCCTACATCTCCTCATCCCAGTCTCTCACCTAACTGTCCTCTCCACAGTCCTGCACTGCCCTACATCTCCTACTCATATCTATGTCACCTACCCATCCTCTCCAGTGCTGTACAACCCTACATCTCCTCCTCATCTCTATTACCCTACCTATCCGGTCCACAGTTCTTCATCGCCCTACAGCTCCTCATCTGTGTATAACCTACCAATCCTCTCTCAATTCTGCACCACCCTACATCTCATCATCTTTATCACTTACCTGTGCTCTTATTTCTACTAATGACCTAAGACTAATACCCTCCATAATATGAAATTCCCACTTCAGGACTTCTCTCATGCTGCACCAGTTTTTTGGAATGCACTACTCCAGACATTACAATTAATATCTAGCCTCCACATTTTTTCAGTGTGTTCTAGAAACACTGTTTAGACCGGGTGATCTCCTCACTGATCTATCTCTTCCCTTTTCCCCCTTCCTCAGACTCTGCTCCCTCCAATCATCTGTCTCCACATCCTCCTGCATCAGTCACTCCTGCTCCCTGCTTTCCACAGATCCCAGCTGATGATGGCTCCTGGTCCCCGCTTTCCAGAGATCCCAGCTGATGATGGCTCCTGGTACCTGTATTACACAGATCCCAGCTGATGATGGCTCCTGGTACCTGTATTACACAGATCCTGGCTGATTATAGCTCTGACAGCTTTATATGAGAACCCCTATATATTGCAATGATGGCTGCATAATACATGATGAGCACACCTATTGTGTGTCCCCTCCGGACTCTGACTCCTCCTGTAATTGGTGAGCTTTGTAATGTCTTTATTGTCTGCATGTCTCTGCTCATTTGTACAGAGCTGTGGCATGTGTTTATGATATATACATATACTGTATTGTACTGTCTCACTGTGCTGCACAGACGGACCTGAATCATTCAGCAGACGGCTTCTATGAGCTGCATTGACTCGTATTGTGCTGTACAGCAGACTGCCCTTAATGCTGCACAGACTTGTGTGTGGAGGAGACAGCACATTACCTTGTGCACAGAATAGATGAAACCGTGTCTTGTTCCTGCGCTCAGTTGGTCGGTCCTGTGCTCACTTTGTACTACGCCAGGGCCCTGTGGGCGACACTGGATCCGTATAATAACAGCCGCCAGCTCTGATTGGATGCTCTATCAAGCAACAGTTTTCCAGATTTAATGGATATGGCTGTCTGTATAACAGCAAACACTGAGTAATGACCAGGACACGTATATCCCATAACTGTAAGAGAGCTCACCCCAGGGGCCAGGAGCAATAATCAGCAGAGGTCACCAGCACAATCCTACAGCTGAAACCACAAGAAGCTGGAGGTCATCGGAGGAGGGGCGGCTGCGCTCCCACTATGGATTGTCTCTTTACTCTGAATAATTAATATTCTGGTGGAGCCTGGACTAATGCCAGCGACAGTGAAACGTCCCTCCAAAGTCACGAGAGTGCTGCGAGCACGGGGCGACAGAGAGGACTGTGGGGTCATCATACTGTATGAAGGGCTATGTGGGGTCATTATACTGTATGGAGGGCTATGTGTGCATATTATACTGTAGAGGTCTGTGTGGAGTCATTATACTGTATGGAGGGCTATATGGGGTTATTATACTGTATGGAGGGCTATGTGTGCACATTATACTGTAGAGGTCTGTGTGGAGTCATTATACTGTATGAAGGGCTATGTGGGGTCATTATACTGTATGGAGGGCTATGTGTGCACATTATACTGTAGAGGTCTGTGTGGAGTCATTATACTGTATGGAGGGCTATATGGGGTTATTATACTGTATGGAGGGCTATGTGGGGTTATTATACTGTATGGAGGGCTATGTGTGCACATTATACTGTAGAGGTCTGTGTGGAGTCATTATACTGTATGGAGGGCTATGTGGGGTTATTATACTGTATGGAGGGCTATGTGTGCACATTATACTGTAGAGGTCTGTGTGGAGTCATTATACTGTATGAAGGGCTATGTGGGGTCATTATACTGTATGGAGGGCTATATGGAGTCATTATACTGTATGGAGGGCTATGTGGAGTCATTATACTGTATGGAGGGCTATGTGGGGTTATTATACTGTATGGAGGGCTATGTGGGGTCATTATACTGTATGGAGGGCTATGTGTGGACATTACACTGTAGAGGTCCAGGCTCTGTGATGTTGAACGGTGCAGAGGTCCGGGCTCCGAGTTGTTGGATGATGCTGGGGTACGGTACAGTGCTGGATGGGACTGAGGTCCAGGTCTGTGCAGGCATCATGCTCCCCCATGTCTGTATTGACCTTGTGCACTGGGCATAGTCATGGGGGACAGAGAAAGGCCTTCCACAGGGCTGGACTGGCCATCGGGAAATTCTGACAAATGCCAGATGGCCATGTTGCCTATTGTATTATCAGAATGTTAGTATGGTTATAGTTTTGGTGGAGCATGGAGCTACCGGCTCTGTGCTCCATCACTTAATTCAGCAGCACACTGGCTATTTCTGGACTGTGGGCTACCGGAGTCAACACAGCAAAAGTCAGGCAGCACAATGGCTTCACTGCATCACACCAGCTGTGTCCATCCTGAGAAAAAACAAACTTCTGTACCATTCTATGGAGGGCGGTGGTAGACATCACGTTGTCTAAGGGGGGGGGGGGCCTTTCCTTCTTCACAGAAATCATCATTGCTTATGTCGTCTGGCAGTGCCATCTTGCCGGTGTACACCAGGTGGCGCTGTTCCAGGTGATCTCTCGAATGTCAGTGCAGGTGACCCTCATTATACTATATGGTTAATCACATGACACTTTTGTAGGTGGCTGACTGGTTGCTCTCATTCTCACCTATCAGGAGTTTCGGGAAGTTGGATGTCTCGATATTATGGTAATAGACAATAGATGTGATCCCGGCCAGGAATGCCATGACGGCCGGCATGTAGAGATGAAGGTGCCGAGACCTGGAGAACCTGGAAGACAAGGACAGGAAATAGAAACTTAGATGTGGTTGACAACTTTTAATAAGGTTTCTACAGACCGACATAGCACAGGTCACTCTGCCCAGGTGGTCCCTGGGAACGCTCTGGCCATCGTCCCGACGCGGGGGACGCTCTGGTGGGGGGTCGCGCACTTTGATCGCTGCCTGCTGCAGGCTACACCCTGGTCGTCAGCCCAGTATGGGGGACGCTCTAGTTATCGCCCTGGTACCGGGATCTTATGTGCCACATATTTCCATCTCAAGGATGAAGTGCAGACAATATGGAAGCTACATACCTATACAGACAAGTGAAACTTGGGTGATGAGCTTGTATGTAGGTATACAAGTGTTATTTCTGGAGTCCCATTGAGCCGCTCATCTAGAAGTGCGCAGCATCAAACTACAATGATTCATTGTGCCATACGAGCTAAATGACTCCCACCCCCAATAGGAAAATTAGTTTAATACAAAGTTCATCAACTTTCTGCACTTTTTTTTTTTACATTGCAATACACTAAGGATACCTTTACATGCCGCAATTTTTGGCGGCGATAGAAGTCAATCTAACGTGCGCGTGCCCGTTTTTCATGGTTGCCTCTGATCGCCGAAGGCGCTTTTACACACCGCAATTTCACCCTCAACTTAAGTCGCCACACCAACAGCGGGAAACATCTGGTAGACTTCCGTCGCCGCTTCACATGCCGCAATCCCCAAAAGAATGTGGGCGTACATGTTCAGCGCAGCAAAAACATAGGCGTGCCACATTGTTTTACGCCGCGCCTCAAACACGCTTATTAGACAACGCAATAGCGTTACGATTGAATAGCCTGCTCTGGAAGGCCGGCTAATACATGACGCAATTGCCATTGTGTGGTGGTGAATGGACAGCTGTTCAAATACGGCGCCCTGTGAAGTGACAGCCAATGGAAACACAGCAGCCCCCACCAATCATTGCTGACGGGGTATGGTCTCCAGCACGCTGTGGCACGCCTACGGGAAATCAATAGGCAACGCGGATTCCATCATTATCACCCGTTCACATGCCAAAAGCCGGGAATCGCGCCTTCATGATTGCCTCTGATTTTGGAGCAGTGCTGTGAAATCGGAACCAGGCGCAACCTTTAATCGCCGCCAAATTCCCCAAATACACGTCGCAATTGCGAGGCAATTTAACAGCGATGGTGCTGTGGAGACACATCAGATTTCTCGCCGCGGTTGCGGCGTCTAAAAGGTGCCCTAGAGAAACACTTAAACATACCTAATGTGCAAGTGATTTCACCAAATTCATCACAAAATGCCACTTACTGTCCCCTGCTCTCTGGATTATTGCCCCCGACAGACTGTCTTATTAGAGTACATTAGTTTTCAGCACCGGATGCAATAATCTGGGAGGTAAAACCCATCAGGTGCTCAATGCATCTCTTTGAGTGCCTAAACGAGGCGAGAACGAGGTCAGAATGGGGCCATAATGTGGCTAGGGTGAGGCTCTCAGAGTTGCATTGAGTTGGGATCTCTAGTGCGCTCCATGAAACACCCGAGCTGCCTGTAGGTCACTTTTCAGTGCCGACCTACCAGAGCACTGCCGGAAAACATGAAATTGACAGAAGGTGAGTATAGAACAGGGGGTGATTACAGGTGTATCTCAATAATTTAGAATATCAACAAAAAGATTATGTATTAAATTACTGAAATAAATTAAGTGAAACACAAATTATATAGAGTCATTACACACAGAGTGATCTATTCCAAGTGTTTATTTCTGTAAATGTTGATGATTATGGCTTACAGCCAAAGAAAACCCAAAAGATCATTATCTCAGAAAATTAGAATATTATATTGGGCCAATTGAAATGATGTTTAAGTCATAAATGTTGGCTTAATGACAAGTCTGTACAGTAAATGCACTCAATACTTTGTCGGGGCTCCTTGTGCATGAATTACTGTATCAATGCGGCGTGGCATGGAGGCGATCAGCCTGTGGCTGCTGAGGTGTTATGGAAGCCCAGGTTGCTTTGATAACAGCCTTCAGCTCGTCTGTATTGCTGGGTTTGGTGTCTTTCATAGGTGCTCTATGGGGTTTAGGTCAGGCGAGTTTGGGAGCAGGATCGTCATTACTTTTTGCTGTAATTATTGTATTTTCCACAGCTGTTCCTTATGACCGTTTGTATATGAATCTCAGATTTGTAAAGCCTCATTGTAGAGTGTAAGCTCTTATGAGCAGGGCTGTCATTATTTTCCTTTAATTATTGTATTCTTGGATAACTGTTACTTATGATTGTTTGTATATGAATCTCTAATTGGTAAAGTGCTGTGGAATATGTTGACGCTATATAAATAAAGATGATAATAATAATAATTTATAAAAAAAAAAAAAAAAAAAACAGAAATAACCCGGCAGTGCGGCTTAATAGTTTACACAGCAGGGAAGGAAATGAAAACAAACGTGGAGATAGAGGTATGAATATGGATCTAAACTGATATCACGCCAGCCCCCCACAAAAGGGTATGCGCTCCCCCTTAGGCACCCTCAAGCTGAGAGTAATAATATCTGCTATAATACTATAATATGAGCAGTGGCTATCACACAGGGGGGTGGACGGTGATAACAGTCGTGAGGCTGCCCAGGAAGGTCACAAGCGGCTGTACAGCTGGAGGAAAGCGTCAGCATTGTGATCGTCACCAGCAGCCGCTCCGAGCCCTGAACTGAGAGAAAATGGAAAATCCTGACACGAGGAGCAGCAAGATCTGCAGCAGCACACGTACCGCATACGATGATGACTCACCCATCAGACACGACACCCTCAGCAATCTCACAGACCAACACAAAGAGGAGGATGAAGGTCAGGATCCAGCGAAGGTTGTGTCCTGGGAAATGCAGCCACGTGCTGTGATGGATGTGGACCTTAGAGCTCTGACTGCCCCAACCTGCAAGAGAGAGAGAATTCAGCAAGGACCCCCAACCCAAATCACAGGGCCTGGTATAGGGAGAAGAGGGGCACTGTGCAATATACAGCATATATACAGAATAATACAGATACTGTACACTCAGTATATAGGACAGAAGCAGTAGTACTATGCAATATATACTTTTCACAGACACACACACACACACACACACACACACACACACTAATACCAGTGACGAGAATTACACCCAGTATACAGAACAGAAGAAGTGGTACTGTGCACTATATATACAGATACTGAGGACTACATCCAGTATACAGGACAGGAGAAGTGGTACTGTGCAGTGTATATATACAGAATAATACAGATACTGAGGATTACACCCAGTATACAGGACAGGAGAGGTGGTACTGTGCAGTGTATATATACAGAATAATACAGATACTGAGGATTACACCCATTATACAGGACAGGAGTAGTGGTACTGTGTAGTGTATTATATACAGAATAATACAGATACTGAGGATTACACCCAGTATACAGGACAGGAGAAGTGGTACTGTGCAGTGTATATATACAGAATAATACAGATACTGAGGATTACACCCAGTATACAGGACAGGAGAATTGGTACTGTGCAGTGTAATATATACAGAATAATACAGATACTGAGGATTACACCCAGTTTACAGAACAGAAGAAGTGGTACTGTGCACTATATATACAGATACTGAGGACTACACCCAGTATACAGGACAGGAGAAGTGGCACTGTGCAGTGTATATATACAGAATAATACAGATACTGAGGATTACACCCAGTATACAGAACAGAAGAAGTGGTACTGTGCACTATATATACAGAGACTGAGGATTACACCCAGTATACAGAACAAAAGAAGTGGTACTGTGCAGTGTATATATACAGATACTGAGGACTACACCCAGTATACAGGACAGGAGAAGTGGCACTGTGCAGTGTATATATACAGAATAATACAGGTACTGAGGATTACACCCAGTATACAGAACAGAAGAAGTGGTACTGTGCACTATATATACAGAGACAGGATTACACCCAGTATACAGAACAGAAGAAGAAGTGGTACTGTGCACTATATATACAGATACTGAGAATTACACCCAGTATACAGGACAGTAGAAGCGGTACTGTGCAGTGTATATATACAGAATAATGCAGATACTGAGGATTACACCCAGTATACAGGACAGGAGAAGTGGTGCTGTGCAGGGTATATATACAGAATAATACAGGTACTGAGGATTACACCCAGTATACAGGACAGGAGAAGTGGTGCTATGCAGTGTATATACAGAGGGGTGGCCATATTACTATATCACACCAAGGGGGAAGGGTGGCCATAATACTATATATTTTCTTTTTTAAAATTAAGGCAGCGCAAAATCAAAAAGATGAATTATGGTGCAAACAAAATATCAAAAAGGTGATGTCCAAACCTCATCCAGATATGCAGGATGTTAAAAAAAGCAGCATTCCAACGAATAAAGTGAAAAAAAAAAAACCATGGACTTAATGATCCATCAGGCAACGTTTTGGCGGATCAGACGCCTTCAAGCGCTTGATGCTTCAAGAAGGCACTTGATCTGCTGAAGTGTTGCCTAATGGATGATTAAATTCATGTTTTTTTTGTCATTTTACTTTATTCATTGGAGTGCTGCCTGTTTTTTTTTTTGTTTTGTTTTTTTACTATAATATATACACTGTGTTCCAAATTATTATGCAAATGTTCTTTTTTTCTGATTTTCCTAAATGGTCGGTGCAAATGACAGTCAGTGTAATAAAAGTCAGCACCCGTTAGAATATACATCGAATTTTATTGAAGAAATCTTCCTATGATAACAGTATAATCTTCAAAATGAAAAAAACAAACTCTAAATGCCCTGTTCCAAATTATTAGGCACAGGAGAGTTTCTAAACATTTGATATGTTTGAAAGAACTGAAAATGCTCATTTGTTGAATTTGAAGCATTAGTAGGTCAGATTCACTGAAATAAAAAGCTATTTAACTCCAAAGCATCCTAACAGGCCAAGTTACATGGTAACATAGGAACCCTTCTTTGATATCACCTTCACAATTCTTGCATCCAATGAACTTGTGAGTTTCTGGAGAGTTTCTGCTTGTATTTCTTTGCATGATGTCAGAATCGCCTCCCAGAGCTGCTATTTTGATGTGAACTGCCTCCCACCCTCATAGATCTTTTGCTTGATTATACTCCTAATGTTCTCTATAGGATTGAGGTCAGGGGAAGATGGTGGCCACACCATGAGTTTATCTCTCTTTATGCCCATAGCAGCCCATGGCACAGAGGTATTCTTTGTATGCATGAGGATGATTTTGCTCCTGAAGGGATGTTTTAGCTTTTTGTACCATGGAAGAAAGTTCTCAGTTGAAAACTCTATATACTTTGCAGATATCATTTTCACACCTTCAAGAACCTTAAAGGGGCCTACCAGCTGTTTCCCCATGATTCCAGCCCAAAACAGGACTCCTCCACCTCCTTGCTGAAGTCGCAGCCTTGTTGGGACATGGTGGCATCCACCAACCATCCACTACTCTATCCATCTGGACCTTCCAGGGTTGCTTGGCACTGATCAGTAAACAGGACTGTTTGAAAATTAGTCTTCATGTATGTCTGGGCCCACTGCAACCGTTTCTGCTTGTGAGCACTGTTTAGGGGTGGCCGAATAGTAGGTTTATGCACCACAGCAAGCCTTTGAAGGATCCTACATCTTGGAGGTTCGAGGGACTCCAGAGGCACCAGCAGCTTCACATATCTGTTTGCTGGTTTGTAAGGCTTTTTTAGCAGCTGCTCTCTTAATCTGATGAACTTGCCTGGCAGAAACCTTCCTCGTTCTGCCTTTATCTGCATGAAACAATCTGTGCTCAGAATCAGCCACAAATCTCTTCACAGTACGATGATCACGCTTAAGTTTTCGTGCAATATCAAATGTTTTCATCCCTTGTCCAAGGCAGTGCACTATTTGTTGCTTTTCGGCAGCAGAGAGATCCCTTTTCTTTCCCATGTTACTGTGGCCTGCGTAATATTGTGGAACACCCAGTTTTCCTTTTATTGGGCTCACCTGCCAAACTAATTATCACAGATATCTGTGATTGATTTCAATGATCCAAAGAACCCGAAGACACAATACCATCAATGGGTTTCATTGAAAAAAAATAAAAATAAAACCCTATGACACTTAAAACCAATTTGCATAATAATTTGGAACACAGTGTATGTATATTCGGCACACACACTCAAAATTAGAGAGCAATGTGCGATCAACTAAGAGCTGAGGAAAATCAAAGTCCATTAACACACAATGGAAACATTAAAATTGAGCCTTTATGGAAAATTCTCCTGAAAATGTTACAAGAAAATGCAAAACAGCTGTGCAGTCTCCGTTCACACTATGGGATGCTGTAAAGGAAAGTCAATGGAAAGTCCAAACAATGAGATGCTTTAGCACAGTCTGGCAAAATGCAGACCTAGATGCAGAGCAGATTAAAGTCCTTAAGGGTATGTGCACATCAGTCGTTTTGTGGGCTGCTTTTGGACGTTTTCCGTCGGCGTTTTCCGCTCAGTTTTATGTTAATTTATGTTAATCCTACCCTCCGGTTGGATTAACATGCTAGTCAATGGATTTTAGAAAACTCTGTCTTCACTAGAACGGTTTTCTTCTGGTCGTTTTCAGTCAAAACTGAGTTTTCTCAGTCAAAACTGAGTTTTTCCACCGGTTTTCCCAAAATAGAGCAAGTGACTTCTTTCCTCCGTTTTTCCAGCGGTTTCAGCTGATCAAGTGCACAAAAAACTCAGTTTCAAAACCGCCGAGAAAAACGCTGTAAAACCGGGCGGAAAACGAGCAAAAAACGAGGGACACTGCTGAGCACAGAAAACTCAGTTTCTGCTAAAAAAAAAACAGGTTTTTGGACGGACTGCAGAGATGCACAAACGTCAGATGTGCACATACCCTAACAGTCAGTGGCGCACCCAGAAATTTCCCAAGGTAGGGGTCCAAGAAACACACACCGGCCCTGAAAGGGGGGTGTCACTCCCCAGCGGGGTTCCGAGGGGCAAAGCCCCCGGTGGGGTGGTTTGGGGGAGTGAAGCCCCCCTAAAAGCAACCTCTTTTGTGGGCCCTTGGGTGCTGTGTAATTGTTCCTGTCTCCTGACATAGGGGCCCAGCTCCTTGTGTACTGCACCACTTCTCAGGGCTGTCCAAAGGGGGGGGGTCCAGACACGTAGGTCCCCCCCCTTGGGTGCGCCTATGCTAACAGTCCTGTATTCTGCTACTGCATCCATTTAAACAAAGAAGCGACAGATCACTTAATAAAGCAAACCAGCTTACGTGAACCTACACACAAGCACCCCCACACTAGATCACATGGTGGGAGGTACCCGGGAGGGAATAAAAAAAACACCTCCAGAGGGAACTAGAGAGTCAGCTAGAGCTTGAGCCAGAGCAGTCAGCCAGGCAGTGGGCCTGAGGGAACAAGGAGGGTTTCTCGGCTGAGGGACCCTACCCCGGCAGCTTAGCACCGGAGCCCCCACTTGTGGGATCCTCCAAGGACCACAGAAAATCTGGCGATCTGAGGGTATATTTATATATATATATATATATATTAAATACACACATACACGCGACCAGAAGAGGGTACCAGGATCGCCTGAAGGTTCAGCGGTCCAGGAGAGGGTAACCCGACGGGAGCGAGGAGAGTGAGACAGCAGGAGGCCAGAAAAAACAAAACAAAAAAAAAAAAAAACCACGGGCTTAAAATACTGTTCATTTAGGGCCGCTTCACACTGCGGCGTGATCCGGTCCGGGGCTGTCCGGGAGGACCCTGACAACCGCAGATTGGATCAGCACACAGGACCGGAGGGCATAATAGCCCTCCAGACATTTGTGCTGATCCGGTCCGCGGCTGTCTGGGTCCTCCCGGACAGCCCCGGACTGGATCACGCCGCAGTGTGAAGCGGCCCTTATCTCATGTTAGAATATCTTTACATAGGACAACATTTGCAATGACCTTAATTCTGCACAGACACATTTTTAGTAGATGTAACTGTAAATGTGCGCTGTGACGAGATATATTCAGGATTCTTCCCCTCCTGGACGGACGGCTCTGGAGAGGAGTGAGATCGTTCCTATCAGACATTGCCTGAGAATTCTGCAGTGCCTTTTGCTCAATGTGGGGGATCATCTGGTTACTCTCACAGTTTTTGGCTGTGATTTCACGCCTCCATTTATGGGATCCGCTCATAAATGTTAGGGGTGATGGTTATCATTGAGCGTCCATTTCTGATCACTTTGTACAGGACACGCTGACCCAGCACCCATCACCAAGGGTCCTGCACGTGTTCTGGAGCCGGACCCGCTCTACATCCAGATCATCGATCACTGATCCATATCACTGCCCCGGACACGTCAGGACCAGAAACCTGATGTCAAGAAAAAAAGTTGGCAATGGGCACCACTAATAGCACGGAATAAAAATACACATGTGTAAGCTCTGCCACAGGTTTATGATGATTCCCAGATTGAAGGGATCAGGTAGAAGAAAGGGATCCACAGACAATAAATGCCAGATGATTCCGGGTGGAGAAGTACTGAGAATAGCAAAGATGAAATCCAGCAATCCCAAGGAGGATAATGTCATTTTTATACTAAAATGATTAATAACATGGTGGAAAAATGAAGTATGGGTAAATTGTTTGTTTTTAGCTCTATGATTTTGCCGCATTTAATCCTGATATTCATTCTTTTTACATCTTTATTATTCTGCTTTTTCGTCTCTATCATCGTAGTATTTGCAGTGTGTAGTTGGGGTCTTGCCCCACATTTACTGCATTTCATCATATAGGGATTGATAGAAATATCTCAGGATATCGTTGCGCCGATTTCTTCGTATGTGAATCTTTCTTTTGGATCGTAAACCTGACGTCCGCACACAGCTCTGCTCCTCAGTGATCGTTTTAGCCACCGTGACGCCCAGACCGACCAAGGAGCCCAAGAGCCCAGACCGACCCAGACGCCCGGTCCGACCTAGGAGCCCGGCCAGTCTTTGGGGCAGATCTGAATTTCTAACACAATGGTTCAGTTCACTTGTTGCACTTCAGGTGAGATTGTGGCAGAAGATGAAGACAAAGATTCTTCATCACCAAGCATCCTCTTCATCACGTGACTTGACTAAATATTTCCTTTCCTAACGGGGGGCACCATGCAGAAATAGCAATTGATGGTGTGATCAGTTGATCTCTCCAGATCATTTAGGACTGCGGAAGCCAGAGATTGCCTCTTCCAAACAAGAAGCGAGTAGGGTACCGTTACACGGCGCAATATTGCTTGCAATTTCACTGGAAATTTGCTGCTTGCAGTGAAATCATGGACATATTCTATTTTGTTGCCGTGTACAAATGTAACAATGTGTCCATGATTTCACTGCAACCAGCAAATTGCCAGTGAAATTGCAAGCAATATTGCGTCGTGTAACGGTACCCTAAAGGGGCCGTCACACGTGTCAATGTCGCTGTCAATGTTGCTGCTGCACGCGACGTTGCAGCGATATTTACGCGTGTGACATGGTATATCAACCAGCGATAAATTGCTGGTTGATGGTCGCCAGGTTTTCAGACAGGACTGAAAACCTGGCGATGGTCGCCCGGTGTACATGCAGCATCGCTATGTGTGACACCAGGAGACGCGTGATCAGCCAGCTCCCAGCACCTCTCAGCAAGCGCTGGGAGCTGGTATCCATGGTAAACTGCGGGTATCTAGGCAGCGCACGCTGCCTAGATACCCGATGTATACCTTGGTTACCAGCCTTCTCTGCTCACCGGCTGGTATCCAAGGTACACAGCGGGTAACTAGGGACCCTAGTTACCCATGGTGTACCTTGGATACCAGCCGGTGAGCAGAGAAGGCTGGTAACCAAGGTATACTTCGGGTATCTAGGCAGCGAGCACTGCCTAGTTACCCGCAGTCTATCTTGGAGACCAGCCTGCTCATGCTTACCACAGCCTGGCAGCGAGAGCAAGACATCGTGGAAACGATATTGAAATAATTTCCACGATGTCGCTGGTTCACTGATCGCTGGCAAGTCTGCCTGTGTGACAGCTCACCAGCGATCAGATCGCTGACGACATTGACGTGTGTGACGGCGCCTTTAGATGTGATCATGTCTATTGCTGCAGATGTGTGGCGCCAACTCTTGTCCTGATCTCCGATCCTGCAGACGTAATACATGTTGTCACTTTCCTTATCCCGGGAGACAAGTTTTTACTTGTGACACAAAAGTGACTTCTCCACACATGTAGCAAAACTAATCTGCCTTGTTAATACAAGAATAAGGCATATCTGAAAAAAAAAAAAAAAATCTATAGAAACATATGAATATGCTAAGAAATCCTAAAACTTACACAGAGAGCATTTATAACAGCAGGTGGTGAACTGTAATCAGGATTACATCAGAGCTGACTTGGTGTTTTCTCATTGGTCGCCCTAAAATGATAGAATACTGAAGGCTCAATACACTATATAGAAGATGTGATAGACTAGCTGCTAACAATGCAACAATGAGACAATAAAGATGCATTGTTTCTATATACTGCATGAAAGGCGTCATAAATTATTACACCCTTCTCTGGATCCTTAAGATTAGAGCAAATTGGCAGATTTAAGCATCAGATTAGTTTTTGGCTCCACAAAATTAATGAAACTGTTGTTGTCTCAGAACCAATTTAGCCGTAAAACAATGAAATGTCCTGCATCTACCGGGATGATAAAACGAGGGCGGATAATTAACAAAGACAGTGACCCCAAACTCACAGAAAGAAAGTAAAACTGCTGTAATGGCCGAGCCGATCACCAGAGCTGAACTCAACACAACTGTCTGGAAGGAATAAAGCTCAGAGTTCATAGAAGGATCCACAGGATCTGCAGAAGGTGAAGAGTGTTTGTGTGGAAGAATGGGCCAAAATCACACCTGAGCAATGCAGGGACGAGTGTCTCCATACAGGAGGCGTCTGGAGCTTCATCACCAACAAGAGCCGAGGTACCAAGTATTAAGAATATCTCAGTAACGGGTGCAATACTGTCCCTGGGTCATTTCTCACTATTACACATAATTTATGGCCATCTATGGTGTGATTTATCTGCCTGTGTGGATTGGATGGGTTGTTACAGACATCTGGTGAGAAATTTATGTCAATAGCTCCTTAGAAATAGATTTACTTATATTTTGAGATATGTTCAATACTTATATCACCTGCTGTGAATATCCATCTATCTCTCACACAACCTGATCACTATGTATCTGTCAGTATCATACACAGCCTGTATACACAGTCTTCCCCACACCTGTATATATCACACACAGCCTGTATACATACACACACTATATACAGTCTGCCCCACACCTGTATATATCACACACAGCCTGTATACACACATTACATACAGTGTGCCTCACACCTGTATATATCACACACAGCCTGTATACACACATTATATACAGTCTGCCCCACACCTGTATATATCACACACAGCCTGTATACACACACACACTATATACAGTCTGCCCCACACCTGTATATATCACACACAGCCTGTATACACACACACACTATATACAGTCTGCCCCACACCTGTATATATCACACACAGCCTGTATACACACAGTATATACAGTCTGCCCCACACCTGTATATATCACACACAGCCTGTATACACACATTACATACAGTCTGCCCCACACCTGTATATATCACACACAGCCTGTATACACACATTACATACAGTCTGCCCCACACCTGTGTATATCACACACAGCCTGTATACACACATTACATACAGTCTGCCCCACACCTGTATATATCACACACAGCCTGTATACACACATTATATACAGTCTGCCCCACACCTGTATATATCACACACAGCCTGTATACACACATTATATACAGTCTGCCCCACACCTGTATATATCACACACAGCCTGTACACACACATTATATACAGTCTGCCCCACACCTGTATATATCACACACAGCCTGTACACACACATTATATACAGTCTGCCTCACACCTGTATATATCACACACAGCCTGTACACACACATTATATACAGTCTGCCTCACACCTGTATATATCACACACAGCCTGTACACACACATTATATACAGTCTGCCTCACACCTGTATATATCACACACAGCCTGTACACACACATTATATACAGTCTGCCTCACACCTGTATATATCACACACAGCCTGTACACACACATTATATACAGTCTGCCCCACACCTGTATATATCACACACAGCCTGTACACACACATTATATACAGTCTGCCTCACACCTGTATATATCACACACACAGCCTGTATACACACATTATATACAGTCTGCCTCACATCTGTATATATCACACACAGCCTGTATACACACAGTATATACAGTCTGCCCCACACCTGTATATATCACACACAGCCTGTACTCACACATTATATACAGTCTGCCCCACACCTGTATATATCACACACAGCCTGTACACACACATTATATACAGTCTGCCTCACACCTGTATATATCACACACACAGCCTGTATACACACATTATATACAGTCTGCCCCACACCTGTATATATCACACACAGCCTGTACACACACATTATATACAGTCTGCCCCACACCTGTATATATCACACACAGCCTGTACACACACATTATATACAGTCTGCCTCACACCTGTATATATCACACACACAGCCTGTACACACACATTATATACAGTCTGCCTCACACCTGTATATATCACACACACAGCCTGTATACACACATTATATACAGTCTGCCTCACACCTGTATATATCACACACACAGCCTGTACACACACATTATATACAGTCTGCCCCACACCTGTATATATCACACACAGCCTGTATACACACATTATATACAGTCTGCCCCACACCTGTATATATCACACACAGCCTGTACACACACATTATATACAGTCTGCCTCACACCTGTATATATCACACACAGCCTGTACACACACATTATATACAGTCTGCCTCACACCTGTATATATCACACACACAGCCTGTACACACACATTATATACAGTCTGCCTCACACCTGTATATATCACACACAGCCTGTACACACACATTATATACAGTCTGCCCCACACCTGTATATATCACACACAGCCTGTACACACACATTATATACAGTCTGCCCCACACCTGTATATATCACACACAGCCTGTACACACACATTATATACAGTCTGCCTCACACCTGTATATATCACACACAGCCTGTACACACACATTATATACAGTCTGCCTCACACCTGTATATATCACACACAGCCTGTATACACACATTATATACAGTCTGCCTCACACCTGTATATATCACACACACAGCCTGTACACACACATTATATACAGTCTGCCTCACACCTGTATATATCACACACACAGCCTGTATACACACATTATATACAGTCTGCCTCACACCTGTATATATCACACACACAGCCTGTACACACATTATATACAGTCTGCCCCACACCTTGTACCTGTCACTCACCGATGAAGAGGATGGGGAAGGTGATGAAGAGCAGCAGCACGTGCGGCACCACGTTCAGGGCGTCCACGAAGCAGCCGTTATTCAGGACTCCGCCGTCCACGTTATACGGGTTGGAGCGATTGTCGCTGCCGCAGAAGGCGAGAGGCATCGTGACCGGAGACCGGGGGCGGCTGTACCGGGGGAGCGGGGAGACAGCGGAGCGGGGGCGCCTCCATCCACCGCGGGGACACAGCGGACACTGCGGGCTGCGGGATCCTCCTGGGGTTGGGGATCTCTGCAGTCTCCTTCAGGAGGGCCGGTGGGCTCTTCTGGATGGTCGGTGGTTTCCTCCTGAAGGGTCAGTTAGTGGTCTCCTCCTGGAGGGTCGGTGGTCTCTTCGTGGAGGGTCTCTGCAGTGTCCTCCTGGGGGTTGGGGATCTCTACAGTCTCCTTCTGGAGGGTCGGTGGTCTCTTCGTAGATGGTCGGTGGTCTCCTCCTGGAGGGTCTCTGTAGTCTCCTCCTGGATGGTCGGTGGTCTCCTCCTGGATGGTCTCTGTAGTCTCCTCCTGTGGTCCTCTCCCCGGTGTCAGCTGTCGCTTTGTGCCGGCAGCTCCTCTTAAAGGGCCAGCACCGCCCCTGCACTGATGACATGAAGCCTCCTCTCCTCCTGCAGTAACCCTGACACTGCCGGCTCCATCACACCGGGGACAGGAGAGGAGGAACAGCCGGGATACAAAGTATCAATAACACAAAGATACAATAGATATCCCAGGATACAAAGTATCAATAACACAGATACAATGAATCCCAACAGCGCTGGACTGGGGTGTCTGGGGCCCACCAGGGAAATTGACTCCAGGGGCCCCAGGGGCCCACCCACTCACCCACGGGGGCCCACCCACCCACCCACTCACCCACGGGGGGCCCACCCACCCAGCAATATGCAAATACCTGTTATCCGTAAGGTACCTTTACACAACTACTGTGTAGCAACTGAGAGGCAATCCAGAGTTCCGTCACCGTTGCCCTGAGATTGTTATGAAATTGCGGCGTGTAATTGTGGAAAATGATCGGGATTTTCGCAGTTGCTCCCGGTTGCGGTTTCAGAGCTTTGTTCAAAAACCAGACACAACCCTGAAGGTGAATTTCCCTGGTTTTGGCTTGTGAACGGGCGATAGGGATGGAATCTGCGTCACCTACTGATTTCCCAGAGGCGTGCCACAGCGTGCTGGATACCGCGCCCCATCAGCGATGATTGGTGGGGGCTACTGTGTTTCCATTGGCTGTCACTTCACAGGGCGCCATATTTATAGAGCTGACAATTCACACTCCACAATTGCAATGGTGTTATGTATTAGCCAGCCTTCCTGCGCAGGTTGGCCAATCATGACGCTATTTCTTTGTCTAATCAGCGTGTTTGGGGTGCAGAATACACAACTCTGTCACACCTATGTTCTGGCGGCGTTGAACATGTACACCCACATTCCTTTGGGGATTGCGGCGTGTGAAGCTGAGTCAGGAGTCTACTGGATGTTTCCAAATATCGGTGTTGAAACTTCTGGGACGACACAGCGCCTTAGGTTGAGGGCGCAATTGTGGCGTGTACATATGGCATCGGCGTTCAGAGGCAACCATGAAAAATGTGCATGCGCACGTTCGGTTGCCTCTGATCGCCGGCAATAGTTGCGGCGTGTAAATGTACCCTTATACCTATTATAGTGGAGCGTGGACTGTAAAACCCAGGCGGCTCCTGCACATCACTGTGCGCTCACCATTACTAGGATGTAAAATTTCTGGAGTTTGCATTAAAGGGATTTTTTGGCGATGCACAGGTTCGGAAGGTGATCACTTATTTATTGGTGGAGTCCGCACCATCAGAAGAATGTGGAGCTTTGAGTATTTGGTGAGTTTTGTACCCCAGTATTTGTAAGGCCGACTTCACACCACGTTGTGATCAGGTCCGGGGCTGTCCGATGTGAATCATACAGCCCCAGACCCGATTTTGACATAATGCATGGACAAGGCTGGATGGCAGCTATTTGCCATCCGGTTTTGTCCCTGTCTGGCAGCATCAGGCTGCAAACGATTTTTGCCTCAGACACAAAACCGGAGCTTGCATCATTTTTGTGTCCGGGGCGAGAAATTTAAGCAAACCGGATCCTACTGGATTCTCCCAGTTCCAGCACAATCCGGCACCCCCTAACATGATCCGGCACCCCCTAACATGAGAGTCTATGGGGCGCCAGATGGTGCCGGACCTGACAGAGAGTCTGTCAGGTTCCCGGATGCCGACTGCTGCACTTCAGCGTGAGCTCCACTGAACTTCAGCACCAGGAGCTGTCCCCTGTGAAGAGGTTCAGCACCATTTCAGCAGGGACATGTCCTAAAGCTGCGCTCTGCAGAATCCGGCTACAAACAGGACCAGAGGGTATATTAACTCCGGTACCTCTCCTGCAAAGCACCGGACACAGTCAGACAGGGAAAAAACGTGGTGTGAAGCCGGCCTAAGACAAAACCAGGAGTGGAGCAATCAGAGGTAATTTTTTATGCACTTCTCACCCTCTCCTGGTTTTGCATTATAAATACTGAGGTGAAAATCTCACCAAATGCTCAACTTGCTTTCTCTGGCAAACCTCTGCATCTCTGCTGCTGTGTCACAGGACAGGGAGGGGTTAAACATACAAGTATTTAATATCAATTGGAGATAAAGAAGTTTCCACTTATTGATATCAGATAAAACAAATGACCGACCACAATCCACTCTACCAAGACCAATAATACCAGATAAAAGGCAGAAATACCACCACACTGTGACGAAAGCACATAATACCACCACATAGTGATCAAATGCTACCACATACAAGGTATAACTACTGCCACACCATGAGACCACATATTACCACCACATAGTGACCGAATAATACCATATACAAGGGGCAAATTCCATTATGTCATGACCATAGCACATAATACCACCAGAGAGAAATAATACTAAATTAATAAAAATGCAAAAAAGCTCAGTATATTGGGTCAGTGTACAGGTAATACAGTGATCACCAGTGACATTATACACAGAAGCTCAGTATATAGTGTCAGTGTACAGGTAATACAATGATCACCACTGACGTTATACACATGAACTCTCGTAGTGTCAGTGTGTGTATAGGTAATACATGTAGCTTCTTCCCCCACGTTCCATGTAGCTTTTCCTCCCCATCCATCCATGTACCTTCTCCCCCATCCATCCATGTACCTTCTTCCCCATCCATCCATTCTGTTCTTCCCCCTTTCCAGGCTGCCCACCACCCATCCATCCCATTCTGCCCACTCTTCCAGGCTGCCCAATCCATCAATCCCATTCTGCCCCCTCTTCTAGGCCAACCCATTCATCCATCCCACTCTGTCCCCCCAACGGCTGCTATCTTTGGCTGTCACAGCGCCTTACCTGACTCCACACTCCTGATCCCAGCAGCTTCCTCCTGTGCGTCTCCCGGTCTCCTGCTTGCTGGCATCCGGCACGAGGCAGCTTCTTCACCTGCAGCTCCCAGTCTCCGGCACCTGGCAACCGGCAGCTTCTTCCTCCGTGTCTCCCGGTCTCCTGCACCAGGCAGCCGGCACCAGGCAGCTTCTTCCTCTGTGGCTCCCGGTCTCCGGCACCAGGTACCTGGCACCAGGCACCCGCAGCTTCTTCCTCTGCGGCTGCCGGTCTCCGGCACCTTCTTCTTCTGTGGCTCCCAGTCTCTGGCACCAGGTACCCAGCAGATTCTTCCTCTGCGGCTCCCGGTCTCTGGCACCAGGCAGTTTCTTCCTCTGCGGCTCCCAGTCTCTGGCACCAGGCACCCAGCAGCTTCTTCCTCTGCAGCTCCCAGTCTCTGGCACCCGGCAGAACCAGGCATCCGGCAGCACCAAGCACCCAGGACCACCAGGCACCCGGCAGCATCACCAGGCACCCGGCAGCACCACCAGGCACCCTGCAGCACCACCAGACACCACCAGGGGCTCGGCAGCACCAGGCACCACGAGGCATCCAGGGGCCCGGCACAACCAGGGCCAAGCTATGCACACCGATATGATTAGCGCTAACAGCAGGAGAGGGGCAGCGTTGGCACAGGGGGTGTAGGGGGGTGGGACAAAAGGGCGGAGCCATGGCATCATGGGGCCCCCCGGATCTCCCGATCTCCCGCTGGGCCAGTCCGAGTCTGAATACGCACATGTATGTAAAGCTCTGCATGATGTGGGCAACAAATATAGATGAGGCTTTAACCTAGTGAAACTGGAGATTATGCACGAGGGGAGGATAATTGTTTGCCGTACCTCTAAACAAGCTGAAGACAGACTTGAGGATTGGAATATCCCTTTTGCCCAGTGACAAGTGCCTAGGGGGAAAAAGTTGGACCCAGAATGGTCTCAAATATAATGTGTAGGACTGGAAAGGTCCATATGCTGGAGCTTGTGGAAGATTGCTTGGACCTTTATCCAGGGGTGCATGAGTGGTGGCTGCGGATAAGGAACAGGTGGGAGTTGCTGCGTTGCTGCGTTAAGTGCCAGCCTCGGGTACCTGGCAGGAGCCATGTGTGTGTGTGCTCCAGGCGCCGCCTCCTTCTGAGCTGCCGCTCCCCCAGCCTCCTTGCCGCCTGAGCCTCAAGGCTCACATTGTCCAATGGACGGTGCGGCCCTGCCTTTACCTTGTTGTTATGTTCCTAGCTATCTGTGACTGTGGGCAATTCTGCTGAAGATCTCAGTAGAGTTAGAGCAGCTCACCAACCCCATTGCAGCCCTTTTTTCTGCACTTTTTGGATGGTACTTGAGGATGTACATATTTTTTCAGTGCATCCAGTTGTTTGGATCCTACATTCATAGGAAGTTTGTTATTTAGACATGAGTATACAGTTTATGTTCTTGAATGTTAGAAGCCTCAATTTGCCTATGAAACGTTCCATGTTATGAAGGGGAGTTAAAAAGTCACGTGCTGATGTCATATGTTTGCAAGAAACACATTTATTCGAAGCTGATAATGGTAGACTCCACCATCCACAGTTCCCCATATGTTTTTTGACAAAAATGCAAGTAAAAAGACAGGAGCCTGTATATTGATTTAAAACACTGTGGCATTTAGAAGTATAGAGATGTATGCGGGTCCCATGGGCAGATTTTTTATCCTGGTCTGCTCACTTAATGGTGAATTACATACACTGGTGGTGGTATATGCCCCTAATTAAGCCCAATGTACTTTTGATCACAAGGTGTTTCAGAAGATGACTGAATTACCTAAAGGGGAAAAGATTATATGTGGAGACTTCAATGCCCCTATACAGGGCCACACCGTCCATTGGACAGTGTGAGCTCTGAGTCTCAAGCGGCAAGCAGGCAGGGGAGCGGCTGTGTACAAGGGGGCAGTGCCTGCACCACACAGTAGCTTCCTGTGTGATGGGCACCGCCGGCCGCCCCCGCTCCTCACTCTCTGCCGGCTCTAACAGCACCAGCACTCCCCCGGTTTCTCACTCACGGCCGGCTCTAACAGCACCAGCACCCCCACTAGGGATAGCTCCTACAGGTTTAAAACTTATTTTTCCCTTGAGCACCTATGAGTGGTTGAGCCTGACTAGATCCTAGATATACAGTCTGCTTTTGAGTCGTCTCCTACTGATCTAGTAACGTACATGGCCTCTTTCGGCCTCTTCTCTTATAATGAGGATCAGACAAATTAAATTTTGTTTTTCTGTAAAGGAAACAGATAATTTTCTAAATATTTCAAACAAGGAAATTAAGTCAAGAGACTATGAGAAAGAAAGCTTTCTTCCTTCGTACTACATGCCTATACATTAGCCCAATATACCAGGGCAAAAAGGATCCCACGCGGTCTCAGAGTGACACTACAACCAACTTTGTTCCACGATAACGAGGAATACTGCCAAGTATTCGAGAACATATTAAACAAATGTTCCCTTGACCTAATGGTCTTAACTATTAAATTCATACAGGCCAAATTAGTAAAAGTTAAAGAACAAGTACAAGCTATAGAACATCAACTCAGCAACTCCCTCTTGCTGACTTCACAAGTCTTAAAGCACGAGCGGATAAAACGATCCAAGATTTCTCCAATGACCTTAAAGCAAGGAAAAGAACCAAATTTCTGAGAGACCAGGACGACCACGCCAAAAATCAGGTCTACAGAAGGTCCTACACTACCTTGCCGGACAGACCACGCAACCGCTATGGTTCCTCTGGCTTATCCGGTTCAGAGGGAGGACGAGGATGAGGCAAAGGTGGACGAAGCAGACCATGCCAGCCTTTTTTCGGCCCCAGACCCGCCCAACCGAAACACCCGGCAGCGCCGTCAAGAGAATCAACAGACGACAAAGGAGGAGGAATGGACAAAGACCCCCTACTTACTTGCAGGTAAGACAAACCTCATTTATAACATCTCCTCTTACCTCTTACCACTTGCCGAGACACGGATCCTCCAGAAAGGACTTTCTTTCTGTCCAACCCCAGCCTTCAATTCCTTCCTGATCCAACAGGAATTGAATTGCTTCTCCCACTCCGTCAGAGTTCATTTCAACCAAGATAAAGAGCAAAGACCTAGTTCTACGTTCAGTACCGAGGACACATCACATGATCTGGTGACCATTAAGGATGTTGGGCTCAGGACTACTAGCAATTTTCAACTCCCTAAATTCTCACATCCAGTGGAGACCTATGTATCTCTTGCTTCTTTCACAGTTAGTAGGTACGTCAAAGATATAGCAAAAGGTGATTATCACCTTAAACATAATCTTACCCGGGAAGAGACAATGGCAATAAATAGTCTGAAAAACAACAAACAGATCATAATCAAACCCGCAGACAAAGGTGGTGCCATTGTCGTTCTTGATAAGACGTACTATCTTAACGAGATTCACCAACAACTTTCTGATAGTGACACGTATGTGCCCATCCGCAGTGACCCCACACCTGAAATTAGAAAGAATATAACAAATCTGATAACAAAACACCTTTCTACAGGGACTATTGTTAAAAAACTTGCAGAGTATTTAGACAATCAAAATCCGATCACACCAGTCATCTATATACTGCCAAAAATACATAAAAATCTTGAACAACCACCAGGCAGACCCATAGTCGCCTCTACCAACTCGATACTCTCACCACTATCTATTACACTGGAAAAAAATATTGAGCCCTCTAATACCTAAAGTAAAATCGTTTATTAAAGACACCACTGACTTCCTGAGCCATATACGTAAAATCAATACTGCACCATCAAACAGTATCCTGGTCACCCTTGACGTCAACAGCCTCTACACCAGTATTGACCACCATCATGGATTGGAGGCTGTTGACTTGTTTCTTGAACAAGTGAGTCAAAGAAAAACGTTTGTTTAGAAATGTTAGAATTGGTCCTTACTAACAATTTCTTCTTGATTGAAAACCAAATCTTTCTCCAAAAATGGGGACCGCTATGGGGGTGAACGTAGCGCCCCTATACGCAAATATTTTTATGGTAAAGTTTGAATCTGACTATGTATACAATAATCCACATTTCATACATGACATGTTATTGCTCAGATATATAGATGACGTCTTTTGCATTTGGACAGGTGACAATTTGTCACTTAACAATTTTGTTGAAGAGCTGAATCACAAAATACAAAACCTTACCTTTACCTTACACTCTGACCCAGATAAAATCAATTTTCTTGACACAATGATCCCCAAGGACAGCCAGGGATCTCTTATTAGCGTTCTATACATACAGATTCACCGAATAGGACATAAAATCAGGAAAAAACTCACCGAAATATTGCCCGGTAAATATCCATTGCACCTAGCACCAGGCTCCTCTGAGAGGCAATACAGGTGTCTGTATACCGGTGCTCATTCACCTACAACCCACAGACGGGGCAGTTGTAGCACCAGCATCCGGCCATGCTGTCAGGGAGGTGACCAGTAGCATTTACAGACACAAGGTTACCATAGGGCTCTACCACTCCGCTGTATGTGAAGCATAGTGTCAGAGAAGCCTATTGGTCACCCCTGCTGTTAGATCAGGTGGGCTGCTCCGCACTGATTATATGCCTCATAAATGACAGACGCCCCCCTGAGGGATGGAAACAGTCTCTTACACTGGACAAGTTGTCACCCTAGACATGTTAAAAGGTCCCTCCCATATTCGCAACATCACAAGGTTGATTGTATTATCAGTAACGAGACAACTAAAACAATGCGACACGATGAGTTGACACAAATTTCTTGAACGGGCCATCCAGACTCTCTTTGCAAACCAACATCCCCTAGAGACCGGAGCACTAAGTGACCAGTAGATGACAGAATTAAGTTCATTAACACATACCATCCTTTTTCCTCCTTGATCAAGAGCAATTCTAGAGCACTGGCAATTACTCGGTACTGCATACCCTAATATCCCAGAGTTCAGGAATTTGCCCCTTATTTGCCACAAGACAGCGAGAAACCTAAAAAACCTACTCATCAGGGCTGACGTTGGTGCCAACTTCCCCACCATAAGACAAAAGACCCTAAGTTCAGTCCGTAGAGGGACATTCCCATGCTTGAACTCTGCCCAATGCACAAATGTGACAAAGGGTGAAACATTTACACATCCCAGGTCAGGTAAACGTTTTAACATCAATGGGTATTTCACATGTGACTTAACATATGTTATCTATCTGATCAAGTGCCCGTGCGGTCTTGGATATGTAGGAGAGACCACCCAGCACACCCAAGACCATATTAGCAAACATAAATCCACCATATGGTGTCAAAACACTTTACTTCCAGTCCCCTCCCACTTCATTGAAAAAAGGCATACGGTGAGCCAACTCAAATTCCAAGTAATTGAGCATGTTCCCATGCCAAGACGAGGGGTAATCGTATACGTAAACTAAAAGAAAGAGAATCATTCTGGATCCATCATCTCAATACCCTCTCACCATTGGGACTCAATCATGAATTTGAGTTGTGCTACTGAAGAAAACTAAAGTGGACATATTTGAATTTCTAGGAATTATCCACATTTTAACCAGTGTACGATTTATGTATTGTGTCAGTATATTAACGCAACTACATTGATGAAATTGTCATTGTAGTAACTTTCTGTATTATAATGTACATATAGGACCTGGTTCAGTATTCATAATTATATTTTGGTTCTAATTGTTTCTCTCTCTGTTATAGAAAGGACCAAGGAATGCTAGTGAGATTTGATGTACACATTTGTCACGAATTTAGCAAGCACCTCCTGCACTTTGAAATTTCACCCTCAACCAATAAAATGGCAGTCACCACAGAGGAGACCTTTCAGCACCACTCTATCACTGCCAGCCGATTGTATTTATGTAACCACGGAAACCGGCGCATGCGCACTTGCGCTATTCGGTATACTTCCTGTCTCCCTCTTTTTCTCTCCCTCTTAAGATGTGTACTTCGCACCCAGATAGCTAAAATCTAAGCAGATACAAGCTATAAAGCATCATACAGGTAAGGAACATTACCTAAGAATAACCTCACATAAACCCCCCCTTTTTTTCCTTTCATCCCCCGACTAGGATGAGACCCCTAGTAACACACAACCCATACTTACTTCATTGCCTGCGGCTCATAGCCTCTAGATACTCTGTATTTTAACAACACTCTATTATATCATGGGTTTAGTTCAACTATGCTACATACAATGGACTTCACCATCATTGCCTTACCTTATATACACATAACTACATAAACCAGACTATCATTCATAGATATACAACTATCCATGGACATAACAATACCATTACATTGTAACTAGTATACGCCAGTACTTTTTAGCAATTTGGTTATTCCAACCAGGGATGGACCTACCGTGGTGCAGCTGGTTCAGCTGCACCAGGGCCCCGACCGTCTAGGGGGCTCCTCAAACCTGCAGGGGGCCCCCAGCCGAACCCCCGTGACCCTGTGTCAGAGGAGAGGGGTTAACCGAGGGAAGCTTCCTGCTTCCCTTGGCTGATCCCGCCCCTCCTCTCCACTGCCGCCCCAGCTCCCAGGACTGCGCGGCCCCTGGCGCAGGTAGGAGCCGCAGCACCTATAGCACCAACCACTTCCCCCCCCCGCTCCTCGCCGTCATCTCTGTTAGCACCCAAACTCCTCGCCGACATCCGCTAGCACCTCCCCCCGCTCCTCACGATCAGCTGCTGCACCAGGGCCCCCTTGGCATAAGGTCCGCCACTGTTTCCAACACTATTAGTATTAACAACCCTGAACCTATTGTTTTCTCATATAGAACCTTTCCTCACCAGATTACCAGAGGTGCCCAACATCAAGGTAACACGTACCCCATTACCTTGATTTCGCCCAAGGGCTCCAAAGGGTATTTTGTTCTTTAATAATCCCCCTTAAACATTTAGGACCAACTATGAGAGTCCAATATTTGCATGCTAAAACTTATAATGCTATTTCCTATTCTTCTTCACTCCTTTGCCCTTCTTTCTTACTACCTCTTTCCTTTTGCTTCTTTTTTATTTACTTTTTCACCTTTCTTTACCCCCGTCTCATTCTCACACGCACTCTCACTATATCACCAACAACCGGAAACTATTTGTTTCTCTATAACCCAGTCACTAGTTTGCACCTCACTATAAGATACCAATCACTCGGATTCACCATTTAACGAACTAGATTGTCATAAGTTTGATGACAAACCCTTTTGATTTTGTTTTATTTATTTTGATTGCATAGATCCATTCTTGATAAAGGCTCGTGTGAGCCGAAACATTGAATGAATGTCGTCACCCAAACACCGCAAATAAAAACCTCAAAAGAAAATCCTAACTCTTATTTCTTGAAAGTGTGCCAGGGATAGCTCCTGCAGAGTCCCTTGGTCGGCTCGAAAAGACATAGAGGCATCTTTCTGCAACAAGCTTCCTATTTGAAGCATAAAAGGGAATCCAGCAGGGTTACTTTGTTAGCCCGGCTTCAACAATTAGGGTCTCTAAATAAAACAGCGATCACACCAGCTGTCGGATGAAATCTATAATATCTGATTCAAACTAAGAGAAAACCTGTTGTCGCTATATGAATATAATCTTAAAAAACTTAAAAGTAATTATTGTGCAACAGGAGACAGAGTTGGGGCACTGTTAGCACGTAAAGTTAAAAAAAAGGGAGAGACTAACTAGGATTGACCATTTAGAGGATCAACAAGGGAAATGTATCCGGAACCCGTTAGAGATAGTAAAGGTTTTTGCTAATTATTATAAACATCTTTATAATCTAGTGACTGATCCCACCACTCCGCAGCCCTCCCAAGCTGATATTGATAGGTATTTGCAGTCTATCAACCTGCCCCAAATATCACAGGAACAACTGAACCCACTCAATGCCCCATTTACAGAGGAAGAAATTCGGGAAACCATCAAGCTCGCAGAATGTCATAAAGACCCTGGCCCGGATGGATTATCAAACGAGTACATCGCCAATTTAATCAAGGTTTGACTCCCTACCTCCTTCATGGCAGAATCCCGAATCTGTATCTGCCACAAATTTGGAGGCCACTATTACTACTCTGCCTAAACTGGGGAAACCTCCGATATATCCCAGTAACTTTAGGCTCATTGCACTTTTAAACTGAGATGTTAAATTGCTTCCAATTAGATTACATCATGTGATTCCCTCCTTGGTTTCATCTGATCAAGTAGGATTTGCAGCAGGTCGGGAAGCTAAGGACAGAACACGCAGGATGATGGATTTAATTCGGATAGCAGAATTGAGTGTCCAGTGCATTCCTGTCCCTAGATGCTTAAAAAGCATTTGGCAGGGGCACTGGGGATATCTCAAAAGTGTTTTATGAAAATCTGGTCTGATAGGTCCCATGTACTCGGCGATATGTGCTATGTACTCAAGTTCTGCCAAAGCTTTATCATCAGGGTTCCTTTCAGAGTCATTTTGTATATCTAATGGTGCACGTCAAGGCTACCCATTGTCTCCTATTCTGTTTGCCTTGTGCATGGAACCTTTGGCGGAAAAAATAAGGAATACCCAAGATATAGCAGGTATTAGAGTTGGATTATACGCAGATGATGTAATTATATCTCTTGTATATGGTAGTTTAACATCCACCTCTGGGTTACTTAATATACTATAAAGGATTGAAACACCTTTGGGGCCTGATTCAGGTTGTATGAGAAATTTCATGGCTTTGTGATTCGCAGGAGGTTTAAAGGGACACGGTCAGGTCATTTTTCAGTATGATACTAATATTACCCTTGAATAGTGCCTGTGCAGACCTATAAAATCATTATTGTACCATTTGTAGTTTCCATGTTATCAGCATTGTCAGCTCCTGGATTAGTCCTCTCCATTATAAGCAAACAGGAATAGTCTGGCTGCTGTATAAACTGTCATGTAATTATGCACTCCCTCTCAGCAGCTCTCTCCTCCCTTCTCCCTATGCCAACAGAGCAGTGTCAGGTTTCACTTACAGGAGGTCTCCTTCTGAGCTATCATCCTTGCTTTGGAGGAGTTTGCTAATGTTTCATACTACAAACTACTGTAAATGCTGCTAAATCGTTGGCCTTTCCTGTATTGGTTCCACCCACAACTCAGAGATTTTTGGAGCAGGAGTATCCCTTTAAATGGGTCAGTGATGAACTCCAATATTTAGCCATAGTCCTCACTAATTCTACATAATTGATGGAAAGAAATTTATCGAAATTGATACAAGAATCTAGGAGGGATCTGGAGGAATAATGTACAGCTAGTACGTCATGGATAGCAAGAATTAACATTTATAGGATGATGGTACTTCCCACGGTTTTGTATTATTTTCGTTGCATCCCCGTCCAGATTCCTCTTAGGATAATTAAATCACTTCAAAAAATAGCTTATTACTTTATTTGGGCACATAAAAAACCAAAGAGTAGCTGGTAGATTACTATACTACCCATACGAATTTGGGGATGGGTGCCCCTAGCTTACATATTAAGTATTAATGGGTATTAGAGACTGATGGTTATTGGATAAGACACATAAGTGACTCCAGATTTAGTCATTTTATTCTAAATTGACCTCGACGCAGCTTACGTTGGAAATGGAAGCTATTACATTTAGTAACTACACCCCGTGTCTCCCTACTGCATAAACTACAATACGTTACTGGAGAAAGTTAACTCCAAGCCTTCTAAATATTCCTTTAACAGATATTTCCATGAAAGCTTTAGAAATGCATATCTCCTTTATTCATTTGCAAAGCTGGTCCACAGCAGGAGTTAAATCTCTCCAAGACCTGATTGATGGCTCTCTTATTATCCCATTTGATCAACTTTGCTCCAAATTCCCTGGTATTAGGCGTCTTTTTTACCAGTACTTACAGATCAGACATTTACTCCAGACTTTGCCAGATTCCCTCTTCTTTAAAGGAAAACTGTCAGATCAAAAATCCATATGTAACTGCTATCATTTTCTAATTCCTCGCTCTAAACTCTATTAATGTATTTCTTTTATTTCTATTTCCCTCCTATCTTCTGTAAACTTCAAATAAAGAGATTCATTCCATCTGTCACTCACAGTGAGTGATCCACTTAGTTCTCTGCTGTCCACTCCCCTTAAGATGAATATGCATGTCACATATTCACATTACTGCACAGGACATCAGTGTGTGTGTGTGGGGGGACTGTATTCTCCTCTCTGCTCTCTGTGTTTGCAGCATCACAAAAGGTGAAATACAATACAGAAACTGTCACAGCAGTGATACCTGCTTAAAGAAACAAATGGAGTCTAGATAAGGCAGATCTGCAACAGCTCTTTTCCTCCGTGTCCTCAACAGAACAGACCTCCTGTAAGTGAAACCTGACACTGCTCTGTTGGCATAGGGAGAAGGGAGGAGAGAGCTGCTGAGAGGGAGTGCATAATTACATGACAGTTTATACAGCAGCCAGACTATTCCTGTTTGCTTATAATGGAGAGGACTAATCCAGGAGCTGACAATGCTGATAACATGGAAACTATAAATGGTACAATAATGATTTTATAGGTCTGCACAGGCACTATTCAAGGGTAATATTAGTATCATACTGAAAAATGACCTGACCGTGTCCCTTTAAACCTCCTGCGAATCACAAAGCCATGAAATTTCTCATACAACCTGAATCAGGCCCCAAAGGTGTTTCAATCCTTTATAGTATATTAAGTAACCCAGAGGTGGATGTTAAACTACCATATATATATTAAAATGGGAGGAGGAATTAAAGGCAACGTGGGATCCAGAGGAATGGAGGAATAGTTTAAGAGAAATACGTAGAGTATCTTGAATTCGTCACCTAGAACAGTTAAAAAAGATACACCTTAGGTGGTATAGGTGTCCAAAACAACTAGTACATTATGGGCCAAACCAGACTACAGCTTGCTGGAGATGTTGTGGAGGTTTGGGATCGCTGAGCCACATGTGGTGGTCCGGTCCCATGGAGATCTGTGTTTGGAACACTGTGTATGTGTTGTTAAGGGAGGTGACTGGGATGCGGGTTGACACCATCACTTGGATTGTTGCATATGGGGACAGCTAATTTCCCTTTAGACATCAGGGGTACAGTGTCATATAGTCTAATTGCAGCTAGACTCACCTTTGCAGCTAAATGGAAGTGGATGTCTCTTCCCACCTTTAAAGAAGAGGTAGACAGGATCAATATACATCGTCAATATGAACAAACACTGGCACACTCGTCAGTTTCCAGGAAAAAGCTTGATCGAATATGGCAACCGTGGTTACTTAGTCAAAGGTCTGCCCCTCTACATTGAAGATATATTACTTCTCATATGCTCTTTCATGCATGTGTTGATATGTTTTATATATTTTGTCAATTTATCTATGCACATATTTATGTTCATATTGTTTAAACCCCCTAGTTTTATTGTTCATATGTTTTCTTTTTGGAAAATATGCAATAAAAATGTATTGAAGTAAAGAAAAACCATTCATGCAGCCCCTCCACAGGTACCCATGTAATATGTACATGCTCCCAATATGTTTTATTAACATTAACACACATTAATATAGGGCACAAGCTCTTAATCTGAGGCAGGTCTTGCCCTGGGCGAGATAGAGATGGGAATTGGTGTATTTAGTGCAGGAACACCCACAGCAAGAATCGACATGCTGCAGATTTTACTGCACTAAAAACGGCACTGTTTCGCTGTAGGACAGGTCTGCAGCGTTTACAGTGACTTTTATAGCAATTTACGCTGCTGCAGAATTAGTGCAGATCTGCCGCGTATATGCACCATATACACAACACAATCTGCACTAAATCTGCACCCTGGGCACATAGCCCAAAGCCTCCCTCTCCCCCCATCACCAGCCTGTAGCAGCCCTCCCAACCATCACCAGCCTGTAGCAACCCCCATCAGCCTGTAGCAGGCTCCCATCAGTCTGTAGCAGCCCCCCATCATCACCAGCCTGTTGCAGCCCCCCCATCATCACAAGCCTGTGGCAGCCCCCCTCAGCCTGTAGCAGGCTCCCATCAGTCTGTAGCAGCCCCCCATCATCACCAGCCTGTTGCAGCCCCCCCATCATTACAAGCCTGTGGCAGCCCCCCTCAGCCTGTAGCAGCCCTCCCATCAGTCTGTAGCAGCCCCCAATCAGCCTGTTGTAGCCCCCCATCAGCCTGTAGTAGCCCTCCATCAACCTGTTGTAGCCTCCCATCTTCAGTTCTAGGAATGTTTAGCTGTTCTCCTGTGCTCTCCTCCTGCTCCCATGTCTTCTTCCTGCTCCTGTGCTGTTACGTCTGCCTCCTGCATGGTGAGATGATCCCACGCGCTGCAGAGGCAGTAGCACCTCAGTGCAGGGACCTGGTGAACACTGCTCTGTGCGCTCTTCTGACTCTGGAAGTGACAGCGCTGATACTTCCGGGGTCATTCAGCTCCCTGTGTCCAAGGTATGTGGAGGTGAGCCGGCCCCCTCCACCCACTGCCCTCCGAAAAGACAGCAGATTTCCTATATTGTCTAATGGAGAGGAGGTTAAAAAAAATAAAACAAATTTCTTCCCAGTTTTGGAGTCACCCCCCGCAGCCCGGCACCCTAGGCACGTGCCTAGTGGCAAATACAGCCCTGGGTGCATTCAATCATCAATTATGCCGACCACAAAAACTTGACCTACCTGCAGTCAAGCTCATAGGCTGAATCCACACCAAGCCCAGTGGTCGTTGTTTTTCGCCTGCTTCAATTTCATTCTGCACTCCCACCCAGTCAAGAACAATGTCGAGGCAAATGCACTGTTCAGGTCCTGTCAGCTGACCTAAAGGAGGAGTCTTAGCACATTATAAAGCCTTCCAAAATATGGTGGCTCTAACAGACGTTTCTCGCGTTCCTTCCGGGAAGATGTTCATTGCTTAGGCATACAGGAAGCGTGTTCTTCAGTGGAGTCATTCCTGCAATTTTCCCAGCCATGCTGGACACAAGTACATTCTCCTGATCTGTCGGCATTACTGGTGGCCTATGCCAAGATGTTGTGGAGTTTGTTTCAGCCTGTCTCTCCTGTGCCCACAACATGACCCCTTAAAAGGCTTCCTGCTGGACGACTACTGCCCCTAGCAGTGCCACCAACTCCTTGGCTGCATATTTCTATGGACTTTATCACTGATGTGCCGAAGTCCTCTGGCTGCACTGTCAATCTGAGTATTAGTGGACAGGTTTTCCAAAATGGCGCATTTCATTCCACTAAATGGTTCGCTCTCTGTGCTCGTGCTCACTGAGCACTTCATCCAACATGTATTCCAGCTGTTTGGCCTGCCGCTCCACATTGTGTCTGACAGAGGCGTCCAGTTCATATCTCGGTTCTGGAGGACTACGTGTAAACTGCAGGATATCTTCTTGGACTTCTCGTCAATCTACTGTCTGCAGTCCGATGGCCAAGAAGAGCGAGTCAACCAGTTCATGACAAATTTCTTATGGCACTTTGTCAAAAAGCACCACAGCGATTGGGTTAAGTTGTTTCCATAGGTGGAGTTCCCATAGAATAACCACATGACTAAATGTTCTGCTAAATCTCCTTTTCACATAGGCTATTACCTCCGAAAAAACAGCAGCAGATTCACCACTTTTTCTGAAATCTGGTAACAGACCAAATTCTCCCTGGAGCAGTCCTCCATCCCACTTAAGAGGCATGCGGATAAGACACGCCTAAACCCTCCTTCGTTTCGGCCCTGAGACAAGGCATGATTCTCTTATTTGTCCATCTCAGGCTGCCATCCTAAAAGTTGGGTCTCCACTTCATTGGTCCCTTTGAGGTGCTCCAGCGGGTCAATTAGGTATCCTACAAGTTAAAGCTCCAAGGTTCTTTGCGTTTTCCCAGCTCATTCCACATGTCTCTCCTCAAGCTCGTTATCCTGAGACGTTACTTCAGCAATCCAGGTACCTCACCTTCCCCGTCACTAATGGAGACATTTTTGAGGCAAAAATCCATCCTCACTGTAAAAAGGATTTGAGGCAAAACCTTCTTCTTAGTGGACTGGAATGGTTTGGTCCTGACAAAAGGTCTTGGAAGCCTAGGGAGAATATGAAAGGCCTTCTTCTCCTTAAGAGACTTCTGGAAAAGAGTGGGCGTAAAGGGGGGGCACTGTAATGTTCACCACGGCTCTGAGGTGGCTGATAGTATCCTGCTAAATGCAATGCTATTTGTAAGAGGCCAAAATTTGGGGAGTTTTTTTTT